>JBBGZY010000315.1:1225852-1838778 GCA_037952925.1 Lithobates clamitans
TTTTTTTTAAACCCCACATCTTGAAAAAAAAAAAAAAAAACATACTGTACTGTACATACTTACATTGGTCCAAGCTGGACCCATGTAGCTATGTACAAATTGCCATACCTGGAATTCAGATTTAACTGTCCGGTCACAGGCTGGGGACAAAGAGGTAATCTAACTACAGTAAGGAAAAGTCAGATCACCAGGGTGGCTGTGCTGCTTGACAGAAATACACATCCTTTGCAGGTAGAGCAGCTCCCATCATATATTAAATTAGTGTTTTGAACTGTTTGCCTGGAGTTCCACTTTATAAAAAAAAAAAAAATTCTAGTTTTGGACAGAGTGGAGATGGATTACAGCATCAGTTCAGTTTTTATTGCTGGGTCCCTGTTTGGGATACTTTTCTTTAGCTCCTAGTGCCACGTGGTATAAATATCTTCCCACTGAGACATTCCTTATTCTGCTAAAAGGAAGTGATGTCAGAAAGAGGAGCAGCAACAAGTTGGCGGCATAAAGGGACTGTATTTGTGGATCACCAGTCTTTTATCCAGGAGGTGGGTCACACAACAGCGCAGGCCTGTTGGAAAGAAAAGCGACTGCATTGTGGCAGATGGGGTTGTAAATTTTGCCTTAAACATTGAAAAACAGGTCTAGTTTAACTTTCAGTTAGGCTTCCTCATAAAGCAAAAGATTGTTATGCCTTACTCCTGACAGGTATGGATAATGGCAAAATAGATGGACCATTTCATCTATGACTGCTGTCAATGCTGTATGATCATATGACTTAGACACACTGGCAGGATTTTCCAGCTTTATACTAAGTAAGGCGCTCACCATCATTTCAGCATACTAATGATGTTTATGAGCATGGGAAATACAAGCCACAAAGAGCTTGGGTGCCAAAATGTATTATATATCAAGTTATATAGGCATACCTGCTGTGACTGACACATTCTCTGTTCTGTCTGCTTAAATTAATGTCAAGTGATAGACAAGAGTGGATTGTTCAGAGAATATATCTTGTTGTGTGATGCATGTTGTTCCCTCTTGTCCATGGAATACAAGGATGGTGGTGTACATAAAGATGGAAATGTTGAGATTTTGATTTGTTTATGCATGGAATCCAGTACATTAGGAACATGAACATAACATCCAGGATTAGCTTATGATATCCATCTGGTTTGGAGAAAGGTTCTGGCTTTCTAGAAATTAAACACAATTGTGTGTACCAGCATGTTAAAAAATCATGTATTTCAGTAAGTATGTTGGCTAACACCGCTGGCCCCTGTCCGAAAATTCTACCTACCTGGCTTTCTGTATTCTTTATGAGTCTGTGATCTGGAACAAGCATGCAGAAAGCGAATGGATGCTTTTCCAGTTAAATAGAATATAAAGGGATACTTTAAATCAGGAGTTTCCAAACAATGGCCCGCAGGCTACATTTTGCCCGCTACAAGATTTTACCCGACCTGCAGCAACTTCCCCTGGTTGTGATGTGAATGGGGGCTCTGATGTAAAAAGGGTGCTGTGATGTGAAGGGGTACAGTGTTGGCCAGCACTACAGATGAAAATTATTTGGGGATACAGATGATTGCAAAATGAGCAAACAGTGTGGCCAGGCAGTGGGAAAAGCAAATAAAATAGTTATCGCTACAGGGGTCACAAGCAGGAGGAAGGAGGTCCTGATTCCTCTGTATAGATCTTTAGTTATCATGAAAGGGGTCACCAGCCAGATGAAGGATGTCCTGACTGCTCTATATAGATCTTTATTTCTTACTAGAGGGGTCACCAACAGGAGAAAGGAGGTCCCGATTCCACTATATAGATCTTTAGTTATCACTAGAGGGGTCCCCAAAAAGAGGTCCAGATTCCACTATATCGATCTTCAGTGAGACCTTATTTGGAATGCGTATCCAGAAAGTGTACAGTTCTGGAGACCTCACTTACAAAAAGATAGGACGAGTCCCGAGATGGGTAACAAAAATGGCAAAAGCTGTCACTGTCAATGCCAAATTGGGGCTCTGATGTAAAGAGGGCTCTGATTTGATGGATGCTCTGATGTGAGTTGACTCTGACGTGAAAGGGGTACTCTGATGTGAAGGGAGGGCTCTGATGTGTGATGTGAGGGACTCTGAGGTGGAAGGATGACTCTAATGTGAACAGGGGGCTCTAAAGTGAAAGGGGGGATCTGATGTAAAAGAGGAACTGTGATGTGAAGTTATATATTCATTTATAAAACACTTTTTTTTTCATCCTGCAAAAAGTAGTATAATATACAATGTGGCCTTCATACTGAAAAGTTTGGAAACCCCTGCTTTAATTGATCTAAAATACATAGCAGAACATTGATACAAGGATTTATAAAATTGCTAAGGAAGGATTTTTTTTTTATCTGTTAAGACATATTGGACCAGGTTTTATAAGGATTTTGCATCCATCCACATCAGCTGGCGTGTACAAAGATTTATGTATTTTCTTTAAGGTTGAACTTAATGGACATATGTCTTTTTTTTTAGCTGCATAACTATGTAACTAATTCTATCCCTCATCCAGTTTATCCAAGCAGGCTGGGTTTGTTCCTCTGCACATGGATCTCTGATAATCTCTGTTTGTGGTTGCAGGGCTGCGATTCCCAGATGAGTATGTCAGAAGTGTCGTGTATGGAGAGTTCTTCCTCCTGTCAATCACTGGTCCACAACACCGCTCCCGAAATCCTCATCGGTCTGCTTTATAACGCCACCACGGGCAGACTTTCTGCAGAAGTGATAAAAGGCAGCCACTTCAAAAACCTGTCAACCAACAGACCTCCCAGTGAGTGAAAAGCCTTTCTATTCTTCTTCTTAATGAGTTCTAGCACCAGGAGAATCTCTGCCTTTTCTAATTACACTTAAAGGACCAGTAAACCAACCAAGTACATTTTATTCATCTGTGTTGTACATCAATTGAAACTAATTGCTCCTTAACACATCTCTCTGTGCAGCTTTGAGCTTATTCAGTAGGATAAGAAAAATCTTATAAAGTGCACTGAACCATAACAACCAATCAGAGTCCATATTTTACAATTTTAGTAAACTGGAATCTGATTGGTTGGGTTGCAGGCTAGCCATGTAAGCAAAGATTTTAATCTTTTCTTTAACCCCTGGAAAAGTGCAAATCATCCATTCCAAATAATGCTCCAAGGCGGGGTCCTGAGTTTAAAGGAGAACTCTAAACTCTATTGCCGCGTACACTAGAGCGGACTTTATGGCAGGCTTTGTCCTGCGGACTTTACGACGGACTTTCCGAATGAACGGACTTGCCTACACACGATCAACCAAAGTCCAACGGATTCGTACGCGATGACGTATGACCGGACTAAAACAAGAAAGTTCATAGCCAGTAGCCAATAGCTGCCCTAGTGTCGGTTTTTGTCCGTCGGATTAGCATACAGACAAGCGGACTTTTTGACCGGACTCGAGTCCGTCGAAAAGATTTGAAACATGTTTAATTTCTAGGTCTGTCGAACTTTTGGGGAAAAAAAGTCCGCTGGAGCCCACACACGATCGAATTGTCCGACGGACTCCGGTCCGCAGGACTAAGTATGCCGTAAAGTCCGGTCTTGTGTTGGCATACCTTGTTGAACACAAAGAAACTGTATTCTGGAGTTTTAACAATGACACTTTTATTCTTCAGCCCTCTACGGGATCTGCTTTAAAAACTCTCTGGGGCTAAAGAGCTGCCTACTAATATCCATGCTCTTTCCACCATAATTGACAATACACCAATCGGTCCAACGTGCCTCTTCTTTACTAGTATGCAGGTCTTTTTTAGATTTACAGATGGTGGTTTCATAGGATTCCTTTAGACTTCTTTATGGTACACTTCACCTAAATATGACTTACCAGTTTTGGCTGGTGATGACAGTGTGGAGCTCTGGCCTGTTTTTATGCTTCCATTCTCCAGTGGCAGAATCTGCCTTCCTCAGCAGTCATTTTTGTATCCTTTAGTTTTAAGCCAAGCAATGTAGTCAGACTCCCAGCCAAATTTGCCATTTATTCATATATAGACTTTTTTGCTGAGGCTGATGGAGATAGTTACGGTCCTAGTGGTGAGCCATACTGTACGTGTAAACCTATAAATTAAGTTTTAGGTGGGCTTAAAGTGGTTGTAAACCCTTACATATACCCATTGAAGGGACTATCCTCAGCTGATACAGAGATAAAACAAATCCTCCTACATAAGTTTTTGCTGTTTTTCTGCAGTATTCTCTTCTCTAAATCTGTTCAAATTACTGAATTTTTACAACTTGTCTGAGAGTTTAGGAACAAAGGGGGTGGAGAGTTGAAGTTACACTCTGCAGAGCTCAGTGAGGGGAGCTCTGAGAGCTGATTGGAGGGAAGAAACACACCTCCTTCACACAGCACACAGGAACAGAGCTAAGGCTGGAGATCCTTCCCTGTCATCTTTTTTCTCTTGTCAGGAAAACTTGTCAGAAGTGATTCATGCTGATAGCCGAGGAAGGAGACAGCAGACAGAAAGGACACTTAGTGCTTTTGTATGAGACAAGTACACAATATAGAGGGATATGCTTTGTTCATATTTCATGTCTGAGGTTTTCAACCACTTTTAACCTTTCTATATTAAAAAGAACCTTTCACTAAAATCGGCTGCTCAATTCCCATAAACAGTGTCAGAAGCCACTAAATATCTGGGCTGAAAATGCTCCGTGACCCCATCACAGTGATCATGTGATCAAATTCTCAGATATTTGGTCATGTCATCTCTGCTGGTTAGAGGATCGTTCTCAGCACTCATTTCCCCTTCTGCAGCATATGTCATATGTCACATGACTGGCAACCATTTGATCTTGCAATATGAGTTTCTCCAGAGAAGGTAGGTAAACTGTGGCATCTGCTACTGTGCCTTCTGAGCTTAAGGGGCAGGTGAACAAAGGATTTTATTTTGCCGGTTAGGTTCACGTTAGTTATTGTCGCAATAATCCATTATTAGGAAGGCTTTTCACTCTTCATACAAATAGGAATCTATAAGAAGCGTTAATAAAAATATTAATTTCCAAATTATCACTGACTGATGATGTTCATCGGCAGCTGCACATTGATGTGTCTGGCTTCTATCCCTTTGTTGTGGCCATGGCAGTTATAGTCACTGGCCAGTGAGAGCAAACAGAGAATAAATGATCATGTGTACGCTTCTGTAAATGCAACTTGATTATTGGTACTGGCCCTGTGACCAGAAATCCTTATCGAATTGCTCATTTTGACCCTGTGGAATTTATTGTCCTGTATAAGCTTGTTAGTCAAAACCTAGTCCAGGAATCTGTAGTCTGTTATTAAATAATTGATGAAAACTCCAAACTGTCAACTGGTCAACATCTGTGCTTTGCCTAAGGGCTTTATCTTGTAATCTGTGTTACAGTGAGAACTATAAATAAGGCCAGTATGTTGGCAATGGATGCTATTGTGAAGAGACTATTAGACTGTTTTAATCTAAAACCATGTATATCATCACTGTGAATTAAAGCTGAACTCTAGGGAAAAATTTTTTAGCCTTGCAATGGGCCCACCTCCCACTGCAACAGCTATCTGCTCCTTTTTGCCAGAGGATGAAGAATAAGGTGATATACTTACCTTATTCTTCAATTTATTTCACTCTCCAATGTTCGACACTCCGGGTTGTGGGCAGACCCTTGGCATTCTCCTGTACAATGCAGGACTACTGGTACTACCCTGTAAGGGATGACATCAGAAGTCTGAGATCATTTGGGCAGCAAAGGTAAGAGGCTTTGGAGGACCACTTGCTTGCAGGAGCGAATATTAAAGTGGTTGAAATGCCACTATGTTATGATAATACATTCCTATCTGTTAGATAACGATGTGTGCAGTATACAAAATATGCAGATTTCTACCTTATTTCAGAGCTCCTCCTGGCGTTCACGTGACCGCTCTCCTCTCCCAGGCTGACAGCTAAAGCTGGAGGGGCCGAGAACTCCCGCTGACATCAGCTGGGAGGAGGGTAGAAAAGGAGGAGATCGTGAGTGCCGGGAGGCGCTTTGAAGCAAGATAGAAATCGGCATATTTTTTTATACAACACATACAGTGGGGCACATACCGTTATCTAACACTGGGGATTGTATGAATATAAAAAAGTTATTAGAGCATCAGGAAGGGGAGGGGAACAGAGTGGCACTATCACTAGCTGACAGGCAGGGAGGGGGGGAGGAGAGACAGCGGATGACGGAGACATGTAAACTGTTCACAATGTCAGGGCTCAGCAGCCATGATATACCGTGGTCAGTTTAGAGCGGGGAGGGCAGGATTAGCTAGGTATTTTAGGTTATATAGGGGACCAAATTACACAGCACAAGCACTGTGCTGGTATGCATGCCTTAAGGGAACAGGATCAATTTTTTTTTTTTTTTTAGGCTTACAAACATTTTAAGGCAAGTATATCACCTTATCATCATCCCCCAGGCAACATGAGCAGTTCACCCTTGCAATGGGGAGAGGGACTCACAGCAGGGGTAAATCTTTTTTTTCCTGGAGTTCAGCTTTAAGCTCTTCTTGCATCATGTAAAGTTAGTAAAGTGGCAGCTTGAATGTGCCCTCAGCCCTGAACCCCAAAGTATAGTGTAGTATGAATATTCTAACTTCTGCTGTTAAGGAAAATCACTGTGCTACAGAGGAAAAAGATTTGGGAGTACTTATTTAAGAGGATTGCAAAATGAGCAAACAGTGTGACCGAGCAGTGGGAAAAGCAAATGGAATTCTAGAGTGTATCATTAGAGGGGTCACCAACAGGAGGAAGGAAGTCCTTATTCCTCTATATAAATCTTGAGCTAGACTCCCACTTAGAATACTGTGTGCAGTTCTGGAGACCTCACTTATAAAAAGAGATTGGCAAGATAAAACGAGTTTAGAGATGGGCTCTTTTCTAAAAATGCGAGCTGCCTCTCTGTCATGCTCTTCTCCTGGCTTCGGTACCATTGGAGACACTGAGGCAGAACAAGTATGCAGATAAGCACTTTCTGCATACTTCTTTGGGGTCCAGATGTACATGTTTTCTTTCCAGTACTACATATATGCACAAACACTTGCTTGTTAAATATCAGTAGGCCTTAGGCAGCAAGATCCCCTTTCCTCCTCAATGAAGTTCTCATCTCTAATTTGTGGTTACTGTTGGTGTCACACTAGTGTTACTCCTGATCGGTTTCTGGAACAAACAATTTAATGGTTCATTTCAACTCCGCAGTCCAGTAACTTAACCTGTCAGCGGACAAATACAAAAAAAAAATCCTTTTGGGCAGACATATCACTTAATTCGTCTTAAGGTTTCATGTTGTGTAAATTCAGGATCAAAACAAATATTTTCCTTTGAACTATTTCACTACCATTCGGGCTGGTTCATTGAAATGACAAGATGCATCTTGCATATACAGCTCACTGTTCTGCCATTCCACAGCAGCTAAATAGAATTTGTGTGCTAGTATTAGGCTACCTTTATATCTATGAGTGAAAGGAGCCAAGATGAAATGCTGATCCCCAGTAAGGTTATATTTATATTTCTTATGCCAAGTGAACAGTACACCTCTTGCTCATAAGTATGGTGGTTTACACAAAATCTTCCTACAGATCCATATTCTGGTTCCAGATACACACGCACCATGCCTTGCTGCCCTCACAAGACTGGGGAAGTCTCAACAACCAACTGAAGAAAACACAAGAAAGAGAGGGAACACCAGCCTAGCACATTATCTCAATAACCATTTATTAATAAATGAGAAGAATGAATATCTAATTACAAATGGTACAACAGAAAAAGCTCATCAGGAAAATACATTTGTACAGTCCACTCAGCGTGCTCATAGGTCTTGTGAGGATGTACCCTAGTTTCAAAGGGTAAACCCTCATCTTCAGATCCGAAGCCTGGTTATGTTGCGAACTAACATTTTACCTGTAGATTTCAAATATTTCATTTTTAAAGCTTGACAGCCCAACCTTTGTTGACCTCCTATGCAGAGTGACAGGGAGAGGGGACCTATGAGACCATTGTGTATAGAATCTCTTGTGAGATAGAATAGGGCAGTCACCAACATACCCCAATCTCCGACTGCATTTACATAACGTGTAAAGGGTGGTACTAACGGGTGGAGCATGACTCCTAAATTCTTCCAACAAGCTAGTGCCTGTATTAGCATTTTGCAACCTGGCAGCTCGACAATAGCCAACTCTTTAAAAGAAATAAGT
This sequence comes from Lithobates clamitans, assembly GCA_037952925.1. Taxonomy (NCBI): domain Eukaryota; kingdom Metazoa; phylum Chordata; class Amphibia; order Anura; family Ranidae; genus Lithobates; species Lithobates clamitans. Next base: position 1,234,081 of record JBBGZY010000315.1, read on the forward strand.
CAGATTAAGGTAAAGAATTAATGTTGGGGCCCGTTAAAAAGAAAAACAGACCAACTGCATTACATAGCAATTTATAAACTGCAGTAATTTTGCCTTATAAAGTCGCATGGGCAAGCACATGGATTGACATTGGCATTCACGAAAATGCACAGGAAGCAGTCTCTGTGCATAGCAATGTCCACTCCTTATCTACACTGGTTTCTTAACCACAGTTCCATTCATCTCTAAAGAGTAGCGTAATTTCTCATTCATTCACCAAAGCCTGTCTAGCTGCAGAGGAAGTACAAAATGGTAATCAAGATGCAGCCTGTTTCTCTGAGCAAAATTTTCACGGTCTAAGCCCCAACCCAGGGCTGCAGTATCTGGTACTGTAATGGTCAACCTCTAACCTTTAACCCTCTCTCACCCAACTCTTGTAATTTATTTCTTTTTCTGCTTCCTACCCTCTGTTGTCAGATGGACTGTTCTGTTGTCTTAAACACTTGATAGGTGGACAGGTTTATATAATTCGAGGTGAGTCCCATAGAGGCAAGCTTGGATGTTGTCTTTATCATGCCCGGGAAAACTTGCCAGCAGTAAAGCTGTCCACCATATTGTTTTGTTTTTTTGTTCAGATATGTTTGTTACCTGTAGTACACCTAATGGGTTTGTTGATGGTACCAATCTCTGCTGATGGATGAAGGTTTACAGACTGCATATAAATATCTCCAAATACAATCACAATGATGTAGTAATCTTACATTACCTAAAGGCAGGATATAAAACTCTGACTTAGTCAAAAATAATATACTATTATGACTAAAAAGTTAATGCATACTTAAAGCAGAATTTAGGCCAACAGTTAAATATATGGGGGAAGATTTACTAAAACTGGAGCACTCAGAATCTGGTGCAGCTGTGCCTGGTAGCCAATCAGCTTCTAACTTCCGCTTGTTCAATTAAGCTTTGACAATAAAACCTGGAAGCTGATTGGTTTCTATGCAGAGCTGCACCAGATTTTGCACTCTCCAGTTTTAGTAAATCAACCCCATGGTTTTATATACTGTTTAACCCAACAAGGGATTTGCAACTCTCTTTAGAAACAGAGATAGGACTAAAGCAATCAAGAAGTCTTCCAACTGAATTGGTACATAGCACAGCAAGACCTTCCTAGTATAGAAGGCCTTCACATGTCTCATTTCATCACATATCCCAAAAATAAGAAGATTATTACTCCTTTTTGGACAGTGGGCAGGGCCATGCCTTATGCATTATGATCTACCAGCCAGATACACATTCAGAACCACTGGTATATAGTGGAAATATTTCCTAATATTATAGAGCCATTTATTTTAAACCACATACTGCTAATTTCAGGCGTTTTGACCATCAACAGTGCAGTATATGGAAAACCATAACTTCTGTGGAGAAGGGCTGGAAAAGGGCTGTGGGGCAAACAAGACAGTGGGGTTAATTTACTAAAACTGGGGGGTACAAAATCTGGTGCAGCTGTGCATCGTAGCCAATCAGCTTCTAACTTCAGCTTGTTCAATTAAAAGATAAGTTCACTTTCAAAAAAAAAAAAAAGAAAGAAAAGGAAAATTTTTTACTTGTAAAAAAAATGTGCATTTATTATTCTTTGTTGCAGGAGCCTTGAAAGCAATGCACAAGCGATCAGCAGATTGCTGATGCCATGCAGGTTTCCTGTACACTGTAAGTGTATCGGCTTACCCGTACATCCCTTACGGGTAAGCTGATACTCCCTGACAGGAAGACTCAATGAACTAACATGACACTTCACAGCGCCGTAGTGGTTCGCTGAGAACTACAAGCCGACAGCCGCTAAGGATGTCGGGGCTTGTAGTTCATTCAGATACACGGAGCTGTGTGTATGAATGACGCAATCGTGTGGGCGGAGCTCTACACGGCCAAGCTGATTTTCAAACAGTGGAAGCTAGTACAGGGAACTTCTCCCCGTACTGCTACCACAGGGAGGTTGGGCAGCAGGCAGTGGCTGCAGCACTTGGAACATGTTACACATTCCACCTTAAAATCGGGGGAAACTTAACATTTTCCAAAAGGTGTACTTATCCTTTAAGCTTTGACAAACAAAAACCTGGCAGCTGATTGGTTTCTATATAGAGCTGCACCAGATTTCACACTCTCCAGTTTTAGTAAATCAATCCCAGTATACCCATACAGGTTATGGTGAGAGGAGACTAAAGCAGGCTGAACAAAAGAAATCACTTGCTTCCCTCCTGCATCCCTGATAGATGGATTTCCCATGTCAGCTATTGTATTCTGACAGCAAATCAAATGCAGGGACTGTTTGGCTGAGAATGTTTCAAACTTTTGACAAAAGGCGATTAAAAAATTTGCTTTTGTTCAGCCTGGTGGTGCCAGCTAGGCCACCCACAAAAAAAAAATGTGCTAAATTCAGTAGGAATCTGCCAAAATATGATCCGTGTATGGCCAGCTTTACTGGTAATGCAACCAATTGTCCATGCAACCCATCTTGCAGAAGTCACAGGACGCAGTGAAGATGAACCAGTGAATACTGCAATTATCTTCTTGACTGTGTTGTGTAGCACAAGTGTGTGAGTTACGAGAGGGTTGCTAATTCTTTGGCAAAAAAAAACGTATCCAAATATGTATTTTGATTTTCGGTTTAGCTGTTTGTTGTAGTTCTGTTTTAAAAGTATCTCTACTTCTGCCATCATCACACATAGTAAAAAGGCAGTTGAAGTACCCTCGGATGTGTCAAATGGGTAAAGGGTTTTTTTTTTTTTTTTTCTGACAGCCAGGAAAAAAGCTAGTCTTAACTTGCAATTATCCTGCATTGTCCATTTTAACCCAGCATGACTATAATTTCATGACTCAGTATTAGACACACATCCTTTTTTATTTTTTTTGTACGTTTCATAATACCAAGCCATCTAGCACACATTTGGCACACATCTCCTATGACTGGAAGCCACCCCAGGACATAATTGTTCTTTCTTCTCTTCAACAGCTTTCTGTCGTTGCCACTGAAAATGACCATTTTTTTTTTTTTTTTTTTTTACAAAGCCATATGAGGCTGTTAGGCTCAAATCTTCTCTGTCTACAGCATGAATATTTGTACAACATCTATACCCAGATAGGAGACAAATGTGATAAAATTGCAGTCTGAAAGCATTCAAGGGATGCTTGGCTCCAGATCTGATGCATTTAACCCTAGCAGAGCCCGACGGAACCAGGGACGCAAATCCTACGCTGGTGTGTCAGCCTCTTGCTGTGCTGGAAGGGTTAAAGCCAAGATCTGTGAGGCTAAACCTCATCCATGCAGAGTGATCCTCATCAGTCTCCATATTTGGCATTACATCCTCAGCTGTTCTGATGTCATCATTGCACTTCTGTTCCTTGACCCCCCCACCACCACCACCACCCCCTTCCCTTTCATGAATTGTTCTCATTCCCCCTGTTTATGTCGTTTTAGTCTCCAAAAACGCAGTGGTATGCTTGAAGTGTTGTGGCTAGACAAAGCTTGCTCGGTGTTAGTAACGCTATATTATTTCGCTTAGAGCAACGATTAAGAATGCAAGAGGATTATGAGGTATACCTCATATGCTAATGCAGCTGGCTGAACTGTACTGAGCCAAGACTAATATTCTATGTCTATAATTGTTTTCTCTTATTTCTTCCAGTGTTAAACTTTTAAACCTTTAATTTTCCTATTGGCATGTTTTAAAGTACCCTTGTCCTTTTGCAAACAATTAGCAATATGCTGGAAAGGAAGAGAGCAGGGACGTGTATACACCTCTTGTATTTTATTTATGTAGTTTTAGCATTAATGAAGATTTTTGTGTATTTTGGGAAATATAATGGTATGGCTCTCCTCCATAGATGTGCGCACAGGGTGTCACCCTGTGTGGCGTAGATTCCCACCGCTTAGACTCCTGATATTTCACCAAATCCCCCTAACAGGGCTCCTAAAAAAAGTTGTAAAAAATAATTTAAAAAATAAAATAATAAAGATAAAAATTACTGACATCATCCACTAGCCTACTCACACCAGTCTCTGCCCTAATGAAACTGTCTGCTGCTCTACTGACATCCTCAGGATATATGCACATGCACAAACGTATGTGTTTGAGCTTTGGGTTGCACATCCTAATGCAATAGGCTGTGAACACCTATGCTCTCCTTCTATACCTTTAAAGGGTGACTGTACAGTGTGACTAACCCATTGCTACTAGACTCACCTGTCCCTGATCCAGCACCAAGTAGGGTTGCGCAGCCACCTGTCAAGATCTTCTCTGTCAGGCCTTCAACAGCTCACCCATCTCTCAGTTCAATCCCAGTTCTTCATGTGAGTGTTGAGGATCAGAGTTGATCCGCCACTATTCCCACCCTGGGCACTAGCACTTATGCTCTGAAAAGCCTAAAGTGAACCTGTACTTTTTCCCCTTTCCCCATTGATGCTTACTTTTACAGTGTTCACCCACTTGAGGCAAGTTCTGTGTAAATAGTCCACCTGGTCAGAGCCTACACAGGTCTAAAGACCTTTCTGTTGCCACATAACATTGATCAGAGCTAATAACTAGCCACTCAGGCAACCAGTGGTGTGCATGAGCGGAAGGTAAGAAAAGCAGCTATTACTCCATACCTGAAATTACCAACCCCTTCACTTGCTTCCAGTGGGCAAAGAACATATCAGGGCTGGACTATCAAGTCAACCTGTTTCTTTCCCTTTAATGGGCAAAGTGCAGGTTCACTTTAAAAGAAGACCAAATAATCACAGAGAGAAAATGGAGGAATAAACTAGTGTTAAAAAGCAGGTATCCGTAATCCTTCTCTAGTTTTTTTCTGTGGGAAATAGCTGTGCTTATCACATCTAACTATTCCTCACTCTTACATTCTGAGTCTTCTACGCAGACACAATAGGGCAGAGCTTAAAGTGTAGGTCTGGGCAAAAAAAAAATGCAATATATACTATATTACCAAAAGTATTGGGACACCTGGCTTTACACACATAAACTTTAATGGCATCCCAGTCTTAGTCCATAGGGTTCAATATTGAGTTGGCCCACCCTTAGCAGCTATAACAGCTCCAACTCTTCTGAAATAGCTGTCCACAAGGTTTAGGGTTGTGTCTATGGGAATGTTTGACCATTCTCCCAGAAGCTCGCAGTCTCCACTCTAATTCATTCCAAAGGTCTTCTGTCAGGTTGAGGTCAGAACTCCACAGGCCAGTCAAGTTCCTCCACTCCAAACTCGCTCATACATGTCTTTATGGACCTTGCATTGTGCACTGGTGTACAGTCATGTTGTAACAGGAAGGGGCCATCCCCAAACTCTTTTATGGAAAAAAATCTTGCGAGCCACAATTATCCAGTGCCTTAATGGAAATTCAACCAAACAGCTACCCGGCTGCAGGCGCAGATCACGTATTCATGACCGTGCGATAAATGATATATGAAAAAAATGCGCCGCGCCTAGGGGTGTAACTGAATAACTGTAAATCTAAGTACAAATCATAGATAATAAAGCGTGCAAATCAAATAGAGCCTAAAGCTCTGATCACTTACTAAGATCACCTGCTGTGTGAATCCTAAAGCTCTGATCACTTACTAAGATCACCTGCTGTGTGAATCCTATGACCAAACACACTAAAAAAATATCCAGTGCAATAAATCACAAAGTGCAATGTGCATAGAAAAACGTAATAGGATAAATATACAATCCACAGTGATTAAAATATAATCATTCCTAATAAGGTGTATATGCTAAAAAATGTTACACATATGTAGATCCACTGTGATTAAAATGAAAAAAGAGAAAAAAAAAAAAAAAAAAAAAATATTAAATAAAACAATATATATATTCGTAAAACACAAACAGAGTAAATCAATCACATGCGTGGGCGAATTGAAACTATAATCGCCCTAATAAAAGTGTTCAAATCACATCCGTGAAAAAATCTTCCAATCCAGTAACATAAAGTGACCAAGTTCAAATAAAAGTCAGTGTAATGGTGATGGTTCAAAGAAAAAGTTCCGGTTTTGAATCAAACGTGCCCAAAGAAAAACATGCTGTGAAGTGCCTTGGTGACCCCCAATGTGATTGCGCTCACCTTGGAGCGTGTGACACAGGTTTTAATTGTGTCAATACACGCTTTTGGAGCCACCCCTGGGCTCAGTATTAGGTACAGCTGATTCCCACACTGGATTCTTTATGGCTCCACTCACATCAGACCACATAAAAGAAAAAGGCTAATATAGTATAATACCGTAGGATACTTTTATTAAAATCACATCCAATCCCCACATGGGGTACTCACATTTATAAGGTGCTCATGTGCACCAAACATAACATAGGAAAAAACGGCTGTGCGGCGTGCTGCGGGGTGTGAGAGCTCCACAACCCAGCTCTGTGCTGATCGCTCCGTCCTGGCCCCTCCCCTACGCGTCTTCGACACAGGGAGTCACGTGTCTTCATCAGGGGGATATGATTGGACGGGCGCTCTACAGTTTAAATACCCTAACGGTGGCCATTTTGCGTAAGACCGCGGACATTAATATGCTGGGCTCCACTCCTCCTAGTGAATTTACAGGATATAGTTATATTTGGAGTTCCTATAGATGCATTATTTTTGTGCTGTGAGTATTCAAAGCGGAGCCCATGGTATATATGTCTGCGGTCCCACGCAAAATGGCCGCTGTTAATGGCTTTAAATTCACTAGGAGGAGTGGAGCCCAGCATATTAATGTCCGCGGTCTTACGCAAAATGGCCACCGTTAGGGTATTTAAACTGTAGAGCGCCCGTCCAATCATATCCCCCTGATGAAGACACGTGACTCCCTGTGTCGAAGACGCGTAGGGGAGGGGCCAGGACGGAGCGATCAGCACAGAGCTGGGTTGTGGAGCTCTCACACCCCGCAGCACGCCGCACAGCCGTTTTTTCCTATGTTATGTTTGGTGCACATGAGCACCTTATAAATGTGAGTACCCCATGTGGGGATTGGATGTGATTTTAATAAAAGTATCCTACGGTATTATACTATATTAGCCTTTTTCTTTTATGTGGTCTGATGTGAGTGGAGCCATAAAGAATCCAGTGTGGGAATCAGCTGTACCTAATACTGAGCCCAGGGGTGGCTCCAAAAGCGTGTATTGACACAATTAAAACCTGTGTCACACGCTCCAAGGTGAGCGCAATCACATTGGGGGTCACCAAGGCACTTCACAGCATGTTTTTCTTTGGGCACGTTTGATTCAAAACCGGAACTTTTTCTTTGAACCATCACCATTACACTGACTTTTATTTGAACTTGGTCACTTTATGTTACTGGATTGGAAGATTTTTTCACGGATGTGATTTGAACACTTTTATTAGGGCGATTATAGTTTCAATTCGCCCACGCATGTGATTGATTTACTCTGTTTGTGTTTTACGAATATATATATTGTTTTATTTAATATTTTTTTTTTTTTTTTTTTTTTTCTCTTTTTTCATTTTAATCACAGTGGATCTACATATGTGTAACATTTTTTAGCATATACACCTTATTAGGAATGATTATATTTTAATCACTGTGGATTGTATATTTATCCTATTACGTTTTTCTATGCACATTGCACTTTGTGATTTATTGCACTGGATATTTTTTTAGTGTGTTTGGTCATAGGATTCACACAGCAGGTGATCTTAGTAAGTGATCAGAGCTTTAGGATTCACACAGCAGGTGATCTTAGTAAGTGATCAGAGCTTTAGGCTCTATTTGATTTGCACGCTTTATTATCTATGATTTGTACTTAGATTTACAGTTATTCAGTTACACCCCTAGGCGCGGCGCATTTTTTTCATATATCCCCAAACTCTTCCCACAAAGTTGGGAGTATGAAATTGTCCAAAATGTCTTTGTATACTGACGCCTTAAGAGTTCCCATCACTGGAACTAAGGGGCCAAGCCCAACCCCACACCATAATCCCCCTCCACCAACTGATTTTTACCAGTGCACAAAGCAAGTGAAAACTCCAGCAGTGTTGTCAGCTCTGTTTAGTTCTACTAGAGTTGAGCCACAGAACACCTACTCTCTTGATGTCATCAAGTAAAGTACAATGCATGAACAATAGCCAAAAGCCCCACATTGTAAGTGAGGATGCAGAGGGACCACTTAGAAGCCTGAGTGTCAGGGAGAAGAGTTGAGCAGCAGCTACTGGGGGAGTGAGGGATGAGGTAAGTAAAGGTCCTTTTCCTGGCACCCTAGGCCTTAACAAGTTGCTTATTTCCCCCCTGCAGGGGGAGCATCACTTCAAGGCAGGGGCGGACTGACCATTGAGCCACTCGGGCACTGCCCGAGGGCCCTGGGCCACTAGGGGGCCCCATCATGGTTGCCAGCCTCAGTAAAACCAGGGACAGTATTTAAAAATGTGTTTTTTTTTACATCTGTCTGTGTATACTGTGTGTACATGTATGTGTATACTGTGTGATTGTATACTGTGTGTGTGTATACTGTGTGGCACCATAATCTCTGATTGCCTGGGGGCCCCATAATCTCCTATTGCCCGGGGGCCCCATGAGTTATCAGTCCGCCCCTGCTTCAAGGTAATGTTTTTTGTGTTTTCCAGAGTTCAGCTTAAAGGGACAAAACATGAGGAAATATGGATACATTGCAGAGATGTAGCAAATATATTTTTGGTGTTTTTCTGCCCAAACATACACTACATTCCTTGTAGCTCCTAAAGCTCCTCCTTTCTGAAACCACAGGATAAGAGTGACTGGACCTGCAGCAGTGTACTGATTAAATAAAGTGACTTACTTTTACTGGGTCTGAACCAGTTTGGATCAGTGTTCCAGTAGAACAGCAAACTCTATGTGTGCCATCATTTATAATAATCATCTACCAGACATGCAATGGCGCTGGGAGCCCCCTGTTCCATGCATTGGACAGTTAAGTACAGCCAAAGTTCGTTTGGCTGTACTTCTTCTGTGGATCACAGAAGTGCAGTTTGTTCTACACTCCTGCGACCCGTTTTCAGCTGACATCACAGAGCCGTTCCAGGATTGGCAAAGATTGCGACCATATGGTCTGGATCCACCTACATGCCTGAACTGGACTGAGAGCCTAAGACGGTCACTCCCGCCCCCTCCACATCCCAGCGCTCCAGTGAGCACAGGGGGGCAGAGCAGAGAGCTGGTGACTGGCAGACACCAGCTCTCTGCTCACGGAGCTGTGAGAACTGAGCAATCAGCCATGCTTGATCACTCTGTTCTCAGTGTTAGAGCCAGCAGGGGACAGATGCAACATCGAACCGGACCATCCACCTAGGTAAGTATGAATAAAAAGAAAAAAGAAATCCCATACTTCTCTTTTAAACTGAAAGAGCCAAAATTGACAATTAACTTAGAAATTTTAGCATGCATTCCAACATTAAATGCAGCTCCTCCTTTTTACCAGCCTAGAGCCAACAGTACACTAAATAGTACAATACACTAAAATCTTCATGTTCGAACCAAAGACACAGTCTACTCCCTTTCCTCTCCTCCTTCACAGCATAGAGGTGCACATTGAATATTGCAGCAGATCTGAATAAATTATTTTCTTTTGTTCATATGAATGGTATACACCATATCCTTCCCAAGCGATGCATTGCCTACTAACAAGCCATGACAATATAGCTCCTATACTAAACTATCTCATTGCTTTTTATAGATACCTACGTAAAGTTAACACTGCTGAATTCCATGGGCCAGGAAATGTCAAAATGTAAGACATCAACGCGAAGAGGCCAGCCCAACCCCCTGTACAAAGAAACCTTTATTTTCCAAGTAGCCCTGTTTCAGCTGTCGGACGTGACTCTCATATTGTCTGTCTATAACAAGCGCAGCATGAAGCGCAAAGAGATGATAGGTTGGATATCCCTAGGTTTGAACAGCTCAGGCGATGAAGAGCTCAGTCATTGGACTGAAATGAAAGAGTCAAAAGGACAGCAAGTATGTAGATGGCACACGCTGCTTGAATCCTAATTGCCGTCAGGAGGTCTCTTGTGACTCAAGAGAGCTCATCTGCTCTTTTGAAAGGACAGGATGTAATTTAGCCACCTGCAGAAGATTGCTCCTTGCAGGTAATGGGTTTGACATGCCGCGGAAAGCTCAGTACACATCAGAGATGAGGTTTCACGCACAGTAGTGCGCTCTCCCCGGACGTTTGAGCGGAGATGGATAGAAGACGTGAGCCACAGCAAACCGGATCTGTAGACATGATATCAACCACTTCTTTAGGTGCTTTTCCTATTTTGTCTGATGAAACTGTTTTGTACAATGTCCCCGCTGATTAACATGATCCGTCCTGGTTCTATAAAATGGAAGAGTAACGAAAAAAAAGAACCTTTGAAGGCACAGATGCCTTTAGTTTGGTTTTCAGTCTTTTATTTTTACAGCAATGTGCAACTTTGTTAGCGTTCTCTTCTATTTCTGTTCTTGCAGGGAGTAGTAAGGTAGAAATGCTACATACCACCAGTACTTACTAGTTAGCCTAGAGCTACGTGGGCGATTTTTAATCACCAGTGGGAGGTTTAACTCCTTCTAAGCAATTGCTTCATTTGCAGTGCATTGATTTTAACTGAAGCATTTGTCAAGGGTTAAATCTCTTACTAACCAGTGATTTCAATCACTCATGTAGCCCTATCCTAACCTGTAATGGCCTTAGGATATTTTAGATTGATTGGAGGCTTGAAGGCTGAACCACCCACTGTGGAAATATTACTGCATCAGAGTTTCCAGCTGCCACCCGCTGCAATTAATAGGAGGACTTACTCTTATCGCTGTGGCTTATGTCGGGGGTACAAGGTTAGCACTCTTGCCTTGCAGAATCCATAATTATGCTAGGGACTCTATATGCAAAGAATATACATATTCACCCTGTGTTTGTGTGGGTTTACTACCCTAATCCAAAATATTAGACTTTATGTTCCTTCCAAATCAGCCCCATAGCGTGTATGGCTGGAACCAAACCAAATGGTGGTATTCCTTGTAGAACACTGTGGAATTAGTGTCCACATATAGATTCATTTTACCTTTTAGTGATTGCAGCTGGAATAGCAAGACTCCCTTGCTTGGCAGCTAGGAACTCTAGCTGGTAGATATTGCCGCTGGTGTCCTCGAGAGACAGAAGTGTGTAATGGGTTGTTCAGCTCATCAAAATGCAATCAGGGCAGACATGTCAATCATGGTTGGTTTTGCCAAGCATGAATGTTTTGACCGATTCTGATCAGGCTCTATCTTCAGAGCAAGTAACTGATTACGCATGTTGAATTTATTTAAATGTCCAGATTTTTCTACAATCCAAAAACTTTGGTTAAGGTTAACAACGGTTTTCTTCTGACAAAATTGTCCTGTCAGTATTCTTTAGCCTGAGGTAGGGACATTAGATTGTAAGCTCCTTTGGTGCAGGGACCAATATAAAAGAATAAATGCTGTGTGACTGTACAGCTTTGCATACTATGTTGGTTTTACATAATAAGCACAAAAATTTTCTAAGCTAAACCATAGGCATAGTACATTCAGAATTATAGGATATGTTAAACTTTGAAATCAATACTAAAGTTTATCTCCAGGCAAATATAAAATCACAAATAAAGCAGTTATGTATTTATAAAAAAAAAAAAACTTATTTATAAATGCAACTTGCTTAAGTACTTTAATCTGTCTTGATATAAGCCTCCTATGATCCTCCCAGTCTTGAATAGAGAGGTCCAACACTAGGAACCAATCAGGTTTGCAACAGTGGTCATGTGCTGGCAGAGAACCTGTGACAGAAGAAGTAAACACAGGCAGGACTTAAACGGTGTGCTGTTTCCCCTTAGTTGTCTAATCAGTAAGCTGGGGTTGTCCCATTGTAGAGCTGTAGTTGCAGGGGGTGTGGAGGGGTGGCTGGATAGCAAGGCTGACTGCAGATAACTAACAGTTCTCATATATGTAAAGGAACTCTATTTAGTTGTTTACAGCTTTAAAGCGGTAGCAAAGTCCTTGAAGAACAAAAAAAAAGTCCACCTGCAAGTTACTGATACAATGTGCTAGTATGCACCGCATACTAGCACATTATGGCATACTGGCATTATGGCTTAAAATGAAGCCCTCCAGCGGCGTGCTGTCACCACTGCCAGGGCTTCCATCCTTACCTGGTCTTCCTTCCGGGTTTGCAGACTCTGGCTGTATGAATAGCTGAGCCATGATGGCATCACTTCCATGCATGTGTGCAGGAGTCCGTTACAGCACAGAGCTCTGAAGGTACGGCACAGGTTTGTCATCAGTTCAGTGAGCATGCGCTGATGATGTCCCCGGCTGCAGTGGAAGCTTAGGAGATATTCACTGTACAGGTAAGTCTATAATAAGGCTTAACTGTAGGTGCAAGTAAAAAGTGGACTTTACTATCGCTTTAAATGTTATGTTGCTCCTCTTATGTAGCCCATAGTGCCCTTAGCTATAATATTATTATTTCTATATGTCTTTAGTGCAGTGTGAGAATCACATGTAAAGAAACATAAACACATGGAAAACATTTGGCTTCTGACAGCCAATAGGTGTAAACTTTTAGAAGCGTGCACATTCTGTGAAGGTTCTCATTCATCAATGTGATGGTATAGTTAGTTAGTCAAAACTTCTACTAACTATACCATAGTATCGTAAGGGATATAAATTACATTTGCTGGCGTGTTTCATTAGCCTTTGTATATTAAAAGAACAAATGTGTTTGAAAAGTACACTTATTTATTCTTGAGGCTGGGTTCACATATCTTCGGCCGCGGTTCACAGCATGGGGTCCAGTGTGTCCTTCTTCACCATACCAGGTGTGAATTGGGTCCCAATATTTGCCTATATTCGCACCTGAATCAGACCAGAAGACACACAGGGCCTTTTTTAAATGTGGACCACGGCCGCCCCGGAGCTGTGTGAACCGTCTCCATTGAGAGCCGGTCACACTGTCCTGTCATCCAATTTGCATATGTGTGAACCCGGCCTTAATAAAGATATTCAGCCAATCCTATTTAATAAATTTATATGGAGGATAATGAAAAAGGAAAATATATAATATTAAACAAAACAAAGACTTAGTGAGGCGCGTGTCAACATTACCAAATGACACAAGTATCTTCCCATGAATAGAAACCTGTGGTTCCCAAACTTCCTCTGTTTTCAGGAGCAATTTTTCCTTTTTTAGTCCTGTGATAGGTTAACATTTACTCATAAGGGGGATGAGGTCACTTCCGGAATCTGGAGTGAATAGGCGACGCGTTTGCGCAGCTACACTCCTTCCTCAGGCCTGATTAGTTAGTAATTAGTGTATTAGTTCCTCAATGAGGAACTAATTACACCATCTTGTGTAATTAGTTCCTCATTGAGATCAGTCAGGCTGGGGGCTAACACTGTGTTGGGCTTAGCGCTCACTCAATCCTTATATGTTGCCAGTCTCCTTATGCTGCATGTGTTTACAGAAGCAGACAACCCTGAAGCCTATGGTGCAAGCCATTCCCCTGTTCCCACCTCTTCCAAGTGAGTGACTGACAGGATCAGGGGTTATCGCTGTCCTTTCAGAACTAGTGCCTGTGAGGTACGCATGATGCACCGGAAGTCTGGAAAAGCAGCACTGTGCAACCTGGAGCCAGCGGCAGAGAATAGTAAATAATGTAAGTGTCTGTGCTGACATATTCCCCAGATTATAAGATGGGTATTGTTTATGAAGTTTTCTAAAATGCAATAATTTAAAACAACTGATAGCATAAAAAAGTAGTTAAATGCTATCTAATGCTACTTTAAAAATATATTTAATGATTTATTTAAAAAAACATAGCTGTGTTATTTTTTTTTTTTTTGTATTTTATATCTGCCTGGAGTTCAACTTTAACATTATAGTGATAACTGAAACTTTCAACACTTTATCCCAGGGAAAGGGTCCATAAACACTTAATGAAATATTCACCTACAAAATTATGTAAGTTTTTATCAGCTAGAGGACGGTTTGGGTCTTTATAAATGTAAATTCTTAAAGGCTAAGTTGAACTTTTCAAAAAAATGAGGTGAACTATCTCACAGCACCCTTCCCAATCCACCAGTATCCACTACACTTATTTATTATGACCCTCTTCTCCTGCTGCCCACCCAACCAGTGTAATGGTCTCAGTCTGAACACATAACAATTTCAATAAATGGACCCAGACACTGTGGTATCATCCCAACAAACATGAGGCTTATTCTTTCTGGAGAAGAGACGCTAAAGAGGAGATATGATAGCAATATAAAAATATCCTAATGGTGATTCCAGCATTGGAAGAAAATTATTCATTCTCAGCTCACTCATAAAAACACGTGGCCACTCAATGAAGTTGGATGAGAAGCGGTTCAACCTTCAACTGTGTACGGGCTTTTTTTACTGTTAGAGCAGTAAGGATGTGGAACTCCCTTCCACAATTGGTGGTTTCAGCAGGAAATCGTTAATTTAAAAAAAAAACTCTTAGATGGGCATCTTATTGAACACAATATACAGGGTTATGGGAGGTGGTAGCGACATAATACATATACACACACAAACCCACACAAGTTGAACTGGCGTCATTATTCAACCTTATTAACTATGTGTCACACAGTAGGAGCTGTTATTTTTCAACGTGGCAATCTGACTGTGCTAACCAATCAGAATCTCTTCTTTTCTTCCTAATTGCCATGATGGTACCACAGGGTGCTGTGAGCTAGTCCACCTTTTCATTTTTTGAAATTACATTTTTTTTAATGAAAATAGGGCCTTTAAACTGAGGACCACAGAGGAGGAACGAGAGGGCCATATAAAGCCCTAAAAACACCAGTTTGCCTTTCCTGTCCTGCAATATACACTGTGAAACTAGCAGTTTATGGGGCTGAGATAGTATTTTAGATAAGAAGGCCATATTTCCTGGTCAAATCCCAAAGACAGGCCACAACAAAAGATGCTCACATCCATGGATACCCAAGCCCCACCCGAAAATACCCTCCTCCCATTTCAGTCAAGCCCAAACCCTTTAACCCAGGATGGCCGTAGGAAATCCAGGATTTCAAGCATGTGAGTCTCGGAGGTTATCAATGATGTCATTATTTTCTAGCAAATTAATCGTTTACAGAATTGGCTATTTATTGTTAGTGTATTTAAATGAAGCTTTTGTTCTGTTTTCCTGTGCTGGAACTGTATTGTTATTTTTGTACCATGTCCAGGCTTACAGCTCAGCACTTTATATTTGTTCTTGACTTAGAATGTGAAAGTCCGGTTTGGTGTTTTATGGGCATGGTTCTGTCAAGTTCTGAAGTCCTTGTCGTATGTTTTCAAAATGATGATTTAAAGGAAAAAGTGTATACAACATTGAATGAATACAAATGGATTATTGTTATTTAATTTGTACATCATTGTATTACAGGGTATGATATTACTTTTCCATTGCATTAATATTTCACAAGTAATATCAGTTGGCCAGATCCTGTGGCGCCGTATATCTGTGGTCCACCAGCAACCAGTTATTTATCCATAGCTGCTTCATTTTGGAATGTTTGTTATGTTTACCAATGTCTGATGGTCTTAAAGCCACACTTTAAAAACAAAAAAAGCATCAATAAACAATAGAAAAGTAAGGTACGATGCTGATATGCCCACATCCTATATTTTTCATAAAGTGAAAAAAAGATTTTGTTGCAAAAGGACTTTTGAGGACGTAACTCAGAAAAATGGTAACACAGAAATCATACAATAAAAAGTAAAATTTTATTACGCAAAAAAGTAAAAAGGACACAAAAGTGGCCATCTCCATATGTTACACAAAAAGAGGGTTTACATATTCTATGTACATAATTTTTGTTATTACATAACCAGTCCAAATGAAAGCTTTATGCATTTCCAACACTCACTATCTTCTTCAGGCGAACATGTGAACACAATATGTTACCCACAGTATGAATCCATTCTTTAAAAACAATAAAATAAGGCCATCTCCTATGATAACATCCTAGTGAACCAACTTTTCCAAAGGATAGAGGGGTGCATTTTATGGACCACAAATAATCCTATCAGAATGTATCAAGCCTATCAGGTTGCTTCTTTTGGCAATCTCTCTGATGAGCAGCAAATTGACAGGACATATTGATATAATAATTTTGGGCGGTATCTTTGGCATCCCTCGTGCCATGTAGGATGATTTGTGGTCCATAAAATGCTCCCCCCTATCCTATGGAGAAGTTGGTTCACCAGGATGTTATCATCCCAGATAGCAAGCAATTGTGCTGCAAGTTTGAAAATGACTTGCTAAGCTATTGCTAGACTTGCCAGGCTTCACAAGTTTGTTGCACAATTGCAACAAGTCCGCATTGCATGACTCCAGATTAACTTTCTTTGCAAACATTCTGGTTCAGTTATGTTGTACAATAGTCATCCCACCACAGGGGTCACTGTGGCTGAATTTCCATGCTGTAGACTTGCAGACCTCTTGCTGTAGACTCATCACTGCAACTTTGCTCTTGCTAAAAACTTGCCATGCAGATTTGCTACAAATTGGAAAAGTTTCAACTAGAACTTGCTCTGCAAGTGTACAACTTGCCAGTGAAAATGTGAAGCAAGTTAACAGACTTACATTTCAACACTGCCACAAATTTGTTGCAAGTTATCCTTGCTATCTAGGATATGAGATGATGTCCTTATTTTATTGCTTTTAAAGAATTGTGAGTAATATATTGTGTTCACATGTGCTTCTGAAGATGATAATGAGTGTTTGAAAAGCGTTGAGCTTTCATGTGGACCGGTTATGTAATAACAAGAACTATGTACATGGAATATGTAAACCCTCTTTTCATATAACCTATGGAGATGGTCACCTTTTTAATGTTTTATATATTCAAATTTGACTTTTTATTGAATGATTTCTGTGATACAATTTTTCTGAGATATGCCCTAAATCTTTTTTCCACTTTAGAAAACAGTATGTATATTTAATTGGGTTCTCCGTCTGTTTAATTAAGGGCCCTTTCATACGGGCGCCTCCGTGTAGCAGATTCCTCTTGCTCAGTGTGGGATCGCAGGCGGATGACAGATCCATCTCCCTTATGCAGAGCGGACACAGGCCCGCTCTCTTCTGTGAGGAAATTAAATGGAAACAGACCGCCTGTCCGATTCCATCTGATCCGCTGGACAGATGGAAAGTAGGACCACCATCTGTCTGTTTTTTGTGGGCAGGATCGGATCTGGGGGCGTCAGTGGATATATGTCTGCTAACATCTGCCGCTCCATAGGGGAGACTGGAGGGTCAGATTAGGTCTGCCTGAAAAGCTGACAGACGGGCCCGATCGGACAGCCCGTGTGAAAGGACCCTAAATGTGGAGAAGGAAGTAGATGCCGTTATATACAGTCATATAAAATGGTGCAGCCCACGTGGGAAAAGTCACCCAAGCAAAGTTCCTCTGCTGGTCTCCTCACCTCGATGCTTATGCTGCGGTTTCTACATGTCAGAATTTGGTGCCCACCACAACAACTTCAAGGGGAATACTCTTTACTAAATATAGGGAGCCAACACTGAATTCAGACAGGTGGCCACCAAGTGAGAGGAGGAGATTATCGGAGGAACTTCACAGAGCCTTTTTGAATGCTGCTGATTGACAGGCAAATTAAGCTGTGCCACCTGCACATCTCAGGTGATTGAACAGAAAACTATGTTGGAATTCAGAAGCCTTTGTATCAAAAGTGATTGTTATATATGCTATATGAATGTCACATGTGGAATGTATTTCTCTTGATTATATGCTTTCACACAAGGTTTCTAACAAACAGCACAATTGCCTTTCCTCTTGATGGATGTATTCTGTTTTCACTCTAAACCGCTATAGACCACAGTGTAGGGAGACGTTTGTATTTTGGTTCACATGCAAATTTATAAATAACAAAAAGTAAATGGCATTTTTGCAACTTGCTTGCTTCAGAAGTAAACTAAATTATTTTTGTAGAAAGGAGTTGAGAATGAGACACCCCCGGTTCCTTATGGGCTTCAATTTCAGACATCATGGCTAAGGGTTCTTTCACCCAGATCTGATATTTCAGTTTTGGATATGTGGCAGAAGCATTTGATTACCCTTCTTATATTGGTAGCACACCAGTGATGAGTTGATCCCAGTTCCCTCCATTTTACATGACTATTGTGAAGCAGTTTATTCCTCTAATTTGCATTGCAGAAAATGCATACACAGTGCAGTGGAAATGCATGGGGGGAAGTGGGGCACAGATGGGGAAGCCTGCTGTGGCAGGAAGAACCAGAAGTCCACGGACAATCAAACATACAAGCACCATGCCAGTAAAGAAAAATACTACACCTTGACCATGCAGAGCAAAGCAACAGTGTATCTGGGAGGAGCTCCTCCTACCCCTTATATTCACCTTACCAGAGCTCCATTGCCACTCTTTCCTCCATTGCAGTTGGCACTGGAGACACAGTGGTGTTGGTGGTCAGGCTAAGTGGTTACATCACTCCCTCAATTATGTCAAAGTGTTCATGTCTCGCAATTGGCTGCTAAACCCAAGCACAGTCACAGGGAAGGAGTTTACATACTCCTGATAGAGGCTGAAGTGGCAGGAGAATGTTGGTAAGGTGAGTATACCTGGGTAGCCACACCTGGGTAGCCACTTTACAGAGACTCTAGGGTTAATTTACTAAAAGCAAATAGGCTCATCATTTTGTAAGGGAATTTTCTCCAGAGCTTAGTGAATACAGTGAAATTTCCCTTTGCAAGGAATACCCAAACATGTGCAAAGGAAGTGAAAAATAAAGAGCGTTTTTGGAAGTGCTTAAGTGCTTCACCTCCTTCACTAGGCTCTAGGGAAACTTAGCTTGCAAAGTGCAACTTACGTTGCAAAATGAACAGCTGTTTTGCCTTTAGCAAATCAACCACATTGTCACCTTGCTACAAATGCCTAAGGTGACAGTGTCTCTTTAATAAAATGCCAGGTTTAGTTAACTTCATAGGCTGTGACAGACCTTATCATGTAGTTATATCTGGCAGGGGGCATAAGGGTAAATTCTGGAGTGAACAGAACCTATTTACAAGTCTTTAAAGAATCCTAAAATATTTTATTGTTTTTTTACAAAACTGAATTGTTCTTTTTTAGAGATTAAGGCCCCTGTCACCCGCCACCCCATAGAGGGCAATGGGTGGTCCGATCGGGTCCACCGGAAACACTGACAGGCGGAACCCGATTGTCTGAATTCTAACTCAGAAAGAACAGGCTGCATGTAATCTGATTGTATGTCAGCTTCCTGCTCTCTGTTTAAGGCGGGACATAGACAAGTCAAAAATCAAATGAAAATTATTGGTTGTTCGTTTTTCGCATCACTAGTGTGCCAGCTGCAACATGCGATGTTCGTGTCGCAATCAAAAGTGCGCGATCCAACATGCTGGATTTTGTTTTTCGATGAACAAAACAAATGATAGTTTTCGACTCGTTTATGGCCTTCTTACGTTATTTCTCTCCGCTGGCTGCAGTCTTTTCTTCATCCTCTTGTTCTCCTCTGACTGTGTTGTATTGTACATTTGCCTGCAGCAAAGCTAACAGTATGTGAGCCCAGGTGTGGAGAGTGTAGCCGGTGATCAGACAGGAAGTAATGCGTGAAACAAACATGTCATGCTGTATTGTTAACACCTTCAATTTGCTGGGAATCTTCTATTTTTATGCACAACATAAAATAGTTGTCATAAAAAAAAGGTAATGGCTGTTCATGCAGGGGTCAGCTTTGGACAGCTTTGATAAGATTCTCAGTAATCAGGATGGGGTTTCCGAGGCAGCGTAATATTTTAAATGTGGCGATACTGGCTTCATAAATAAGGAAGGGGTACGTGGCTGCCCCATTAACTAAGCACTGCCATGGGAACTACCAGTTATGTCCTCTCCTGTTTCTAGAAAATATTTTGAAATGTTCCAATAGGAAATGCTATTTGCTGTAGGTACATGGTGTGCCATAGTAGTACAAGCATTCTATAGACAACTGTGCCTAGAATTCCCCCCCACAGCTGAAATTAGCGTGAAAATATCACTCACTTAAAACAATGAATACGTCCAAGGACAAAGGCCTAGCACACACTAGTAGTTTATTTTTCGAAACGATAAAAAAAAAACGTACTGCTCCAGAGGAGCCGCTGTACTAACTATGCAACATCAGTACAGCGATCTCCCCTGCTGTGCTGTTGTGTTCTGCCCCACCAGAACACTGTGGTCAGTGCTCTCAGCCAGTGGCTAAGAGCTCTGATCGGGAGCCAATCGGCAGACCTTTTACGGTCCCATCCTGTCCTTGAGTGGCTGCGCTTACTCACCCTACTGTATCTATGGAGGAAGCCATAGCCCGAAATAAGAAAACTAATGCAGCCACCACATCTATTGACTAACCTAAACTACAATACAGGCATACGCCACTTTTAAGTACACATTGGGGTTTATTTACTAAAGCTGGAAAGTGCAAAATCAGGCTCACATCTGCAGAGAAACCAATGAGCTTCCAGGTTTTATTACCAAAGCTTACCGGTAATTGAACAAGCTGGGGTTAGAAGCTCATTGGTTTCAATGCAGCAGTGAGCCTGATTTTGCACTTTCCAGCTTTAGTAAATAAACCCCATTGTGTACTTAAAAGTGGGGTATGCCTGTATATGACATTTTTGTTCTTGCATTTAATTAAATAGTAACTCCCCTTTTGTGGGGGAAAAAAAAGAAAATAAAAAAATAATAATATAGCGTATACAGTTGCGACTCAAATTATATTGTGATTGAATGTTATTAAAAATGGCCTTGCCTTTTTAATCTGCAGCTCTGTAATTTTCTGTAAAATGCAATATGGCTCCCTGGAGGTGTTCTGTATACAGAATGTGAACAGAACGCCCCCCAAAAACATAATTTCCTACTTGTCTGATTGGCTCACTGATTTTCCCAGAACTCTACACTAAGATACCAGTCAGATTTCATGTTTCCCCCGAAACAAAAAATTCATTTTTTTGTGAGATACCCCCAACAGGAAATTGTGGCTAAAGGGATGCAGACCCTTTAGTTTTCCTTATTAGAGCCCTGCAAGTGCAGCAACTGATTGATAACTATGAATCCACTTCCATTAGATTCACTTGGCACATGGACACAGACAAACACACAGGGATTTTTTTTTCAAAATAACAAAGTAGGAATCTGCAATAAAGTTTGTTAAAACCCTTGTAATGTACATAGATCACCCAGTGGGGAATGTTTTTTTCTCAACAAAAGTGAAGTTACTCTTTAACCTTAAAATATTACTCAGACCTAAATATTTCTGCAGAGCCCACTGACCCGCTCATTGAATTGCTTTTTATTGTATCCTGAGGCTTGGAAAGTCTCACTCAGGTCAAGAGCTCCTAGTTGCTCATCTCAGCATCAGTTGTTTTGTCTGGATAAAATCCCCAGTGAGCAATCTGTCTAACCTGGCTGTAAAGGGTTTTTATAAAACTCTGAATAAACTATGAACTTTCTGGCTGCAGCATGTGTGCAGTATGTTAACTGTTCAGTCATCAAGGAGCCACCCCAGTCTGTGACTGAACAGTAATGAAGTGTCAGCACATAAGTTATCATTGTGCCCAGTGCAACTGTTAGCAATCTTCCAATGCTAGACCAACAACAAATGCAAAGTAGTGCTGTCTGATTGGCTTAAAGTGCAATGTGGTGCTCTGATTGGCTTAAAGTGCTGCCCCTCCCAATCAAAATCCTGCTGTGTCTGGAATTACAGTAGGCTTAATTACAAGAGATATTCAGATACTTATATGACAGTTATATGTAAAATATAATGGTTCAAGTAAAATAAAGAAGCAATCTAGAGGGTCCACTTACCCTCAGATTTCATAGAAAGAAATTGCAAGAATGCTGCCAACTGTATTTAAAGCAACACCTATCCTACAATGTCATGTAAAGTGTTTGAACTGAAGTGAGTAGCCTCAGGTGATACACAGAGATGAAACAAATCCTCCATAAGTTGTACCTGTTTATCTGTAACCCTCTACAGCCCCTCACAGTACAGAATTTAGACAATATTTCTTAGCTCCAGGAGCTAGAGCAGTGAGCTGAGAGTAATCTGAGACCTGAGTGGAGGGAATGGACACCCCCCCCCCAGTCTCATAAGGAAACATGCACAGCCGAGGCTGTCAATCACTTGCTTTGTGCTGGAGAAAAGCAGAGCCGTCTCCTGGGATTTCTGATGTTGCATAGACTGTCAGAAGTGACTCAAGCAGAAGAGTGAGAGAAGAAACAGAAATCACAATAGGTGATTTGACTTGAGCCTAGTACACATAATAGAAATAAATGCTTTATTAATTTTTAATTTCAGTGCTTTACAACCACTTTAACTTAAATGCAGTAACAATTTTCTTAGCTGCTTGCCGACTGCCTCACGCACATTTACGTCGGCAGAATGGCACGGGCAGGCAAAGCAACGTATATATGTGACCCTGCCCGCAGGACCCGCGGTCTCGATGTCCGCCGGTGTCCAGCAATCGGGTCGAAGAAGGGGGGGATGCCTTTGTAAACAACTACCTGTTCTGCCTGGTGATATAACACTGATCGTCTGCTCCCTCTCATCGGGAGCAGCGATCAGTGACATGTCACAGTAAACCACGCCTCCTAACAGTTAGAATCACTCCCTAGGACACACTTAACCCCATTCCCCGCCCCCTAGTGGTTAACCCCTTTACTGCCAGTGTAATTTACACAGTAATCAATGCATTTTTGTAGCATTGATCGCTGTATAAATGACAATGGTCCCAAAATAGTGTAATAAATGTCCGATGTGTCCGCCATAATGTCGCAGTCATGTTAAAAATCGCAGATCTCCGTCATTACTAGTAAAAAAAAAAAAAATAATAAAAATGCCATAAAACCACCGCCTATTTTGTAGACACTATAACTTTTGTGCAAACCAATCAATATACGCTTATTGCGATTTTTTTTTACCAAAAATATGTAGAAGAATACGTATCGGCCTAAACTGAGAAAAAATAGCTTTTTTTTAAAAAAAAGGGGGGATATTTATTATAGCAAAAAGTACAACATTTTTATTTTTTTTTTAAATTGTCGCTATATTTATGTTTATAGCGCAAAAAATAAAAACCGCAGAGGTGATCAAATACCACCAAAAGAAAGGTCTATTTGTGGGAAAGAAAGCATGTCAATTTTGTTTCGGAGCCACGTCGCACGACCGCGCAATTGTCAGTTAAAGCGACGCAGTGCCGAATCACAAAAAGTGGCTGGGTCATTTGGCAGCCAAATGGTCCGGGGCTGAAGTGGTTAATTCACAGGAAATCTTTTCACAACATGAACTAACCTTTTAAAGTGGTTGTAAAGGCACAAGATTTTTTTACCTTCATGCATTCTCCCCCCCTCCCAATACTTACCTGAGCCCACTTTGGATCCAGCTATGTCCACGAGAGCCTTTCCTCCCCGGGGACTTCCACTCCTAAATTGGCTATTGGCAGCAGTGGGAGCCATTGGTTTCCGCTGCTGTCAATCACAGCCAGTGAGCCAATCAGGAGACAGAGGGGACGGGGCCAAGTCACGGCTCTGTCTGTGAAGCAGTTGCTCAGGTGCCTCCATAGCAAACTGCTTGCTGTGGGGGAACCCGACAGGAGGGAGGGGCCAGGAGCAATGCCGTGGGACCCAAGAAGAGGAGGATCGGGGCCACTCTGTGCAAAACTACTACACAGAGCAGGTAAGTAAAGCATGTTTATTATTTTAATGGAAAAAAAAAAAGAAAAGCTTTGTAACCACTTTAAGGAACATATAGTTCTCTGTAAGATCGTTTATGTATATTATCCCAGTTCAACAGGAAATGTTTTAACAAAGCTCCAGCTTTGTTTTGTTTTTTTGTTTTTTTATTATTTATTTTTGCTCTATATTGAGGGTTAATGTTCTGCATCGTACAAGGAATTACATTAGTATGACACAAATCTTTCATGTCAAAATGTTACAACTAAAGATAATTAGAGACATTAAAATCACATTCACCATTGCTTCTGGCATAACAGTAAAACATTGAATGCTGTGTACAGATTGTAATACAGCTTACTGTGGCATTGGCTCTACAAACTTCTCATGTTGAGTATAGCAGATACAAAACAATCAGCTTAATTAACACAAAACTTGACATAAAAAAAAAGAAAAGCTTTTGCTGACTCAACTCTCTCATATATGCCAGCAATTTATTTTTCTGGCTGAGTAAAATGTATATTGCCCAGTACCAGGCAGCTCAGTGTAAAATCTAGTTCCCAAAGCCTGATAACTTAGTGAAAACTGTATGTGCAGGACTTGGTTGCCCAATGGAAGTACATTACTTAACAAAGGAACAATCAAAACCCTACTGGTAATCTATAGCACAGGTCTTCAAACTTTCTAAACAAAGGGCCAGTTTACTGTTCTTCAAACCTTAGGGGGGGAGAGCTGGACTGTTGCCAGTGGTAGAAGAAAATGGCCTGGTGTGAATGGGTTCAAATAATAAGTCATCATTGGTATCAGTGGGAGAAATAGAGCCCCATTGTTGGTATCAGTGGGAGGAATACTTCCCCATCATTGGTATCAATGGGAAGAATAGTGCCCCTTCATTGGTGTCAGTGGGGGGAATAGTACCCCATCATTGGTGTCAGTCGCAGGAATAGTGCCCCATAATCAGTGTCAGTGGGAGGAATAGTGCCACATCATTGCTATCAATGGGAGGAATAGTGCTCAGTCATTGGTGTCAGTGGGAGTAATAATGTCCCATTGTTGGTATTAATTGGAGGAATAGTGCCCAGTCATTGGTGTCAGTGGGAGTAATAATGTCCCATTGTTGGTATTAATGGGAGGAATAGTGCGCCATAGTTTGTGTCAATGAGAAGACTAGTGCATCATTGTCAGTGTCAGTGGCAGGGACCATGCCCCACTGTTGCTGACAGTGGGAGGAATAATGCCCAGTGGGCCAAATGAAAGCACACAAAGGGCCAAAGTTTGGAGACCACTGATCTATAGAGACACAATTGAAATCATACCATCTAGCCCATCATTGGTATCAACGGGAAGAATAGTGCCCCTTCATTGGTGTCAGTGGGAGGAATAGTACCCCATCATTGGTGTCAGTCGCAGGAATAGTGCCCCATCATCAGTGTCAGTGGGAGGAATAGTGCCACATCATTGCTATTAATGGAAAGGAATAGTGCTCAGTCATTGGTGTCAGTGGGAGTAATAATGTCCCATTGTTGGTATTAATTAGAGGAATAGTGCCCAGTCATTGGTGTCAGTGGGAGTAATAATGTCCCATTGTTGGTATTAATGAGAGGAATAGTGCCCAGTCATTGGTGTCAGTGGGAGTAATAATGTCCCATTGTTGGTATTAATGGGAGGAATAGTGCGCCATAGTTTGTGTCAATGAGAAGACTAGTGCATCATTGTCAGTGGCAGGGACCATGCCCCACTGTTGCTGACAGTGGGAGGAATAATGCCCAGTGGGCCAAATGAAAGCACACAAAGGGCCAAAGTTTGGAGACCACTGATCTATAGAGACAATTGAAATCATATCATCTAGCCCAGCCTTTCTCAACCTTTTTACCATGAAGGAACACTTGAAATAACATTCAAGTCTCAGGATACACCTGCTAAAAATTGTTTTATATACAAATCATGGTACGTTAGCCACACCATGATCCCTGTACACTGGTTGCCCTTGGAAGTAAGGCTCTGTTTTACTGGTGATTATTGGGAAGAATCCCAATTACACTGATGGTCAGTATAGTGCCTCCATACAGACAGTGACAGTGGGGGAAATGTTCTTCATATTGGTGGTCAATAGAAAGAATGCAACTATCATAATCATTGTTATCAGGTGGTTACTTACCTGAGAAAATTGAACTTCACCTGTCCCATGCCACTGGATCTGGCATGTTGCATTGGTACCAGAACTAAGCAGGCACCATCAGGCAGAAGTTTAATCCAACATTGCATAAGGAACCCCTAGTAACCTGTGGAAGAACCCTATGGTTTCACAGAACTCTGGCTGAGAAGGGTTAGTCTAGTTTCTGCTGGCAAAGTGGAGTGTATATATCTCATTTGCTGTTGCCAGTAACTACACTGCTCATTAGCTGGTAGTCACAGTAAGATATGGTGAACTCCCACTTGCCCAGTGATTTGTCTACTGCTTGTTCCCTCTTGGCACGATCATCACATAACCATAATCTATTATGGTCCTTTGGGCAGGTAAAAGGTATACTACTCAATCCCTGATAGCGGAACAGAAACCTTATAACACAATCTTTGGCCTAGTGGAAAGACATTAGCCAGTCCCTTTTGGACAAACAGAGGCAAGAGGACCAATTCCTGGAGCTCTAGTGGAAAATATATTTTGAAGATCAGAACTGCCCAATGGAAAGTACATTTCTCAATCTTGGTCAGCCCCCTGGAAAGTTCAAAAGAGACACAGGAAGCCACTGCCCAGCACTGCCTCCATCCAGCATCTAGGGATGAAATGTCAATTTTGGGTGGACTTAACCTTTAAACTAGCTCTCGTCATGGAGGTTATGAAATCTGTAGACATAGAATAGTTTTTAAAATACATTCCAATCTCTGAAACAAAACTGCCAACACTTTCTAAGACGAAACATGCTGATCAAAGGGAGTAGGCCACATGAAATTCCCGGTGCAGAGAAAATGCCAGAGACTACAGTTTAAATATTTAAAAAAAATAAAAGGGAATGCCCATCAAAATATTTTCTTTAATTTCAGATACAGAACTTCTGCCAGGCTTGTATTGCTGTCCGTATTCCCTAATTGGGAAGATTTTCCTTTGCTTGTTTCAAATATGCAACAGAAATTGAGAGGAAATCTCCCAATAAGTGAGGGGAAAAGCAACCTCTGACTATTGTCACTGGAACAGGGGTCCTCTCTGTCCTGATAACAATAGTCACCAGGCAGAAAATGAGAGTGAACCTCTGAAAAGTTTGACTGGATTTCAGCATATAGGCTTGCTGCAGACAGCAAGCATTGACTACAAAATGGTGCAGTATGTAACAAACAATAAGAAACTTTTTTTTTTCGTTTTTTTTTTTTCTTACTGAAACCAAATTTGTTCTTATAAGCAATTGCAATTTTGCATCATTGTTTTTTTTCTTCTTTCTTAGTGGAAAAAAATACCGATACACTGTAGAGAAATAGTCTTTCATCATTTGCTCACTTGTTGAAAGTGTGACGATTGTTTTGAGTGATATATCCATATAATGCAGCACACAATGTTAAAGAAAACCTATTGAGACAGTAATAGGAATGTCATAATGATAGACATACTGTATGTAGACTGCCATTATCTTACTCCAAAAATACCTTCTGACCTAAAAAAAATTTGCAGTTCAGTAAATGTGAAATTATTTGCATACGTGCACTGGGTCAGTAAGCATTATCTCTCAATACAGGTTTCCTTTATAAATAACTAGCTACAATTGGAGTTATTCTAGATTCGAAATATTCAGTCTTAAAGGTTTTGACTTAATCTTGTTATTTTTTTTTTACAAATATTTTTTAACTTTTTTTTTTATAAAATGTGTTTGTTTTTTTTTTTCAAATAAATATTTAATACAGGTTGAACCCATGACTCTGGTTTTGTAGGACATTTAACATTTCTCTTTTTTTGTAAAGTAAGAGCACATCAGTAGATTTTCTCAATGTGATTGTCTCTTTCTGTCTAACTGAATCTCTATATGGACTCTTCTAAACAAAACAGGCAAGGTGAGAGAGTCACTTCTCAATCAACTCTGTAGTAGCAAATTAGTTAAAGTTCAGCCTGGTAATAATGTCAGAAGGCTAGAGCTGGCTGGAATTAGTAAATATTATATATTCATCTTGGTAGTTTTTTACGTACCTGATCAGAAACATGGAGATATATTTGTTACTTTTTTTTTCAGGTGTGAGCAAAGTCACCTGAATTTGCCCAATTACTGCCCTACTAACTTGTTTCATGTAGACTCCCAACATCTGAGAGCACATACTAGTTTCAAATAGCAGGGC
This sequence comes from Lithobates clamitans, assembly GCA_037952925.1. Taxonomy (NCBI): domain Eukaryota; kingdom Metazoa; phylum Chordata; class Amphibia; order Anura; family Ranidae; genus Lithobates; species Lithobates clamitans. The sequence goes on from JBBGZY010000315.1 coordinate 1,262,119, forward strand.
AATGCAGTTTAAAGGAATAGGAATTGTTTCACATAGTGTTCACAAACTGTAAGAAAGCTTTTAAACAAGCCCTTACTGACCTCTGTAGCTGCAGGCGCTGGGTAACAATTAACCTTCAAAAAAGTATTTTGAGTCCACTCTGCTTCCCTCTAAAATCTCCTGTTCTATGTTTACATTAGAGGATATAAGGCTGGATGGCTGCTGAGTAATTACTGGGAATGGCGTTAGGGGGAGTGGAGCTGCCGAGTCACTGTTTGGAGGGGTAGTGAATACCTTCTGTGCTTCTGCTGTGAATTTGAAGGTGAATTGTTCCACGGTGCCTTTGCCTACAAAGGCTTGTTAAAACTCAAGAATGTAAATGCTTTAAGGTTTATTGGATAGCCACAAGTTCACTTTAAGACTGAATATTCAGTTCATCTTCTTGCACAAGCCAAACCGTGGCTGCTGCTCATTAAGGTACAACCTGTATCTTGTATATCACTGAAAACCTCACCAAAGACTGGACGCCTGCCATAGACGTCTTCATTCAATTTTGGCGATAAACAGCCCTTTATGGCTAGTCTGTTTGGTTCCTCGATCTGATCTCACACACAGTGAGTTAGTAGTCTGAATTGATCAGAATCACCATTATGAAAAAACCCTTCAGGTCCATGTACACCCAATGAAATTACCTTCTCTGCATACCCATATCATATAGAGGAATATATGCAAGCTTAACAGATTTCCTATTTCAGGGTGCTTTTCTCTTTTCTGTGTACTGAAGCGAGAACATTTTCTATTGTTTTATTTCTATAGAACAATGTTAAATTGTTGTTTCCACTGAGAATTTACGTTACATGAAAACATCTGTTCATTTATCTTTGATTGTATTGCATACATGGAAAATGTCACACTTTAGCTTTCTGAATATTATTATTCAAGCTGTACTATTTGATACAAAAGAAAAAAATAAAATCTTTGAACATTTTGTTTTAATAAATTCAATTTTTAGACCTTATCAAAGTTAATGTCTGTTTTCATTTGTGCTCAGACTGAAGAAAGGGCTCACCTGCTTTCAGGATTTCTAAAGTTATCTGATTAGTTATGGAAATAAACACACAAGTGTCATCATATAAAGGCATACCCCCCATTCCAAAAACTGCTACAAATAAAATTACTGCCAACAGTAAAAGGCACATGTAATTATAACAATATGGAAAATTATCTATATACTAACTGCAGTTCCGGCTGGTGGTCAACATTGGGGGGGGGGAAGCAAACCAACGCCAACCCCCGGTGGGAGACGGATGAATGGGAAGGCAGCGATCACCCCCTCTGCGGGAGATGGACAAACAAGAAGGCAGCAATCACACCCCCCTGGCGGGAGACAGACAAGCGGGAAGTCAGCAATCAGAGGCCTCTCTACCTTAGGAGGCAAGTGATGAGTCCTGGCCAGGATGATATTCTGATCTCCCCTCCTCCATCCACTGTCCGAGCCAGGGAGTGCTGAATGTGGCTGCGGATGAGCCGTCTCTGCTGCACACATTGTTCCTATTATGGCTTTTCCCTCACTCCGGGGCCTTCTCCTCCTGGCCGTACAGTAAGTGGGCCCTAAGACTCCTTGGCCAATCGGGTCCCAGGACCCGCTTCCTGATTGGCCAGGAGGTGAATCAGGAAGACAATAGCGAATATTAATTTGCCATTGTCACACAACTTGGTGGGCTCAGGGCGCAGTGCTCTACACCCTGAGCCCACCTTTTTTTAAACCAATTAGAGCCTTCAGCTCTAATCATGTGCTTAAAAAACAAACCCATTGGAATCCATGCATCCGGCGCCCTGCATGTAGATTAGGGGCCAGACGATTAAGGGGAAGACGGGCCGCCACTGACTAACTGGAAGTTTCCTTTCCTGGCTACTGTATAGATAACAATTGTCCTTATTTCAAATTCTTCTCATGTTAACATACTTGTAGGATGTAACTAGCAATTCAATGCACCTCAAAGGAAAGGCAGACCTTATGGTATCAAATAAAAGTACTGGAGCACTTCCAGTTAACTGCCTTACAAGCTGAATTCACAGACACTTTTGCCACACTCATGGTTGAATAAGCTTTAACCTCTATCAGAGGGGAAAGACTCTTGCTGAATAAGCTAAATACTACCAGTGACGAAAAAAATCTAGCTGATACTGCCATGCTTTTCTTGGGGGGCTGAAGCCATCAGATCCATAGATGAAGTCACCCATTTTGCAAAGACCTGTTGCAGATAGTCTCTGTTCAGCTTAAACTCATTGTGATCTACAAAGTGCTTGCCTCTGTCAATCCACCATCAGATTCTCACAACCTGGGAGATAACAGACAAGCTGGACCCAAACATGCTGCTCTGCCTACTGAAAGTAGCTGCAGACTTCTGGTCCCGTCTTACCTTGTAAGTCCCTGGCAGAGAGAGACTGGATTTTAATCTGGTGTGCTTGACCTTCTTAGCCACATCTAAATCTTCTGTCAATATAGTGAAAAACATTGATGCCCAATACAAGCAGACCTTCTGTTTAGTAAAGATTTTAGTTTCTTGATATTCAATAACAGTAATTGCCTCTTTAAGGTTGTAAGTCCCACAGACCGACTGAGAGGGAAACTGTACACCCAACAAAGTCAAGAAAGTGGAACAAGAGAAGGAGCATCGGAGTGCTGAGAACTGGATTTGCCTTTAAATTACCTAAATGATTCGCCAATAATTCCGATGGGACCTTGATGAATGGTGACGGGTTGCCTAGAAATGCCTGGAAGACTGTCTATGCCTCTAAGTGGGACATAAGCCCTGTTAAAAAAGCACTCTTTTTCCAGATAAGCAGTGGATGGACACATTACTTCCTACATCTCTTGACATTTCAGGAGTGGCTAGAACATCAGGGAAGAAAGTCAGAAACCAGAAAATTTGGATAGGAAGGTGACAGGCACAGGCCCATATCTTACTTGAACAGATAGCAAGGAGAACTAGTGGCCAGAGCTCAGTGCCAGACAACTGTCTCACAGTAAATACAATCTGTGCCCACATATTTAGACAGGTCCCCTCTGCACCTTAAAAAACCATTGTGCCAGTCCATGCCTAGCGTGCCCATTGCCCAGCAACCCAGTGTCTCATCTTCCAGCCAAAGTGACCAGCCTAGCAGCTGCATCATCGGGAGGTGCCAGAGAGGACACCAGATGCTGAAAAGCCAGACACTGCTGTGAGCACAAAGCACCCACACAACCAAAGCCACAAAGCTAAGACAGGAGGCAAGAAGGAGAAAGAACAAACGTTTAAGCTCGACACATACTGTAGTCCCTGGGCCTTGGAAAGACTAATAATTAATCAGGTTTACTGATGACATATTATCCTTCACCCCAGGAGAGGCTGAACCTAGGACGCTGGCAGGAAAAAAGGATTGTTTTGGAGTTACATAGTTACATAGTAGGTGATGTTGATAAAAGACACAAGTCCATCAAGTCCAACCTATGTGTGTGATTAAATGTCATTATTACATTGTATATCCCTGTATGTTGCGGTCATTCAGGTGCTTATCTATTAGTTTTTTGAAACTATCGATGCTCCCCACTGAGACCACCACCCTGTGGAAGGGAATTCCACATCCTTGCTGCTCTTACAGTAAAGAACCCTCTACATAGTTTAAGGTTAAACCTCTTTTCTTCTAATTTTAATGAGTGGCCACGTGTCTTGTTAAGGGATGGTGAACCCGCGCAGTGAACATAAAGCCTTAGTTGGTTAAATTTGGAACTGCTGCCTCCCAACAGGCAGTCACCCTAAAGTGGGGATAGCTGAGATATATTAAAAATGGTGGAAGGGTTTGGCGCTGTTCCTATTTAGTTTCCTACCTCCATATAGGTTACTTAGATTAAAATAAAATAAATTAGATAAATTCTTAGGTGCACCGTGCATATATCAAATATTAAATACAATATGGATTCCCAAGTATACTGTGCATGAGTCAATTAAATATTCTGCTGCAATATTGTGCAATCATAGGTGATACTTAGACATAACTTAAATGCTTATTGCTAGGGGGGAAAAGAAAGGGGGGGGGGGAGGGAGAAGAGAGTGGGATAGGGAAGTGGGGAGGGGGTGTAGGAAGTCTGTTCCTGTGGAAAATACAATAGCAAGATAAGGTGCAAATGTGCTGGTGCAATCCAAAAGGCAACAGTGGCAAGATAAGGTGCAAACGTGCTTCAAAATTCTTTAGTAAGTCTCTTGTGCCATATTCTTGTGCTATGGTGATAATCCTTCACTTATAATATCTCTTTGCTCTGAAAGTGCAGCCACTCACCAGATCACTTCACCCCTGCGGGGGTAGTAGGCAGTTACAGTTTTATCGCCACTGTACAGCGATCGCTGGCGGGCTCAGGATCGTGGTACATCATATATAAAGAGAGAGGGAGTGCCCATAGCGTAAAATTGCTTTAAGAAAGTTTTATTACACAAAATGAAAGGGTACTCACACTTTTACAGTAAAAATCAAGCGAAATGGTAAAAACGTCAGAACCGTCATAAATATCCTTCAGCGCTGGTACAGGAGGTGATGTTTGGGAAGCACAAATTAGGCCACGCCCTACGCGTTTCGTCGTCTACGCTCCCGTAGACGTCCTAACGACGAAACGCGTAGGGCGTGGCCTAATTTGTGCTTCCCAAACATCACCTCCTGTACCAGCGCTGAAGGATATTTATGACGGTTCTGACGTTTTTACCATTTCGCTTGATTTTTACTGTAAAAGTGTGAGTACCCTTTCATTTTGTGTAATAAAACTTTCTTAAAGCAATTTTACGCTATGGGCACTCCCTCTCTCTTTATATATGATGTACCACGATCCTGAGCCCGCCAGCGATCGCTGTACAGTGGCGATAAAACTGTAACTGCCTACTACCCCCGCAGGGGTGAAGTGATCTGGTGAGTGGCTGCACTTTCAGAGCAAAGAGATATTATAAGTGAAGGATTATCACCATAGCACAAGAATATGGCACAAGAGACTTACTAAAGAATTTTGAAGCACGTTTGCACCTTATCTTGCCACTGTTGCCTTTTGGATTGCACCAGCACATTTGCACCTTATCTTGCTATTGTATTTTCCACAGGAACAGACTTCCTACACCCCCTCCCCACTTCCCTATCCCACTCTCTTCTCCCCCCCCCCCCTTTCTTTTCCCCTCTAGCAATAAGCATTTAAGTTATGTCTAAGTATCACCTATGATTGCACAATATTGCAGCAGAATATTTAATTGACTCATGCACAGTATACTTGGGAATCCATATTGTATTTAATATTTGATATATGCACGGTGCACCTAAAGCCGCGTACACACGGTCGGACTTTTCGTCTACAAAAGTCCAACGGACGCTGACGGACTAAAGCTGGCTGGTAATCCGATCGTGTGTGGGCTTCTCCGGACTTTCAACGTACTTTTTTAGCCTCAAATCCGACGTACTTTAGATTTGAAACATGCTTCAAATCTTTACGTCGTAACTACGACGGACCCCGAAATCCGCTCGTCTGTGTGCTAGTCCGACGGACAAAAACCCACGCTAGGGCAGCTATTGGCTACTGGCTATGAACTTCCTTATTTTAGTCTGGTGTACGTCATCACGTACGAATCCATCGGACTTTTGTGTGGTCGTGTGTAGGCAAGTCCGTTCGTTAGAAAGTCTGCCACAAGTCCGCCGCAAGTCTGCCGAAAGTCCTCCGGAAGTCTGTTGGACAGGCTGTCGGACTTTTGTAGCTGAAAAGTCCGACCGTGTGTACGCGGCATTAGAATTTATCTAATTTATTTTATTTTAATCTAAGTAACCTATATGGAGGTAGGAAACTAAATAGGAACAGCGCCAAACCCTTCCACCATTTTTAACGTGTCTTGTTAAACTCCCTTCCACAAATTTTTTTTATCCCTATTGTGGGGTCACCAGTACGGTATTTAGTAATTGAAATCATATCCCCTCTCAAGCGTCTCTTCTCCAGAGAGAATAAGTTCAGTGCTCACAACCTTTCCTCATAACTAATATCCTCCAGACCCTTTATTAGCTTAGTTGGCCTTTTTTGTACTCGCTCCATTTCCAGTACATCCTTCCTGAGGACTGGTGCCCAGAACTGGACAGCATACTCTAGGTGCGGCTGGACCAGTCTTGTAGAGCGGGGAGTTAATGTTTTATCTCTGGAGTTGATCCCTTTTTAATGCATGCCAATATCCTGTTTGCTTTGTTAGCAGCAGCTTGGCATTGCATGCCAAGATTGCATTCATATTTTTGCCACCCAAATGCATTATTTTACATTTTTCTACATTAAACCTCATTTGCCATGTAGTTGCCCACCCCATTAATTTGTTCCTGGGAGTTATTGCCCTGCTTAGCTTAGTATCGTCCGCAAATACAGAAATTGAACTGTTTACCCCATCCTCCAGGTCTTTTATGAACAAAATAAATTGGATTGATCCCAGCACAGAACCCTGGGGGGCCCCACTACCCACCTCTGACCATTCTGAGTACTCCTCATTTATCACCACCCTCTGAACTCGCCCTTGTAGCCAGTTTTCAATCCATGTACTCACCCTATGGTCCATGCCAACGGACCTTATTTTGTACAGTAAACGTTTATGGGGAACTGTGTCAAATGCTTTTGCAAAATCCAGATACACCACGTCTACGGGCCTTCCTTTATCTAGATGGCAACTCACCTCCTCATAGAAGGTTAATAGACCTTAGTGATGGTCAAAAAGACAATACTTGGAGGTTATTGGGCTAGCTAAAGGTGATCCTGTGAGGACAGGGCGTGGAACTGACTGTTAAGTATGCTGATATGAGAATAGCTAAGAAAGTTCAATTCCATTGGCCTAAAAAAAAAAGACTGGGGTTTCACTTTAACCTACCCCTTTAAACTTAAAGCAGTATTAATCGTCCATAGATGTTTCGCATCTCAGCCGCTCCCTGCTGAACCAGCCAATATTCAAACCATGTATGGGCAAGCTGATTGTACCCAATGGATGGATCGACTTGGGTACAACCAGCATGTCGGATTTTTCATGTGACTATTGTCAGAAGCCATAGCCGCTAGCAACAATCACTGTGTGTTCTCCTGGCAGGGACAGCTCCCCTTGCCCCCCTGCCAGCTGAGGAGACCACAATAGCTTTGTGGGAGGGAATCAAGCAATTTTCTTTCCTGCAACCCATGGTTGAAGAAAAATCGCACCATTTATGGCCGGCTTACCTCAGCTACTCACCTCCCCATGTTGCTCCATGTGTCCTTCAGGAATGACTTGATAAGCCCAGTACTTCTGGGTATGAGAGAGAGCATGTGACTCACTCCCTCTCCAGCCATGTGGCAGGGCTGTTGCTTGCAAATGGGCAATAAACAACCAGAGAGCCTTAGTCCTGTGTAAGTTCCAAGTTGGCAACTGTAGTTTACACAGGGCTGCTACTATTTCCTGCCAGCTACTGAACAAAGCTTTGAGGGACTTATAGGATTGTGAATGTTTCTAGCTGGGAAGGACAGCGGTAAAATTAATCTTCACTTTAAGTTTCAAACCATGGCCCTAACACTAACCTTAAAGGGGTTGTAAAGGCATTTTTTTTTTTTTTTTTAAAATAACAAACATGTTATACTTACCTTCACTGTGCAGCTCGTTCTGCACAGAGTGGCCCCGAACCTGGTCTTCTGGGGTCCCTCGGCGGCTGTTTCAGCTCCTCCCCGCATGCATTCACCACCTTAATGCGAGCTCCCTCGCATGGTGGTGAGTGCTTGCGGGCGCGCTCCCGTGATACAGCCGGCGGCTATAGCCGCCCGCTGTATCACTCGGCCCCGCCCCCCGTCGCGCCGCGTCATCGGATGTGATTGACAGCAGCGCGAGCCAATGGCTGCGCTGCTTTCAATCCATCCATTGCAGCCAATCAGCGACCAGGCTGAGCTGCAATGAAGATGACGAGAACGAGCAGCGAAGATTCGAGGCGTCAGGTAAGTAAAACGGGGGGGCTGGGGGCGGCGGTATTGTCAAAAGTTTTTTCACCTTAATGCATAGAATGCATTAAGGTGAAAAAATTTTTACCTTTACAACCCCTTTTTAATCTTTCACATAACAAATCCAATATCAAAACAGCTGGACTTAAATATTGGGCACTGAAAGTATCTGCTGTGAATCCTAACATTTTTATGGTGAACTCTGCCTACGTCTAACTCGCTGTACCGAAACCAACTGTTCCAAGTTGGGAAGCTCAGCTTTGAACTTTAAACGCTGAAGTCACCAATTGCATTTTTGAGCACCACAGGTTTGGTAGCCCCAAGCCCCCTGAAAGATATGTGAAGGTAGACCCATCTAGTTGTCTGCTTTTCACCTCTGCTTGAGGTTTTCTGCAAGATCTACTGTTTTCTGCTTGGAGTTGCACTTAAAAATCACTTCTTTGCAGCACAGCAAAAATGATCCACATTCACCCCTATTTACTTCTTCTAAAGCCTTTCCCCGTGAGCCTAGAAATGTGGGCTAGCCCACAAATGTTGGCTGGGTGGTTTGATCAAGTGACATCTTGCACCACCACTACAGCTTCACTGTAGATAAACTAGTTATAGAAACCCATATATTTTATTGCCATTCAACTGCCGGTTAATTCATTCTCTCTTACAGAGCACAAAGCTCTCTGTATTTATATTTGTGATTGTCGGCGTTCGAGGTAGCGTCTCGAGCTGCAGCGACAGACTGTCTTGCTGTCATTAAGCTCTAATGGGTGCCGCCCCAAATGAGCTGATTGTCGAGCGTCAGCCTTATGACAAGAAAAAAATGTTCATATCCATCCAAGAGTCCAAGACGGGGGAGGAAAAGAAGAGCTTTAGTGTTGTACAAAATGTGCGCAAGCTGCCAATCACTGTATAATAGATTTTACTTTCCGTCTGTTATTGCCTCCATCAGTTGGATCCATTTTCTACGCCTGGCTATCCACACCGCGAGCGACTGGGATACAATGCCATCAATCAGACGTGCGCCATGCACACATGGTGGCAGATGGCGGCTATCCTCATCATTCCTACAAACACGTCTTTTTCATTTGTGACCAGTTTCTGCTTCTGGGGAATTAAAGACACAATGAGCTTTAGAACAAAAACAAGAGGAAAATATGTTGAAACAAATTTCTTGGCAAAATTACCCACAAGAGGCTGTGTGATGCCAAATATGTTCTCCCACTCCGGTTAATATTCCGCTATTAATTATCACATTGTGAACGTATGGACTGTCTGCCAATTCATATTTTTATTTTGTATGTTTCCTTTCAGAGAAGAAAGCAATGGGTTGAATTTAAAGTTAATCTCTGCAAGTACACCCCCCCCCCCCCCGCTATCCGTTACCCCCCTTTAACTAATCGCTGGGTTAGAAATAAAAAGTGATACCTAAAAGCCCCTTTTACTGATCTAAATCTGCGATCAGGTGATGCACTGATCCCAAATTTCCAGTTCTGTCCCAGCCAGAAATCGACACCCTTCCCAAACGACACCCCCTACCTCCCTCTAATCACCACTGCAATGAAAAAAGGAACCCTTTTACCTAACTTAAAGCCATTGTCACGTGACATGCCAAGTTTTTTATCTTATTTGACTGCAACTGGAAGAGTTCTTTTGTGAGTTCACACACCACTGCTTGGGTGACGTGGACACCTCCCAATACAGGTGTCCAGCATTGGAATATTTCACTTCACCACCTGTTCTGGTGACAACTGTAAGGGCTCATGTACACAGGGCAGTTGAAAACCTTTTCTGAACGCTGGAAACTTGACAGCGGAAAACGTCCATTTTACAGCTTTTACATATCAAGTTTATGCAAGTTTAGCAGCGGTTTTGAGCATTTGAGATTAGAAGCGTTTTTTTAAAGATATCCTCAGGGGACGCTCCCAAATGCCCACAATTCATGAAAAATAAGTAACTTATTAACTATTTCAGTCATTCTGTGAGAGAAGAGAAAGCAGCAGCGGAGGGAGCAGTGTGCTTGTAGATAGCTGTCTTATATTTTTGGTCTTTTCACTATGGATCCCATCATGAGCCTGTATGAGAAAATGCTCCTGATGTTGCTGAGACTCTGAAGACATAGAAAATTGTGTGAGAGGACCAGAGTTCGTCACTACTGGACTCATCAATTGATGCAGGCAACAGCATGTGGTGAAATTTTGTGTTTTTTCAACATTTTTATATGTTGAAAAATTATCAGAAAATTTTCCCCTTTAAAAACGCTTATAAACACAAACGTGCATAAACTCGGTTACAAGCATTTGAAATGCCAGAAAACTACAGCCACAATTAATGCATTGGCCGCTGGTGGTAATTTTTTTTGGGGGGGGTGGCAAACAGTGCACCCTCAGCCAGCTACCCCCAGTCGGTTGGGTAACCCCCACACAACCCCCCCCCCCCACACTCTGGGCAGTCGGGTTATCAGCAGCACCGGAGCACTTATGACGGACAGCGGCTTCCCCTTCCCCTGCTCTCCTCCTCGGCATCATGGCGCCTTCTGTCTCCTCCCTCCTCCTCGGTGGCCAATCAGAACGCTTCTTCTTTCGGCCAATTTGGAAACGGGTCTCAGACCCGCTACCTGATTGGCCCGGAGGAGAATCAGTGTGAAAATAGCGGATATTCATTCGCTATTATCACTCAACTAGGTGGGCTCAGAGCGCAGTGCTTTGCGCCCCAAGCCCACCCTTTTTTTAACGCTTTTAGAGCCCCTAGCTCTAATCACGTACTTCAAAAATAAAAACACCCCGCCCCCATTGGAATCCATGCATCCGGCACCCTGCATGTAGATTAGTGGACCGGCCGCCACTGCCTGAATTTGATTTTTCTGCTTTAAAAAAAATGCCTGTAGCCTCAACTGCCTCTAAACCACTATAAACGACTGAGGGTACATGTACACATAAGATAACAGAGGAGAGTTCAGGGGCTGCTGAAAAAAACACCTAACTGCTCCAAAACTTCAGTTTAGCAGCTGTAGTGTACATGGAACTAATCACTTTCAATCCCACTGACAATAGTCGCCAGAACAAGTAGAGAAGGTAATTCTCCCCAGCAGTAACAAAAACATCAATAGAAACCTGATTGGTGTTCTAAACCTTCCCCACTCTTACCAAAACTAAAGGAAAACATTAGAACCTTTTTTTGGTTAACTTAGTTTACTTACTTTAGCTAAGTTATTAAAGCAGAACACCAGGAAAAAATAACAAGGTAAAGATGATTAGCCCATGAAAAGATAAAATACCCAAACCAACCCTTGCTGCAATATTCCCCTTTATTCAACAGATTTCCCCTGCAGTACTTTTCCTGCAACTAGATGTCCTCAGTCTGATGGCCAGCATCATTTAACCTGCTTTCTCTGAGCCAAGGGTGGCCTGGACCCCCAGCCTGTGCCTAGACAATGAAAGGAGACGCTTCTCGTCAGCACATGAACCAATTAGCTCATAGTGTTGCTACGTCCTCCCATACTACAGACCTGCTATACTTGGTCTACAATTGGCAGGACTAATTCAGGTACTTACACTGTTTGTGTTTGAAAAGTACATTTAACAGAGAACTAGGGCCAAAGCTATTTTAGCCTTACTTCTCCTATGGATCACAGGAGTGCAGAACTAAGTGCACTCCTTTGACCTATTTTCAGCTGACAGTGGGCTTATTTACAGTGACCTTACAGATGTCACTTTACAGTTGGGATCCACTCAGATGCCTGGACCGGCAGCTGGCTCAGCCTCTCAGCAGACCGCTCTTACCCCCTGTCCAGTCCGGCACTCCAGTGAGCAGTGGAGGGGCAGAGCAGAGTGCCGGTGACTGAGACTGAATACAAACAACTGAGCAATTAGCAGTTTGTGATCGCTCAGTTCTTGGCTTAGAATCGGCGAGGGACAGTTGCAGCTGGGATCAGTGCTGCAGCCATCTAGGTGAGTACGATTGTTTATTTTTTTGGATTCCTGAACTTCTCTTTAAAAATTAGGTATTAAGATTGGAGAGCTCTATTTATTTGTGTCAGCTTTAAAGATGCATTATTTTTGAAGAGAGCTGTTAACTCAACACAACTCTACCATCTATTCGTGTTCATCTCTTCTGTGTTCGTTTCGTTATGTTCAAATGTTATTTTCTTATGGATGAGTAGTAATGAGACGCACCCCACTGTGGCGCCTATCTCCAATTAAGATATGTAATTGTACATGCCAATACGGTTCCACTGTGACTATGTTTAACGCCAATCAATCTGGGTTGCATCCCTACGTTTATCACTACTGCCATTTTTGTTTTGTACCGTCTTTTCCTACTCTCCAATAAAAACGTTTGTATTAAAGATGCATTATTTTAAAGAGTTATAAATATGAAATTTAACCATTAATAAAAAAAATGACTTTAAAGCGGAGGTCCACCTAAAAAAAAAAAATATTAAAAGCCAGCAGCTACAAATACTGCAGCTGCTGACTTTTAATAAATGGACACTTACCTGTCCAGGGTGCCCGCGATGTCGGCAGCCGAAGCCGATCAATCGATCGGCTCTCGGCTGCTGCCGCCGCCATCCTCGGTGAGGGAATCGGGAAGTTAAGCGTTGGTTCCCCGAGTCGCGCTGCGCGTTCTAACTGGTCCCCGCTATCTCCTGGGACCTGTGTGTTTCCCAGGAGACAGCGGGGGGAGACGGGAAGGGGCGTGACTCCCGTGGGAGTCTATTCCCAGAAGTGGGTGCAAATACCTGTAATATACAGGTATCTGCACCCCCCTCCCCCCTGAAAGGTGCCAAATGTGACACCGGAGGAGGGGAGGGTTCCGAATAGCGGAGGTTCCATTTTTGTGTGAACCTCTGCTTTAAATACACTTTAAAGTCTTGCTCGTTCTGGACCAGTCCCTAAGGCCTCATGCACGTGGCTGTTTGTAATTTACTTGCTTCCAGCAAGATCCTGAGTAAAACGTGGCCCATTCTGCATTTCCACTCATACGGACATACACGTGTATGAGCTGAGATGTGTACTATGTACAGTCATTCTGCCCTGCCAACGCTGCCTATGCATTGTTGAGGTTTACATCTCCCCCTGAATGAGTCATGTACTAGGTAGTGGCAATGGTGCAGGTGCAGAATAATTTGGCCTTCAGTCATTCAGAGTGTCTGAGGGCCGAGATTATTGTGAGCCTCTGCAGTGTGAATAATTATCAATATTCCCATCACACACATTCCTGGAATAGGCTGAGTAATAAATGTTTGCTGCAGCAACAGCCAGCTGGAGACTGGGAACTTCACAAATCCGCATACATATTTGTCAGCACACCTTGGATCTGCATATAAAGTTAAAAACACTTTTATTCTGAACATCACATCGGAAGAGTGCAACATTGTGAGGCCATGCAGGACCTGTGCTTGGGGCGACTCGCTCTTCACGTGGGGGTGTCTTTTATCGTGAATGCGCTCATCAATGCCCAGGACCATGTGGAACCACCGCATTCATGTGAGAATCAAACATTAAGGCAGTTCCCTGACTTAACCGGTTGCTGACCGCCCCACATATACTGCGGGGCGGCGGCTCCTACAGGCGGAATTGCGTAGCTGTACGTGATCGCCTCTTTCGGGCCACCAGCGACCAGCTCCCACTGTGATTGGACACAGTGGGAGCCAATCAGCGGGTCCGGCGGATCCACCGATCATTCACGAGAGAGGCAGCACAGCGGTCTGCCTATGTAAACAAGGCAGATCGCCGTTCTGCTAGTAGGGGAGACAGAGATCCTGTGTTTCTGCTAAGCAGGAACATGGATCTCTGTTTTCTCAAAGCCAAAGCACCCCCACACAGTTAGAAAGCACTCCTTATGAGCACGTATGACGAAACATGTAGGGCGTGGCCTCGCAGTGCTAGCCATCACGTGTTTGTATTATCTGTTTGCACGGGCGTTCTGCCTTTGAAAAATGCCGGCTTTTTAATTTATTTTTTTACACTTGAGTTTTATAGAATCTCCTGTGGTATGTTTTTATTAATAAACAGCTTAAAAACTATATCACACTATTGGAGTATCCTTCTCCGCTTTTTCCCCCCTCTCCTGTCTATGGACTTTTGGCATCCTTGAGTCCCCCCTCTGAAATTCGATCTGGTGGATCATCCCGGCCATACGGAAGTCGGCGATACACGCTGCTAGGACCAGGAGATCGACAACTTGTCCCTGCAGAGGGTGAAGTCTGCAAGCTCATAAGACCTTGCCACAGGGGAGGTCCAACATCTGGGGTAAGCGTACATCTATCACCACCCCTGTTGTTGTTATTGTACATCCGAATAGAAGTATTTCGGCTCACTTTTCCTTGGTGTGTGGAGATAAAACATATGAAGCGGACTTTTTGAGCTTGAATTTATTCACAATATCATATAGACTGCTAACAGAGGACTTTTGTCTATGATCATTGATTGGACACTCACTGTTATTGCATATATGGTGTTTTTTATAAATAATTTATGTCATTTGGGATAATGATGTTTATGTTCTCACTAGTATCACAGAAATGGTGCGTTTTTAGCACTTTATTTAGTGTTTATTTTTGCTAGCGCAATTAAGTTTTTATTTTTATGAGCACATTTAACCATTTGATCTCCCTTGATGTTAACCTCTTCCCTGCCAGTGTCATTAGTACAGTGACAGTGCATTTTTGTAGCACTGATCACTCTATTGGTGTCACTGGTTCACAAAAAGTGTCACTTAGTGTCAGATTTGTCTGCCGCAATGTTGCAGTCTCGCTAAAAATCGCTGATCACTGTCATTATTAGTAAAAGAAATTAAAAAAATAAAAACTCCATAAATCTATCTCATAGTTTGTAGACACTATAGCTTTTGCTCAAACCAATCAATATACACTTATTGTGATTTTTTTTTAACAACAATATGTAGCAGAATACATACTGGCCTAAACTGATGAAGAAATTTGATTTTGTACATTTTTTTATTGGAAAAATAGTGGGGGTTTTTTTCAACATTTTCGGCAAAAAATAAAAACCGGATAGGTGATTAAATACCACCAAAAGAAAGCTCTATTTGTGGGAAAAAGGATATACATTTTATTTGATTACAGCGTCTCACCACAACGCAATTGTCAGTTAAAGTAATGCAGTGCTGTATCGCAAAAAATGGCCTGGTCATGAAGAGGGGTAAACCACCTGGAGCTGAAATGGTTAAAGATGAGCCGTGTCACTGTGTGCAGTATTAAAAATATAGAGTTCCTCTGAAAAGTACTGTCCCGTGTCACTACTCATTTTAGCTTGAGGTCTGTTGCATTTAGGAGGAACACTACTGAGCCCATGGCCTCTCCATCAGTCCAGCGTACCTCTGTTACCTCACTCCCAGTAACAGAATGGGGTACCGCTGTGCACATAGCGCAGACCTCATGCACTTTCCTAACTCCTTTCTTCCCCTACCGTGTTGCCAGGCTAAGGGCCTCTATAACGTGGGTTCATTCCTGGTTGCCATAGGAAACCAATCACTTGGAAGGGAGCCAGAACCCAGACCCCCTTGTTACCAGAGGACTCTTCACCAACGCCAGGTATCATGCTTCATGGCTGGCTGCTAGTGATAGTTCTTGTGCTAGTTCTTAGTTACCCTTAGCAACTGCATTACTGCTTCAGCTTGATTTGCTGAATAGACCTTTTGTGGTGGCTTTACATCATACCCCTAGGTGCTTTGCTGAACAATGTTATTTTGATACGCCAGGAATCATTATGTACCCCTAATAACTTCAGCCCAGACTCAGAACAGTTGATGCAACTTTTACTGAAATGGCAATATGGTCCGACATTAAATGTCCCTCTGACTCTCTAGACTGCCCCGGCATACCTCCAAATAGTAAAAGGAACTGCTTGGTGCTCTCCAAGACTGGAAGATCTCCAGACTTCCAGCACCTCTGACAGACTGCAAGGCGCAGCAGTCCTCCTCTGCAGTATTCACATCTTCTATTCGGCAGGAATCGGCAAAAGGCCACAGGCCCCGGCATTCCCCATTTTTATAATACTGGGCGGATAGGCTGGATCCCAAAAGCCTGGGAACAGCAAGGCACAGAATTACCCATCCTGGGTCAGCCGCTATCTAAATAACCCTTAGGCAACCTGTCTACAGACCCCTTCGTAAGGCATGTGATTAGTGCATACAGGAGTGCAAAGACATTTAAAGATTCATAGTGTGCTGACAAAAGTGTGTAGCACCCTCTAGTGTGTGCTAGATGTAGGATGGGTTTTTGTAGAGTAGGTTTGTTAGTATAGGTACATTTAGTTAGCTCAGGGCTAAGCCTGAGCTGTGAATCTGGGTCAGGGTTCAGTGAGTCAGGGCTGGATGACTCACCCTGACAGCTCCTCTGGTGCCTCCCCCTGGTCTAGAAGGTTGTTAAAACCTCCAGAGCTAGTGGGTGGAGGCTAGGAGGAGCTGCCTGTAATATTTATGAGGGCCTCATCCTATCCCAAGTTAAGGGCTGGCAAGGGGCGGGGGCCTTGGGCCAGGGCTTGGGTGCTGAAAAGATCTTGTCACAACACATGGAGGAAGCCTTTCCTGGAGGCACGGGAGCAAGAGAGAGGACAGTGTGAGTGATGCAGCACTACTGGGGACTTACAAGGGGGAGACTGCCACATGTAGCCAGTTCTCTCTGAAGACAGCAGTGTGCTTAGGTCCTCATCCCTTCCCTGGGAGATCTTCTGCAGAGTCAGTCGGGTGGGCTGGTGACAGTCGGTCTGGAGGACTGTGGAGGGCTAGTGAAAGAGGAAGATGCAGCCAGGTGGATTGGCAGTGCCTGAAGAGGTGGTGCTGGGACCAGTAGCCACAGGAACAAGGGGCTTCAAGTTCCTGCCTGCAAAGGGCCATTGCTAAATTTTACTGTACGTGTCAGATCCACTAACAGTGATCCAGCTGGAGACTGCAAGCAAGTGAAGTGCAGTAGGAGTGTCAAGAAGACTGTATAAAGACTGTGTACAAGAAGATGTCCCTGAAGTTGTTGCCAAAGTTTTTTTGCTGAAGTTAAGTGGGCATCCCATAACCTCCCATCCCCATCCAAGTTAATAATGTTCAATAAAACACAAAAAACAAAGTCACTGAGTGTTCTCCGTCTCTTAGGTGCCTGTAAAAATTTGGTGTGCCTGGCTGTGCATGGTGGGGAATCCCAGTTCATCTGCGGCTCCTAAGGGGGTGCGCTACATATATACATTGAGCCGCCGTGTGAATGACACATTCAATTCGAGGTGGTGGCAAATGTGCAGAATGACCTCAGCCATCAGTCAATAAGAATGGTGGAAGGCCGAAGTCATTTTGTGGCTGCACCAACACTGCTGCCTACACATTGTTTAAATTTACATAGGCAGCAGCACAAAAACATGTCCATTTATGCTGTAAGCATGTAAATGTTTGTGCAAATGTTTACACACAGCTAAACATTATGGATCCAAACTGAGCAGCATGACTAGGCCCATAGCACACAATACTAATGCATTCAGATCCATAATTTATAAGGTTATGAACGCAGCAATATTTTATGTCTGTGTTATACCTCCAAACGTTTTGAGATGGGAACGAGGGACTACTAGTAGCAAAAGTATGTAGGCATAGGACACACCCCCTTAAAGCGGTTGTATACGCGCAAACTAAGGAAAAAAAAAAAAAAAAACCTGTAAGGCAAAGGCATAATGAGCTAGTATGCACCGCATACTAGCTCATTATGAAATACTTACCTTAGAACGCATTCCATCCCGGTCAATGCCAAGAGAGCTGACATTTTCCCCTCTGCATTTCTTCCGGGCTTGGGGCTCGGCGCTGTGAGTGGCCATAGCCGCGATGACGTCACTCCCACGCATGCGAGCGGGAGTCCTCCGTTCCAGCAAGCTCTGGCACGATAAGTCAGACCTTCGCCGGACCTTCACTGCGCATACGCCGCTGACGTCTGCGGCTGCATGCAGGGTGAATATCTCCTAAACCGTGTAGGTAAGCCTTATCATAGGCTTACCTGTAGGTAAAAATGTAAAAAAGGGGTATACAACCGATTTAAAGGAGAATTATACGGAAAAAAAATGATTAGTTAAACCCACAAGTGCTTTTTTTACTGCTGCGATTCCTTTATATTGGCTGTTAAAATTTACAAATGCAGCCATTTAGAAATTGGATGAAAGGTTTAGCACTGAAAACACTTTTTATAGATAAGTAGTGCATTTTATATACAACTATATGGATCAGACCACAGTAAGGAGGAAAGAGGGACCGAGTGACTTTGTTTCAAATCAGGGACAGTCCCGTGAAATCAGGGACAGTTGGGAGCTATGTTTGTGTGCATGAGCCCTAAAGGTGTACTTAAAGCGGTAGTAAACCACGCATGGTCAAAAAAACAAAAACACCTGTAAGACAATTGCATAATGTGCTAGTATGCACCACATACTAGCACATTAGGAAATACTTACCTTGAAACTAAGCTCTCCAGCAGCACGCTGTCACCGCTAAGATGGCTGACATCTTCCCCTGGTCTTTCTTCCGGGTTTGCGTGCTCCGGCTGTGTGATTGGCCTTAGCCGCATGTGTGCACGAGCCCTCGGTTCCGGTGTTCTGCCGAGAAAGTTCCCCCCGGCGGATAAGGACTCCCCTGTACTACGCAGGCGCAGTGCTTGTACGAGCCGCCAAAAATAGCCAAAGCTGAACACCTGTGAGTAAGCTTTACACGGCGCCTGAAATAGGGCCCCTCGCGGGCTCGCTTCGCTCTCCACGCTTCGGGCACGGCCTCGCTTTGCTCGGCATAGTTTTATTCTAACTCTATGTCCACTTGGATGGTGGGGCTTGAACCTGGACTCAGTGCGCAGGCGCCGTGTAGAGCTGACAATCAGCTGTTCAGCTTCGGAGACTTTCGGCGGCTCCGTAGTCGTTCGTACTGCGCAAGTGCAGTGCATGCGCAGTACAGGGGGGTCCTTATCTGCCGGGGGAACTTTCTCGGCAAGACACCGGCACGAAGCTCTGAACGTATGGCAGACCTTCAGAGCGCATGCGCCTGTGATGTCACCGGCTGCATCCGGTGTGAATATCTCCTAAACGATGCACATTTAAAATCACAAAGCGGGCTTTACTACCGCTTTAACAGTTCCCATGTATCCATCTTTTAAAAACAGATTGTCAGTATCATCTCCCTTATTTCTGTCCTGAAAAGTTCATTTTATAGTTTTCTCCACGTCTCTGTTACTTCTAAAAAAATATCTAAATAGCATATAATACAATACAATATAGAACATTTACATTCAATTTAAATTGAATCTTAGAGAAAACAGATATGTCAGGAATTAACATTTCTTCAGTAAAATCTGTAATTTGCAGCTCAGGACACACAGTAAGTAAGTAAGTCCTGCACTCCATGCCTACTCATTAGCGCAAATTGGATAATTACCCACGCAATACACAAGAAAAGCATGCTGCGTCTACAACAAACATATTTTCAACTCAAATTGGCAGCAGCCATTGGACTCAGACCTAAGGGAAATCTGAAAATAATTATAGTCAAATCTGACTTTAAGTAGAACTCTGCTAAGCA
Source organism: Lithobates clamitans (assembly GCA_037952925.1). Classification (NCBI taxonomy): domain Eukaryota; kingdom Metazoa; phylum Chordata; class Amphibia; order Anura; family Ranidae; genus Lithobates; species Lithobates clamitans. The sequence goes on from JBBGZY010000315.1 coordinate 1,281,632, forward strand.
AAGTTTGTATTTACAAAGGTCACACATGTCCCCCATTACAAATCCAGTGACCGTGGCTAACATGGCAATATGTGGACAATATAGTGGTAATAAAACACGTGCTTCATTGTATAAACCACAACACTGTTTTTCTTCTCAGTTTTTGGTAGACATGTGCAATTCGTTTAGTTACGAATTCGTTTTCGGACAAAATTCGGCATAATCGTTCATTTGGAAGCATCCGAAAGATGGAAGTATCTTTTTCTCTTGACGAATGCACACGAAAACTAATTTTCAGAGAACGTAAATTCCAAAAGAACGAACATCCAAAACGAAACGAAAAACGATTTACCCTAAGAGTTTAATGAATTTATTACATTCGAATGATTTAATATTTTCTATTATAATTAAATTATTAACTATTATTATTATTATTATTATTTATTATTATAAACTATTAAATGATAGGTATTGGAATTTCCTTTCAAATCTGGCTAAAGTAACTGTGAATGTAACAAATACGAATGCATCCGAAATTGCGAATTATCAGAATTAACGAATGCCACATCTAACCAAATGTAACTCTACGAATGCATCCGAAATTACAAATAATCCGAAGTAACGAATGCCGATCATAACAAATGATCCGATAAACTAAAAACAAAAAAGAAACAAAAACTAAAATAAACAAATTTTTCGGTAGTGCACCTGTCCAGTCTTTGGATAGCGTAGTGAAGGGCTGAAAACCTGTCAGGCTACTTTTTTGCTGTTTGTGAGAGGATTTGCCCTCCTAGATAGTTGTCATTAGAACAAGTATCTCTATTGGAAGATTTCTCTTCACCTCTTCTTCTGGTGACAATGCAAACATTTTAGATTTATCTGTTTCAGTGACAGTGGGTTCATCTACTCAATGGAGATACAGGCCGTGATTAAAACCTGGCAGGGGTGTAGGTGGATCCAACCACACCGAGGTGCATGTGTGCTCTTCCACCAAGACCCACCTAATACACAGAGCTGGCTCTGGCTTGTTCACCGGCCACAGCTACAGTCTGCAGCCCTCGCAGAATTCCATGTCTACCCTCCAAATGTACACATGGTGACAAGGAGCTCTCCAATTGTGCTCACTCACCACACCCCTGGTCTTGACATCAACATGTCCTCTTAGCTGGGGTCACCTGTCACGTCAGGCCTGAAGATTTTCTGTAGTTACAGATTAGCACTTCTGCTTGCCTCCCCACCACCCGCCCCTAACTCGACCAGGTTTGCAATCAATGTAATGAAGAAATCCCAGATAGCTGCACTTCAATACAGTCACCTTTATCAGTATCAAAGACAGTCCATACAGCATATAGAAGCACAAGCGACAGCTTTAGCTAACGCGTTTAACACCCTCACTGGTGCTTAGTCATAGCTAAAATAACATGCTCAGATATATATAAGATAAATGACTAAATATGTCAACTTAAACATTGCCGTGTATAGCCAATAGAACACATATGGAAGTGATTACGGCAATTAGGATTGCTGGAGTAATTAAAATAACTCATGTAATGCAAAACTCACTATTGCCTTGTTGTTAAAAAACACCCTTTAACCAGTTTAAATAAGAAAAATAAGAATAAAAAACAAAAAAAAATATGGCATAGAATTTGTTGTGGATAAATCACCATGATTTTATCACCACATCCCTTGATTTGAAAGTATGGTTGCGGTTTAATGGAACTTTTAAGGTGCAATACAAAAATAATCCAGTAGATTTCATTACAAAATTCAATATTTATTTTAGCAAAAAATTAAAAGAAGGTATTATATCCTCATAAAAACATATCCAGTATGACTCATATGGTACAGTCCTTATGTTTACAGTGGCATTTATGTAGATCCCGACATGTTTCTCCCTGAAACTGGCTTCCTCAAGGGGGATATTATCCGCTTGGGGTCACAGCCTTCCTGAAGTTCAAAAGATATCTTATAGGTCTACAGTCACTAATAATTCAAAAAATGACAAGATGCCAAAGCCAACATACAGCTGCAGGTGACCACAGGAGGCAGATCAGGACCACAAGAGTATAATTTGTAAGGAAGGGACACAAGGCAGAAATTCCACAGCACAGGGCGCTCACATGTAGCGCCGATTTCCTGTAGCGTGTGTGTATGTCCACCACGTGCCGGAACCATGAGGACATGTTCCTACAAGTGGTCATAGAGGCGAGCCTGCGGTTATACTGGATTGGACATGACTCAGAGGTAATGACATAGACAAGATACCTGGTATTGCAATTAATAAAAGATGAATTTTTAAAATGCTTATCTGTTGTAAAGGACTGAAAGGTGTCCCCTCTTTTAATATGAGGGCAGCATGAACATCCGTTCATGCCGCACTGAAAAGTCCCCTTGATGTGCAACCAGTGTGTTGGAGACTTTGTGCAGATGTATAAACTGGGAGACAAGGTTTTACCTAAAGTTGGGGCTCTGCGAGACACTGTCTGTCAGTAACTGGAACGGATAGTCAGCCAAGCCAGAAGTCAGGGATCAATGTAGTGGAACAGCAAGTAGGATCTGGAGCCAGAAGGGATGTCAGCAAAGCAAGTCTTGAACAGGATCGCAGGAGATAGTTTCTGTGATGTGACCAAGGCGAAGGCAGAGATCCTCTGGACTGGACGGCTTAAGTAAGCAGGACTGACGAGCAGGATATCATCAACAGCTGAGTAACTGTGGAGAGAGATGGGAGCTGGCAATTAGCCAACAGCTGAGCAGCCAGCTCAGAGAAGGAAGGGCTGAGCCCAGCCCTGACAACTGTCCTAACTCCCTTTGACAGAATTTGAGCATAAGTGGGGGTCATTGTATAGTACTGGTAAGTATTTAAGGATAGTATTTCTGATCTTTCCAAACTCTGCACTAAACAGAGTAGAAAAGACAGGAATATCAGTCTGCCAAGACATTTTCCTTTTATTTTTGTCAGTATATAGCAACAAAGTGCTGCGTGGGGTATTCTCAGCAATGTCAATGGCTCTATTAAGAATAGACCTGGGATAACCCCTGTCTTCAAAATGTTGGGCCATGTCCCCTATTTCCCTTTCGAAATCTGCATCATTACTACAGACACGCCCGAGGCTCTTTTTCTCCCCGTGAGCTCGCGCACCAAAGGAGAAGCATACGTCGCAACCGCAAATGTAAACGGTGTTCAAATCACACATGTGAGATATCGCCGTGATTATTAGAGCGAGAGCAATAATTCTACCAAAAGACCTCCTCTGTCACTCTAAACAGGTAAACGTTAAACATTTTTAAATGTTGCCTATGGAGACTTTTAAGTATCATAGTTTGTCACCATTCCACAAGTGCACACTGGGAAGGTGAAATGCCATTTATATAAAAGTATTCTGCCTGAAATAAAAGTACAGCTTATTCAGTAAATATTCTTAACATACTTTTTATTTTTTTTACTTTAAGTAGAATATCAAGGACTGTATATCATAAGAACACCTTGGAAAAACCTGCACATCTGGGCAATCCTGCAAGCACTGTGAGGGTCATGTGTTTTTAACTTCTCCTCCAGTGTTTTTGATATTATCAGGCCGGATCTCTTGGGGGAGAAGCTAGCAGCAATACAGGTTGATGATTCCCTTGTGTCATGGATTGTAGACCACCTGACAGGAAGACCGCAGTATGTGCGTTTGTAAGACTGTGTGTTGGATAGGGTGATCAGCAATATTGGGGTTCCGCAGGGGACAGTTCTCTCTCCCTTTCTTTTACTGTCTACACCACTGATTTCAGCTACCAGACAGATTCTTGCCATCTTCAGAGGTTTTCTGATGACTCTGCAGTAGTGGGATGTATCAGGGATGGGGAAGTGAGGCTGAGTAAAGGACTTTGGTGGAGAACTTTGTCACGTGGTGTGAGGATAATTATCTGGATCCAGTGGCAGCCGCTTCCTACTGGGAGCGGCCCCCCTGATCCATGCGCCTAATCTACATGCTGGACGCATGGATTCCAATGGTTCTTTTTTTTTAAGCACATAATTAGAGCCCAAGGCTCTAATTGGCTTCAAAAGAGGGTGGGCTTGGGGCGCAGAGCACTGTGCCTCGAGCCCACCCAGTCGTGTGACAATAGCGAATTAATATTTGCTATTGTCTTCCTGCTTCTCCTCTCGGCCAATCAGGAAGCGTAAGGAGTGCGATTGGCTGAGAGGAGAAGTGATTGTGTCCTGGCAGGGGGGGAGGATGTACAGGAAGATCCGAGACTCGGGAGATGGCCGCCCAGAGCGATCTCTCAGTGCCTCAGGGGGGCACCAGCCGCCACTGTCTGTATCTAAAGCCTGGTACACACTATGAGGGTTTTTTAGTTCTTTTTCGATCTTATGTTAGTACAGCAATCTCCCCCGCTGAGCTGTTGTGTTCTATTGGGGGGCGGCTCCCCCGACAGAGCACTCCGATCAGTGCTCTGAGCCATTGGTTTAGAGCACTGATCGAGAGCTGATCGGCTGCTGGTTTTCACATGGGCCAAATTTCGAAATGTGACAAAGGCAAAGGAGCTGGTTGTGGATTTGAGAAGGAGAAAGGCACCAGTGACCCCCATCTCTGTCCGAGGAGTGGATGTTGTAGAGAGTTACAAGTATCTGGGGGTTCACATAGATAGTAAGCTGGACTGGAGCAAGAACACTGAGGTGCTCTATAGGAAGGCTCTCTATTTTTTGAGGAGACTGAGGTCTTTTAACATCTGCCAAACGATGCTGAAGATGTTTCATGAGTCTGTGGTGGCCAGTGCTCTCCTGTATGCAGTGGCATGCTGGGGAAGCAGGCTTAGGGTGGCTGACACCAACAGACTCAACAAAACTGATTTGCAAGCCAATGATATTGTTGGATTTGAGTTGGAGTCTTTAACAGCAGTTTTGGAGAGAGGAATGTTGTTCAAAGTATGTTCAATCTTTGGTAACTCCTCCCACCCACTCCACAATACGCTGGTCAGTCTGCGGAGTACCATCAGTGACAGATTGTTACACCTACGATGCACCACAGAGCGACAAATCATTTTTGCCTGTGGCCATCAAGTTATATAATTCTTCTCTGTGAGGGCTGGAGGTGAAGATTTTAATATGGTTTACCATCAGGAATTTTTGTAGTTTTTCTAGTGTGTTGGTATTATGTTAATTTTTTTTGGGGTAATGCTAGAGAAAGTGGTGTGTTTTTTTCATTTTGGTAGTTTGATTTTCTGTTATTTATTAATCTGTGTTATTTATTTTATGTTGTATTTTAATTGTATGGATGGTTTATTAGAGTGGATTTTTTATTTGTTTTATTTGGTGCACATGGCTGTTATTGGGAATTTTGTTGTGCCTTTATGTCTTGCTCTGTTCATTGTTGTGATCTTGTGTTGTCTTTGTTAAGTGTGGCATGTGTTGCAATAATTTCCCCTTGGGATTAATAAAGTATTCTAAATCTGAAATCTGAATCTGAAGAACAATTCAACCATAAATGATAACAGGTAGCCCCCCCCCCCCTTCCCTTACAATAAGTAAAAGCTTCCTGGCAATATGCATTTTCAGTTATTGACAATGCTGATCCAGAAGCATAAATTGCTCTATGAAGAGCTTGATTAATGTTCTCCTGATTTTCAGGTGTCATTTTCTCTATAAATGAAGAGATTGTGTATTTTTGGTTGGCCGTAGTTTGTAATACTTCCTTTCTTGAAGATGCTGCTGGTGAAGAAACACTTTGTGATGATCCAGAAGCAGCAGAAAGAGTGTTTCCGGAATAAGAACTCTGGAGGGAAAAGCTACTCGCACTTTCATTATGGTCCTCATCATTTCATTCCATAATGTATTTTTAGGCCTTGTGTACCCTGCAACTGCTAAACTCACATTTAGGCGCAGTCGAGCAATTTTTCAGCAGCCCCTGAACTCTCCTCTATGTTATCTTATGTGCACATGTACATTCAGTCGTTTATAGTAGTTTTAGAGGCAGTTGAGTTTACTGACTTTTTATGAAAGCAGATAAATCGCTTTCAGAACTGTAGTTTACCGGCATTTCAAACGCCAAATGCTTGTAACTGCTTGTAAACGTGTGTAAACGTTAAGATACAGCGTTAAGCCGCGTGAAACTTTTTTTTTTGTTTGTTTTCAAAAAGTTTTTTATTTTATTTTTAAAGAATAACAGAGAGAGGGTTACAAATCCAAGACAATCAGTGGATTGAATACAGGGGTGTAAGGATACAAATTATATGCAAAGACAAAGTACAAATATAAACTGTTGAGTTATACATATCTGTTAGAGCTATTGAGCTATTCTGAAAGTCTGAGATTTAGCTAAATAGAAGAGACGTATCTAGAGACTAAATCAAGGGTAAAGAAAAAAAAAGTCCAAAGCGGGAAAATAGAACTTACAAAATCAAAATGAAAAGTGAAACTTTTTTTTGACATGTCAAAATCAATGGTTCCCCATGAGAGCTGTCTCAACTGGTCTGACTTTCAGCCCATTGATTTGACTTGAAGCCGGATCGAAGTCGAAATCATCATGAGCCTACTTGTGGTGCGACTTGTGCTGTGAGCATCTCAAAGGGGAACCCCGTGCCAAAATTAAAAAAAAAAAACAGCATGGAGTTCGCCCCCCCAAGATCCAGACCACCAGGCTCTTTGAGTCTGGTATGGATCTTGAAAGAGAACCCCACGCCAAAATGGAAAAAAAAATGGCGTGGGGTCCCCCCCAAGACCACACCAGGCCCTTTGGTCTTGTATGGTTTTTAAAGGGAAACCCCACACAAAAAAACGGTGTGGGGTCCCACCCAAAATCCATACCAGACCCTTATCCGAGCATGCAGCCCGGCTGGTCAGGAACCAGGCCACACTCCCTCAACATGGGGAGTGTGGGTGCTTTGAGGCAGGGGGGCTCTGCAAGGAGCTTTTCCCGATATCCCTGGTTGGTGGTCTGTGGGCAGGGGGCTTTAACAAGAGGGCCTCCAGATCCCGCCCCCCCATTAGAATGAGTATGGGGTACATTGTACCTGTACCCATTCACCTCAAAAAAAGGCAGTATAGTGTAAATAAAAACAAGAAACGGTTTAACAAGTCCTTTATTAGAAATCTTCCTCCAGTCTTCTCCCTTCGGTTTTCTCCCGCTGGTGTTCTTCCTCCGGTCTTCTTACTCTAGTCTTCTCTGCCGCTGCTGTCTTCTCCGCCGCCGACCTGGTCCTCCTCCGATGCTGTCTCTCTCATCTTTGTGCCAGTTCCGCTGTCTGCCAGTTCTTATATAGCCATGGGGCGTGACCATCCGGTGACGTCACCATGAAACCCTGCCCTTGTGACGTCACATGATGTCATGCCGTGATCATGTGATCACTGTGACAGCCAATTACAATGATCACATAATTGGGAAGTCCAGTAAACACATTTGGCGTTCATATCCTTTCAACTACCTGCAGACCGCTCACAGTAAATATACTGCAAGTGGGTGGCAGGTACTGGTACAATCACGTACATGTATATGACAGCTTTCTTCCAGGTTTGGGGCACACAGCGTGTACCCCCTGCCAACCTGTGCTGTGATTGGGCACAGCACAAGTTTGGAAGCAGACTTCAGCCAATGATTTTGGCTTAAATCAGCTGATTGGCTGTATCTAATCATACACAGAGTTCTATGTTTACAAACAGGGAAAAAACAACCAAATCATAAAGTAAAAGCATGCATTACACATTGTTAGGCACACAGTTGACCCCTTTATTGTCTCTAGGTGTTAACCGCTTCTCGGCCAGTGTCATTAGTACAGTGTCCGTGTACAGCATTATCACTGATCGCTGTATATTAGTGTCACTATCGATGTCCATGTCAGTGACCCTTCCAGATAGTGTCTGTTAGCAGCAGATTGGCCACCACCCTATCACAGGTCCACTATAAGTCGCTGTTCCAATGTGGAAAATTTCAAGTGGTATGAATACTTTTGCAAGGCACTGTCGAGCTGTGTAAATTGCATTATATATAGCATAGTTTGTAGACGCTATATAGTTCACACAATCCAATCAAAATACAATCATTGGGAATTTTTTTTATTTTTTTTATTTTTATTTTTTACCAAAGTCAGATAATTAAATTCATGAAGACAATCGATTTTTTTCATTTTTTTTATTGGATTTGTTATAGTTATTTGTTATATAAGTAGAAAATGTTGTTTTTTTCCCAAAATTTCCAGGCTTTTTTTTTTGTTTATATAATAAAAAGTAAATTTTATTATATCTATTTGTGTGAAAAAATTACATAAATGTTATTTGCATACAGTGTTGCATGACCACACGATTGCCAGTTAACCACTTGACCACTGGGCACTTAAACCCCCTTAATAACCAAACCAATTTTCAGCTTTCGGTGCTCTCACATTTTGAATGACAATTACTCAGTCATGCAACACTGTACCTATTTGAATTTTTTGTCCTTTTTTTCACACAAATAGAGCTTTTGGTGGTATTTAATCACCGCTGGGTTCTTTATTTTTTGCGCTATAAAAGAAAAAAGACCGAAAATTCTGTAAAAAATTACATTTTTCTTTGTTTCTGTTAAAAATTTAGCAAATTAGTAATTTTTCTTCATATATTTTGGCCAAAATTTATACCGCTTCATATCTTTGGTAAAAATAACCCAAATCAGTGTATATTATTTGGTCTTTGTGAAAGGTATGGTGCCAATATCTGAAAATTGATCACACCTGAAACGCTGATGGCCTATCTAAATTCTTGAGACCCTAACATGCCAGAAAAGTACAAATACCCCCCAAATGACCCCTTTTTGGAAAGAAGACATTCCAAGGTATTCAGAAAGATGCATTATGAGTTTTTTGAAGTTGTCATTTTTTCCCACAATTCTTTGCAAAATCAAGATTTTTTTTTCTTTTTTTTTCATAAAATTGTCATATTAGCAGGTTATTTCTCACACACAGCATATGCATACCACAAATTACAGCCCAAAACACATTCTTCTATTACTCCTGAGTATGGTGATACCACATGTGTGAGACTTTTACACAGCGTGGCCACATACAGAGGCCCAACATGCAGGGAGCACCTTCAGACGTTGTGGAGTGCCCAGGCCAATTCTGACATTTCTCTCCTACATGTAAAAATCATCATTTATTTGCTAGAAAATTACATAGAACCCCAAAACATTATATATGTGTTTTAGCAAAGACCCTAGAGAATACAATGGCGGTCGTTGAAACTTTTTATCTCGCACGGTATTTGCGCAGCAATTTTTCGAACGCTTTTTTTTGGGGAAAAAACTGTTGTGTGCTTTAAAAATGAACAAAACAGTAAAGTTAGCCCAATGTTTTTACATAATGTGAAAGATGAAGTTATGCCGAGCAAATCAATACCTAACATGTCACCCTTCAAAATTGCACACACTCGTGGAATGGCGCCAAACTTCGCTACCTAAAAATCCCCATAGGCGACGCTTTAAAATTTTTTATTGGTTACATGTTTTGAGTTACAGAGGAGGTCTAGGGCCAAAATTATTGCTCTCACTCTACCGATCGCAGCGATACCTCACATGTGTGGTTTGAACACCATTTTCATATGTGGGCGGGACTTATGTATGCGTTCGCTTCTGTATGCGAGCACACGGGGACACAGGGAAAATATTTTTTTTTTCTTTTTTATTGTTCATTTTACTTTATTTATTTTAGTTTGACACTTTTGTCCAAAAAATAAATTTTTTGATCTCTTTTATTCCTATTACAAGGAATGTAAACATCCCTTGTAATAGGAATATGGAATGGCAGGTCCTCTTTATAGTGAGATATGGGGTCAAAAAGACCCCACATCTCACCTCTAGGCTGAGAAGCCTGAAATAAAAAAAAAAAACAATCCTGGCTTTGATCGTAGCGGTGAGTCGGTAGAAGCACCTGAGGGCGGCGGGAAGGTGGGGACATCCCCTCTCGCCTCCCGTAAGAACGATCAAGTAGTGGAACAGCCGCTATGATCATTCTTATGGTGTAGGGAATCACCGGCTGAAAAAGCTGATATCTGAATGATGCCTGTAGCTGCAGTTATCATTCAGATATCCCCGTACAAAGTCAAGGACGTCGTAGGACGTCGTATGACGGCCGCCGGGCGGGAAGTGGTTAAAACGCATTTTTTTTTAACACAAAGCTGTCCATTTATACCATATTTCTAACACATAACATGTACATACCAAAAAAGACACCCCAAAATAGATTCTCCTACTCCTCCTGAGTACGACGATACCACATGTCTGAGACGCCCACAGCCTGGCTACATACAGAGGCCGAGTACAGCTGAGTATGGCTGAGCATGGCAGAGTATGGCTGAGTATGGCTGGGTATGGCTGGGTATGGCAAAGTATGGCTGGGTATTGCAGAGTATGGCTGGGTATTGCAGAGTATGGCTGGGTATTGCAGAGTATGGCTGGGTATGGCAGAGCATGGCTGGGTATGGCAGAGTATGGCTGGGTTTTGCATAGTATGGCTGGGTTTTGCAGAGTATGGCTGGGTATGGCAGAGTATGGCTGGGTATAGCAGAGTATGGCTGGGTATTGCAGAGTATGGCCGGGTATTACAGGGCATTGCAGAGTATTGCAGGGTATTGCAGAGTATTGCGGGGTATTGCAGAGTATTGCGAGGTATTGCAGAGTATTGCAGGGCATTGCAGAGTAATGCAGGGTATTGCAGAGTAGTGCAGGGTATTGCTGAACATGGAGGGATGGCTGAGCATGGATGGATGGATGGCTGGATGTGACTGCACATGTCACAGAGCAGCGCTGTGGGCACTACACATCCAGCCCACAGCGCTGCTGCCATCCAATCCCTCCCCCTCTGTACCGATCGGTACACAAAGGGGAGAGAGGAACCGGCATCATGACATGACGCCGGCTTGTTTACATATGATCACTCTGTCATTTGACGGAGCGATCACATGGTAAACGCCCGTGATCAGCGGCTGTTTACCGTGATCCATGATGCGCCGGGTCCAGGTCACGGATGTTCCCGTGTACGCGCCCCGGGAGAGGCGCGCGGGAGCAGTTTTCCAGGATTACATCATAGTACGTCTTCCCACAGTTATCCAACCGCCCTGCAGCCGTCATTTGGCTATGGGTATCTGGTTAAAGTAGCGCAGTGCTGAAAAACAAAAAATGCGCTGGTCATGAAGGGGTTAAAATACAGTCACAGAGATCAGTTTAGGGTCTTCACTCACAAGTCCTCAGGACAGCTGCCACCTTCCAACTTCCTCCGGACACAGTCCAGTAAGTGAGACAGCATCTCTCCAGACCAGGCCCCCTATGGTGAGGTTCTACAGTCAGCTCGAAGCCAAGTATATGCAGGCCCCCAGCCCTAACACCGCTGAGGCCTCTAAAGCAGCTGTACAGTGCATTGAATTCCTGACAGCAGCACCTCTCTGGCTCTGGAATCCTGCTGGGGAGGAGGAACCCTGCTAGATTTGAATCCTTCCAACTGGAGGGTCAGCAGGATATCAGGAAGCTGGCTTTGTGAAGCAACATAATCCTTTGTTAACTTAAGCAGCCCAAGAGCAGCAAAACAAACACGATTTCATCAATTTAGGCAAGGCAGCACACTGATAGAGTCACACCATGGGTGTTTTTTATTATGCCTGGCTGGCTTACTAGTAGTTCCCACCTGTGGCTATGCCCCTATGATGCTTTCACCCCTACTGGGCCTAATCGTGGAGGTGGAGGGATGAAACATGTCAGAGGGGAGGGACAGGAACAGTAAGCCAGGCGGAACAAAATGCCTATGGTATGAAGTCATCAGTGTGTGGCTTTGTCTGAATGTTTGTTGCGGAACACTGAGAGGGACAGGCTTCATGAGGTCAGCACCTGATTCACTACAGACCAGAGAGGCACATTGGGGGTTCAATTGGCACTTGTATTTGGAACCTTTAAACACAAGTTCATATTGAAGGCCTTATTGTCACAGAGTCCAACACAGATTCAGATGTGCACAGCTGCTCAATCTAAAACAGCTTGAACACATCTGTCATAACCCTCAACATGAATGGTGACCTGGTCAATTTTTTTTTTTTTTTAGGAAAACCCATTCTAGTAAACATTTAAAACAGTTCCCTGGCAATTGGTCTGAATGAAGTAGAGCAGAGTAACAGTTTCATATATTGGGTGGCATAGCTAACTATCACACTAGAATGTATTGGTGGTCTTGGGCAGATTTCACCAGGGGGCCAACCAAATCCATAGCTATATTCTTTTATCGAGCAGAGAAACAAGTGGCTGCAGAAGTACAAAAGCAGAATGATTAACAGGCAAATGGGACAAGATGTACAGTATTTCTTTACCTCAGCTTTCAACCCTGGGCCGTAGAAGCAGTTGGTGATATGCGCCCTGTTTTTATCAGTTCACGAGTGTCTCCCAAAACATCATTATGGGCCAGATCACGTACCTTCTGTCTATATGGCAGGGGTATCAACAATTGCTCAATAATTGACATAAGGAGAGAGTTTGGGACTTTGTGTGAAGCAGGCAGCCGAATTGAACAACATGAACAAAGAGTGACTGGTGGGTATAAAATGATAAATAGCATAATTGCATAGTGTTATGGCATGTACATAGTAACATAACATGAACCAATTATATGATTATATGATTTAATTACATATGAATTACATAGTAAGAAGATAACATAGTAAGATGGTAACATGAAAGTACATGACATTAACAACATGATAAAAAGGAAACCTCCAGACTCTAAAATCTATTTTCACATAATGTAATAGGTCCATGAAAACTTGGTATAGGCCAATAAAACCAACATAATGATATACCGTACATATTGTTTGATATCACTCTTGGATTAAAAACCTAATAACGGCATCTATATAGCTCGACGCGTTTCATGGGTAACCTCCAATCTTCAGGAGCAGATGCAACAATCTATAAACATAATGTAAAATTAATTGATGTGACTGGCCAAATAAGGGGGGGGAGAAGGAAAGTGGAAGAAAATTGGTATAAATAATGAGGGTTGTATCCATGGATCACCCATAGGTAACTTACAGATAAGCTGTGAGTGTAGGTGACAGTGCCATGGGCTGAGACCGACGGGGGAGGCATCATCAGTCCCGGGAGTTGGGGCTGTAAACCCCAAGGGCAATTGGTGGAAGGCCGGCAGGGAAAGGACATTTCTGTGGAGCAGTGACCCATATGACCTAAGGTGTAACAATAATGAAAGCAATTAACTAAAATTTGATTGAAAGATGTGCAAGTGATTAAAAGTAAGAAGATCACATGGTAATCCATAGTTGCAAATGTGTACTATTTACCGACATAGGTAAAAGTGTTGTAAAAATGGGTGAACTTCTGATAAATATGAGAGATATATTACTCAATAATGTCTTCCCGAACCTTGGCAACCCAATAGAGTAGATCATTGCTGGCCACAAAATGAGACCATATTTCATTTACATTCAGCTGTTGGGGAACCTCATTTACTATCTGTTCTCTTACCCAGGCCAAAGTGGGGTCTCGAATCTGAGCCATGCCAAAACCCCCAGAGACACATGCAGATCATGGTGGGCAGGACTAGAGGCCATCTCCTCACACATAACCTGTACCAAAAAAATCCCCCCCTTGGAGCACAACTCTATTTCAGGAACTCACTCCCCTGCAGATCCTACATCATGCTCAAGATTAAATCATCACTTGGCATATCTATAACAGCGTCCTGTAAAGTTTGAGGGTCTGTTCCACCCATCTGGCCAAACCTCTACTTTCCAAGTTTCCCACAGTTTCCAGAATCTGGAAAAGTCCCATTATTACAGTGTGTACCAGTTTGATACTGTGTTTAACAGTTCCACAGATGATGGTAATGGACATGACCACCACCGGGTAGGTCCTTGTATCACCATGTATGCAGATGACCCGAAGTGTCTTGGTCACAGGTTCCACCTTACTGACTAGGGTATTCTGGACCAAGTTCACCATACTTTCTGAGTCCAGGAGAGCTGTTACTGTTATGATCTGGTTGATGACTATAGTGCAAGTCCCCCCTTCTGAAATGATTGTGCAGTACAGACTTCCAGCACTGTATGGGGCCCCCTTTTTGGGGCATGGAGAACCCAGGCTGATGGGGTTTCCTATAGGCTGATTTTAGGGTTTTGCTATGTGTTTTTTGCCAAAATACAAAACTTTCCCTTGTTGTAGTGTTCCTCAACCATTTTGCCGTCAGGGCACACTTGAAAAGTATTTTCAGTCTTGAGGCACCCCAGTCTAAAGCTTGGTTCACATTACTGTGTGTCGGGGAACGTGCACAAAATTTCACACATTCTCGACAGGCAGACAAACGTGCTGCTCTTTAGCAGTGCATTTTTGGTGTGGCATGATCTTAAACAAAGGGTTGGGGACATCTTTCCCTGTGTTTTTGCGGGTAGGGAAGCCCATTGAAAGGAATGGGCTGTCCTAAATACAGCTACACAGGTGTGAACCAAGGACTCATTTAGAGCCCTTTCACACTGGGGCGGGCGGCGGCGGCGGCGGTAAAGCACTCCGCTCCTTCACCGCTCCGAAGATGCTGCTAGCAGGACTTTTTTTACCGTCCTGCCAGCGCATCGCTCCAGTGTGAAAGCCCTCGGGGCTTTCACACTGGAATGAAAGCAGCGGCCCTTTCGGGTCGGTTTGCAGGCGCTATTATTAGCGCAATAGCGCCTGCAAACCGCCCCAGTGTGAAAGGGCCCTTACATGTGAGGTTGGAGATGGTAAAAACCACACATGAACAGTATTCATACCATCTCTAACTTTATTTGCAGTGACAACAGCCAGGGATGTTCACATGCTGTGGTCATAGATGGAAGTATACCCCCAGGTGAATGAGGTCACACTTCAGCTGCCCCACAACCGCATGCACTGCACTTGATTGTGGCACAGTGATTTTGCATTTAGGGGGTTAAACATATTGCCTCTTCACCGTCTGTCAAATGCTGCTATTATGAACGAGCCCTAAAAAGATATACATACGTAACGTACAGTATATACATACACACACACCCTTTTTAAAAACTGCAGTACAGTACCTTCATTCGCACCAGGTACTGCACTGCTGGGTACTGCCCTGCTAGGGGAGGTGGATAGCTCACTAGTCAGGAAGCCACCTCCCCCTTCCACTGCTTTCACTTCACTATCTGACCGAGTTCCTGCTGTACCGATGTACAGTTCGGTGGAGTGGGAGCTTGGTAGTATCCGAATGCCTTTCTCAACTAGGATGCCGCAACACCCCTGACAACCTAAGGCAGCACCCCAGTTGAGCAGGGCTGGTGTAGAGAAAATCTCCTTTTGTCTGGTGGGGATGAGTAGTTCATCATTTACCATGTACCTTTCCACTATTTCCACTGGCTGGTCTGAATTTTTCAGAAACCTGTGACACTTGGAGAAATTAAGCCTCATCATTGGTGTCAGTGAAAAAGATAGTGCCACAATGTTGGTGTCAGTGGGAGAAAAGGTGCCTCATAATTGGTGATAGTGGAAGGATTAGTGCCTCATATCAGTGGGAGGAACAGCGCCCCAAGAGCCACATAAAGGTAAGCCGAAGGGCCACATCCTGTCTTCAGTTCCCTATTTTCTACACTGAAGAGTGGCATGGTTCTACTTTAGGTACCTACACTACTGTGCAAATGTTTAAGGCAGGTGTGAAAAAATGCTGTAAATTTGGAATGCTGCCAGGAATAGAAACAGTGATGTGTCTTGGCCTAGGCCAATAAGGCCCAGGCCTAGGGCGGCACTCTGCAGGGTCGCAAAAAAGTGCCCTCCCTGACCCGTCTTCCTGAGTCCTGGCTCCAGCACGGAATAAAAGTGACACTGGGAGCATTCTGGAATGCAGGGGACGGGGGCGGACTGAGCCGCGGTAGCGCTGGCTCGGCTCCGCCTCCACCTGACTCCTGGCCACTGGTTGCTAGAGCCGCCTGGCGTCTAGCAACCAGTTAAGTCATGGCCACCACTCCCTCCCTGCCCAGCAATCAAAGCAGAGGAGGACTTAACTTCCTCCTCCTTCAGCGCGGAGGGGCTGAAAGCAGCTGCCCGGCCCCTTGAGCTGAGCCCGGCCCCTTTGTCATGGTCCTGGAGAGTCCGCCGTTGGTCCGGTGGCGGTGGGGTGCAGGGCAGTGCCATTTTCAAATAGCAAGAGGGATGCCCCGGCAGCTGGGAAGAGGCTGACAGCTTGCCATAACCAAGACACCCCCACACCCCCCCTCAACCCTCCTCTCTCTTCTCCCCTCTCTTGCATGCAGGCAGGGGGAATCAATTGGACACTGACTGACAGGTGACAGCAAGTAACCCATCCCCCTCAAGCACTGACACTGCACCCACCCCCTTAAGCACTGACACTGAACCAATAACCTCCAAGCACTGACACTGAACCCAACCCCCCCAACACCACTGCCACTGATTCTATCATCCTCCTAATGAAGAACTACAGGTCCCAGCATGAACCTGTGAGATCTAAAGGGTTACATCCCTAGATTCTAGGGGTTCATGCCGGGACTCGTAGTCCTTCAATTTTGGAGACACATCCTTAGATTTAAGGAGCTCATGTTGGAACTTGTAGTTCTTCACTTTAGGGGGAGGTGACCCCCCCAGCATGAGCCCCTCAGAGCTGAGGATGTTACAGGCCCCCCCCCAACTAGTGAAGGACTACAGGTTCCAGCATGAACCTGTAAGATCTAGGGATGTGACCCCCAAAAGTGAAGGACTGCTGGTCCCAGCATGAACCCCTCAGAGCTAAGGATATGACACCCCCCCCCAAAACCAGTGAAGGACTACAGGTCTGAGCATGAACCCGTGAGAGCTCAGTGGTTCATACAGGAACTTGTAGTCCTTCAATTTTGGAAGGAGTCACATCCATTAAACAGGAAGGGGTGGGGCAAATTTACATGGGGGGGCACCCGATTTTAGTTTTGCCTAGGGCAGCACAAAACCAAATTACACCACTGAATAGAAGTGTTTATTTTTTATCAGTTAACATAATGAAAAGTAAATGGACAGAAGAGAAATCCAAATCCAAGTTACATAGTAGGTGAAGTTGAAAAAAGACACAAGTCCATCAAGTGCAACCTATGTGTGTGATTATATGTCAGTATTACATTGTATTACATTGTATATTACATTGTATAACATTGTATATCCCTGTATGTTGCGGTCGTTCAGGTGTGATATTTGGTGTGGCCATTCTTTGCCTTTAAAAGCATTTATTCTTCTAGGTACACTTGCACACGGTTTTGGAAGGAACTCGGCAGGTAGGTTGTTCTAAACATCTTGGAGAACTAACCACAGATCTTCTGTGGATGTACGTTGCTTCAGATCCTTCTGTTTCTTCATGTAATCCCAGGCAAGCTCAATGATCTTGAAATCAGAGCTCTGTGGGGGCCAAACTATCACTTCCAGGATTCCTTGTTCTTCTTTACCCCGAAGATAGTTCTTATTTACATTGGCTGTAATACTGGGGTCATTGTCCTGCTGCAGAATAAATTTGGGGCCAATCACACGCCTTGCTGATAGTATGGCATGATGGATAAGTACTGTATCTGCCTGTATTTCTCAGCATTAAGAACACAATTGATCCTGATCAAATTTCCAACTCCATTTGCAGAAATGCAGCCCCAAACTTGCAAAGAACCTCCAACATGCTTCACTGTTGCCTGCAGACACTCATTATTGTACCGCTCTCCAGCCCTTCGCCAACAAACTGCCTCCTGCTACAGACAAATATTTCAAATATTGACTTATCAGTCCAGAGCACCTGCTGCCATTTTTCTCCACTTCAGTTCCTTTATTTTCGTGCATTGTTGAGTCGCTTCGATTTGTCTCCACGTTGGAGGTATGGCTTTTTGGCCACAATTCTTCCATGAAGACCACTTATGGCCAGACTTCCCCGGACAGGAGATAGGTGGACCTGGGTCCCACTGGTTTTTGAGAGTTCTGTGCTGATGGCACTGATGGGCATCTTTGGGTGTTTTTTTTATGGGGTCGGTCTTGCCATGATGTATGACCTGTGACATGAAACTGTCTTCCACAACCTCACCTTAGTAGCAGAGTTTGGCTGTTCTTCGCCCAGTTTTAAGCCTTCTGCACTGCTGTTCCTGTTTCAGTTAATAACTGTGTTTCAACCTACATATGAAATTGATGATAAGTAGCATATGCTTGGTATAATTGGTTATTCATACACCTGACTCCAATCCTATAAAATCCTGACTTTGTGCAAGTGTACAAAGTGTACAAGTGTGAGAATTAATGCTGGTTTGAAGTCAGGGCCGGTGCTACCACTAGGCAAACTAGGCAGCCGCCTAGGGCACACTGCTGCCTTGGGCCCACGGCCACTGGTGTTTCTACTCTCTTCTCTCTGCAGCAAGCAACTCTCAGCATCAGCAGGCAGCCACCGCTCCGTTCGTACATAGTGGCAGAGCCGCAGCGCCTGGCGAAGGACTGTGTCTGTGTCCCAAATGCCAAATGAATGGAAGCAAGCAAACACTCATTGATGAGCACTGGTAGGCTGCATTGATGGGTGCTGGTAGGCTGCATTTGATGGGCGCTGGTGAGGCTGCATTGATGGGCGCTGGTAGGCTGCATTTGATGGGTGCTGGTGAGGCTGCATTTGATGGGCACTGGTGGGCTGTATTTGATGGGCGCTTCATTAGAAAGATGGCTTAAACATGGGCAGGGAAAAGGAAGTAGAGTCCGGGGTGGAGCCAAAGGGGGAGGGGGGGGCGGCAAAATGAGGTTTCACCTAGGGTGTAAAAAATCCTTGCACCAGCCCTACTTGAAGTCAAAGGGTAGTTACACCAAATGTTGATTATATTTAGATTCTTCTTTTGTTTGCTTACTTTGCATTTTGTAAATTGATAACAATTAACAATTTATATATACCGTATATATATATATATATATATATATATATATATATATATATATATATATATATATATATATATATATATTATATATATATATATATATATATATATATATTTATATATATATATATATATATATATATATATATACATACAGGTGCATCTTATAAAATTAGAATATCATCAAAAAGTTAATTTATTTCAGTAATTAAATTCAAAAAGTGAAACTCATATATTTTATATAGATGCGTTACACACAGAGTGATATATTTCAAGCATTTCTTTTAATTTTTAATTTTGATGATTTTGACTTACAGCTAGTGATAACCCAAAATTTAGTATCCCAGAAAATTAGAATATTACATAAGACCAATAAAAAAAAAGGATTTTTAATACAGAAATCTTTGCTTACTGAAAAGTGTGTCCATGTACAGTATAGGATGCATCAATATTTGGTCGGGGCTCCTTTTGCATGAATTACTGCATCAATGCGGTGTGGCATGGAGGCGATCAGCCTGTGGCACTGCTGAGGTGTTATGGAAGCCTAGGTTGCTTTGATAGCGGCCTTCAGCTCATCTGCATTGTTGGGTCTGATGTCTCTCATCTTCCTTATGACAATACCCCACAGATTCTCCATGGGGTTTAGGTCAGGCGAGTTCGCTGGCCAATCAAGCTCAGTGATACCATGATCATTCTAATTTTATTAGATGCACCTGTATATATACAGTTATGTCCATATATATTTGGATACAGGCACAATTTTCATACTTTTGGTTCTGTATGCCATAAGAATAAAACTAAAATGAAACAATCCAAATGAATTTGAAGTTGAGACTTTTAGCTTTATTTCAAGGGGTTGAACATAAATATCAAGTACAAATTTTAGGAACTGCAACCCTTTTCATACACAGTCCCCCCATTTTCAGGGGCTCAAATGTAATTGGACAAATGAATATAATTATAAATAAAATGTTCATTTTCAATATTTTGTTGAGAATCCTTTACTGGCAATGACTGCCTGAAGTCTGGAAGCCATGGACATTACCAAATACTGGGTTTCCTCCTTTCTGATGCTTTGTCAGGCTCTAACTGCAGCTTCAGTTGTTCTTTGTGGGTCTTTCTGCCTTTAGTTTTGCCTTCAGCAAGTGAAATGCATGCTCAATTGGGTTGAGATCAGGTGATTGCAGAATATTCTACTTCTTTTCCTTCAAAAGCTCCCGGGTTGCTTTTACAGAATGTTTTGGATCATTGTCCATCTGTACTGTGAAGCACCGTCCAATCAACTTTGCTGCATTTGGCTGTCGCAGGGCTGACAGTATATCTCTAAACTCTGCAGAATTAATCTGGCTGCTTCTGTCTTCTGTCACATCAATAATAAACACCAATGACCCAGTGCCACTGGAAGTCATGCATGCCCATGCCACCACATTGCCTCCACCATGTTTGATAGATCATGTTGTGTGCTTTGGATCCTGAGCTGTTCCAAGCCTGCTCCACACTTTTTTCTTCCCGTCATTCTGGTACAGATTAATCTTAGTTTTATCCGTCCAAAGAATGCTTTTCCAGAACTGGTCTGGCTTTTTTAGATTTTTTTTGGCAAAGTCTTATCTGGCTTTTCTATTCTTCAGGCTTGTGAATGGTTTGCACCTTGTGGTGAACCATCTGAATTTGCTCTCATGAAGTCTTCTCTTGATTGTAGACTTTGACAATGATACGCCCCCCTCCTGGAGAGTGTTCTTTACTTGTCTGGATGTTGTGAATGGGTTTTTCTTTACTATAGAGAGCATCCTGCGATCATCCACCATTGCTGTCTTCCATGGACGTCCAGGTCTTTTTATGTTGCTGAGCTCACCAGTGTGTTCTTCTTTCCTCAGAATGTACCAAACTGTTGATTTGGCCACTCCTAATGTTGCTGCTATCTTTCTGATGGATTTGTTTAGTTTTTGAATCCTTACAATGGTCTATTTCACTTGCATGGACAGCTCCTTTGAACGCATGATGTAGGTTCAAAGCATTAGATTTCAAATGCAGCTACCACAAAGACCTTTTACCTGCGTAATTGATGAAGAAATAATGAAGGAGTAACCCACACCTGGCTATGAAACAGATTTTGATTCAATTGTCCAATTACTTTTGGTCCCTTGAAAAAGGGGGGATGGCTTTTCTTAAGAGCTGTAATTCCTAAACCCTTCCTCTGATTTGTACATACCCTCAAATTAAACCTGAGAGTGTGCCCTTTCAGCCCATATCTATTATTTAACTATAGCTTGAATATGTTTTGGTAAATACCTGAAAAAAACTAAAATGATACCTGTGTCCAAATATATATGGACCTAACTGTATATATATATATATACAATATATATATTATTATTATTATTCACGATTTATATAGCGCCAACAGTTTACGCAGCGCTTTACAATGTATAGGGGGGACAACACAATTACAGTACAGTTCAATACAAAAGGTACAGGAGGGCCCTGCTCGTAGAGCTTACATTCTAAGGGAGGGGGTGATGGTACAAAAGGTAATAGCTGCAGAGAATTATATATATATATATATATATATATATATATATATATATATATATATATATATATATATAGTGCCTTGAAAAAGTATTCATACCCCTTAAAATTTTCCAAATTTTGTCATGTTACAACCAAAAACATAAATGTATTTTATTGGTATTTTTTGTGGTAGACCAACACAAAGTGGCTCATAATTGTGAAGTGGAAGGAAAGTGATAAATGATTTTCAAAATTTTTTTACAAATACATTTTTGAAAAGTGGCGTGCATTTGTATTCAGCCCCCCTGAGTTAATACTTTGTAGAACCACCTTTAACTGCAAATTACAGCTGCAAGTCTTTTTGAAATTGTCTCTACCAGCTTTGTACATCTAGAGAGTGACATTTTTGACCATTCTTGTTTGCAAAATAGCTCAAGCAAAATAGCTCAAGCTTTGTCAGATTGGATGTAGAGTGTCTGAATAACCATTTTAAAGTCTTGCCACAGATTCTCAATTGGATTTAGGTCTGGACTTTGACTGGGCCATTCTAGGACATGAATATGCTTTCAAAACAATTTCATTGTAGCTCTGGCTGTATGTTTAGGGTTGTTGAAAAGTGAACCTCTTTTGCAGACAGTAACAGGTTTTCTGCTAAGATTGCCCTGTATTTGGCTCTCTCCATCTTCCTATCAATTCTGACCAGCTTCCCTGTCCCTGCTTAAGAAAATCATCCTCACAACATGATGCTACCACCACCATGTTTCATGGTGGGGATGGTGTGTTCAGGGTGATGTGCAGTGTTAGTTTTCCGACACACACAGCACTTTGCTTTTTGGCCAAAAAGTTCAATTTTGGTCTCATCTGACCAGAGCACCTTCTTCCACATTTGCTGTTTGCTGTGTCTATTACATGGCTTCTCGCAAACTGCAAACAGGACTTTTTATGGCTTTCTTTCAACATTGGCTTCCTTCTTGCCACGCTTCCATAAAGGCCAGATTTGTGCACGAATAATAGTTGTCCTGTGGACAGATTCTTACACCAGATCTGTGGATCTCTGCAGCTCCTCCAGAATTACCATGGGCTCTTGGCTGCTTCTCTGATTAATGCTCTCCTTGCCCAGCCTGTCAGTTTAGGTGGACGGCCATGTCTTGGTAGGTTTGCAGTTGTGCCATACTCTTTCCATTCTCGGATGATGGATTGGACAGTGCTCCGTGAGATGTTCAACGCTTGGGATATTTTTTTTTACTTAACCCTGCTTTAAACTTCTCCACAACTTTATCCCTGACCTGTCTGGTTTGTTCCTTGGCCTTCATGATGCTGTTTGTTCACTAAGGTTCTCTAACAATCCTCTGAGGGCTTAACAGAACAGCTGTATTTATACTGAGAATAAATTACACACAGGAGGACTCTATTTACTAATTAAGTGACTTCTAAAAGCAATTGATTTCACTAGATTTTAGTTAGGGGTATCAGAGTAAAGGGGGCTGAATACGAATGCATGACACACTTTTCAGATATTTATTTGTAAAACAAATTGGAAAACCATTGATCATTTTACTTCCACTTTACAATTATGTGCCACTTTGTGTTGGTTATATAACATGCCAATAAAATACATTTACGTTTTTGGTTGTAACATTACAAAATATGGAAAATTTCAAGAGGTATGAATACTTTTTCAAAACACTGTATGTATGTTGTTGCGGTACCCCTGTAAGGGCTGCTGAAAGTTGTAGTCCGCCTGTCACCCTGCCCAGCCCAGCCCAGCATTCACTTTCTCAAGCACACAGAGTCAATGAATAGTCCATTAACTTTGTTTTGTGTTTTATTAAGGGATTTTGAACTTGGATAGGGTAAGGGAAATTATGGGATGCCCAGAATCAATTATAAAATCAATAGGATAATCAGTTGGAACCTCTATTTACACTTCTGGAGCTCCAGTCTCCTCTAGCACAATGCTTATTTGCAGACTGTTCCTCGCTCTCTCTCCTGTACAGTACTTGGTTCCAGGCACAGCTAGCACATGGTAGGCCCAACTCTGACTCTGTCAGGCTTTAGCAACTGCCAATTGCAGGCAGGCACCGCGGGCCCCTTTAGTGTAGCAACAAATAGTGGAAGAAAAGTTTTTTAGTGCTAGCTGTCCTGTGCTCCCAGTCAGTCCTCTTCAGGCCCCACCAGTCCTCCTGACTGCAGCTGCCTGACTTCACTGCCTGTGACATCACAATCTCTCCTGCTGGCTCTACATCCATCTCAGACTGCACACTCCCAGTCTGCTCTGGCATGACTCCCCAGCTTTCCCAACTGTGCCTGTCACTCACCAGTCCTCCTGGCTGCACTACGGTGGATCCCTCCTGGAGACTTGCCCGGCAATACTAGCTCCCGTTTTCTTTCTTGGTTCCTCTCTGTGCCTCCTGTCCAGATCCTTCTTTGTTTCTCAGCAAGGCTCCGACTTGCACCCGAACCCCTCAGGCCCAAGGTCACTCCCCCACCCAGCCTGGGGAGTGCCTCAAAGGCCGAGACAACCTAGTGCTCCATCTCCAGCTTCTTCCAGCTGACAGCTCCTCCCCAGCTGGGCTGACTCTAGGTATTTAAGGAGGCCTGCCAGCTGCCAATTCAGGTTGGGGATTGGTCAGGGCTCCTCAGAACACCCCAGGCAGCACCACCTCTCTTCCCTGCCAGACGGAGGTAACTGAAAAGTAATGCTATCTGTGAATCACCAGCCTACTCTAAGCAACTCTCAGCCCCACACAGATCAAAATAAACAGGCCTGGCTTCCAGCTAGGCCTGCTTAAATTTACCTGCTCTCACAAAAATCCTAACTCTAGCACCTACTTAAGTAGAGGGTGCTGCATATATATATATGTGAGAAGGCCAGTATGGTCACCTGTATTTATGGGAGGAGCCGGGGGGGTACTTAAGCAGCGCATTCGCCCATGCTCCTCGTCGGTTCCAGTGCACGATTCGTTACGTCACCAGACTGCAGTGGTCACTCCATCACCAGTTTAATGTTCACTGCAAGCATGTTTCAGGCAAATGCAATTTTGCAGCTGATGCACTGTCCAACTTTACTTTGTTTTTCCAGCAGGAGCCTGGAGCCGACCCTACAACTACTCCTGTCCCACCCTGGTTGTTGCTGACGATGGATTGAAGTCGCCCCTCGCCAACGCAACCCAGCTCAATAACCGCTCCTTGGCACACAACACACTGAAAGCCTATCGCACTACTTGGAACACTTACCGCAAGTTTTTGGCCTCTTGCCTCGGAGCAGCAATAGGTGACCTTAGACACGTCCTATCCTTTATATCGTATTGCCACAGGCAGCTGGCACATTTCAAAATACCATGAGGCTATACCTAGCCGGGTCCAGCATTTTCTGTCCTTACGGGACCCCAGTAAACCATCAGTATTCACAGCCAATGCAGTCATGTCCCACCTACGGGGCATTCAGAAGCACCAGCCCGTAGCCAATGGCAAACACTTACCTGTCACGAGTGCCATCTTTAGAGACATGTCTGAAATCCTTACACGTTCTCCATTTGAGGTTTTGCCCAGCCTAGTCATCGAAGCAGCCATCTACTTGGCCTTCTACGTTTTTTTGCAGCCTAGTGAATTTACCGTTAACAGCACCGGGAGTCAGACACTGCTCAGACGTCACCTGACTCGCTTTCAGAACCATTACACCCTTCATCTTACAGTCTTCAAAACCCCAAAAAACGGTCCCGGGGTTCACATTACCTGTTTCAGACTAACAATGCCTGGTGCCCAGTGATGGTACTCGACTGACTAATGTCCCAGCTACCCAACCAATCTGATGGTAGCCCATTGCTACCCTTTCCGACCATGTGATCAAGAAGTTAGGCATATGGAAGTCCGCTTGCTTCGCCACATACCTTCTAAATCCTCAGATGGAAATGGCACAGGCCTTCATCAAGCTGGCTCAGTAACCACAGAATAAATAAAGAGCTATTTCCCTATACCTTGGCATACCGACCAGACCACCGAGGCACACTTCAGGTCTATTTATGTTTAGGTCTTGTCACGTGTTTATGTGATCCATATCTGTCGCGGTCTTAGGGCCATGACCATAAGTAAGAAGGCCAGTATGGTGGCCTGTATTTATGGGAGGAGCCCGGGGGGTACTTAAGCAGCCCACTCACCCATGCTCCTCGTCAGTTCCAGTGCGCGATACCCTACCTCCCTTCCCTTTTTCATGGCACTTCTCAGCTCACCCTTTTCCATAATTACCCATTACTTATCTTGGATTTTGCCCCCTTTTCTTGGCATACCGACCAGACCATCAAGGCATACTTCAGGTCTATTTATGTTGTAAGTCTTGTCGCGTGTTTATGTGATCCATATCTGTTGCGGTCTTAGGGCTACGAATATATATATATATATATATATATATATATATATATATATATATATATTTACAGTAGATATATTTAAAAGCATTCTTACAGCATTTCTTGACACCTGCCTAAAATGTTTGCACAGTAATGTGTATTACTTTCTTTGTGATGTGAACACTTTTGTTGGGTTATCCAGGGTCACCAGTCTTCAATACTGGATGAGGTGCCATGGCGTGACAGCAAACTCAGCTACTGTAAGTCAGAACTGCTTTGAAGGGCTTTAGAATGGGTGGGTGGGGGAGCAAGGTGAATAGGAATGCTTTAGATTTTGTCCTTAAAGAGGAGTTCCCATTTTAAAAACAAAATTAAAAGTTAGCAGCTACAAATACTGCAGCTGCTGACTTATAATAATCGGACACTTGCCTGTCCCACAGTCCAGTGATGCGGGGGATAGAGGCTCCGCTCGTCTCCCCCTCCGTTCGGCGGCGCCGGCATTGCAACTGTGGGCGCCGGCTGTGACTTCACAGCCGTGATTGGCCGCTCAGTCATCTGGGACCTGTAATGTGTCCCAGATGATTGACAAGAGGGAGGGGGCAGAGCTGAGCCCTTCCTGCGCCGAGGGGAAGTGATGTCACCAGCCCAGGCACTGAAGAAGGCAGACTACCAGGGACCCCATGGCAACAGCCATTTAGAGGTGAGTAGAAAAAAAATGTTCCAAATGTTTTTTTTTTAATTTTTTTTGGAACATTCATGCTTTTTTTTTTTTTTTTTCGTTGGAACACCACTTTAAGGGTCCCTTAATACAGGTCATTTCACTCGACCCACCGCGATCGTGAGAGGTTTCATTCCCAAGGTTCATCTTTAATTCCTCTATTTTCCCTCTACCAAAATCTGTGTCACATTCCACTTAGTGGTGTCACTCTTTTCACACTGAACTTCCTACAACTCTTCAATCTAAGAACAATTTCAGGAAATGCATCCTCACCATCCCCACTTCACACATGAAAGGGAATATTAAATGAAACCACTGCAACTTGTCAGATATCAAAGTGTTACGTTAATTTCAAGTCAATTACAGCCTTTCAATCTCTTCTCCAGGAATTAATCAGTTGTCTCCATGACTGAAATATGTTTTTTTTTCTTCCCTTTCACTGTTATTTTGCATATAATTAAAAGATTTATTTTCTGTTACAAAAAAACGATTATGTCTCAAACAATGGAGATTTACTGCTAGATGTCACTTTTAAAGGAAAACTCCAGACAGTATACAAATTCACTGATATGTTTTCAGAGTGAACAGCTGTGTGCCTGAGTCTGCTCCATTGTTCCTGAAGACGTTATATGGAAGAAAGAAATAATTTACTGACATGTAGCAGCAAATGAGGCTTATTTGCCATAATGTTCTGCTTCTATGTGTTGTGGAAACCAGCTCAAACACACCAATCATGTAACACTCAGTAAAAGCGTGTATTACCTCAATGGGCGGTAAAGCATGACACTTTACTGGTGCACTGCGGGGCCATTTAATGTGAATAGCACCCTAATGCACCTATACAATGTACATGTCATGTGTGCTGCCCTTTATGAAAATGTAGACTTCACCTATGTCAGGACCTGGATCACCTGCTGGTGGCACTATGGTTTCCAGAGCTGAAGGGCACAGTTCCAGTGGCCACCAGTGGCCACCAGTGGCCACCAGTGGTGTCTCCCAGCAGTCATCAGATCCCAGTAATTAGGCTCCATCTGATGCTGGCTGCTGGAAAGGTATATAACCTCTCCCTTGATTTGCATCTTTGATTCAATTTTTTGCCAGCTACCTGCTTGCTGATTTTTCCTGATCCTGATTCCAGACGTGATACGGCTCATTAACTCCCCTTGTTCCTGATCCCAGTCCTAGCCTCCCCCCCCGACTGTTTCTTGCACCTCTGGTTTTACCCTGTTATTCCATGCTTCATTTTTGTTTGTATATATTGTATGATAGTTAGGTTTGCTAGTTAGGTTTTCTGTCACTTACTGGTCAATTATATTTTCAGGTTTGCCTTGTATACCATTTGCTGATGTTGGATGGGGTTTTGTTTTTTTCATTAAAATAATAAATATGTTATACTGCTCTGTGCAGTGGTTCTGCTCCTCCTCTTCTCGGGTCCCACACCAGCGTTCCTGGCTCCACCCTCCTGTCGGGTGTCCCCACAGCAAGCAGCCTGCTATGGGGGCACCCAAGCTGTGCCGTTACTCTGTGTGCCGCTACTCGATCTCCTGAGTGGCTCACTGGCTGTGATTGAAAGCAGCAGGAGCCAATGGCTCCCGCTGCTGCCAATAGCCAATCAGGAGTGTGAGGCAAGGCTCTCGTGGACATCGCTGGATCGAGAGGGGGCTCAGGTAGGTATTAGGGGGGCTGGGGGGCTGCTGCACACAGAAGGTTTTTATCTTCATGCACAGAATGCATGAAGGTAAAACACCTTGTGCCATTACAACCACTTTATTAAATCTTACTTAAATCACACTTGGTCTGATTCCTGCTTCCTTGAGTGTTGCTCACTAATCTGGTCATCCCTGCTGCCACTGGATATGTGCACTTGGAATCCCTTACAACCTATTTTTTTTCATGTGTTGCAGCCCATTCATTCTGAAAAGAATGACTAACGCAGTCTACCACAATGCACTAAAACGTGTGTGTTGCAGTAATCTGTAGTGCAGTGACTAAAACATTTTAGTAGACTAAATGAATACTATTTTAGGCGACTAAAATATGACTAAAACTAAAACAATTGAGATGACTAAAATACGACTAAAACTAAAATGGTATTTTAGTCAAAAGACTAAAATGGGACTAAAATTAAAAAGGCATTTTAGTCAAGACTAATGCCCTGTACACACGGACGGACTTTCCGACGGTATATGTGCGATCGGAGCTTGTTGTCGGAAATTCCAACCGTGTGTGGGCTCCATTGGACTTTTCCATCAGAATTTCTGACACACAAAGTTTGAGAGCATGCTATAAAATTTTCCGACAACAAAATCCAATCCTTTAAATTCCGATCGTGTGTAGACAAATCCAACAGACAAAAGTGCCCCGCATGCTCAGAATAAATGAAGAGATGAAAGCTATTGGCTATTGCCCCGTTTATAGTCCCGACGTACGTGTTTTACGTCACCGCGTTCAGAACGATCGGATTTTCCGACAACTTTGTGCGACCGTGTGTATGCAAGACAAGTTTGAGCCAACATCCGTCGGAAAAAATCCATGGATTTCTTTGTCGGAATGTCCGATCAATGTCCGATCGTGTGTACGGGGCATAAGACTAAAACTACATTGAAATTTGACTTCAAAATTAACACTGGCGTTTAGTGCATGTTCATACCTCAATACCTTAAATAATAGCATATGGGATTTTTTACTTCAGCAGTATATAATAAGTTTGGAAATTGTAGAAAAATGTTAACTAATGCATTACAATTTATATAAAAACCTATTACATTTCAGACGACTAAAATGAGTTTTAGTCGACTAAAATGTACTGGAGATTTTAGTCGACTAAAAGGTAGGACATTTTAGTCGACTAAAATGTACTGGAGATTTAGTCGACTAAATACGACTAAAACTAAAACAATTGCAGAAGACTAAAATGGGACTAAAACTAAAATGCCATTTTAGTCCTAAGACTGAGATTTAAACTAAATGAAAATTTTCTGCCAAAATTAACACTGCTGTAGTGTGAATGAGACCTAACGGAGATCTTTTTTTTATTAAAGTGAACCTGCAAACTATGCAAACTGAAGTATTTCCATATATTTGAACAAGTATATTAAAACAAACCCCTATGTAGGTATAGGCATTGTGGAGAAATCCATCTTCAACATTCACAAGAGAGGCATAAACCTTAGTTTATTCTCTATTGCACCAGAATCTTGGCAGCTTGACAGTATCTAATGTAAACAAATAGCAGGTGTTTCTCAACTGTTACAAAAGGACTCACACCAGACTATAGAGTGTTTATTTTGATCTTTGAGATCCTTGAGAATGAATTGCCTAACAGTACAAGCACCTAGGTATGTGAGAGATAGCTTGTTTTAAAGCGTTTACTGCTTGTGTGCAGGTGCACTTTAGGTAAACTGCATTATGTACTTTTGTTTTACAGCAGCCCTAAAGTGTTGTTGTGCGGTGGAACTGAGGGTCTGTTAAGCTGGGTACACACTATTCGTTTTTTTTGTTTTTTTTTTCATTTAACCCTAAATACCTGCAGTAAATAAAATAGTGTAGAATAACACTTTTGGTAGTTGAACAGTACATTTGTTTTACTAAACAGTACTACAAAGTACACAGTACTTCCAAGTAAGAGACAATTGGAAGCTATGATAGAATCAAAATCAAGAATCGAGCTTAGGTGCCTGCGACAAGATCATATTTAATATACAGTGGGGAAAATAATGATTTGATCCCCTGAAGATTTTGTGTGTTTGCCCACTTACAAAGAAATGAAGGGTCTATATTTTTTATCATAGGTGTATTTTAAATGATAGAGACAGAATATCAACCAAAATCCACAAAAAACACATGATACAAATGTTATAAATTAAGTTGCAGTTAAATAGTAAAATAAGTATTTGATCCCCAAGCAAAACATGACTTAGTACTTTGGTGGAGAAACCATTGTTGGCAAGCGCAAAGGTAAGACGTTTCTTGTAGTTAGTGATCAGGTTTGCACACATCTCAGGAGAGATTTTGGTCCACTCTTCTTTACAGATCTTCTCTAAATCCTTAAGGTTTCTTGGCTGTCGCTTGGCAACTCGAAGTTTCAGCTCTCTCCATACATTTTCTATAGGATTAAGGTCTGGAGACTGGCTAGGCCAAGGCAACAAATGAGTGGCCCAAGAAGAAGCACATTTAGGTCATGGAGTGGCCTAGTCAGTCTCCAGACCTTAATCCTATAGAAAATGCATTGGGGGAGCTGAAACTTTGAGTTGCCACGCGACAGCCAAGAAACCTTAAGGATTTAGAGAAGATCTGTAAAGAAGAGTGGACCAAAATCCCTCCTGAGATGTGTGCAAACTTGGTAACCAACTACAGGAAACGTCCGACCTCTGTGCTTGCCAACAAGGGTTTCTCCACCAAGTACTAAGTCATGTTTTGCTTGGGGATCAAATACGTATTTTACTTACTAAACTGCAACTTCATTTATAGCATAATTTATAGCATTTGTTTTATATGTTTTTCTGAATTTTTGGCTGATATTCTGTCTCTATAATTTAAAATACCCTTCATTTCTTTGTAAGTGGGCAAACTTACAAAATATTCAGGGGATCAAATAATTATTTTCCCCACTGTATATTTTTTTAAGGCTTAAATCAAAATTACTTGCAGTGGGTTTAAGGGTTGTCATATGTAGGTTAGGGCTGGAGGGGGGGAAATGCTTGTTCTTACCTTACAACCTAAAGCATATCTAAATTCAAGGACCAAAATATATTATATTGCAGCTCACCAGTCCTTAGATGTGCCACATTCATTTTCTTTTCTCTGGCTTTTTTTCCTTATTTTTTACCTGTTAATTCTTTAATTAATGCACTTTCTGTTCTAAGGAAACAATGCTCACTCATTCTACTGTATCTGTAGGAAAGCAATGTTGCTACCGCAGGACAGAAAGTGTGTGAGGACTACAGAACATTCCACATATATATATATATATATATATATATATATATATATATATATATATATTACATTATATATTATATATATATATTATCACATCATGGCACTACACACGTGAGGTATTGCCGCGATCGCTAGAGTGAGAGCAATAATTCTAGCCCTAGACTTCCTCTACAACTCAACTGGTAACCTGTAGACATTTTTAAACATCGCCTATGGAGATTTTTAAGGTTAAAGGTTTGTCGCCATTCCACGAGCATGACATGTTGGGTATCAATTTACTCAGCATAACATTATCTTTCACAATATGAAAAAGAAAATTGCACTAACTTTACCGTTGTCTTATTTTTTTAGCCAAATAAGTGTATTTTTTTCCAAAAAAGTGCGCTTGTTAGACCGCTGCGCAAATACGGTGTGACATAAAGTATTGCAATGACCACCATTTTATTCTCTAGGGTGAACAAAAAATATATATAATGTTTGGGGGTTCTAAGTAATTTTCTAGCAAAGAAAACTGATTTTAACTTCATAAGTGGTTAAACAGTTTTCCTTACTCCACAAAGGCTCTGAATTCCAGGAGCCATGATGTTGTCCATAAGCTCCCATAGCCCAGCTGTTGTTGGGGCTCCCTCCTCTCCCTTGCAGCAGCCGCTCACTGACACAGGGAAGCTGGAGCTGCAGCATCACATGACCAGACTGGAGCAGATTAAAAATAGGTAAGTACACAGATCTTTTTATACAGGTTGGGCGGGGGGGAGGGGAGAGGGATTTTTTTGTGGGAATATATATATTTAGGCTTTTCTTCCACTTTATGTCATATCTGGCCTGCCTCTCCATAGGCTATCCCCTCTTCAGTCTATCATGAATGCTGCTGCCAGACTTATCCACCTTACCAACCGCTCAGTGTCTGCCAACCCTCTCCTCCAATCCCTACACTGGCTCCCAATCAAACAGCAAATTAAATTCAAAATACTAACCACAACATACAAAGCCATTCACAACTCTGCCCTGAGCTACATCACCAATCTTGTCTCCGAATATCACCCAAATCGTCCTCTCCGCTCTTCTAAAGACCTCCTACTCTCAAGCTCTCTTGTCTCCTCCTCCAATGCTCGTCTCCAGGATTTCTCCAGAGCCTCTCCCATCCTCTGGAACTCGCTACCTCCACCGGTCCGGCTAACCCCTACTCTTGCTACCTTCAGGCGATCCCTGAAAACTCATCACTTCAGGAAAGCCTATCATGTCTCCAACTAATCTTCTACAACTTTCATAAGCTCATTCCCCACATTTACAACCTTTTGTACCACCTGCCCCACCCTATTAGATTGTAAGCTCTTCTGAGCAGGGCCCTCTTAATCCTCTTGTATTTTATTGTATTATAACTGTATTGTCTCCTTTTTATAATGTAAAGCGCTGCGTAAACTGTTGGCGCTATATAAATCCTGTAAATTAATAATAATAATTTAATAGACCAAAAGGAAGCAAATAAAAGAAGTTCATTGTTAGGGTTTACATATATTTTAATGATATTTTATGATAATGACACATAAATAAATAAATGAACTAGCAGTAGATTTCCATTTAAAAGGCCACGCTGATAAGGTAAAATGAACTATGTGCTATTGTCATATATTCCAATTGGTATAATTTTTATTAATTGGATAATAGGCCTTAACTTCATTTTATCTGACAGCTTCCTTTTGTGTATATCTGCTATTTTTTTTGCCTTTTGAAAATGTTACATCTGAGTCTGGTAAAAGACACATTGTAAACTTTAAATGAAAAAAAAAAATAGAAAAAAAAAAAAAGAACTTTTGAACAACTGAATAGCACATTTGTGTCATTCTGCATACAAAGTGTCATAGCATTTTCTTTTCTTTTTTTTTTTTTCTTTTCCTTTCTGCAGCGGGGACTGCTATTCCCTAAAATACATTAAGGGTGAAATTCTTTAACAGTCTCTTGTGAATGGAGACGCAGCCAGGCTTTTCTTCAACAGCTGTCATACAGTTCTTATTTTCCTCCTCTTTTCTAGACATATTGCAATTAACATCCCACATACTTTTTTTTTTTTTTGTCTGAAATTCTCTACAGTGCCACCATCATGCAGCCTAGTGAGGGAATAATAGACAGAATTAATGTGGAGCTTTTAACTCCCGGGAAGTGGATGGAAAAGCCTGAAGGGTTGAGCTGTGCGAGAATTGGCAAAAGCAAAGTGCTGGGCTGGGAGGTTGTGAAGCGTAGTCCCCAGGAGATCCCGCGCACTGGACTACTTAAAAACAGCAGTGGAGTCACTTAAGATGGATGACGACCCACATGGCTCTGTCTGCAATGCCGTAACCCGCTGTGCGCCCAAGTCACCAACAGTAAATTGGGTTGGGGCGGCGGTGGGGTTTATTATGTGCAGAAGGACAGGGCATGAACAAGCTGAATTTTAGAGGAATGAAAAAAACGGGGGCTTATTTAAAAGATCAGCGACACTAAAAATGATATTAGAAGCTAGTCCTGTGTCTTCTTTAAAGGGAAACTCTAGGCAAGTATACAAAATGCCATTAGGGTGCCCCTCCTCCCATTATATTTTTGATTTAATGCTTGTTTAGTCTAGGGGGGCTGATAGAGAGAAATACCTTATTCCTCAGTCTGTCATTGATGTTTCTTGCTCCCCCTTCAGCCCTGTAATATGAGAGGGCCTTCAATGTCATCATTTACATCCCATATACACAGGAGTGCCTAGGTACACTCAAATTTCTGGACGTGCATGGCTATTTTTAAGAAAAACTTGAGACAAAAAGTTGATTTTTATCGGTACTGTTTAGGCATAATTCGTATCTCTAATACCCCGTACACACAAGCGAATTTTCGTCGGAAAAATCTTGGATGGTTTTTCCGGCGGCATTCCTCTCAAGCTTGCCTTGCATACACACAGTCACACAAAAGTTCTCTGAACTTTCGACCGCCAAGAACGCGGTGACGTACAACACTACGACGAGCCGAGAAAATGTAGTTCAATGCTTCAGAGGATGCGTAGCAATGTTGCGCGTCGGAATTTGTACAGACGATCGCATTTTCAGATAGGAACTTTTCCCGACCGAAAAATAGAGAACATGCTCTCAATCCTTTGCTGGCTGGAATTCTGCCATCCAACACCAATGGGCGCTCACGTGACTCGCCGGAGCTCTTCTGCACTCTTCCTCCTGGCTGACATTAGCAGCCCCTCCCTCTGCAGTGCTCGAAGCTGGCTGACATCAGCGGGGATCTCGGCCTCTCCCTCTGCAATATTCGGACCGGGGAAGAAGAGCTCTGGTGGGTCAAGTGAGCGCCCAGCGGTGCTGTAAATAAGGTATTTTCCACAATAAAGTTACACAAGGAGACACACTGCAGAACAGAACAGAGTACATGATTTTACAAGGTCTTTATTTTTATTTATTTTTGGGATTACAGAATTTCATAGTGCTGACTCCTGAGCTGACAGGGGGAGGAATTTCTTTTTACATATCGTAAATAAATAAGACATCCCCTGAAAATAAGCCCTAGTGTGTTTTTTGTAGCCAAAATAAATTTAAGACCCAGACCTATTTTGGGGGAACCACGGGTATAGATATGCTGTATGAATATCTTGTCTCCCTCTCTCCCGATGATTATTATCCACAAAAAACATTGAGAAATAGAAGCTCCGTTCTTTTGGATGCCCTATATTTCTGTGATCTGTAAAAAGGTAAACTTTATATGATTTACCTGTTGTGTTTTATATTTTGTATCTTGCATTCCAAAAAGGTGTGTGAGCACTAGAGGGAATTGACATGATTGTGAAGTCAGACAGGAGTGTTTTATCAAATCGAATGTTTTTTATTGTGTTTTCTAATAAAGGAATTGCTTTTTTAAATAAGGCTATGTAGTAGGTCCTTTTGCTGTAATTTTCTCATTGCTCACCATTACCTGTAAGTTGCCCACATATTGCCTTTGTGTTACCCATATATTGCCCCATTCACCCATCTATTACTACAGTTGAGTGCTGTGGGGCTACCAGAGTGTACAGTATGTCCATATCAGACCATATGACTATATGCAGCTCCCCCCCCTACAGAATCTAAGGTTCAGGATGGTATAAACATTTCTGTATGGCCATGAAATGTAAAATGTTTCCTAGAACTCTCGAAACACGGATTGATATGAAGATATTGCATCTAGTATTCCAAAATCATGGAACATCTGGACTATAATTATAAGGCAAGAAGGATGCTTTACAGGACACACTATTTTATTTGGTATGTGGTCTATTGTAGCTAGCAGTAGAACAGTAGGTAACTAGTAAGATGCTTGTAGCAATGACAGATAGTATATGGAATTGCTCTTTTGAGTTGTGCTTCCAACTGTATCCCAAGGCGCCTGATGATTGCGCGACTGCGGTTCAACAGTTATAGCTGAAAACCGGCTACCCCCTGGTCATGTGATCAATGTAATTGCCAATCATAATCAGAGTATGTAAGCATTTGGAAATAAATTAGTCTCTTTGTCCTGGCTGGACTATGCAAAGTAACAATAGCAGGCACCACAAGAAGTTTATGATTACTCTCCTGTGCTCTTGTGCCACCTCAATCCACCACCAGATCTTGTCAAAATCCCAATAGTTCATGGTATGGGGGAGCACATGGAACTCCCCTGCATGCTACAGTCAGTGTTCCATGCCTTGTCAGCCAGTCACCAGGTTCCAGCATTGAGGACAGTTATATTTGCTCATAACACATGTAGGCCTTGCTTTTGGCCTCCATAGGGATTGTGTTTTACAGTTGTCAATGAAAAGCTACTAGTCAGGTCTGCCTGATTGAAAACAATTAAAAAGCTGATTTGATCTCAGCGTGTATTTGGTATAAGTTCTGGTAACTTAAATGGGTTGTAAACCCTTGTGGTTTTTCACCTTAATGCATTCTATGCATTAAGGTGAAAAAACTTCTGTAGTGCTGCAGCCCCCCAGAGCCCCCGTTTTACTTACCTGGACCTGGTTTTCTTCACCCCGGGACGAGCACACCAGCTCTAGCTGGTGTCTCATGTCCTGATTGGACAGATTGATAGCAGCGCAGCCATTGGCTGATTCTCTGACGGGTCACTCGATGCTGGGAGGAGCTACTAGCGCCGCTGAGGGAGCACAGAAGAGTAAGATTGGGGCCAATCTGTGCAAAACGAACTGCACAGTGGAGGTAAGTATGACATGTTTGTTATTTTAAAAAAAAAACACGAGGGTTCAGTAATCCTTTAGGCTACCCATAGAAGTAAGAAGAGTGTCTCCCACTCCGTCTGGATTGAGAAGCCATCATTTGTCATATGGTATGTTCAGAAAGCTCTGGATGGCTCTAGATTCTGCTATCCAAACAGGTTAAAAAAGCCTTGCCCAGTTGCATTTGTTCCATCACAGATGAGGTGGAGCCAGATATGTTACCCTGCGGCTTCCTCTTCCTGGCCATTCCCCTTCTCATAGACTTATTAAGTGCTCTACTGCTGTTGGTGCCTAAAGGTGGTTGGACTGTGTCAGCACCTCTATATGTCCTTCTCAAAGTGTTACATGTTATACTTACCTCCTCTGTGCAGTTGGTTTTGCACAGAGCAGCCCAGATCCTCCTCTTCTCAGGTCCCTCTTTGCTGTTCCTAGTCCCTCCCTCCTTTGAGTCCCCCTCAACAAGCAGCTTACTACAGGGGCCGCCCAAGCTGAGTCAGAGCTCCGTGTATATATATATCCCAGGGATCTTTGCTACCATCAAGGAGATTGCTGGGAAGAGCTATAAAATAAACCAGAGACACGCTCTCTTCCTCCTGGGCCTGGCGTGTGACGGACCTCTCTGTGTAGGGAGAGTGAGGTCGCGGCCTACCATGCGGTATCCAGATTTCCGGCCTGACCGAGAAGGGGTCCAGCACTGCCTGTGGTTCATCAGACATCTGAACAGCACCAGCTCGACAGTGTAGCAACCCACGCTACGGGCTCCATATCGGGTGATCATTGCTAGCGGGTCAGCAGCCAGGACATCTATCCGTGAATCGCTATCTGGAAGGCGCTGAATTGGCCTGGTCATTGGTAAGAGGGCAGTTGCCCACTTTTGCAAATCTTCCTTGGTTGTTTGCTGGGACACTGTGTTACAGACAGCTTTACTTTGGGTACACTTCACTACACGTCTGTTCGAACACTGTACATGGGCACCTGTAGCCACAGTCATCACAAGATACACCACCACTCTGCTGCTACACTTTATTGGATATAGTTAATGATTCT
The DNA here is from genome assembly GCA_037952925.1 of Lithobates clamitans. Classification (NCBI taxonomy): domain Eukaryota; kingdom Metazoa; phylum Chordata; class Amphibia; order Anura; family Ranidae; genus Lithobates; species Lithobates clamitans. The sequence continues at coordinate 1,319,245 of JBBGZY010000315.1, forward strand.
GACTGCCGCTGAAGACCATCAGATCTGCAACGGGGACATTTTGTCATTGCTGCTTAAAGGGCTCCCTTACCATCCTTGTTTAGCTTAATTTCTCATTAGGAACAAAGTTTAAACAGGCTAGCCTGGGTTCCTCTTTTCAGAAGTTGTCAGAATTGATGCTTAACTCTATTTATCCTTTTCAGGTTATGTCTTAGTGGTGCTCCATTGTACATATGTGTATATAGTATTCTGTGGTTGCCAACTGTCTTAACTGGCATTTCTTGTGGAATCATTCTACTGAGCTTGTACTGAGCAGGTAAATCCAAGCAGTCCCTGAGGGGGCTGTGCTACAATAATAATGTCTAGAACATGGGTGCTCCACCTGTGGCCCTCCAGCTGTGCTCAACCTGTGGCCCTCCAGCCAGTCCCATCATGCCTCTGCCTATGGGTTTCATGCTTGTAATTGTCAGTCTTGCAATGCCTCATGGGACTTCTAGTTTTGCATGCCAACCCGAAGGGAACAGTGCATTTTATAAGCACTGTCCACTTCGAAATAGCCGCCAGGTCAACCAGGTAGCAGCATCCAAGCGGACAGCTACTTCCCTGAAGAGACCTGTGGAGGCCTTGGAAATATCTAATTCCCCCTTGTCCTCTGCCCTCTCTGCACGGCAGCACTACCCTTGCAGGGAGGCTGCACTTCACCTGCCTACAAGAACTGTTAGCAAGCAGGGAAAGAGTTTAATTTGCAGAACAATAAAACGTAGAAATTCTCTTCTACCAAAAAATGTAGTTGCTAGCAAATTTCTAAAATTTACCTTTTCTGCCACTTTAAGCTGTGTCAGACAAAAAAAAAACTCTTCAGCATTAACAATATGGAGACATAACAAGCCCACTTAAGGCTGCTATTGACTTTACGAAAAAAAAAAACCAGAACCAAGAAAATTTGTCCTAAGACATTAGTGGTAATGTTTGCAGACACAAGATGAAACAGATGCTTAATAGCAAAATAACACGGCTGTTCTCGGCTTTTAATACATAATGTGCTATCAGCTTGGGTGATTGTAAGCATTCCTGCCTCGCGCCTATACCCAACACTCCATCTTTTATCCTGCGCCATCAACATAAGTGTATGGGAAATGTGACATCTCCAATGTGTATCATTTTTTTCTTTTTGTTTTTTTTTCTTTTTAAGAGTGAGGGAACGACGGCAAGGATGAGCTTCGCTTTGTCTGCCGGAAAACCTTTGATGATGTCCTCAAAGTTTTCTGGTGCTGCGTGCTAACCACCAGAGAGACAGGAAGCTCCATTCTTCGTCTCTCACATTATAATAAGTGATCTGTGCGGAATCTTCCGTTACCTTGTCAATCTCTCCGGAGCGTCTCTGCTCGCTGGCTGCCATTATACCTGAGCAGTAAAGGTCCCCGACTTTCTCCCTTTCTGAAGTTTGAATGACAAATGCGTGGGTTTCAACGTGACAAGGATGTTTGAAGACTATAAATTAATGTATGCAGGGAACATCAAATGGTCAGACAAACAGGAGATTTGGCTGCGTATCAAGGTAAATGCCATTGGAGGAAAACAAATATCACCTATAATAGCCATTTTTGAAGGCCAAATCAGGTGTTCCAAGTGTTGTTGAAGATCTCTTTTAACATATTTGCAAAATTAAAAACAGACAAAGGCACTGTTTTCCGCTGGTTGACTGTAGTGTTGCTTGATGATGGGTTGCCTACTACATACTGAGGCAAATTGGGCATCTGCGGTGGATTTTATCAGATATTCTGACTTAGCAAGAAGCCCTGTAACTTATGGGGGGGAAAGCAGTTGCAGTGAGATGTGATACAGCAATAGTGCCCAGGTGCAGCCCCTATACACCTACTTCCTTGCCAACAGGATAAGCAGAACCTTAACCACTTGCCGACCGGCTCCTGTACGTATACGTCGGCACTTTGAAGATGGCTATCTCGGTAACGGCAGCAGCTGCTGCCACAACCGGGGTATCCATCTATTCAGGAGCCGGTCATGTTTACGATAATGGTGGTCTCTGTGGCGGATTCGCCGCGAGATCACCGTTATCGGCGGCGGGAGGGGGGCCCCCTTCCCGCCGCTCTCCTGCGCCCTCCGCTGCTTACCGGAGCCGTCGGCAGTGGCGGAGGCGATCGGGTCCTTGTCGTGGCTGGGTATGGGGACAAGTCAGGCTAAGATGGCTCCCACCTGTCTCCATACCATAGCAGGGCGGAAGTGACGTCATAACGTCAATTCTGCCCATACATCTTAAAGGGCCATTTTTTCGATGTCATTTTTTCAAATGACAACATTTTTTTTTTATTATTGCATTTTAGTCCAAATATGAGATCTGAGGACTTTTTGACCCCAGATCTCATATTTAAGAGGTCCTGTCATGCTTTTTTCTATTACAAGGGGTGTTTACATTCCTTGTAATAGGAATAAAAGTGACCCACATATTTTTTTATTTAAAAAACAGTGAAAAAATAAATAAAGTCAAGTAAAATAAATAAGAAAACATTTTTTTTTTAAAGTGTCCCGTCCCAACGAGCTTGCGCGCAGAAGCGAATGCATACGTGAGTAGCGCCCGCATATGAAAAAGGTGGTCAAACCACACGTGTGAGGTATCGCCGCGATCGGTAGAGCGAGAGCAATAATTCTAGCCCTAGACCTCCTCTGTAACTTATAACATGCAACCTGTAGACTTTTTTAAACGTCGCCTATGGAGATTTTTAAGGGTAAAAGTTTGACGCCATTCCACGAACAGGCACAATTTTAAGCGTGACATGTTGGGTATCAATTTACTGGGCGTAACATTATCTTTCACAATATAAAAAAAATTGGGCTAACTTTACTGTTGTCTTATTTTTTTATTAAAAAAAGTGATTTTTTTTCCTAAAAAAGTGCGCTTGTAATACCGCTGCCAAAATACGGTGTGAAAAAAAAAGTATTGCAATGACCCATTTTATTCTCTAGGGTGTTAAAAAAAAAACAATATATAATGTTTGGGGGTTCTAAGTAATTTTCTAGCAAAAAAAAAATGTTTTAAACTTGTAAATACCAAAATCTCAAAGCGAGGCTAGTCCTTAAGTGGTTTAAAGTGATTGTAAACCCTCACCTTGTAAAACAACCCATTCAGTTTACAACAGAAATGAAAGGCAAAACATTTTTGTATAGATAAAAAAGAAAGCATGCTAAATACCCTTTTTTTTAGAAGTGATTGCATTCCCTCTGCTCTCGGCTGTATAAGAGCTGGGGGAGGAGAAGCAATGGTACACTGAGCTGTCCAGTGAATGACTGTGGGGGGGGGGGAGGGGGGAGCATTTCAGGGCAAGTCTGTTTATTGAAGGAGAGCAGGCTTAGCATGTTGTGTTCTCCTACTTAGCGTGGTCAGTTTTTAATAGGAAAGCAGAGGGACTGGCAGGATCACCAGGGATTTCATACAAAGGAAGCAATACAAAGAGAACAGGAGACTTTTTCATACAAGTACATAGTACATCAGGCACATATCAGGAATATGAAATGTTGGGTTTACAAACGCTTTAGGCAGTGGTTTTCAACCTTTTTTCAGTCAAGGCACCCTGTGCACAATCCTGTCTGAGGTCTCGTTCACACAAGGAGGGGCGTTCGAGCGCAAGCGCTTTTTTGTGTGTTCCTGCTTGGTTTTTTTTTATTAGGCTGTTCTATGCTTTTGAAACTAGCAAAAAGGTGCTGGCATGAATTTTAAATTGAGCCCCCCCAAAATCTATGGCACTGCGGTATATTGGTGCAGTTGGTTGCATTTGGTACTGCAATTAGTGGCTGTGTGGGGTTGCCATTAGGAATTAATGGCACCCACACACAACTACTAATAGGCGGTGGGGAAAATGCGTAATTTCACGCGCGTTACCGCACTGCACCTGGTGTGAAAAACCCCTAAAATGTAGTTTGCGAGGCATATTTAATCTGTCAGTAGGTTGTAAACCCCTCCCTGCTAGCCCCAAATCACCCCTCCAAACCCCCTCCTCCTAGTACAAATCCCGATTCTAAAATCCCCTCTCCTAGTACAAATCCCCCCTACAAAATCCCATCTCCTAGCACAAATACCCCCCACCCCACATCCTAAACCTCCCAGTACAAATCTCCCCTCCTAGCACAAATCCCCCTCCAAAATTCACCCTTTTTGCCCTGGTCACAGCCTAGTTACACACAGCCCGGTACTGTTCAATCATTATAGATTTTCACTGTTAACTTCTGTGTACAGAGGAGCAGATCACACAGCCGGCATCCTCCCAGCTCTCTCCACCTCTATGTAGTTCTCTGTAAATTTGCAAGCTTTTGGGGCTATAGCCCCGAATCTGGATCCCATAGCCCCATGTCCAAGGGGTCCCCAACCACAGGGCCACGGACCACTACCGGGCCATGGCCTCTCTGCAGCCACGCGGTGGGCAGCACCGGAGAGCATGCATCTCTCACCTCCCGCCCTGCATCACCGCTGTTCCGCCCTCACTGTGGAACAACGGGCAGCAGAGAGATTACATCACCTATCACTGCCCGCCCTCTCTCTGGTGACCCTGATGTAAGGAGTGTCTCTCTGGGGACTCTGAGGTAAGGAGGGGCTCTCTGGGGACTCTGCTGTAAGTGGGGGGGCTCTCTGGGGACCCTGATGTAAGGGGGGCTCTCTGGGGACCCTGATGTAAGGAGGGGCTCCCTGGGGACCCTGATGTAAGGGGGGGCTCTCTTGAGGCCCTGATGTAAGGCAGAGGCTCTCTGGGGACTCTGATGTAAGGGGAGCTCTCTGAGGACCCTGATGTGATAATAATATATATATAATATATAATGTAATATATATCTACAGTATCTCACAAAAGTGAGTACACCCCTCACATTTTTGTAAATGTTTTATTATATCTTTTTATGTGACAACACTGAAGAAATTACACTTTTCTACAATGTAAAGTAGTGAGTGTACAGCTTGTATAACAGTGTAAATTTGCTGTCCCCTCAAAATAACTCAACACACAGCCATTAATGTCTAAACCACTGGCAACAAAAGTGAGTACACCCACTCACTGTCCAAATTGGGCCCAAAGTGTCAATATTTTGTGTGGCCACCATTATTTTCCAGCACTGCCAACCCTCTTGGGCATGGAGTTCACCAGAGCTTCACAGGTTGCCACTGGAGTCCTCTCCCACTCCTCCATGATGACATCACGGAGCTGGTGGATGTTAGAGACCTTGCACTCCTCCTTCCGTTTGAGGATGCCCTACACATGCTCAATAAAGTTTACGTCTGGAGACATGCTTGGCCAGTCCATCACCTTTACCCTCAGCTTCTTTAGCAAGGCAGTGGTTATCTTGTAGGTGTGTTTGGGGTCGTTATCATGTTGGAATACTGCCCTGCGGCCCAGTCTCTGAAGAGAGGGGATCATGCTCTGCTTCAGTATGTCACAGTACATGTTGGCATTCATGGTTCCCTCAATGAACTGTAGCTCCCCAGTGCTGGCAGCACTCATACAGCCCCAGACCATGACACTCCCACCACCATGCTTGACTGTAGGCAAGACACACTTGTCTTTGTACTCCTCACCTGGTTGCCGCCACACACGCTTGACACCATCTGAACCAAATAATTTTATCTTGGTCTCATCAGACCACAGGACATGGTTCCAGTAATCCATGTCCTTAGTCTGCTTGTCTTCAGCAAAATGTTTGCAGGCTTTCTTGTGCATCATCTTTAGAAAGGCTTCCTTCTGGGATGACAGCCATGCAGACCAATTTGATGCAGTGTGAGGCGTATGGTCTGAGCACTGACAGGTGACCCCCACCCCTTCAACCTCTACAGCAATGCTGGCAGCACTTATATGTCTATTTCCCAAAGACAACCTCTGGATATGACACTGAGCATGTGCACTCAACGTCTTTGGTCGACCATGGTGAGGCCTGTTCTGAGTGGAACCTGTCCTGTTAAACCGCTGTATGGTCTTGGCCACTTGCTGCAGCTCAGTTTCAGGGTCTTGCCAATCTTCTTATAGCCTAGGCCATCTTTATGTAGAGCAGCAATTCTTTTTTTCAGATCCTCAGAGAGTTCTTTGCCATGAGGTGCCATGTTGAACTTCCAGTGACCAGCATGAGAGAGTGAGAGCGATAACACCAAATTTAACACACCTGCTCTCCATTCACACCTGAGACCTTGGAACACTAACGAGTCACATGACACTGAGGAGGGAAAATGGCTAATTGGGCCCAATTTGGACATTTTCACTTAGGGGTGTACTCACTTTTGTTGCCAGCAGTTTAGACATTAATGGTTGTGTGTTGAGTTATTTTGAGGGGACAGCAAATTTACACTGTTATACAAAGTGTACATTGTAGCGAAGTGTCATTTCTTCAGTGTTGTCACATGGAAACATATAATAAAATATTTACAAAAATGTGAGGTGAGGCGGCATTATGGGCACTGGTGGCGAGGCTGCATTATGGGCACTGGTGGTGAGGCTGCATTGAGGGGCACTGGTGGTGAGGCTGCATTATGGGCACTGGTGGCAAGGCTGCATTATGGGCACTGGTGGTGAGGCTGCATTATGGGCACTGGTGGTGAGGCAGCATAATTTTCCTCCACACAACTGCCACTCACTGGAAATTTTCTCTTTTTCAGACCATTCTCTGTAAACCCTAGAGATGGTTGTGCGTAAAAATCCCAGAAGATCAGCAGTTTTTGAAATACTCAGACCAGCCCATCTGGCCCCAACAACCATGCCACGTTCAAAGTCACTTAAATTCCCTTAATTTCCCTTCACCAATTTTTATGATGCTCGGCTTGAAGTCCAGCAAGTTGTCTTCACCCCGTCTAGATGCCTAAATGCATTTATGGATCTGTTTATAAAAGAAAGGGTTACTGAGAGGTGAGTGAGGGCCATACTGGGTTTCTGCTGCCCCTAACATTTAATGAGCCCTGAGAGCTTGGCACTGTATATTTTGACCAATAGCGAATGGGATTTTTTATGATGGAATCCATGTTCCTTACCTTTAATTTGGAGTTTTACAAAAGTCCTCTAAATTCAGCTTCACTAATTTCATACAAGGATCGTCAAACCCTCGGAGAGTTGAACATGAGCAGATTTGCCTATCACTAGTGCCCTTTATCTTTCATCATTTTCTCTTCCCTCTAAGCGACCCCTAAACTGACCTGATTTTCCAGCATGTCGCAGACGCCTGCTGCGTACAAGGTGACAGACTCACCGGCACGGTGAAATGATAATGACGCAAGTATTCTTTTTATCATTCTACATCCTGTTAATCTTTGCTATCTCGCCTGACCTTGATGAAGACAGTAATGATAACTCTTTTCCCACCATTATCATGAATTATTTAAGGTGGAGGGCAAATGATTATTTTAAGATACATTATTTAGAGATGACCTAAAACAGTAGAAAGCCCCGGAATGCCTTGTATTGTAATAACGACATTAATCAAAGATTGAATCATAAAGGGAGGTTGATTAAGCGCTTGTGTCATATTTCGAAGATGACTTTTTCTAAAGCTCGTTCATCTTCTGAGTGGAATTTTATTCATGAGAAATCAACTTGTCAGGGTGTTTCAGGAAAAGGTTTGACCAACAGAGGTTATAGGTCTATATACTGAATAGATTCAATGCCAAGTGACAGTGTCTACTGCTAGCCAATCATCCCATCCAGGTATACTCACCCCCAAAATCTCTCCCTTGCTGCCTCCATGCTCCATCATGAAGCAGGACTTCTGGATTTAGAGTAGTAAATGACCTCCCCATGGGACAGTATGCAGGTCTGAGCAGCCAATGGCCAGGCTTGAAGACTCTTATATGTGGGAAGGGCTTTGAAGTCATCCAGGTATGTTTTAACATCATCTGACACCGGAGCTTACTCAGGGTGGACACCATTAATGGCTGATTGTCCCTTTAAAGCCTAACTCCACTGCAAGGGTTAAAACCCAACGGCACCGCAAGTGTCAACTGCTTGTTAAAGCCGGTCATAGATGGTTCGAACCCATGTATGGGCAGACTGATCGATCATCTTGGGTACAACCAGCCTGATGGATTTTTCATGTGATTCTCTGTGTGTTCTCCTGGTCGGTATGGCTCCCATCGACCCCTGACCCTCTGCCAGGAGAACACTGTATTGATCGAGGAATCAAGTGATTTTCTTTCCTGCAACCCATGGTTGCAGGAAAGAAAATCGCTCCATCTATGGCCGGCTTTAATCTAGGGGAGACAAAAAACACTTAAAGTGGTTGTAAAGGCAGTTTTTTCTCATCTTAATGCATTCTATGTGTGCAGCAGCCCCTGTCAGACCCCCTAATACTTAGCTGAGCCCCATCTCTATCCAGCCATGTCCCAGAAATGCCTCGGTCATCCAGGATTCTCCCTCCTGATTGGCTAAGACACAGCAGTGGTGCCATCGGCTCCCACTGCTGTCAATCAAACTCAGTTAGCCAATCAGGAGAGGTATGGGCGTGGGCAGGGCCGTGGCTCCATGTCTGAATAGATACACGGAGTTGCAGCTCAGCTTGGCTGCCCCCATAGCAAGCTACTTACTGTGGGGCCACTCAACAGGAGGGAGGGGCTAGGAGAGGTGGCGAGGGACCCGAGATGAGGAGGATCTGGGCTGCCCTGTGCAATACCAACTGCACAGAGCAGGTAAGTATAATATGTTTGTTATTTTAATAGGAAATAAAATGAGACTTTACAATCACTTTAGCCACTTGCCTGCAGGGCGCTTATACCCACTTCCTGCCCAGGCCATTTTTCAGCTTTTAGCACTGTCGCATTTTGAATGATAATTGCGCGGTCATGCTACACTGTACCCAGATGAAAATTTTATCATTTTCTTCACACAATAGAGCTTTCTTTTGGTGGTATTTATTCACTGCTGGGTTTTTATTTTTTACTAAAAGTTAAAAAAAAACAACCAAGAATTTTGAAAAAAAATGTTTTTACTTAGTTTCTGTCAGTAAATTTTGTAACTAAGTAATTTTTCTCCTTCACTGATGTGCGCTAATGAGGCGGCACTGATGGGCACAGATTAGGTGGCACTGACGAGGAGGCACTAATTTGCAGCACTTATGGCCACTGATAGGTGGCACTGATATGTGGCACTGATGAGCACTGATAGGCGGCACTGATAGGTGGCACTGATGGGCACTCATAGGTGGCACTGGTAGGCACTGATAGGCAGCACAGATAGGCAGTACTGATGGGCATTGGTGGGTGGCACTGATGGGCGACACTGATGGGCAGTGATGGACAGCAGTGATTGGCATTGATGGACAGCACTGATAGGCGGCACTGATAGCCAGCACTGACTGGCATCGGTAATGGGCACTGATTGGTGGCACTTGTGGGCAGTGGTGGGCACTGATTGCTGGCACTGGTGGGAAATGGTGGGCACCGATTGGTGACACTGTTGGCGCTATATTGTAATCAGGGCACTGATGATCAGTGCCCTGATTACATGTGTAGATGTCCCCCTGCGTGTAGATGCTGCTAATCGGCTCTCCTCGCCACACACTCTGTCAGTGTGAGGCGAGGAGCGCCAAATACCGGCATCCAGGGCCGGTACTACCACTAGGCAAACTAGATAGCCGCCTAGGGCGCACTGCTGCCTAGGGCGCCAGGCCACTGGTGTTCCTACTCTCTTCTCTCTGAAGCAAGAAACTAAGTCTCAGCATCAGCAGGCAGCCACTGCTCCGTTCACACATAGGGGTTGATTTACTAAAGGCAAATCCACTTTGCACTACAAGTTTGTTACGATACCGATTCTTCAAAAAAAGTGAATATCGGCCACGCCGATAATCGGCTGACCCTTACCACCAGTGATGCCCACCTGTGCCCATCCATGCCCACTGGTGATGTCCACCTGTGCCCACCAGTGCTGCCAATCATTTCCCACCAGTCCTTCATGCCAATCAGTGCCTATCAGTGATGCCAATTAGTGCCCATCAATGCTGCCTTTTAGTGCCCATCAGCGATGCCTGTCAGTGCTTCCTCAACAGTGCCACCTATCAGTGCCGCCCATCAGTGCCCATAAAGGCAACCCATCAGTGCCCATCAATATCACCTATCAGTGCCTATCAGTGCCACCTCATCTGCGCACATCAGTGCGCTAAAACTTATTAAAAAAAAAAAAAAAAAACACAACAAAATTTTAGTTCTTTTTTCATTTGTTTAGCAAAAAATAAAAAACCCAGTGGTGAATAAATACCACCAAATGAAAGCTCTATCTGTTTAAAAAAAATATATACAAATTTAGTTTGGGTACAGTGTTGCATGACCGCACAATTGTGATTCAAAGTGTGATAGCGCCGAAAGCTAAAAGTCGACCAGGGCAGGAAGGGGGTAAAAGTGCCCAGTATTAAAGTTGTTATTATTGCTCTAAGTACACATAAAAGTAAAGAAATATCTATTTCTGAATGCCTGAGTTTAGATACACCCAGGGGTGGACTGACCATTGAGCGACTCGGGCACTGCCCGAGGACCCTCGGCCACTAGGGGGCCCCATCAGGGTTGCCAGCCTCACTAAAACCAGGGACAGTATGTATACTTTTTTTTTTTTTTTTACATCTGTCTATGTATACTGTGTGATTGTATACTGTGTGATTGTATACTGTGTGTGTGTGTATACTGTGTGTGTGTATACTGTGTGGCCCCATAATCTCTGATTGCCTGGGGGTTATTTACAAAGGGCAAATCCACTTTGCACTACAAGTGTAAACTACAAGTGCACTTGAAATTGCACTGAAAGTGCACTTGGAAGTGCAGTCGCTGTAGATCTGAGGGGAAGATCTGAAATGAGGGGAAGCTCTGCTGATTTTATCATCCAATCATGTGCAAGCTAAAATGCTGTTTTTATTTTCCTTGCATGTCCCCCTCGGATTTACAGCGACTGCACTTCCAAGTGCACTTTCAGTGCAATTTCAAGTGCACTTTGCACTTGTAGTCTGCACTTGTAGTGCAAAGTGGATTTATCTTTAGTAAATAACCCCCAGTGTGTAGAGTGGATACACTGCCCTATAGGTGACACTTTGTAGCTTGGAGCAGGTCCCTGCAGTAGCAGCAGTTGTCAGCAGAGGGCGCCCGGCCGGCGTGGTTGGGATTGGGGGGTTGTTGGTGTAGACACGAGGTTGTCATATTTCCTCTGTCACCCTGGGGGCACACTACTATTCCTCCTGCCAGATCCACAGGGAAATGTTAAACAGGATTTACTGGTTTCACACGCTCGCTGCTAGACTCTAAAGCCATCATTTCATAAGCACAACGTCTGCTGCAAGTCACACATCGCACAGCTCGGGTCTCACAGATGCCAGCAAGGAACTGGAGGTCTGATCGCTGCCAGCTTGCCACCCAGCACACACAGGACCCCCTGCACTGCACAGCCCTGGTAAGATGATGGGTATAGAGGGAGGGGGGGGCACAGGAGGAGGCTGCAAAAAGTTTGTGAGAAGTGTGCATGGGTTGCATGACTGGCAGATCACATTGAGGGGTTGATCTTGCACGGGGCAGGATTTTGCACACCTTGCCAGTCTATACTATGCCACCCTATGTTATGTAATGTCTATGAGTTGATGTTAATGTTGCATTGAACAGCCTTCTGCTGACTGTGATGGAGCAGCTGTTGTGGGACCACAAGTCCAGCAAGCCCTGCCAGTCTATGGTCTGCCACTGAGCATGCCAGCCTATGCCAAATAATATTGGGGACTTGCTGGTGATATTGCATATAGCAGCCTTTTGCAAACCATGGCTGGTCAGCTCCTGTGGAGATACAAGCTCGGCAGATCCTGACAGTTTATACTGTGCCAACATGTGCGCCAACCTCATGATGAGGAATTACTTGAGATATTGCCTCAAGCAGTTTATTGCAAACTGCTTTGGGTCAGATGCTGTGGAACTACAAGTCCAACAAACCTTGCCAGTCTATGCTGTTCTATTGAGCATGCCAGCCTATGCCAAATAACGTTGGGGACTTACTGGTAATATTGCACTGAAAACCATGGATAGTCAGCTGCTGTGGGACTACGAGCCCAGCAGACCCTGCAAGTCTATACTGTGCCAACATGTGTGCCAATCTATGCTTAATAATGTTGGGGACATACTGGTAATATTGCATTGGAAACCATGGCTAGCCAGCTGCCCTGGAACTACAAGCCCAGCAGACCCTGAAAGTCTAAACTGTGCCAATATGTGTGCCAATCTATGCTTATTTATGTTGGGGACTTACTAGTTATAATGCATACAGCAGTATTTTGCAAACCATGGCTTGCCAGTTGCTGTGGAACTACAAGTCCTGCAAACTCTGCTAGTCTATACTGTGCCATCATGTGTGCCAACATATGGTAAATAATGCTTAGGACTTTTTAGCGATATTGCATTGAGCAGCCTTTTGCATACTATGTTTTTCCAGCTGCAGTGGAACTGTAAGCCTAGCAAACCCTGACGTTCTATTCTGTGCCATCCCATAGTAACTAATCTTTAGATAAGCGATTCTCATGCAAGGCTCCTCCAGAGATAGCTAGGGGGTTCCTTTAGTTGGGGATGATTGACCTCCTATCTGATGGTGTTCTGGGTCTAATGCCACTTAGCAGAGCCAGCTGCATGACACCAGTGCTCTCTTTAGCTGTCTAAGGATGGCATTCTGACCACCACTAGAAGGGGAACATTATGCTGATCACCAATGTAAGGGGCATTCTTCCTATAGTCCACTAATGTAAGGGACATTCTTTCCATTGGCCACCAATATAAGGGACATTTTTTCATTGGCCACCAATATAAGAGACATTCTTTCTATTCACCAGCAATGTAAGGGGGAATTCTTCGCTCTGACCAATGTAAAGGGGGCAGGCATTCTTCACTCATACTATCATTGTAAAGGGGGCATTCTTCACACTGGCCACCAATATAAAGGGAAATGTAAGGGACATTCTTATCTTTGACCACCAATGTAAGGGACATTCTTTCCTTTGACCACCAATGTAAGGGGCATTCTTTCCTTTGACCACCAATGTAAGGGGCATTCTTTCCATTGGCCACCAATGTAAGGGACATTTTTTCATTTGACCACCAATGTAAGGGACATTTTTTTCCATTGGCCACCAATGTAAGGGACATTCTTTCCATTGGCCACCAATGTAAGGGACATTCTTTCATTTGACCACCAATGTAAGGGGCATTCTTCCTATTGTCCAGTCATGTAAGGGACATTCTTTCAATTGACCATCAATGTAAGGGGGGCATTCTTCCTACTGACCACCAATATAAGGGGCATTCTTCAAATTGACAACCAATGTAAGGAGCATTCTTCCCACTGACCACCAATATAAGGGGCATTCTTCCAATTGCTAACCAGTGTAAGGAACATTCTTCCCACTGACTGCCAATGTAAGAGAGGAGTTCTTTCTACTCACCATCAATGTAAGGGGGGGATTCTTCCCACTGACCACTAGTGTAAGGGGAGCATTCTTCATATTGGCCACCTATGTAAAGGGGGGGGGGATTCTTTATACCGATCACCGAGGTACGGGACATTCTTCCCTCTGACCGTCACTGTAAGGGGCATTCTTCTTTTTTAAAACCGGGGCATTTTTCCCATTAATCCCCAATGAATTGGTTTAGTAAGTGTTACCCTGAGACCCAAAAATTATTTTAGGGGGTTCCTCTGGGGTAAAAAGTTAAGGAGGGCTGCTGTAAAATTCAAAAGTGCTATAGCATAGAACAGCTTCACCTCCAGCTGCTGTAGAACTACAAGTCCAGCTAAAGCTGCCAATCTGTACTGTACCACTATACATGCCAACCCATGCTAAACAATGTTACTACAACTGCTGGTGCCTAGAACAGTCTTTTGCAACCTGTGACTCTCCAGTGGCTGTGAGACGACAGTGGTGGACTACAAGTTCCATCATGCCTTCTCATCCTACCCAATGCTGTCCCTAACCAAAGCATTCTTAGGGGGTACCTGTGATCTTACCTAAATAGACTTTGGCATTCTGTGCTTGGCAGGGTATGCCAAGACTTTGGTTCCGGTACAGATGCATCACAGTCGCCGATCATTTAAATTCATTCTCAGGAGCGTTTTTGCTGCTAAAGCGTACCTAAGCTGGATATGATACTATTAAAGGAACGTGACCAATGGTGATTCAGTAATGGCATATTTATTAAACTGGATCAGGAGGACTTGCTCATGATTGTTAAATAAGGGTTGATGGCACAGGGTCCTGCTATATGGCGATCACTGTTTGCTTCCTGCCCTATAAGAAAGCTGTTGTGCCATACAGTAGAATGCTCACGGGTGTTTTGGGCTCTCTTTACGGCACACCAAGCTGCAGTGGTTGCTGCTTCAGTTATTGCTCACCTAAGCCTCCCCTTAACTTAAAAGGGCGCTAAATTAAATTGTTGCAGGATTTATTTATTTTTTTAACACAAACGCCAAAGATAACACTGACTTTAAAAAAATAAGTGTAAGACTTCTAAAACACTATCTAAAAAATGCCAAGACGTTACGGTAAAAAAAAGAAACAGGGATTTTACCATGGCATGTTTCAGGATGTTTCCTTGGACACATCTCAAAAAACTGGAGACCTGGCACAGTTGGCAACCCCCTGCTGCAGGTGGTAAAAGGTTGCCATGGGAAAATCACTAGTCCCTGCATGCGTTGACGTTGTGACACCGCATCCTGCAGGCAATGGGGCCAGAAAAGGGTTAATAGAATAATAACTCTTAATTGATGTTTGGAATACTAATTGTCTCCTCTAGAAGGGAGAGCATATGATTATGTATCTAGGGATCGTGTCTGTGCTTGTGTGGCGTACAGGTCAGAACACAGCCCCGGGCAGGGAGGAAGGAGCAGTCTGTTCCCAGCAGCAAGCTCAGGCTGCCAGGAAGGTCATTTTAGGTTGGGCAGATGAATATTTTAGTGTTTATGACATACAGTACCTGGGGGAGGGGAGGGGGTGGTGGGGGTTCAACTGCTGTGCGTCTAGCTGTTCTGCACTCAACAGACTTACAAGGATGTGATTGATGGAGACGGTTACTGTCTGTGCTTCAAGTGTCCTGTGGGGGGCAACACTGTACCCTTAAAAAAAAATTCCCAGCTCTTTAGAGGCTATATATTATATATACACATTATATGTTTGTCATATTCTGCAGCAGAGCCATTTACATCAGGTAACAGTTTGGCATCCCTGTTGTAGTCTAACTCACCCATACTAAGGCCAAAATCAACCTCACTTGAACATGGGGAATTTATGCAAGATAGTGTGGCTGGGAAATTGAGCCCACGTCTCCAGTGCTTCCAGGCTGCAGGACTAAACACTACTACAGATAATCACGTGCAATGAGGTCAAATGAATGCTGCTCTACCTTACAAGCCCATGTAAGTTAAGAGTAGAAAATAGCCTCAGCCTGTGCTTCTCCACAAACCACACACTGGCGCGTTTCGTCCCACCCGCCTGGGCTTAGTCATAGAGGTCTATAGATATTACTATCAGTTTTCATTACAGCAATAATAGCGTACCTGTGTCACTGACATAATTTTTTTCATGAATTCAGAAAATACAAAGCAAGCTCTGAATAGCGCCTGTGCCAAATGGGGCCGACCTCCTGTATTCAGAATGCATTATGCCGCTCAGCACAGGACCAGAAAGCTAGTTGAGATCACTAGAGTAGCAGAGTCTGCTTCAATGATTTCCAGATTCCAGGCTGGACCAGTGTAACTATGCAAAAATATTCCATGCCTGGAATTCTTTTTTCATCATATTTGAAATTTTATATGCCTAGAGTTTCACTTTAATTTAACCCGTAAAGCAAGCACTTTACACATATCTTACACTTAAAGTAGACCTAAAGGCAAAACTTTTTTTCATTTTGGATATGTGAAGGGTAGGTTATAACCCTTTCATGTTTTTCTGTGTCCCATTGAGAAGATATTCCTTCACTTCCTGTCACATAGCCGAAACAGGAAGTGAGAGGAAATCCCTCCAAAGTTAAGGTTTCCCTGGTTGTCACCAGGGTCATTAGAACTAGTGTCCATATTGGAAGATATTCCCACTATTCCTATTCTACGGACAAATCAAATAGAGAGGGTGAATCTCCCCCAAAGGGAGCACAGACAGCAAAAAAAAAAGCTTTAGGCTACTTTAACACTAGGGCGTTAGGGACGTCGGCGGTAAAGCGCCGCTATTGTTACTGTTATTGTTGTACTCATAGATGTGTATTCCTGAGTTGCCTGCTAGACTGTTTACGACTTTACCATTTACGTCACAGCCTCATTAGACACCTTTTGCAGACCCTGGCTAGTGCAGGTTTATGGTAACCCTGCATTCCATCTAACTTCTCTGCTTTTTGTCAAATGCATGGCTGCCTAAACACAGACATGAGATTTGAATCTGACCATGTGTGTTACCAACTTCTGGGATAATTAGGTTGGCACTGTGTACGGTACGGTGCTAATTTCTTGTTCTCTCTCAAAAGGAACTAGCAATTGTCACAAAGGCCACCACTAGACATAGGGCAGAACAATATTCTGAACAAAGTAGTGGAGCCCACCAAACCAGTCACAGGGACAGACCCCCACTGTACATAGACTCCCAATGATGTGACTACAGTTACGCTCAGTGACGGAGCACCATTAGGCCCAAAGACAAACCCCTTCCACACAAAGAAAGGACCACCAATGTGTAAGGGGAACTAGGATTGGGCAGGTGTTGGCACCAGACTGTGCAAATACCCACTCTGCTTCTTCTTGGATAAGGCAGACACCCACCTGTTGTTGAATTAACCTTCCACCATCTTGTGTCATACTCATGACCTTAGGCTCCTTATGATATCCCCAGCCTCAGGCCTACATATTTGAGAATAAAGGAATGTCTGCATACAAATGCATTGTCCCGTACTTTGCTGTGAACTTTCCTTGACATATCACATTGACATACTAGCAAAGTCTTTTGTGTGGAACGCCACATGGAAGGTTAAACATTCTGTAACATTAATATCCGCTCAGAGCGCAAAGCCCACATCTTTTAATCTGTCTTCCCTCTACACCTCCATTTCTCTCCTTGGGAGAACTACAGAGTTGGGACCACTTCCCCATGTATACTAAGTCCACAGCATTTATCTTCTATTGCCAGGTCACAGGACCCTCAGCTGATGGTCAGGGGATTCGAGGTGCTCTCATTTGTATACCGGTCTCTTCTCAATGTCCCTTCTATAGCTCTGCCCAGCCAAGCATGCTCCCAGATGGCACACTCATTCCCAAGCTTTCACCATCACTCACATCAGAGGACTCAGTCCAAGCCTCCAAGCCCTTCCACACCCCGCTTTTGAAGGTCAGGGGAGACAGGACGACTACAGTTGTTCCTATTGTGTTTTGTACCACCTTGCCTGGGACTTCAGCCCTGCAAAGGGCCCTTTATATCAGTTTACAACAGACTACATCTTGATAGCTCCAGGGTCTTTGGCTGCCATGCCCTGTCTACCCTAGACTCCACTCACCACTGGCATTTATGTGGGCACTAACCTCACCTATTATATCACTAGAGGAGGAATTTCTCTAAAAGGAGATGTAACACCAAATTACAACTTTGCCTTTACCATACTATAAGAGGAACAGAGTCATCTAGTGGCAAGCCAACTAACTGCACCTGCCAACAACTGGACCCAGAAATTGACCAACACTAGAATGATTGTCTTCCACTACTCCCATGAACTGACCACAGCTGCACCCTGCAAAAAATCAACCCAATCAGTTGGACACAAAAACTCCTATGTTACAAGGTTGAGAAGGCTAATGAGACACCATACATACCTAAGATCTATCTATATTAGAGCTGCAGGATTAATCGTAAAAAAAATTGTAATCTCGATTCAATCCCCCCTCACGATCTCTATGCAGAATTTCCCAATTCATCCATGTAACTAGTGTAAAGAGTTCTCTGCTCACTCAGCTGTCAAAAGAAACAAACCGAGCAGTCTGCCAAGTTTTTCACAACACTGTCCATGCTGGTAGATAACTATGAACATTGTAACTTTTTCTTATCAAAGGATCAATCTAATGAACTTCAGTGTGTAGATGAGAACATTAACCATTTAAAAAACAAAACCTTTTTCTGACACTTGTTTCTTATAAAGTTAAAATCTGTATATATATATACATATATATATATATATATATATATATATATATATATATATTAGCAGAGACCCTAGAGAATAAAATGGTGGTTGTTGCAATATTTTAAGTCACAATGTATTTGCGCAGCGGTCTTTCAAACGCAATTTTTGGGGAAAAAAATACAGTTCAATTAATTAAAAAAAAACTAAACCGTAAAGTTAGCCCAATTTTTTTGTATACTGTGAAAGATGATGTTACGAGAATCGTGATCTTTATTCTAAGCAAAAAAATTGTGATTCTCACTTTAGCCAGAATCGTGCAGCTCTAATCTATATTATATTTGGTATCTAACAAATTGTAATTTCATTCTGCTACAGTAAACAATATGCTGGTTGTCAGATTGAGAAACCTTGTCCTATGGAAATATAGAAGTACCCTGGTGTCCACTGAACATCATAAAACAGTCTCCAGCACACCACCACACACCTCTTGGACTGTGTGATTGGGTTAGTTCTTCCACACCATCTCTAAAGGTCAAGAAAAAGCTGTTGCACTAGCAACAGCGAGCTTTTGAAATATCACTGAAACTGCTAAGGAAGTGGTTCTAAACTCCTGTCCTCAGGAACCACTAACAGGCCAGGTTTGCAAGATAACTGAAATACATCACAGGTGATATCAATTGCTGCTCAGTGATTGCAGTATTCTAGTCTGCATCTCCCCCAAGGTAATACTTAAAATCTGGCCTGTTAGTGTGTCCTGAGTACAGGAGTTGAGGACCACTGTGCTAAAGATACTGAGAGTCATAAACCTTGCTTATCAAATTAGTTTTACTCTCTATGTAATCCGAACTCTGCACTGAACCAAACACCAGGCAGACTTAAAGCAGAGTTCCACCCAAAAATAGAACTTCCACTGATCAGATTCCTCCCCCCTCCGGTGTCACATTTGGCATATTTCAGGGGGGAGCAGATATCTATATAATACGGGTATTTGCTCCCACTTCCGGGCATAGATCACCACAGGCTCAGCGGTGATCTACGCCATGTCCGGCCCCAACACCCCCCCCCCCCCACTGTCTTCTGGGAGACACACAGGACCCAGAAGACAGCAGGGACCAGTGAGGACGTGTAGCACGACACGCGCATGTGCAATAGGGAACCAGGCTGTGAAGCCTCAAGGCTTCACTTCCTGATTCCCTTACCGAAGATGGCGGCGTCCTCCACCCGAGAGCCGAGGGACAGATCGGCTTCGAGTGAGGACATCGCAGGTGCCAAAGACAGGTAAGTGTTCTTATATTAAAAGGCAGCAGCTACAGTATTTGTAGCTGCTGACTTAACATTTTTTTGTGCTGGCTGGACCTTCTCTTTAACTTCCTACAGCACATACTCACTTTCCTTTGCTCCCCATTGCTCTGTTCAGTTGTCTAATGTGAGGTAGGAAAGGCCTGCGTGAGCTCCAAACTGGCTTGTCAGAGGTGAACCAATCAAGGGGAGTGAGTCACATGCTCCTACATCCAGAAGAGCCAGCTGTAGTCGGCCCATCTCCCAAAACATGGTCTACTCTAGTGGATTGGGAACATGGTCTAACTGGACTTAGAGATGGATGCAAAGGGCCTCTTAGGCCTAGAGGTGTAGCTGCAGCAGTCCTGTCTCTGGAATGTCAACCAGGGAGTTGTGAGCTGGATGCATAAAACATAACAGGCAGGTCAGAGCCCCTCTGAGTGAGTACCAATGACCCCGGGTGTGACAGAGTAACATCAGGAAGCTATTGTCTGGTAGATCTCACTCCTAGCTTTGCTCTGTCAGTAGGTATCCTGCCTGATTTGGCTTACATCTATAAGACAGGCCTGGCTCGGTGACAGTCTCTCTGCTTCTGTCTCTCATACTCTGGATCAGATAAGTAGAATTGACAACGATGACAAGAGAGATTGTGGCAGATAGGCTGTCATACACTTGCACTGCGCAATGTGACACAGTGAGGACCAGAGCTAAATAAGCTGCCTATAACTGTGAATAGGAGCCGACAGCAGTCATACAGCGCAGGCTCTTGAGTGTTATAGCATCTATGGATAGAGGTGAAACTAAAGAAGACCTGTCATCATATGCATTACACAGCACTGACTCAATGCCATGGTGGTATTGGTCTTTGACGCAAGGTGCCAGCAAAGAGGACCTGGCATTATGGCATCATGCAGTGTAGCAGATTCTGATCCTGCCAGCAAAGAGGACCTGTCATTTTTGCATCATGCAGCATAGCAGAGACTGAATCTGCCTGTAAAAAGGACCTGGCACAATGGCATCATGCACGTGTAGCAGAGACCAACCTGTTCAGCAAAGAGGACCTGTTTTTATGGCATCATGCAGGTGTAGCAGAGACTGACCCGTTCAGCAAAAAGGACTTGGCATTATGGCATCATGGGGTTGTAGCAAAGGCCAGATTGGCCAGTAAAGAGGACCTGACATTATGTCTTCATGCAGGTGTAGTAGAGACTGACATGACCAGTAAAGAGGACCTGTTATTATGGCATCATGCAGGTGTAGCAGAGACTGGCCCTGCCAGCAAAGAGGACCTGGCATAATGGTGTCATGCAGGTATAACAGAGACCAAACTGGCCAGAAATAAAAGACTGGCATTATGGCATTATGCAGATGCAGCAGAGGCCAACTGGCCCAGTAAAGAGGACCTACAAGTAAGGCATCATACAGATGTAGCAGCGACTGACCTGACCAGTAAAGAGGACCTGTCATTGTGGCATCACGCGGTTGTAGCAAAGGCCAAATTGGCCAGTAAAGAGGACCTGACATTATGGCATCATGCAGGTGTAGTAGAGACTGACATAGCCAGTAAAGAGGACCTGTTATTATGGCATCATGCAGTGTAGTACAGACCAGCCCTGCCAGCAAAGAGGACCTGTCATTTTGGCTTCATGCAGGTATAGCAGAGACTGTCCCTGCCAATAAACAGGACTTGTCTCAAGACTTCATGAAGATAAAGTAGTGACTTCAGCTTAAACTGCAATTATAGGCAATATTAATCACTTGGTGTTTAACTCCCATACACTTTTCTTTTTTAGACACGTGAACATATTGTTTTTGGTTCTCTTGTCAACATAGAAATAGAAAAAAACAAAACTTTTCCAAGTACATTGTGCAATTATTTCCTACATTTTTAACCATAAAATGTTTTCTTATTTTTACTATGCATATAAATTAAATAAATTATGAGGTGTACTAATTAAAAGAATTTGCATAGCAATTCGTCCAGTAAAAGTGCATGTACACTCTTTTTGTACAAATAGGGAAGAATCAAATGTAAAAAGCTATTTCCTGGGCTAAACAAAGGTTTTTTTTTTTTTTTATTTAAAATGTAGAATAATGTATTTGGCCATTAGATGGAGCTAAGTATAATAGTCATGTACTATAATAATTCACGCCATCTAGTGCCCAAATTAGTTACATTCAGTTTTTAATCAATGAAAACCAATTGTTCAATACAGGGAATAGCCTAATAAAATTTGTTTTTTTCCCACATTTACACAGAACAAATATACATGCCTTTTAAAAATACACTCCAAAAGTCATGAGCCAATAAGAACCTATAGAACCTGAGAGTCATCCTTCAGTGCTCAGGAGAGGTAAACTTCCCATGTGGGGGAATTATCTGGGGAGCTGTAGCTGGATGGGCCACCTTTCCCCCTGGCGACTAGGACGCTGTACAGAGATAGAGATTTCACCATTCATTATATCAACTAGGGATGCACTGATATAACGTCCGCCGAAAATTATCAGCCGGAAATAGGGTTATTGGTAATTTGCTGATAGTGAAAAAAAAGATGCAGATAATGGCATGCTGCATCCCATTGACTTCACTGCAAAATCAGGTCCCATTGACTTCAGTGCAAAATTGCATCCCATTGACTTCAATTCAAAATAGCGTCCCATTGACTTCAATGCAAAAATGCCCCCTATTGACTGCAATGCAAAACCATGTCTCATTGATTTCAATGCAAAAACACATCCCTTTGACTGCAAAGCAAAATTGTGTCCCATTGACTTCAACGCAAAAATGCCCCCTATTCTGGGCCACCAGATCTCAGACCCCCCTATGTGAATGAGTAGTACCCATTCACCAGAAAAGTGTCAAAAAGTAATAAAAACACAGAGACAGTTTTTAAAATTTCCATTATTAAAAAAATAAAAAAACACTGTCCCCCGATTTAAATCCCACCGTCCATGCCCTCGCCCTTACCTATATAAGAACTGTCAAACTGTGGAGTCTGTAGTAGGCGGCCAACCTTCATGGACGGCGGGAGCTTTTTTTTTTGGGTGCAGCGAGCGGTGTGATGGACGATGGATTTATATCAGGGACACTGTTTTTTCTTTTTTTTTTTTTCTGTGTTTTAATTACTTTTTGACACTTTTTTGGCGAATGGGTAGGGGTACTATGTACCACACACTCATTCACATAGGGGGAGGAGCCGAGATCTGGGGGCCCCCTTGGTAAAGGGGGCTTCCATATTCCGATAAGCCACCTGCCTGCAGACCCCCACAACCACCGGCTAGGGTTGTGGGGATGAGGCCCTTGTCCCCCTTTTCCTGAACTGCATTCTCGGATAAGGGTCTGGTATGGATTTTAGGGGGGCCCCACGCCGTTTTTTTTTTTTTTTACATTTTGGCGTGACACTGTTCTTTTTCATCATTTTTAATTGTCTGCATGTTTTTTTTTACATTCAGCTATCAGCTGGGAACCCGCTGACAGCTGATGAGTCATCCGTTGTTAAGACGGCCACTTATTAGCAACCAGCTATTTGTCAAAAAAACAGTGTGAGGGTCCCCCCGACCCCATGTTGTTTTTTGACAAATACCGCATGTGATACCACTAGCAAAACCCTGGTGGTAAATATTACATGTTTTTTTTACTCTGGTCCGTTTGTGAATTGGACTTACAGTGATTGTAAGGCTTCGGTTTTTATTTTTTTAAAATAACAAACATATCATACTTACCTCCACTGTGCAGTTCGTTTTGCACAGAGTGGCCCCGATCCTCGACTTCTGGGGTCCCCCGGTGGCGCTGGTAGCTCCTCCCCGCATCGTATAACCCCCTAGGAAAAGCGATCTCCCAGGGGGTTACCTTGCGGGCGCGCTCCCGAGTCTAGCATTCTGCGTCCATAGACGCTGAATGTAGGACTCGGCCCCGCCCCCCGGCACCCACTTCATTGGATTTGATTGACAGCAGCGGGAGCCAGTGGCTGCGCTGCTATCAATCTATCCATTCAAGAGCCGAGAACCCCGGGCACGATGCATTAAGATGAAAAAACATGAGGGCTTACATTTGTCTTGAGATTTTCTTGTGCTTTTTTTTAACGCAAAAGCGATTCAAAAACTGCACAGCCCTGGTTTATACCGATGTGGTGAGGGATTTGCAGCGATTCCTGTGCTTTTCCCACACTGCATCACAATTGCACTCATGTGAACCACTGCGGTTGTGTCAATGTTAACTCAATGACACCCCAAAAACGGTTTGCAAAACGCCGTGCGATTGGCAGAATCGAATTGCATGGTTCCAGTGAAACATAAAAAAGGTCCATGCACCTTTTTTATGCGGGTGCGGTGCGATTTGAACCATACAAAATGTATGGCTCAAATCGCACTGAACAGACATCGCATGTGATGTGCACAGGAATGCGTTGTGATTCCTGTGCAAATCACATGCGGTGTTCTGCATGCACCAGTGTAAACCCAGGCTCCATGTTAAAGCAGCCTATTGGCCAAAAAGGTACCGTTAATGGCCGACAATAAATTCATATTCATTTAAATTTACAATGTTAATTAAAAAGTCAAATATAATACAATTATATATAAAAAAATATATTTATTTTTAAAACTGTCAATTTCGGTTTCAGCCAAGTGCATCCTGAATTTTCGGTTTCGGCACTGGAATTTTCATTTCGGTGCACCACTAGTATATTCTTAGCTGTGCTGTTAAAAAGTCTGTTATTTATAGGGCTCACTATCTCCAAAAACATTTACACACAACTGAATCAGAATATAACTCCCCCTCCTCAGTCAGAGAAGGAGATAGTCTGAAAGCAAACAGCTTTCGCTATGCTCTCTTCTCAGAAAAACCCACCATTCTCTGTATAACCTGTTGGGTTTTCCTTGTATTATAATGTTTATTTGTAACATAATACTAAGTGGACAGTATAAATATATATAACTTTACACTTTTACCTTAGTAATTATGTTCAGTCAGTCTTGTACTTTACAAAGCAGGACAGATGACATCTACCGTGTCTCCTAGCTCATCCATGCGCCTTCCCTTGTCAGCCTGCTTGTTGGAAAATAAATTGCCATCACTGCCCAATGAGCTGGGAAGTGATCCCAGGAACGGTAACGAAATAGCTGGCTGTACAATTAAGACTGGCTGAACAGAATTAGAAATCCTTTAGAAAGCAAATCAGTTTAAGGCTTTCTCCAATTGATGTACATTGGCACTGTTCAGGGAGTAGCATGGATTCAGCCAAAAATGCAATATTCATGTGAACGATTGTGCTGTAAATACATGCTGAGACCTGCCTAAATCTGCAATATGCAAATGAGATCCCATGTCAAACCAGACAGGCAGAATAATAAATTGTCAGAATATGAGTCATGGCTTCTTTCTGGGAGATAAGGGGAGTGTTTTATGTGAATCGCTGCATCCCAACATCTGTAGAACCTGGAGTTTTCCCGTTGCTGCTACTTGCTATATGGATGCTGAATTCGGGGATGCTGGGTTTCGTCCCTCTATATACAGTGCATCTGGAAAGTATTCACAGCGCTTCACTTTTTCCACATTTTGTTATGTTACAGTCTTATTCTAAAATGGATTAAATGCATTATTTTCCTCAAATATCTACAAGCAATATCCCATAATGACAACGTGAAAGGAGTTTGTTTGAAATCTTTGCAATTTAAAAAAAAAAAAAAAAAAACGAAAAAAAAATCACATGTACATAAGAATTCACAGCCTTTGCCATGGCAATAAAATTTTTTTTTTTTTTTTTTTTAAATTCTTTATTTTGACACTGAGCATATGCAGACAGATACATAATCAGTTGTAATACAGTGTAGTAGACAAGTAGATGTGATACAGGTAAATGGTTGCAGACAATTATTACAATAAGAACAACTGACTCGACATATCAGGTTATTATAACAAGCATTACAGTCAAGATTGTAGGGAAGGTTCCCTGAGATGTCAATACTGTCTATAAAAGAGACCTGAAAGGCACTTTAGGTTCTGAGTTATTTGGTTGCTATCTGACTTCCTTGTCTGTGGATAGTTGTCACTCAGTGAGATATACTGTTTTCTATGTATTTAGTAAGGTGGGGACTAAAGCTCTGTAATACTCATACATGGGACACAATGAGCAGGTAATGGTTGACAAGATTTTCTTTATATCTGTGCCAGTAAGGAACCCAGGCATGAGAATGCATTATACAGGTACGGGGGTCCCCCGGGGTAAGGGGAGAAAGTAAGGGAAAGGGAAATAGGGGCGGTTCAGGAGGGGGGGAGGAGGGGAGACAGGGGGAGAAGGAGAGGGGATATAGGTGAGTAGCTACAGAGAAAGGGTGAATACAGAGTGGGTATGTGCGGTATAACAGGGCAGGAGGTGGAGCCCCCTGCCTGTGAGAGGCGCCAATCTGCTGAGATTAGATTGACTGAGCCATTTCTTGAAGATAGACTTCTGTGTATACAAAATGCTGCCAAGGTCTCCAAGTCTCTCGAAAGGTTTCCTCTCTATTGTGCAAGGTGGCAGTGAGATCCTCCATGTCCCTTAGTTCATTTACTTTAGCAAACCACAAGGATAATGTCGGTGGTCTCTCCGATCTCCAGCAGAGAGGAATACAAGCCTTTGCGGCATTCAGCAGCTGAATAGTAAGGGAGGTCTTATATTTCTTTATGGGTCGTTTTGACAGGTGGAGCAAGCAGGCCGCAGGATCCCCCTCCAGGGAAACACCAGTGAGATGTCCGACCGTGCGTGCCACCCCGAGCCAGAATGGAGCTAGCCTGGAGCAGGACCAGAAGATATGCAGCATCGTCCCCTCTTCAGAGCCGCAGCGCCAGCAAAGGCTGGACACCTGGGGAAAGAAACGATGCAGGATGGTGGGGACTCTGTACCAACGTGTCATAATTTTATAACAGGTTTCCTGTATTCTAGTGGCAATTGAGGACTTCTGGGCGAAATAAAGAATTTTCCTACGCTGTACCTCGGTGAATTGGATTCCAAGCTCTTCCTCCCACTTGGAGATGAATTGAGGGATGTACTCCTCTTCTGGTTGGGTTAGGGATGAGTACATTAGTGAGAGGCAGTGTCGGATCGGTTCCCCACGATGGCAGATGAGTTCCAGTTCAGTGAGTTTACGGGTGATGCCCGGTTTCCGCATACAGCTGCGCAGGAAATTCCGAAGCTGCAATCCACTCCAGAAGTCTAGGGGGGGGTCTGTCACCAGAACTCCAGCCTCCAAAGAGAGTTGACCATTGGGTCCCAGAAAGTCATACAGGCGCCATTTCGTGCCCGTTGCCAGTCGTTTAAGTTGTGGACTCTGCATACCAGGGGGAAATTCCGGGTTGCCTAGAATCGGAACCATGGGAGATGGTTGTGGGGATACCGAGGAGCGTCGGAAAACTTCTCTAAGCACCACTAGGGTGCTGCCCAAGGTAGGATGTTCCACGATGTCTTTAGGTAGTGGTGAGGTGATCCAGGGCCAACTCTTAGCTGACCCCCCGGCGTCCTCCTCCTCCATGGCGACCCAGTGCTTTGCCTCCGTGTGGCAATGCCAGTCCACTAGCCTGGTTAAGTGAGCTGCTTTGTAGTAGGCCTTTATGTCCGGTAAGCCGACCCCTCCCCTGTTCTTTGCCAGGTAAAGGAGTTGGAGTCTCACACGGGGTTTTCGGTGGGACCAGACGAATGCCCGGAACATGGAATCGATTTGTTTAAAGAACGTAGAGGGTAGTCGGATGGGGAGCGCCTGCAGCAGGTATAGCACTCTTGGAAGCAGAGTCATTTTGAGAGCGCTGCATCTGCCGAACCAGGTCAACGTCAGAGAATGCCAGTGCAAGAGGTCAGTTTTAAGGCGCAGGAGTAATGGGGCAAAATTGGCCGAATACAGCTCAGCCGGGTCTGTGGTAATGTCTACTCCCAGGTACCGGATATGTTTGGTTGCCCATTTCAATGGAAAGATTGAGCGTAGGCGTTGAGCGTTTCCTTTGTCTACCGTTATGTTAAGAACGGAGGATTTTGTCAGGTTGATCTGGAATGATGAGAGTTTGCCGTATTCTTGGAGGGATTCCAGTAGGTTGGGGAGTGAGGTAAGGGGTTTCGTTAGGAAAAAGATAAGGTCATCTGCAAAGGCAGCCACCTTGTGGGATCCCGATGGCTTCGGGTAGCCCGATATGGCTGGGTTTGCCCTTATTGTGCAGAGAAAGGGTTCTAGGGATAAGATAAAGATCAGGGGAGAGAGGGGGCATCCCTGACGTGTGCCATTTCGAATATCGAAAAAGTCCGATCTTGTCTCGTTTACCCTAACCGATGCGGTGGGGTGTGTGTAGAGGGAGAGGATCCACTGAAGCATGGAGGAACGGAGGCCAATGTGCTCTAGGGTTGCCCGAATGAAAGACCAATCAACGCGATCAAAGGCCTTCTCCTCGTCGGTTGACAGCAAGAGAAGGGCTCGTTTGGTGGTCCTTGCCGAGTGAATCAGGTTAACCACTCTTATGGTGTTGTCCCTTGGTTCTCGTAGCGGTACAAAACCAGCCTGATCTCTATGAATCAGGTCTGGTATATGGGGGAGCAGTCTATTGGCTAGGATTTTTGCGAAGAGCTTGAGATCCGACTTCAGGAGGGAAATCGGGCGATAACTCCCACAAAGTTGCGGGTCCTTCCCTACCTTCGGGATGAGGGAGATATAGGCCCTAGGGGTGTCTACCGGGAACGTGTTCCCTTCGGTGAGGGTGTTAAGGGCAGAGACCAGGGGTTCCGCTAGTATGTCGAAGAAGGTTTTATAGTACACTGGGGTCAGACCATCTGGGCCAGGGGCCTTTTTCGGCTTCGAAGAGGCCAACGCAGCTCCTAGTTCTTCTACAGTCAAGGGCTCCTCTAACTCTTCCCTTATCTCGTCTGACAAGGATGGCATGCCTGAGGCAGCCACATAAGATTGTGGGGTATGCCCGTCCACCCTAGGTGGGCCTGTGTCCAGGTTGTAGAGGCCTGTGTAGAAAGCGCGAAACTCCTCTGCCATATCTGAGGAGGTATTTAGCTTCTGCCCTGTCGATGCTTGTATGTGTGGGATGTATGTTTTCATGCGCGGGCCCTGTAGGGCTCTGGCAAGGAGTGACCCCGGTTTGTTTGAGTACTCAAACATAGTACGTCGTGCCCATGCTAGCTTCTGTTTGGTTTTCTGGAAAAGGAGTGTACAAAGCTCCTCCCGTGCCCTCTGCAAATCCCGGAAGGTTGAACGAGCAAGGCTAGCCTTATGTACAGTTTCTAACTTACGAATCTGTGCAAGAAGTTCCTCTGTGCGTTTCAGTCTGTCCCGTTTCAGTCGGGCCCCTATCTTGATCAGTATCCCTCTCACAACCGTCTTGTGAGCCTCCCATGTCACAAGGGGGTTGGGAACTGATCCCTCGTTGATGGAGAAATACTCCCGGAGCGCTCTCAGCAGCTCCGCTCGTGTTTCCTCCGATTGGAGTAATGCCTCATTTAATCGCCACGAAGGAGGAGACCGAGTCGTTGGCCCCAGCCGGAGGGTCAAGTGAATAGGGGCATGGTCGGAGAAAGATATGACATCAATAGAGGACGAGACTACCTTAGCAAGATCTTTATGTGACAGTAGTATGTAGTCTAACCGCGAGTAAGTATGGTGCACTTGGGAGTAAAATGAGTAGTCTCTATCTTGGTTGTGGAGTAGTCGCCACGGGTCAACAAGATGTAGGGTGTGTAGATCTGCCTTGAGACGCCTCAGGCAGGAATAGGACAGATGTGAGGCCCCCCGCGATACGTCCATGGTTGGATCCATGGCAAAGTTTAGGTCTCCGCCAAAAACAAGCATCCCCTCCGAGAACTCCAGGAGCTCCGAGAGGAGTCTATGGAGGAATTGAGGGTGGCCCACGTTGGGGAAATATACATTGGCGAAGGTGACCTGCAGGTCGGAAACCCTTCCCTTAAGGAGTAGAAAGCGACCCTGCTCGTCCGCACGCTGTGCCTCGAACACCCAGGGGACTGACCTTGCCAATATAATGCTTACCCCCTTTGATTTGGAGATCGGAGAGACACTATGGTATGCCAACGGAAAGGTCCCGCTGGTTAGCCTGGGTATGGAGTCTGCACGAAAGTGCGTTTCCTGTAGAAAAGCGACATGTGTTTTGCCCCTGCGCAGGTCAGCCAAAAGCTGCGAGCGCTTCTCTGGTACATTAAGGCCACGCACGTTCAGAGAGGTAATCTTTAAGTGACCCATCATGACTGTTGGCGTAGAGATGGAGGTCAGTATACTTGTGTAAGAGACACAAAAACCGACTCCCCCACAGGCAGAGGGCAGAGTTTAGAGAGAAAGGTATACCAGAAGGAGAAGAAGGGAAAGAGAAGAAGGGAGGAAGGAGGAGAGGAAGGGAGGGAGGAGGGGAGGAAGGGTGGGGTAGGGGAGGTGTGCGGTTTCTGTCTTAGACTAACTATGGGCCCCTGGTATACACTAAAAGTGTCCACACAGGGGTCCGCCCTAATGTGGGGGTGGTAGGAGCGTTGAAATCTACTCTACGGATAAGTAGAGTTTTAGGCAGTAGTTTAAATTAGTCAAGATTTATGGAGATGTGTGGGGAATAGTGCCACTGAGGATTGAATAGTGTCTAAGCATGAGAGCTATATCAAACAAACAATAACCATTAGTAATTGGTATCTGCATTATAACTGGTAGACCCCTTCTGTTAGGTGTAGGCGGTCCCATAAGAAACTCATGGAAGTCAGACCGATCCCCCCCGCCAACACAGGCAATAGACACTACCAGTGGGGACCGCTCCGACGCCACATGGCGAGACTCGCTTCCTTGATAACAAGGGTCCCGTGCCCCCCCCGTCCGGGGGTGACCGGGAAGACCACACAGTAGGGGGCCGCCGCCTAAAGCGTAAATAAAACCCAACATAATAATACAGTAATAGTGTAATAAAGACTGCAGACAGATATACCCCAAAACATAACATAACATATCAGATGATAGGAGGGGGGAGTATAACGCCAACTATTGACATAACCCCGGGGATGTGGACCACTAAGGCCCAGGGGCCCCTCCCTCCCCCCATTGCATGACCATCTGCTCATCCATCATAGTGAGGTTGGGGAGGGCAAGGAGTCCCAGGGATGTCCCGCATGGCCACTGTGCCAGAAAATGTAAGGGGGGGTAAACATAACTGAGACATAGGGGGGGCAGATGGAGGGGAGGCACACATATAGGTCAGGTCCTAGGGACACTTATCTGGAAATGGAGGACCAGTTCTCTCGGTGGTGACAGAGTTCTGGAGAGCCATCTTCAGGTGTCGAAGCTGATGTCCAGGTCGTTGATCCCTCCACTTGCAGCGGTCCCTCCATCCGCCTCCGATGGAAAATCCCTGTATAGGGAGTGTCATACCAGACCAGGTTTGGCACAAAAGCCATGCCAGTTCAGTCCTATGATGGTACGGTTTGTGGGTGATAGCTGATGTTCCATAGGTCCAAAGCGGGAGATGCAAGTAAGGCTAGGGGTCGTATTTCCCGGAGATTAGATAGAGTGGGGCAGTTTAAGCAGGCCCAGGAGAGACATCCTGTAACCCAGTTTGACGGGACCCCCGGGAGACAGGTCTAAAGACTCTGGAGGCTCAGTGGGGTTTTGTAGCAAAGGCGGTCATCTAGTCATTCCAAGCCCCTGGAGAAAGTATGGTGTCACGCTTCGGCGGACCTCGGGTGAGGTCTAGCATTCTCTCGGCTGGTGGCTCGCGAACGTGGCCTACGAAAGCGTTGTGGTCTGGGCAGAGGTGGGCCCAAGGCCTCCGGAGACAGCAGGTATTCAAACCAGTTGGGGACACTCACAGGGGGTTTGGCTAGGAAGCAGAATAGATCTGGAAGTTGGTCTGGGGAGCGTAGATAGAATTCTGCCCCCTGTTTCCGTACAATAAGGTGAAAGGGATGACCCCAGCGGTACGTCGCCTCTGCTGCCCGGATTACCTCCAGCAGTGATCTCATGAGACCTCGCATTGCTCTCGTTTGCCTGGAGACATCCGGGTAGATCCGGATCAGTGCGCCATCAAAATCTATGGGGCCACGCTCCCAAGCCAACCGCATGATTTCTTCCTTTATGGTGAAAAAATGGACCCGGCACAAAACGTCCCGTGGGAGGTCCGTGGCATCAGGGTCCTGAGATGTTGCGGGTGAAATCCTGGGGCCCGGAATACGGTGAACCCTGTCCAGCTCTAATTCTGCCGCTGGTGGTTTTCCGAGAACTTGGTTCAGGATGGCCGCCACCGTTGCACGGAGATCCGTTCCCATAGTGGCTTCAGGAATGCCGCGGAGGCGTAAGTTATTACGTCTGCTTCTGTTTTCGCCGTCGTCCAACTTTAATTGTATGTCCACAAGATGGCGGCGGAAGCCACGTTGTTCCAATTCCATGGCGGCAATCCGGGCATCTGATGTAGATGCAGAGGTTTCCAGTACTGTGACCCTTTCATCTACTGTATGCACCTGCTGACGCAGGTCATGTAGTTCCCTTGAAAGCGCATTAACAATGGATGCAGCCATTTCCTGTAGATCTTGTCTGGAGGGTAAGCCAGACACTATGTCTCTAAGGGATTCCTCCATGTTGCCCCCCGTCTCCCTAATATGGCTGGAGCTAGGTTGAGTGTCAGTGATGGGGATCACGGGGGACAAGATAGGAGATGCTGACCTGTCACCCTGGACCGAGCGGTCTCCCCCTGCAGTCGCTCCCAGCTGGGTGCTTTTCTTAGCTGTGGCGGCAGCGTTCGGCGGCGGTACTCGAGGCGGCGCCATCTTGGCCGAGGTGGCCGGGGAAGATGCAGCGTGTTGCCTGAGAAAATAGTGGGTTATTTCGGGTCCTTTTTGCACCCCAAAGTCCAGCGGGTGTTTGCGGTCCCCTGGCATGAATTCAGGCTCTCTCAGGGCAGGTTTACTGTCCGTTCTCAGGGCTTCCCCGCACAGAGCTCCGAGGTGTGCGTCCTCACTCTGCCATCGCTTGGCCACGCCCCCTCATGGCAATAAAATTTAGCTCAGGTGCATCCTGTTTCCACTGATCGTCCTTAAGATGTTTCTACAACTTGATTGGTGTCCACCTGTGGTAAATTCAGTTGATTGGACATGATTTGAAAAGGCACACACCTGTCTATATAATGTACAGTTAACTTTGCATGTCAGAGCACAAACCAAGCCATGAGGTCCTAAGGAATTTTTTGTAGACCTCCTCATTAAGGGCAGCATAGTGGTGTAGTGGTTAGCACTCTCGCCTAGCAGTAAAAAGGGTCGCTGGTTCGAATCCCAACCATGACACTGCCTGCCTGGAGTTTGCATGTTCTCCCTGTGCCTGCGTGGGTTTCCTCCGGGTACTCCAGTTTCCTCCCACACTCCAAAGACATGCTGGTAGGTTAATTGGCTTCTGTTTAAAATTGGCCCCAGTATATGAATGTGAGTTGGGGACCTTGGATTGTGGGCTCCTTGAGGGTAGGGACCGATGTGGGTGTACGATGTATGTGCAGAGTGCTGCGTGAATTGGCGGCGCTATATGGGTACCTTAAATAAAAATAGGGATGATTGTAGACGCACCCACACTCACTCAGGTTGAACTGGATGGACTGGTGTCTTTATTCAACCTTACTAACTATGAGACAGGATTGTATGGAGGCACAGATCTGGGGAAGGGTACAGAAAAAATTTCTGCAGCATTGAAGGTCCCAATGAGCACAGTGGCCTCCATCATCTGTAAATAGAAAAAAGTTTGGAACCACCAGGACTCTTCCTAGAGCGGGCCCCCTGGCCAAACTAGGCAATTGGGGGAGAGAGGGGCCTTAGTTAGGGAGGTGACCAAGAACCCGATGGTCACTCTGACAGAGCTCCAGCATTTCTCTGTGGAGAGAGAAGAACCTTCCAGAAGAACCAACATCTCTGCATCACACCACCAGTCAGGCCTGTATGATAAAATGGCCAGACAGAAGCCACTCCTCAGTAAAAGGCACATGGCAGCCTACCTGGAAGGACTCTCAGACCATGAGAAACAAAATTCTCTGGTCTGATGAAACAAAGATTGAAGTCTTTGGCCTGAATGGCAAGTGTCATGTCTGGAGGAAACCAGGCACCGCTCATCACCTGTCCAATACCATCCCTACTGTGAAGCATGGTAGTGGCAGCATCATGTTGTTGGGATGTTTTTCAGCGGCAGGAAAAATGAATGCAGTAATGTACACAGACATCCTTGATGAAAATCTGCTCCAGAGCGCTCTGGGCCTCAGACTGGGTTGAAGGTTCATCTTTCAACAGGACCAGGACCCTAAGCACACAGCCAAGATAACAAAGAAGTGGCTACTCTGTGAATGTCCCTGAGTGGCCCAGACTTGAAACCGATTGAACATCTCTGGAGAGATCTGAAAATAGCTGTGCACTGACGCTCCCTACCCATCCTGATGGAGCTTGAGAGGTCCTGCAAAGGAGAATGGGAAAAACTGCCCAAAAATAGGTGTGCCAAGCTTGTAGCATCATTCTCAAAAAGATTTGAAGCTGTGTTTTATGCCAAAGGCCAATCGCAGCGGTCACATGATCATAAATCACACCCCCGCCTCCCGGCATCTGAAACCCCCTAGAGGGCCAAGGGGTTAACTATCATTCGAAATTCACTTCTTCAGATGGGTTGTCAACTATATATTGATCATTCCTATTTGAAAGGATTGATCGGAAAATCAATCATTTATTGAAGCATGTATGGCCACCATAAGACTTCTTTTTAAGTAAAAAAAAAATCAGCCTGAAAGTAGAAATTTGACGTATGAAGTGGTGGCAGCCTTGCGTAGCTGATCTGCCGTAAAGTCAGCAGCACTAGAGGGAAGACAAATGACCCTGGAAGGTGCCAACTGCCACGACTTCTCTTTATATGCAAAGCACATCAATCGGAGCACCTCGGGCCCTCTGCACAAACCATGGCTCATGCAGCGCTCTATCTGTTCCAGCGTGGCGAGGGGCGCCCGTCTCTCCCCGACCTATCCACAGGCTAGTTTTAAGGAGCTCAGCGGCTTGTAAAATAAGGCGGGAACGTCGTTGTTTATTTGCGTAAGGTAAACACAGCCAGGTTTTTTTTTTTCTTCTTCGATCATCGCCTGGAGCACTTTCTGTTCGCTTTCCTGAAAAAAAAAAAAATAACCGTTAAGTCTTGAGACCATATGTTATACACATCCTGAGCTGGGGGGGGGAGGGGGTGACAGAGGGAGAGCACATGTATTACACAAGATCCCCGAGGTGCTGGGATTTAAACTGCAGATATCCGTGTAATGGTTTATACAGCCATTTCGCACTCCTCACTTCCTTCCAGGTGTTCAGGCTGGCGCGTTTCAGATCCAGGGCAGCAGTCACCGTATTTCCTCCACTCGTAGCGCATATGTGCGTAGAAGGATGAATTTTAAAAGGTCATTTAACTTGAGTAAGATTTGAGAATAGGGATGTAGATCTCAAGTATGGATTCCCGCAAAATTATTTTGGAGCAATCTGATTATCTTTCATCATAAAGGGATGCTATTATGGGTTTTGGTTGATCTTACTTTAAAATAGTATATTAGGGCTCATGCCAAACGGACACTTAGCAGCTCCTGTGTATTAAGACGTAAAATTCCCAGCGATTTCTGGTGCCCGGAGAGCTGCATGTACCACATACAGCTGCCAATACAAGTGAATGCCTTCTGCATTGGTGTATACCTGCACATGCTCATGTGGTGGTTTTCCTTAATTGTAAAATTAGTGCATTCAGAAAGAAGCACTGTACATGCATGCGTGGGTAAATGGCAATGCAGAAGCCATTCACTTGCATTGGTAGCTGTATGTAGTTCATGCAACTTCTCAGGGTGCCAGAAAGCGCAGGGGATTTGACACCTCAGCACACAGGAGCTTTTAAGTGTCTGTGGGCGCTAGGTCTTAAAGTTTATAAATTGTTTTATACTTTTTGTTATTTGTTTAAAATAAACATTTAATGCAGGGTATATATATGTGACATTGAAAGTTCGAAAGCCCAGAAGTATGTTTTCTGGCAGGCTGTGTTAATCCATATGTAGCACCCTCCTAGGTTTAGAGTAGGCTGCTATGTGCATTCAGTTTGGCTCCACTGTAATCAGTGGAGCAGGGGTTGACTGGTTAGGGCTGCTTAGGTTTTCAGAGGTTGCTGCTCTGCTACTCCCCGCTGTATTCTAGAGACTTCTGGAACATAGTGGGAAGGAGGGCTCAACCAGCCTGCAACAAACCAAATTGGCCTGTCCAACTGTTAATCCACAGTATGTAGATGTTACATATTTCTAGCTCTTGCTGTAACTGGAGCAATGCTTGTTTAGTTTTGTCTGCTCAGTGCTGCACTGACTGGGAGTTTGATTGCTTCCCCCTGCCTCTAGAAGAAGTTTCTAGAGTTTAGGGAGGGAGAAGTTAAATGACCAGCCGGAATATTGAGCAAGACCTGGCCAATCCATTGAGAGGTGTGGTGGCTGGAGGAACAGTTAAATAGTGTGGAGCTCTGAGGAGATTGTCTCTTCTCCTACTGAGGGGATGGAATGCTGACCTGAGGAGGACAGGGGCTACTTGCCTCTGGAGCCTTGGGATGTCATCCTTTCTAAACTACTGTCATAGGGGTTATCTATAAGGATATACATGCCTCCTGGATGTATCTTTACCTGTCAAATGTCTCCCCTTTGTCTGTTATGAGAACCCAAAAACTGCATATTCTGTGGGCGGGTCTGTTGTCTGGAGCTCGGTGGGTGGAGTCGTGATGTCAGTAGACTCCCCGCCCACCTCTACACTCCCCTTGTCAATATGCATTTTCTCCTGTGTATTTCTAACTGAACTTCTGCTATGATCTCTAACATCCAGTGAAAAGACAGGAAAGTAACCACATGACTTCAGCATGCCCAATCATGCTGAGGTGTGGAACAGCCAATCCTGGGAGAGCTGCTGAAGAAAGGAGTGGGGGAGGGAATTAAAAAATAATGCATGTCTTAGGCTAGTGCACGAGATGTAAATCACCTGTCACTCACAGCAAGGGGGAGGATTTGACAAAGTTTTTGTCAGTTTGTCAAGATTTCTCTCACTGAACAATAAAAGGGGATTGCTCAGAGATGGATTAACTCTGTGTGGCAAGACTGGGCTCAAATGACAGGAAATCTTATACTCTACAGTATGATATATATATAAAAAAAAATTTAAAAAAATTCGGGTTTACATCCACTTTAAAGCTACTTCATGGTCCTCAACTGTGAGCCTTACTAGCTGTATTCATGCTAAGCTACTTCATGGTCTTCAGCCGTGAACTTGACTAGCTATACCTGTTCTGTAACCTACCTCATGGTCCTCAGCTGTGGGGGAATAGGCTGGTTGATTTTCACTTTCACTTAAGGAGAAGATTGTCCTCGAACTGTTATTTGTCCATCATTTTGGAGTATCTCATTTCACCCTAATGCCCCGTACACACGGTCGGACATTGATCGGACATTCCGACAACAAAATCCTAGGATTTTTTCCGACGGGTGTTGGCTCAAACTTGTCTTGCATACACATGGTCACACAAAGTTGTCGGAAAATCCGATCATTCTGAACGCGGTGACGTAAAACACATACGTCGGGACTATAAACGGGGCAGTATCCAATAGCTTTCATCCCTTTATTTATTCTGAGCATGCGTGGCACTTTGTGCGTCGGATTTGTGTACACACGATCGGAAATTCCGACAACGGATTTTGTTGTCGGAAAATTTTATATCCTGCTCTCAAACTTTGTGTGTCAGAAAATCCGATGGAAAATGTGTGATGGAGCCTACACACGGTCGGAATTTCCGATAACAGGGTCCTATCACACATTTTCCGTCGGAAAATCCGACCGTGTGTACGGGGCATTAATCCTCTCCCAAGTTTTTACCAGCAATAAACAACAAAAAAAAGAAGACAACCCCCTGGACTGTTCAATGAGCTAAAGTGAATTAATTGATGTTGTCTGCCTGGCTGCCTCTGCGCTGCGTGGGAAAGAACCAGTGAATCATAGCAGCTCCTCCGGGGGTAGCGCTTAATATTAAAGATGCACAGAAATTTCAGAAGCCGAAACACATAGGCCGAAAATGGTGTTTTTGGCATTTTGCCGATAGAGAAAAAAGTGCAGATAATGGCGCCGAAAATGCACGCGATTTTGCTGCGATTTTACCATGATTTTAGTGCGCTTATGGTGTGTTTTTCATAGGTCATGTGACTAAAAAAACGCATCAGAAATGCAACACGGGTGTTGCAGCGTTTTCAATGCATTTCAACAGGGAGGTGCGTTTTTTGGTCTTTTTAATTCACATACAGCAAGCAAGACTTTTACCACCACAATGGAAGCGCAACGGACCAGTGTGACGACATACATAGAATTTAAAGGGATGCATTTTTCTTGAGCTTTTCTTGCACTAAAGGTGCCGATAATGACCAAGAATAAATTAATTAAGATTAATATCATGAATTTAAATTAATAGGATTTTATTCTCGGTCATTATTGGCACCTTTGGTGCAAGAAAAGCTCAAGAAAAATGCATCCCTTTAAATTCTATGTATGTCGTCACACTGGTCCGTTGTGCTTCCATTGTGGTGGTAAAAATCTTGCTTGCTGTATTTTCGAATACAGTACAATTATATACTGTATAAAAATGTATACTCTATTTATTGGTGAATAACACGCACCTTTTCATTCTGAAAATCAGGTGCAAATAGTGTGTGCGTTTTATACTGCGATACGGCAATTTGGGCTGCCTAGGAGGGGACTGGGAGGGGGGTGGGACGGGCGCCGTCAGATTACATACAGCGAGAATCTCACCTCAGTAATCTGAGGTGAGGCTGCAGATGGGCATTGATCAAGCTGCATTGATGGGCAATTGTAAGGCTGTAGATGGGCATTGATCAGGCTGCATTGATGGGCAATTGTGAGGCTGCAGATGCACATTGATCAGTCTACAGATGGGCAATTGTGAGGCTGCATTGATGGGCATTGATCAGTCTACAGATGAGCAATGGTGAGCAATGGTGAGGCTGCATTGATGGGCACTGATCAGTCTACAGATGGGCAAAGGTGAGGCTGCAGATGGGCATTGATCAGTCTACAGATGGGCAATAGTGAGGCTGCATTGATGGGCATTGATCAGTCTACAGATGAGCAATGGTGAGGCTGCATTGATGGGCACTGATCAGTCTACAGATGGGCAATGGTGAGGCTGCAGATGCGCATTGATCAGTCTACAGATGGGCAATTGTGAGGCTGCATTGATGGGCATTGATCAGTCTACAGATGAGCAATGGTGAGCAATGGTGAGGCTGCATTGATGGGCACTGATCAGTCTACAGATGGGCAATGGTGAGGCTGCAGATGGGCATTGATCAGTCTACAGATGGGCAATGGTGAGGCTGCATTGATGGGCACTGATCAGTCTACAGATGGGCAATGGTGAGGCTGCATTGATGGGCACTGATCAGTCTACAGATGGGCAACGGTGAGGCTGCATTGATGGGCATTGATCAGTCTACAGATGAGCAATGGTGAGGCTGCATTGATGGGCACTGATCAGTCTACAGATGGGCAATGGTGAGGCTGCAGATGCGCATTGATCAGTCTACAGATGGGCAATTGTGAGGCTGCATTGATGGGCATTGATCAGTCTACAGATGAGCAATGGTGAGCAATGGTGAGGCTGCATTGATGGGCACTGATCAGTCTACAGATGGGCAATGGTGAGGCTGCATTGATGGGCACTGATCAGTCTACAGATGGGCAATGGTGAGGCTGCATTGATGGGCACTGATCAGTCTACAAATGGGCAATGGTGAGGCTGCATTGATGGGCACTGACCCTTATTTTGCTTCAAAGTTCTTTACTTAATATTTGAGTTTTTTCCTGTAACTTCCCTCCTAAAATGAAGGTGCATGTTATACGCCTTTGAGTGTTGTATGCCGATAAATACGGTATATATTTAAAAAAAACTTTTATCTTTGGTTTCGGTTTCGGCCAAGTGCATCCTGAATTTTCTGTTTCTGTTTTGGCATCAAAATTTCCATTCGGTGCACCTTTACTAAATTAACATGACGCTGTGTAATTGGGAAAGCCCAGCAATGGCTTTATGCCTTCTGGTTATCTGGAGTAATTCACATAGTGTGTAAATGCCACTGTGTAAATTAGAAAGCCCAGCAGTGACTTTATATTTTCTGGCAGGCTGTTATTCCAGAGTGTATAATGGCACCGGGGAAATGAGAAAGCCCAGTGTTTTGTTTTTTTCTGGCAGGCTGTATTAATCGACGAGCGATAATACTGCTGTCTTTGGCAGCAGAGGAGGAGGGGTCCGTCCCTCCTCTGAGTCACTCCAAAAAGAAGTGGGGGGCTATAGCAAAGGGTGGTGAAGATCCCAAGCCCTGAGGAGGGCGTTATTGTCATGTCTAAGTTCAGTACTTATCCAGTGGACAGGATGGCTTACTTTACAGTGGAGTTTTTAGCAACTGTACAAATCAGCCTGCATAAATTCCTAACATTTACAATGTACAGCAACAGTAATTATCATTTTTCAGAAAAACTCTACCTTTTATCATTAAAGTCCACAAAGGTGACTTTGCCTAGACTAAGATGATGTCATCAGTCTGCTGCAGGCAAGAAGAAGCATTTCCTCAGGCTCCTCTCCCACAATGATCAAACTACAACACCGTAACGTTGTAGAAAGTCAGAAGGCTGCAGCAGGGGCTGATCTGTGTCAATATTTGTAAACACAGACATCAAGATTTAAATTCTCATTTTTGGGCTAGGCATCTTTATGAAGCAAGCAGGTGCTGTCCCTGAATGATGCTTGAGATAAGATAGTGCCATCTTTCTGGAGGGAAAAGCAGATCTCTGTGAGAGATGATAAATACCTGGAAGTGTTATTCATTCATATCACTTTGCATCCGGAAAGTATTCACAGCGCTTCACTTTTTCCAC
Organism: Lithobates clamitans; assembly: GCA_037952925.1. Taxonomy (NCBI): domain Eukaryota; kingdom Metazoa; phylum Chordata; class Amphibia; order Anura; family Ranidae; genus Lithobates; species Lithobates clamitans. Next base: position 1,359,571 of record JBBGZY010000315.1, read on the forward strand.
ATTTTGTTATGTTACAGCCTTATTCCAAAATGGATTAAATTCATTGTTTTCCTCAAAATTCTGCAAACAATACCCAATAATGACAACATGAAAGAAGATTGTGTGAAATCTTTGCAAATGTATTAAAAATAAAAAACCAAAACAAATCCGATGTACATGAAGTATTCACAGCCTTTGCTCAAATACTTTATTGAAGCACCTTTGGCACCAATTACAGCCTCAAGTCTTTTGGAGTATGATGCTACAAGCTTGGCACACCTATTTTTTTGGGCAGTTTCTCCCATTCTTCTTTGCATGACCTCTCAAGCCCCATCAGGTTGGATGGGGAATGTCGGTGCACAGCCATTTTCAGATCTCTCCAGAGATGTTCAATCGGGTTCAAGTCTGGGCTCTGGCTGGGCCATTCAAGGACATTCACAGAGTTGTCCTGTTAGCCACTCCTTTGTTATCTTGGCTGTGTGCTCAGGGTCATTGTCCTGTTGGAAGATGAAGCTTCACCCCAGTCTGAGGTCCAGAGTGCTCTGGAGCAGGTTTTCACCAAGGATGTCTCTGTACATTGCTGCATTCATCTTTCCCTCGATCCTGACTAGTCTCCCAGTTCATGCCACTGAAAAACATCCCCAAAGCATGATGCTGCCACCACCATGCTTCACTGTAGGGATGGTATTGGCCAGGTGATGAGCAGTGCCTGGTTTCCTCCAGACATGACACTTGCCATTTAGGCCAAAGAGTTAAATATTTGGTTTAAAAAACCCTCTTATTGGATTTTGACGGCAACCAAGAAAAAAATAAATTACTATCTAGATAAAAAAAATCTTTTTATTACAAAATCTCTAAAATAACATAGCCTCATTAAAAACACACATGGCCATTGTCAGGCCAGAAATCCATTACATACATCAATACATATGGGGTTGATACTTTTGCAATATTACATATCTCTTTGTAGAGTTGATATTCAGTGAATAGCAATGGTGGCAACCGCTCCCCTGAATAGAATAAACATGTATTAAAAAGAGTTCACTCTTTGTTACATTAGACCAGAGAATTTTGTTTCTCATGATCTGAGAGTCCTTCAGGTGCCTTTTCGCCAACTCCAGGCGGCTGTCATGTGCCTTTTACTGAGGAGTGGCTTCTGTCTGGCCATCTACCATACAGGCCTGATTGGTGGAGTGCTGCAGAGATGGTTGTTCTTCTGGAAGGTTCTCCTCTCTCCACAGAGAAGCGCTGAAGCTCTGTCAGAGTGACCTACGGGTTCTTGGTCACCTCCTGGACTAAGGCTCTTCTCCCCCGATCACTCAGTTTGGCCGGGCAAAGGAAGAGTCCTGGTAGTTCCAAACTTCTTCCATTTACAGATGATGGAGGCCACTGTGCTCATTGGGACTTTCAATACTCGATACAATCCTGTCTCGGAGGTCTACAGACAATTCCTTGGACTTCATGGCTTGGTTTGTGCTCTGACATACACTGTTAACTGTGGGACCGTATATAGACAGGTGTGTGCCTTTCCAAATCATGTCCAATAAACTGAATTTACAGGTGGACTCCAATCAAGTTGTAGAAACATCTCAAGGATGATCAGTGGAAATAGGATGCACCTGAGCTCAATTTTGAGTGTCATGGCAAAGGCTGTGAATACTTACGTACATGTGATTTTTTTTTCATTTGCTTATTTTAATAAAATTGCAAAGATTTCAAACAAACTTCTTTCCCATTGTCATTATGGGGTATTGTTTGTAGAATTTTGAGGAAAATAATGAATTGAATCAGTTTTGGAATAAGGCTGTACCATAACAAAATGTGGAAAAAGTGAAGCGCTGTGAATACTTTCCAGATGCACTGTAACATGAGAAAATGTATGGTCCATGTCCTATTGGTTGCACATTAGCTGTACCTCTGGTTTCCTGGACGTTCTCGATGTTCCTGGGCCCCGCGGTGGTGAAAGGGTTTGTTTTCAGGACATACAGCTCCTCTTGGCTCCCGTCCAGCTCCATGTGTGTGCATTTCTCACACGCATACAGTACACAGACTAAACCCCCAGTAATCCTCCTGAGCGGGCCGTCTGGCAATAAGGAGAACCATTCTTCTGAGGGCTCCTGCAAAGCTGGCCTCAATTTCTGGACGCGGTTCCAGTAGAACTGACTCACCCGCATGGAATCCTACCTTTGGTTTTTAATTCCCCTAGAAGGAAAACTTGTAAAAGAAAAATAAAATACAAATAATAGCATCCATCGGGACAGGAAAAGGCGATCTATCTCTGAGCTTATGTTTTTACCCAGCGCGGTTATCCATTTTAATGTTTTATTTCTGGATTGTGACTCAAGCGTTTATGGGTGACTTAATATATTACTAGTGAGTACTTACTGATTGTGTCACTTTTTATAGAATGTTCACATGGTCCGTGCTTACTGTGCCAGCTGAACTTCAGACACAACATTTTTCATTTAAATGTTTTTCTCAGAAGCCACAAAGGATATAAATCCACAGAAAGGGCGCAAAATGCCTTTACAAACCCAAATATTACCTTGTAAAAGTAGTGGTGACATCATCACTGTGCTGCACAAAACATTTGCAGAGAGCAGAGCTGTAGGAGGGGCCCAGCAGACCCCTCCCACTACAGGCTGCTTGCAGAAAACTACAGGAGGGGGCGGAGACAAGACCAGTCACCCTGTACAAGGAGAGAGAGCAGCAGTGAGCGGTCTTTATTACAGGAAGCTCCTGCACAGAGGGGAAGTCTCACACTGGATGTTCTATCTAATGGTTAGCTGCATGGCACATAGTGCAGTCAGCATCCCTGCTGAATACTATATATAAAACAGGCAGATCTTCAAAGCAGGCTGCCTACCCCAATATACAGAAATTACCAACCAGATCACTCATAGACTTCTCTTTGTCCGTCTCACTTTTGCTTTGTTTTGGAATGAGCAGTGCACAATAATTGCAGTCGTGTGAACTGTTTTCGAATCACACACTCCTTAAATCCACTCATTACCTATTTTGTATTTTGCACCACTTGTTAATACTCTGAGCTGATTTGTGAGTAAAATTTATGAAGGGCATTCTTTCAGTTTGGTTCTCCCAATATATCATTTTTGTCTATCCAACTATATTGTTGTCTATATACTTTTTGTAGATGTACATTTTGCACCTTCTCCTGAGGAAGTGGTAGCATATTCCACAAAACGCGTCAAGCAATATTGGATGCAATTCTTCTGTTACAATCATGTGTTTAGATGTTTGTTTTTATATCAATTTCTGCCTATCGTGAACTAATATTGTAATACCCACTGTGATCTTTCACGTAATCAGCTAGAGCTGAACGATTAATCGTTAAGAATCGCTATCACAATTTTTTTCCCCGTTACGATCTTGAAAAAAGTATTTCCCGAATCTTTCTATGCAGAGAATTCTCTCTGCTCTGCTAAAGCCGACAGCCGTCAAAAGAAAGGAAAAGAAAAACGGGCAGTCTGCCAAGAATCACAACATTCTTTAGCAGTGAAACTTAGGTATAAACATTGTAACAATTTGTCCTTTAGATCAAAGGAATACACTTTGGTGTGAACGCTAAACCTTTTTCTGACATTTGTTGGTTTCAAGTTAAAATCATTTTTTTTTGCCAGAAAATTACTTAGAACCCCCAAACATTATTTATATATTTTTTTGTAGAGACCTTAGAGAATAAAATGGTGGTTGTTGCAATATTTTATGTCACACTGTATTTGCACAGCAGTCGTTCAAATGCTATTTTTTGGGGAAAAAATTACACTTTAATGAATTAAAAAAAACAACTAACCAGTAAAGGTAGTCCAATTTTTTTTTGTATGATGTGAAAGATTTTACGCCGCGAGAATCGTGATCTTTTTATTTTAAGCAAAAAAAAATGTGATTCTCATTTTGGCCAGAATTGTGCAGCTCTTTGATTAGCTTTTAATTCTATATCCCTATGTTAGTGTGCTATGGTTGAATTTTATGTTATTATTGATGTATATGTTTGACCATATGAATTGCTGCAATCATGTACAATTTTTACAACCTGCCAATGAGGCTATCTAATAAAATACTTGTTCTTAAAGTGTAAGTCCACCCTAACACTAAAATACCTTCATCTACAACATCCACAATCTAAAACTAACCTTTCTTGCCCTGTAAAGAAGAAATCATTATACCTACCGTTTCTGAAGATGATCCGATCCGGTCTCCAGCGGAGGAAGCTCTGCAGAGGACACAGCCAACAACGGCTGTGAAATGAATGGGAAGTGACGTCACCCATAGACTTACTATAGGGCTTCCGTTTTCAGCTGTGTCCTCTGCAACCCGCCTCCACAGCGGCTGACAGCTCAGCATGGGATTGGATCGGATCGGCTTCAGAAAAAGGTATGTATACTGATTTCTTCTTTAAAGGGCTAGATAGGTTAGTGATAGATCGTGGCTTTCTATAGAGGCAGGGATTTTAGTGTTACGCTGGTCTTCTACTTTATCAATACTATCTTTTTTCTGTATATGAATTAACACTAGGTTCATATGCAATTTACCAACTGTCAGTTACGCACCTCATTTAGATTTCCAACCTCCTCTTTTTTCATACAAATGGGGATAGAGGCACATTGTTACGTGTGCCTCATTTAAAGTCACACACACAGGCACACTACATATCCCATAGTCCATCTCAGGATCGAGCAAGAGAGGGTGACTACATTCCTACATAAAGTACCTACATCATACAAACCATTCTTATATGTGAACTTAAAGAGTTTGTAAACCTCCAAAAAAAAACTAAAAAAAAACTAAAAAAAAACTAAAAAAAAAAAAAGAAAACCTGCAAGACAAAGGCATAATAGCTCATTATGAAATACCTTAGAATGATGCCCTGGAACGGCGCCGGCACACCGCTGACAGGGCCGACATGTTTCCCGGAGTTACTTCCGGGTTTGGGGGCTCCGGCGCTATGATTGGCTGGGGCAGCAATTTTGTCACTCCTGCGCATGCGCACAGGAGCTGCCGGTCACGGCGCGGGCCCTGAAGAAATGGCACAAGCAGGTCGTTCCTTCAGTGCGCATGCGCCGATGATGTCAGCGGCAGGGTATCTCTTAAACGGTGCAAGTTTAGGACATATTTAAAGTACCTGCGGGTAAGCCTTATTATAGGACTTTACTTCCTCTTTAACATGTAATATGTGGAGTTTCACTGATACCATTTTTTTATCGGTGAGTACGAGTACCGATACTTTGTGGCGCGATTTGCGTCAATACAAAAAAAACTTTGCACAAATTGCTTCTGTGCGTGTGTAAAGAAGGGGATTAAAGCGCCATCTAGTGCAAAATAATCTACATAGGTTTCAGAGCCCCTTGAGGTGCTCACAGGGCAGGAGGAGAAGTTTCGGGAACTTCATCAGCCCTGTGAGCACCTTCAGCGGCCCTGATTTGCTATCATCAGCGGCCCGGGACACCTATGTGGATTAATTTGCATGTGGCCAGATATGTACTGTGAGTTGTAAATTTTTTTAAACTGCCCACTAGATGGCACTTTAATCCATTTCTATACACCCCCACACATACACAGGAGCGGTGGGGGAAATCGCATGCGATTCAGGCAGGAAACACCACATTCCTGTTCAAATCACATGTGATTCTTTGCAGTGTGATTTCGTCAAATTAATTTTGTATTGACACAAATCGCACCGCAAAGTTTTCGGTATCGGCGGCATATCGGTATGGGTTCATCCCTAGTAATATGTATAAGATATCCATATCATTGTGTGTCTCTACATGTGAAAGCTTTAAAAAAAAAATTGCACTGGTTGTGGTCCTGCAGATCATATATATAAAACAAAAAATGTCTGCTCCCATGAACCAAGTGGAATGATTCTTTCCTACGTCAATCATGGTGATGTACTGTTGCGATTCCATGGTGGTAGAAAGTGATATGAAATCCGAAATTTTACTGTGGTCCCCGAAACAAGTGTAGAGTGGAAATCTTCCAGTGGGGACACCTGTTGTGGTGACAACTATCTAAGATTTTGTCTCTCTTTATATTTACTTCCTGTTATCTTTGGAAAAGGAAGTTAGGGGAAATCTCTCTCGGTGACAGGGACCCAACAAAGGTTCTAACTGTCTTATACTCTATCCAAAACTAATAGATCAGATTTTTTCCTGTTTCGATATTTTTTTTAAATTTCAAGAGAGTATAACAAGCCATTGTTTGCCCACGCAGGGGCGACATGGAACAGGCATGTACAAAAATTGCGTGTGTATGTATGATAAATAAGGATCAGTTTTTTTTTTGTTTCAGTTGGCTAAATTTATTGGATTCCCCTTATCCACACAAGCAAGGTGGATGGAGGAATCCTTCTTACTGAGTTATTGCATTCTGACAGGCAGGACGCCTCCGCTGCCAGAATACACTGATCAGCGCTGCAGCTAATTGGCTGCAGCACTCATCAAAGAGAACTTTTCCAACAAGCCAGTTAGATAGAAGTCAGTCTTTAGATTGACCTCGGCGGAATGGGAAAGGTTATAGATGGATCGAAATTCGGTCAGTCCCTGCTTAACCGGCCGGATTTCGATCCATCTATGGCCAACTTTAGGGGAAAGGTTTGGGCTATAGATATCCTTTATTGTGTATATTAATAGCTCTGAATGCTGCTAATAGGTTATGCTTAGACATCTAATCATCTCTGCTATTGGAAACTACAGAAGAGGGTTCCGTAGACTGGAGTTCCTCTGTAATTACCGTACTGTTCAAGCCTCTGCAGCAGCGATGGTGAGAAATTTAGGAATTAATTAGAACTTTACATTCATGGGACTTCAATCGACAGTGAAAAGCTGAACCCTGGATGTCTTGTTCAGTAGCTCGCCTTTGCAGACTGGTTTATTAAATAACAGTCATGTAATACAATCCCTGTGCGGATTAAGCCGAGTTCCCGGCAGTAGTCTTCGAACTCTGCCATTCTACAGCGCTGATTACACAATGAACATAATCAAAGCGCAATAACAGAAGCTGATTTAAAGGTACACTGCATTAAGGCATGCAAATCCAGCATGCAGAGGGGCCCAAGGTGCAGAGATTACCTGAAGATCAGCTTTTATGTTCACCCTGGATTGCAATCAGCATTCAGACTCATCCCGAAGGTGTTCAGTGGGGTTGAGGTCAGGGCTTTGTGCAGGCCACTCAATTTCCTTAACACCAAGCTAATAAAACAATGGTTGTATGGCGCTGACCTTGTGCTGGAACAGAAAGGGGTTTAGAAAATAAAAAATGAGGACTTGAATGGACTCACAAACATTTTAGACAACCCAAAAAATCTGTATTGAGTCTGATATGACCTCTCCTTTCTACTACAATTATACACTATGGTTAGCGGCGGTTAGTTGCCGCTAACCACAGTGTATGATTGCAGTAAGAGGAGAGTTCATATGTGATCACATTGCGAACAACTAAAACCATCTTGGACTCTTACATTTTTTGGTTTGGCACCGTTTCTGTCTATTGATAGGAAACTGGGTGAAGTTTTTGACTTTGCAAGGTTGCAATGGGCCCCGAATAGCCTGCCAACTGGTTTTAGTTGCAAACATCATGCCTAACTAATGCTAGTTCCCTTGAGCAGACACCAGATGTTGCCTGTATATACAGTACATCTAGCTTTTAGATAATCTTCTCCTATGCTGCCCAGGTTCCACTGAACCCCAAATTCAGCAGATATGCCTCACCTCCACGTTGAAGCTCTGGCACACCAACTGCTGTCTTCCCGTACATTGCTGGTCTCCCAGCACCTGTGGCAGATCTCCCTGTCCATTGTGACATAGCAGGGGGTTGTGTCAGAGCTCTGAGAATGGGCTTAAAGTGGCTTCATCACTTGAAAACAATTTACAAAAAAATGCTTTTAAGATAAGACTTACCTCTCCAATGGGAGGTGGGTTCTCGCTTCACTCTCGGCCTCAGAATATCCACATCCAACACACTTCCAGGTGTGTTTAATGCCTGGAAACTGTGTGCTGTGCTTCCTATTGCAGCCCCCTGCATCACTACAGTGTTGGGGCCTGCAGATGAAAGTGGTGGAGAACGCGGGCAACCAAAACACCAGAAAGTGTTGTATTTGAAGACTCTGATGGAAGCCATAGATCTTGAAGAGAGCAAAATGGGGGCTCCTCACCCGCTGCAGCAGTAAGTGATAGGAATCTCCTTTGGTGGACAGCTTTTTTTAGAATTTGTTTTAATGTCACCATTTTTTTTTTATTATTGCATGATAAACAGTGCCACTTAACTTACTCCCTCACCAGCAGCACATATACTTTCACTTTGTTCAGTCATTCACCCACTAGAAGTGAGGAGATATACCAAACAGTTCTGGGTATGAAGGAGCATGTGACTCACTCCCCTTGATTGGTTCACCTCTGACAAGCCAGTTTGGAGCTCACGCAGGGCTTTCCTACCTCACACTAGACAACTGAACGGAGCGATGGGGAGCAAAGAAAAGTGAGTATGTGCTGTAGGAAGTTAAAGAGAAAGTCCAGCCTGCACAAAAATTTTTTAAAGTCAGCAGCTACAAATACTGTTGCTTTTTAATATAAGGACACTTACCTGTCCAGGGAGCCCGCGATGTCAGCACCCCAAGCCGATCCGTCCATCAGCTACAGGTGCAGGCGCCGGAATCCTTACTAGGGTAACCTCTGTGTCTCCCAGAAGGCAGGGGGTGGAAGGAGGAGGGGCGGGACATTCCATAGATTGTCGCACAAGATTGCGGTGATCTTATGAGGAAGCGGTAGCGGATACCTGGTTTTGAAAGGTGCCAAATGTGGCAGCGGGGGGGGGGGGGGTTTGGCAAACAAGCAAAGCTTCCCCTTTTGGGTGGAGCTCCACTTTAAATGACCCTATTACATTAAATTGGAAGTAAACCCATCGATTTAACAGCTTCACAAAACAGTTATGTTCAAGGCATGCCGTGAAAAATAACTGTCATAGCTGTTTGTGCTTTTAACCCAACTGTCAAACCATCAAATGGCGGGTGTCATAACTGATAACATGTGCAGCACCATAACAGCTGCAGATAAAGCAGAGGTTAAGATGGCAGCTTCCTTGGGTGTAAAGGATAGGAGGGTGTAGTTCCGCTTTAAGCTGGCCATACATTGCTCCTTTTTTGCCAGATTCATGGCAAATCGGCTGCAATTCGAGCTTTAGGTGGCCCTGTTGGCACCACCCAGCTGAAAAAGAGACGTCTAAGGGCTTGTTCACACCATACGTGCATGAAAACTGATGGAAACCGACAGGAAAACCAACATCAGTTTCACATCAGTTTTCAAATGCGTCGGTTATGTGCCCTATTCACACCAATGTTGATGTCATGTCAGTTTTTTTCCCGCAGGTGATACCAGTGTTGTGGTGTGAACAGGGCACATGGAGAACAATTGTTTTTTTTTTTTGTGCCCTTGCAGAATGCGTGCAGAAAAATGGATGTCTCTGCACCATGGTGTGAACGAGGCCTAAAGGTGCATGGCTACTTTTACCCAGCATGGGCAAATTAGTTATTTTAACCACTTGCTGACCAGCCACCATCATTATACTGCAGCAGGGCGGCACGATCCCGTGAACCGTCGTAGCTGTACATCGCTCCCTTTAAGTGGGATAGCAGGCACGCGCGCCCGCTGCACAGCGGGGGTGCCGATGCTTGTGACCAGAGGTCGCGATGACCGCCGCCCATGAGCGATCGCGGGCATGAGAGGCAGAACAGGGACGTGTGTGTGTGAACACACACATCCCAGTTCTGTGAGGAGAGGAGAGAGCGTGAGTTCCTACGAGCTAGGAACCATGATCTCTCATCTCCTATAATCAATCCCATCCCCCACAGTTAGAACACACACATAGGGAACACAGTTAACCCCTTGATCGCCCCCTAATGTTAACCCCTTCCCTGCCAGTGACATTTACACAGTAATTAGTGCATTTTTATAGCACTGATCATTGTATAAATGCCAATGGTCCCAAAAATGTGTCAAAAGTGTTCGATATGTCCGCCATAATGTCGCAGTCCTGATAAAAATCGCAGATCGCCGCCATTCTAGTAAAAAAAAAATGCCATATATCCCCTATTTTGTAGACGCTATAACATTTGCACAAACCAATCAATATACGTGTTTTGCAATTTTTAATACTAAAATATGTAGAAGAATACATATCGGCCTAAACTGTGGAAAAAATTAGCTTTTTTAAAAAAATTGGGGCTATTTATTACAGCAAAATATACAAAATATTGTGTTTTTTTTTCAAAATTTTCACTCTTTTTTTGTTTATAGCGCAAAAAATAAAAAACGCAGAGATGATCAAATACCACCAAAAGAAAACTATTTGTGGGGAAAAAAAAGGACATCAGTTTTGTTTGGGTACATTGTCGCACGACCGCGCAATTGTCAGTTAAAGCAACGCAGTGCCGTATTGCAAAAAATGGCCTGGTCATTGAGCAGCCAAATCTTCCGGGGCTGAAGTGGCAAATCTGAGCTTTGAAGCAGGTTTGCGGCACAGAAGGTGCCATAGGATTATTAAACCTTACCCTATCACCAGGGACAGGTGCCACTCTCCCCCATAATGCACTACTGGAGTACCCGTTCAACCCAACCACATGTGACAGTGATGATATGGTGCTTAGGTCAATATTGTGTGTCTATCTGCCCAAATCTAGATTTTTTTTTTTTTTAAGAAAGTTCCAATGCAGATATACATTGCCTGCTACCTGCAGTAAGTGCACTTTTAATTCATATTCAGATATTTGCCTGAAGCGCTGATTTAAATCAAACACAGAATTGGCACCTATAATGGCAAATGTGGCTTTCTTCTTTACAACCTTGCTGAGTGCACACTATGGCGTTATACTGGAAATAATGAGTTGTGGAAGTGTGCAGCAATGTAGCGAGATGAAACGCGGCTTAGTGTACAGGAAGGTGAGGATAAGAGTGGAACAGGGAAATGCGGAGGGAGGGGGACAGCACAATAGGCACATCTAATGAGAGAGAGAAAGCTCTATTGAAAGTCGGAGGCTGAGTGTCGGATGACTAGCTCCCAAACCCTACTCCTGTTTAATATTCCTCCCTGCTCTCTTCATGTTGTGCTTGGCTCCTGTGGGATTGGAACTCACGTCTTGGAACCAAAGCCAATTTTCTGTCTTAATCTCACAATGTTTTGACTGGAGGCAGATCCAGTTTAGTCCGAGTGGAAACTACGAAAGCGATGCTCTGCTCTTCATAAAGACGACAGAGAGACGGGTCGCTGGTCACCGGGAAAAGATGACATAGACGTGACCTGGCCGAAAACAAAAAGGACTTTTAAGTAAATCAATGCATTCTTTTTTTCTTTTGTATCGGGAAAGGGTCGTATTCTTTACCGCGACAGCAAATATTTCCAGCGACTGTTTCTTTTTACTGCTCTGCAAGAGGACTTTCCTTGTCTGGTACCTGGAGAATACGCGAGGTTAGTAAGAGATATGTGCATCGGTTACCCTGCTGTGTAAACACCAGACAAAGGCAACTAATCAGAATGTGGCTTTCCTAGCACCAATTATGACATCAATTGGGTGTTTTCTGAGCGTCATTGTGGTCTGTGTTCATACCTGGAGGTACCTGTGTCAGCTTTACAAGGTGTTTTACATTGGTGCAATCGGTGCAATAGGGGAATGTTACAGCAAGCAGGACTTCCTATACAAAATACATTGTAGTGGTTATTTTGGAATGATTTAAATCAAATAGTTACACACATGCTATTTATATGAAGGAGATAGATAGATAGATAGATAGATAGATAGATAGATAGATAGATAGATAGATAGATAGATAGATAGATAGATAGATAGATAAATAGAGAGATAGAGAGATAGATAGATAGAGAGATAGATAGATAGATAGATAGATAGATAGATAGATAGATAGATAGATAGATAGATAGATAGATAGATAGATAGATAGATAGATAGATAGATAGATAGATAGATAGATAAAGTGCGTCGGGACCCTTCGGGGAAAAACCGCGCTATATCAAGATACCACTCAACTCAACTCATAGATAGATACTGTACATACATAGATCATGTACATAAAATAATAAAACAAATGATTATAGATTTTTTTTTTTTTTTTAACTTTTATAAATATTACAATACAAACTGGTGCCATGTGGATAATATGCAGTGACAGGTAGAATGTTTTTTTCTTAGTAGGTGTGCTAAACAAAGTATAGCAGGGATATGCAATTAGTGGACCTCCAGATTTTGCAGAACTACAAGTCCCATGAGGCATAGCAAGACTCTGACAGCCACAAGCGTGACACCAAGAGGCAGAGGCATGATGGGACTTGTAGTTTTGCAACAGTAGGAGGTCTGCTAATTGCATATCCCTGAAGTATAGGAAAACACGGGCAAAGGTGGAATGTTTGCCCATAGAAACTAGTCAGATTTCAACCTTCGAAGGACTCTGAGCAGTCATCATGTTAACTGTGTCATCAACAGGCCAGCTCTCCTTGTTCCAGTGTTTTGGAAATTATTGTTTAGTACTGTATAATATGTATATATATATATATATATATATATATATATTTTGTACTGTATATACAGTTATATATATATATATATATATATATATATATATATATATATATATATATATATATATATATATATTATTATTATTATTATTATTATTATTAATAAATAATAATTTCCAACCACTAGATAGATAGATAGATAGATAGATAGATAGATAGATAGATAGATAGATAGATAGATAAACACACACACACTATATTACAAAAAGTATTGGGACACCTGCCTTTACACACACATGAACTTTAATGGCATCCCAGTCTTATGCTGGCCATACACTATACAAAAAATCGTTCAAACCCATTTTTCCAAAAACTAACATTCGGCCGTGAGAGCAAACAATAGTACCTCAAACTGGCTCATCCATGTCTTTATGGACTTTGCTTTGTGCACTGGTCCAAATCGTTTGGTGGAGGGGGGATTATGGTGTGGGGTTGTTTTTCAGGGGTTGGGCTTGGATCCTTAGTTCCAGTGAAGGGAACTCTTAAGGCATCAGCATACCAAAACATTTTGGACAATTTCATGCTTCCAACTTTGTGGGAACAGTTTGGGGATGGCCCCTTCCTGTTCCAACATGACTGCACACCAGTGCACAAAGCAAGGTCCATAAAGACATAGACGAGGGAGGTTGGGGTGAAGGAACTTAACTGGCCTGCACAGAGTCTTGACCTCAACCTGATAGAACACCATTGGGATGAATTAGAGCGGAGACTGCGAGCCAGGCCTTCTCATCCAACATCAGTGCCTGACCTCACAAATGCGCTTCTGGAAGAATGGTCACACTCCTAAACCTTGTGGACAGCCTTCCCAGAAGAGTTGAAGCTATTATAGCTGCAAAAGGTGGGCCAACTCAATATTGAACCCTATGTACTAAGACTGGGCTGCCATTAAAGTTCATGTGCATGTAAAGGCAGGTGTCCCAATACTTTTAATAATATAGTGTATATAGATATGTGTGTGTATTATCCCTGAACACATAAAGTGGACCTGACCACAGAGAGTGGAGATCGGCTGTTACAGGGAACTTCTTGAATGGGTAATTATGCCTAAACAGCACCCAAAAAAGTCTACCTTTTGTCTTGTACTCCTGAAGAAAAATAACCGTGTACACCTGTTCTTTGAGACTCATAGCTGTGTATCTGCAGTTTGAGATCTAAGGCGCTGCTGCCTCTAATTGCCAGTCTCACAATACTTGGAGTGAGATTTGGTGATGAGACTACAGTTCTGCTGACTGTTCTCCATGCTGGAGAGTAAGCTGCACCTGAGTACCTGCAGTGCAAAGATTTCCCCTGCTCTCCACATTGTGCTTGATTCTTTATATGGATCTGTGCTTTCTGAATCTCTCCTGCTCGATCATTTCTCCTTCAGTCATCAGATCTGCAGTCAGCAGGGGATATAATTTGAGAAGGCAAAGCCCTGCATGTAGTGTACTAAGATGGCATCTCCACACAGAGACACAAAGTGTAAAAAGACATGGTAAGTCAGTAATGGGAAAAAGATCAACTGCAGAGAGACCATATACACTACTGGTGACTGGTGTCCTTCTGCTTGCCTGTTTTGGGCACAGCTTCCAGCTTCCAGGGTTCAGCTCCTGTTTAATACTTAACCATCACCTCAATAATACCTGAAAGTGGAACTTCACCCTAAAAGGTGAATAAAAGGTGAAGTTCCGCTTTATGTCCTCTTCCCCTGTCCTTTAACACTTTTGGGCATTTTTCGGGGTGGGGGGCAGGTACCTAGTTTCGGTAGGTACCCGCTCACACTTGCAGTTCCGGATCACCGGAAGTAAGATTGCTGATTGCACAGGACAGGTCAGAAATTCTGGTAAAATCAGAATGTCTTTTTTCTTATCAAATGGGAACAGATAAGAGAAGTTCATTGTTGGGTTTACATGCACTCTCCCCTAACACTTGACCCTTTAAGCCGGCCATACATAGCTCTAAATTCGGCTGGTTCAGCAGGGACCGGCCAAATTGAAACCCATGTAGGCACCCTGGGTGTAAACAAGTCGATTTATTGATCGACTTGTGCACAACTAGGCTGTCTGGGTTTTCCCGAACAATTACCGACGCCGGCTATAGCCAGCAACACTCATCATTGTGTTTTACCAGTAGGGAAGGCTCAGTTGCGCCCCCATTAACACTGACTGTGGTGGAAGGTAAGAAAATTGCATAATCTATGGCCTGCCTAACTGTCCCCCTAAAATTGAATGACACCCCCAATCCCTTATCCTTTAATCCCTTACCCTTATCTATGGCCTATGTTAACCCCTAGTAACTCCTAAGAGCCCTTTCACACTGGGGCGGCGTCGGCGGTAAAACGCCGCTATTATTAGCGGCGTTTTACCGTCGGTATTCGGCCGCTAGCGGGGCAGTTTTACCACCCCGCTAGCGGCCGAGAAAGGGTTAAATACCACCGCGAAGCGCCTCTGCAGAGGCGCTTTGCCGGCGGTATAGCCGCGCCGACCCATTGATTTCAATGGGCAGGAGTGGTGAAGGAGAGGTATACACTCCGCTCCTTCAGCGCTCCGAAGATGCTGCTGGAAGGACTTTTTTTACCGTCCTGCCAGCGCATCGCTCCAGTGTGAAAGCCCTCGGGGCTTTCACACTGGAATGATAGCAGCGGCACTTTCGGGTCGGTTTGCAGGCGCTATTATTAGCCCAATAGCGCCTGCAAACCGCCCCAGTGTGAAAGGGCTCTAACACTAAAACAACCACCATAAGTAGTGTAATCACCTTTCCCCGTGTCTGGTGCAGCTGCAAACAATCCAACCACAATGATCATGGAAGTAAACAGTCACCTGCTGGGGAATTTTAGAAAGTAGTTTTATTTTATCCGTTTGCATCTTTGGAGTGAACACAGGTGCACTGGATGGCACTTCACTGTTCAGTGATGAGGAACAGGACTGCCTTTATGTACATAAAATAATTTTAAAAAAAATTAAATACCGGTAGTTTTTTTTTTACTTTGAACACACAATAATGACTATATACATAGGTTGTTTGTGTCTTATCCATTCTTGGCCGCTGAGTGCATGTCTTGATACTTTTTCATATATATTGAGATACTTATGGTTGGGTCCTCCCAACTGGGCCTTTTATTGACCATTTATTTTTTATAACATTATACGCTCTTCCGCTAACCCTGCAATTCCATTTGGATTCTGTTTTATGTTTTTTGATCCATGAGATTGAAAATACAATTAAACAACCAAATGCTATCTACTATCTGCTTATAATGGATGACTTTTATGCGACCCTTTAGAAAAAGACATTATTTTTGATTTGAAGTGCCCCTAAGGTGGGACAGACATCATTGGTTTGGCATAAGACAGACAGGTAAATTAATAGGAAATGGTCAGATTATGTTGCTGTGTCCCACTTAAGGCTCCGTGATCATATGATCGCTCACAAACTGTTCACACTGGCATGTAAAAATCTGATCTATGAGCAAAAATAGGAATTAGGCTGGGTTCAGATGTGTGGTTTCCCCGCATCCAATTTGCCTGACATGTGAGTGTGCCCAGCTCGCAATGTCCAGGGCAGCCACCATCTGCATTCCAAAAGGGTCCTGTGCGTCTTTGTGTCCAATTCAGGTGCAAATTCAGGCAAAAATTCGGACCTGATTTGCACATGAACCGGTGAACAGGGATGCACCGGACACCGTTGTGGGGAACTGCGGCCGGACATATGTGACCCCGGCCTTAACCTGCCTTGTGATCAAATGGTTATATACCCTAGAGCAGGGGTCTCCACACTTTCTAAGGAAAGGGCCAGTTTACTGTTCTTTAGACTTTGGGGGCCGGTCTGTCAGTGTCAGTAGAAAATGCCCTAATGTCAATTGGAGTAAACAATGCCCAATCATTGGTATTAGTGGGAGGAATAGTGCTCCATCGTTGGTATCAGGGGAAGGAATAATGCCCCATCATTGGTGTCAGTGGGGGGGAATTTGGCCCCATTGTTGGTGTTAGTGGGAGGAATAGTGCCCCAAAGGCTGGATATAGGCAGGCAAAGGGAATATCTGGCCCCTGGGCCGCAGCTGGGAAATCACTGCCCTAGTGTACGAAGGTAAGAGCCCCTCACACCTTCTGCGTCATGTAATATGCTGGTATCTTGTTGAGGATAGATGTATATTTTACTGTTTACCTGAATTTTGAACATAATTTTGGGGCTTATCACAACACTGTTACTTGAGGTGTGCTTGTAACTGCCAGGTGTCACAATACTTACATCCTCCTTTGTGTCCTTTTGCAGATCGCTGGTTATAAGAGATGACTGTGGTTCTGTCCATGAACAGATTCTGCAGCCCCATTACCTCTGAGGGTGCTACTGACATTGTGGACTATAGGAGTGTGTGGGAGTCCCAGGACAACGCAGACAGATCCTCCACCTCTCTCCATGCCCAGCACCAGGAGTACAGACTATGTGACCCTTCTACAGGTACGTGTCTGCTATACTCATCCAACTAAGAGAATACAAAAAATGTGTTGCGGTTCCCACCAGAAAAGGTCTAATGCCCCGTATACACAATCAGATTTTCCAAAGGGAAATGTTGGATGTGAGCTTGTTGGCGGAAAATCCGACCGTGTGTATGCTCCATCAGACATTTGTTGTCGGACTTTCCGCCAACAAATGTTGGCTAGCCGGTTCTCAAATTTTCCGCCAACAAATGTGTGTTGTTGGACTTTCCAATCGTGTGTACACAATGCTCACCAAACACAACATTAGCAAAAGGAGCCCAAAGTGTGGTGCAGGACTATTGATCTTTTTTTTTATCGGCTTGCCGTACGTCTTGTACGTCACTACGTTCGTAATCGTTGGCCAACATTTGTGTAACCGTGTCTATGCAAGACAAGTTGGAGCCAACACCCTTCAAACAAAATTCCACGGTTTTGTTGTCGGAAAGTCTGATCGTGTGTACGGGCATTACTCTTCTTGTTTTTAAAAAGAAGTCTCACTTCTATTTAATTAAAGTGGAATTCCAGATTTTAACGATCTAAACTTAAAATTGCTCCCATCGCCCTTTTTACTCCTATTCTAATTACCCTGTAGAAGGAAGATGCTTATACTTACCTATTCTCAGGTTGCTCCGGTCTGGTCATGTGATCAGCTCCCAACAGAGGAGGAACAGCGAACAACAGATGACCCGTAGTACGCCTATGGGTGACGTCACCATGCAGGCATTCCATCCACTGCTGGCTCTCTCTTTTTTCCCCTGAAGCCAGCTGCTGGGCAGATGAGGGGACCAGACTGGAGTGCTCTGTGAATAGGTAGGTTTAGGCATCTCCCTTCTGTAGGCTAGTTAGAATAGGAGTTAGAGGGAGGGTGGTAGCAGATTTAAGATGAGATAGTTATAGCCTGGAATTCCATTTTATGTGTTCTGTTTCTCAGAGGACAAAGTAAATGTAGTACTTTGTCCCATCTTCCTATGTGTTGTCTAAGGCTAGCTGTGAGGGCAGGGCACCCCTCATCCCCCCACACCCATCTGCAACTCAGCTAGCAAGGAGAAGTCTGCTTTGACAGATGGAATTTTTCTCTGTCTCCAAGTACTTGCCCAATACAAGCATCTCATGGGGAATGCAACGGGAGGGGGGCTTGCCAGCTAAAATATTCCAGGCAAGCTGTCAATTGCTTGGAGAAAAAAAGCACCGTCTGTCAAATCAGCCATCTCCTTGTTATCTGCGTTGTCGGTTGGCCGTGGAGGGATGAGGGGTGCCCTGTCCAACTTTACAACTAACCTGCCCTGTACACACGAGTGGAATCTCCGTCGGAAAAATCTTGGATGGTTTTTCCGACAGAATTACGCTAAAGCTTGGCTTGCATACACACGGTCACACAAAAGTTCTCTGAACATTCGACCGTGAAGAACGTGGTGATGTACAACACTACGACGAGCCGAGAAAATGAAGTTCAATGCTTCCGAGAATGCGTCGAATTGTTTCCGTGCATGCGTGTTTTTTGCGCGTCGGAATTGCATACAGACGAACGGAATTTCCGTCAAGAACTTTTCCCATTGGAAAAATAGAGAACCAGCTCTCAATCTTTTGCTGGTGGAAATTCAGACAGAAAAAGTTGGATGGAGCATACACTCCCATCACACTTTTTTTTGACGGAAATTCCGACCGTGTGTATGAAGCATTAGACCCCGGATGTCCAAACTATGGCCCTCCAGCTGTTGCGGAACTACACTTCCCATGAGGCATTGTAAAACTCTGACATTCACAGACATGACTAGGCATGATGGGAGTTGTAGTTCCTTAACAACTGGAGGGCCATAGTTTGGACACCACTGCGGATTAGACATTATGTAGGAAGATGAGACAAAGCAATACAGGTACTGGGGAAGTGAACACATAACAAATGGAAGCAAGGCTTCTTTTTTAAAAGGAAGGGCAGAAAAACCTGAGTTGGGCAGTACCAAATGAATTTCTTATGCCGCGTACACACGAGCGGACTTTCTATCCTACTTGGTCCGGCACACTTTCCGACGGACTTTGTCCGCCAGGTGCGCCGGACTTTAAAACGGACGGACTTGCCCACACACGCCGGGACTTTCCGGCGGGCTAAGTCCGCCCGTCTTTCCGACGGACTTTCGCCGGAGTTCCGGCGGACTTTCAGAATGAACGGACTTGCCCACACACGGACAAGTCCGTTCATTTTGAACGTGACTCAGGTGCGACGGGACTAGAAAAGGATGTCAATCTTGCCGCTTTTATCGGCGAGATTGACACCTTGCGAGCCCCGTCGCGGGGCATACCAGGCCCTTAGGTCTGGTATGGATTATAAAGGGGAACCCCTACGCCGAAAAACGGCGTGGGGTCCCCCCTAAGATCCATACCAGACCCCGATCCGAGCACGCAGCCTGGCCGGTCAGGAAAGGGAGTGGGGACGAGCGAGCGCCCCCCCCCCTCCTGAACCGTACCAGGCCGCATGCCCTCAACATGGGGGGTGGGTGCTTTGGGGGAGGGGGCGCCCTGCGCCCCCCCCCCAAAGCACCTTGTCCCCATGTTGATGAGGACAAGGGCCTCTTCCCGACAACCCTGGCCGTTGGTTGTCGGGGTCTGCGGGCGGGGGCTTATCGGAATCTGGGAGCCCCCTTTAATAAGGGGGGCCCCCAGATCCCGGCCCCCCACCCTATGTAAATGAGTATGGGGTACATGGTACCCCTACCCATTTACCTAGGAAAAAAGTGTAAGTAATAAAACACACTACACAGGTTTTTAAAATATTTTATTAAACAGCTCCGGGGGGGGGATCTTCCTCCGGCTTCGGGGGTCTTCTTCCGGCTCCGGGGGTCCCTCCGCTTCTTCTCCCGGCGTCCGGTTGGTTCTTCTCCGCTCTCCGGCCTCTTCTCCCGGTGTCGCAGGTCTTCGGCCGGCCCCTCCGCTGTCTTCATGTAGCTCTATTGCAAGCGGAGGTCCGGGCTTCTTGGCTTCTTGGCTTCTCTTCTCTTCTCTTCCCCCAGATGTTGACACGACGCTCTCTCCGGCTGGACTGGTCTCTGAGGGCTGCGTTGTGACTTATATAGGCGGAGACCCCGCCCCCATATGATGTCACAGTCCCTGGGCATGCTGGGACTGTGACGTTTTAGGGGGCGTGGTCGACCACGCCCCCTAAAACGTCACAGTCCCAGCATGCCCAGGGACTGTGACATCATATGGGGGCAGGGTCTCCGCCTATATAAGTCACAACGCAGCCCTCAGAGACCAGTCCAGCCGGAGAGAGCGTCGTGTCAACATCTGGGGGAAGAGAAGAGAAGAGAAGCCAAGAAGCCCGGACCTCCGCTTGCAATAGAGCTACATGAAGACAGCGGAGGGGCCGGCCGAAGACCTGCGACACCGGGAGAAGAGGCCGGAGAGCGGAGAAGAACCAACCGGACGCCGGGAGAAGAAGCGGAGGGACCCCCGGAGCCGGAAGAAGACCCCCGAAGCCGGAGGAAGATCCCCCCCCAGGAGCTGTTTAATAAAATATTTTAAAAACCTGTGTAGTGTGTTTTATTACTTACACTTTTTTCCTAGGTAAATGGGTAGGGGTACCATGTACCCCATACTCATTTACATAGGGTGGGGGGCCGGGATCTGGGGGCCCCCTTATTAAAGGGGGCTCCCAGATTCCGATAAGCCCCCGCAGACCCCGACAACCAACGGCCAGGGTTGTCGGGAAGAGGCCCTTGTCCTCATCAACATGGGGACAAGGTGCTTTGGGGGGGGGGGCGCAGGGCGCCCCCTCCCCCAAAGCACCCACCCCCCATGTTGAGGGCATGCGGCCTGGTACGGTTCAGGAGGGGGGGGGGGCGCTCGCTCGTCCCCACTCCCTTTCCTGACCGGCCAGGCTGCGTGCTCGGATCGGGGTCTGGTATGGATCTTAGGGGGGACCCCACGCCGTTTTTTCGGCGTAGGGGTTCCCCTTTATAATCCATACCAGACCTAAGGGCCTGGTATGCCCCGCGCTCGCCGCAATAGGAAGATTTGTTTTTCCTATTGCAGCGAGCGCGAGATGCAATACCCTGCCCTCGTGTCGTATTTGGTCTGTCGGACCAGCCTACACACGAGCGGGCTTTCCGTCGGACCAGCACACACACGGGCGGACTTTCCGCCCGAAACTGAGTCCGACGGAAAGATTTGAAACTTTCTTTAAATCTAGGTCCGGCGGGCTTTTGGGAAGAAGTCCGCCGGAAAAGTCCGCCGCCGCCCACACACGGGCGGATTGTCCGGCACACTCTGGTCCGCCGGACCAAGTATGCCGGAAAGTCCGACCGTGTGTACGCGGCATTAGACTCATAGTATAAAGCATCCTCTACTCGTTAGAGTAGGCTTCCTCAGGAGGAGGGCCGGAGAAGTATAACAGCAGTTTATCATCTTGAACAACACCGCATGGAGATAAAGTGTGGCTGTGATACAAAGTGCCATATTGGGAAAACAAGCAACATGTACTCACATTTGTGAATCATCTGTGAGAAACAGCAGTTGGAAATACCATTTAAGAGATCTGCAACTTTGTTTCCATGTGGTGTGAAGACAACATAAACTCCTGCGGTTTTAACATTTAACAGAAGCTTCACCTGTGAGATATCCTTACAATTTGGACTGAGTTTTTATGACATTTGGCACACGATTTGAGGAACTCCAGTCGTTTAAAAACAAATTAAAGTCAACAGCTATAAATACTAAAGCTACTGACTTTTAAGAAGCAGACACTCACCAGCCCAGGAGTCCAGCACTGTCTTCACCCAGGCCGGTTCTTTGCTGGTCTTCGGATTCCCGGCACCGCCATCATGGCTCTGGGAGTCAGCTGTGACTTCCTGCCATTTCACAGCCAACTCCCACAGCGATCTTGTGCAAGCGCAGTGTGGAGCCGGATGGTAAACAGCAGGAAGTAAGACAGTCCCCCCACTGCGTGAGATTGTACTTCATTGTCCTGCAGCCTCTTGGGACGTTTGACTTGTCCCAGGAGCTTGAAGGTGGCGGGACGAGCCAAACTTACATAATACATTTTTGCCTAGGTGAGCAATGAGGAAGTGGGAATGGGTACAGGTATGAAAAAGGTACCCACTCCCAGGACCCCCCGCCCCCTCCACCAAAACATTCAAATATTTTACTTGGGTGGGGGGAAGGGGGAGGCAGCTTAGCAGTACTTTCACTTTTAAGTGAAGGTCCACTTTAATTTAGGAAGATCAGCACAGTCCAATATATTGTTTATAGTGTTGGTAACATACTCCAGTATTTACAGCCACATGGACAACTCAGTCAGCATAATTCAATCACCATGATATCATGGGTTGGGTTGAAGAAGATGAAGATTCTCTAGCTTTGTGCACTGGTCCAAATCATTTGTTGGAGGGGGGATTGTGGTGTGGGGGTTGTTTTTCAGGGGTTGGGCTTGGCCTCCTAGTTTCAGTGAAGGGAACTCTTAAGGCGTCAGCATACCAAGACATTTTGGACAATTTCGTGCTCCCAACATTCTGGGAACAGTTTGGGGATGGCCCCTTCTTGTTCCAACATGACTGCGCACCAGCGTACAAAGCAAGGTCCATAAAAACCTGACCAGAGTCCTGACCTCAACCCGATAAAACACCTTTGGGGTGAATTAGAGAGGAGACTGTGAGCCAGGTCTTCTCGTCCAACATCAGTGCCTGACCTCACAAATTCGCTTCTGGAAGAATTCCCATAGACACAACCCTAAACCTTGTGGACAGCCTTCCCAGAAGAGTTGAAACTGATATAGCTGCAAAGGGTGGGCCAACTCAATATTGAACCCTACAGACTAAGACTGGGATGCCATTAAAGTTCATGTGCGTGTAAAAGCAGGTGTCCCAATACTTTTGACAATATAGTGTGTATTTTCTCCCTTGCTGAAGTAAAAATGTTCACCCAGCATACCTTTAATTTGAGTTTTGTTTGGAAAGGACCATAGCATTTTGTCATATGACTCTCTGCTATGCAGTCAACTTCTTTTTGGCAGTGTAAGGGCTAGTGTAGACAGCATTATTGAAGTGCACTTTAAGACATACTTAAAGCCAAAACTTTTTTTGTAGTTTTGGATGGAATGCAGAAGAGTGGGAACTACTGAGGAGATTTTACCCCTCCATCTAACCAGGTGATCATTGTCTCCGGTACAGAAATATTGTGACATACAAAGTTGACCAGTTACCACATAAACAGGTGCTGAGGGGGAATCTTCCAATGGGGACACCTGTTCCAGGAACAACTGTCTAAAGTTGGCCATACACTTTGCAGTCTCACTGTACAATCTTGGTTATACCAAAACTATGTGGTTTGATAAGGTACCTAGACAATCCAATCCATTTGTATCCAGTCAGACAGACCTTCACACTACAGAGTTGTTGTCAGATTTAGAGATGCACCGAATAGAAATTTTGGTGCCGAAACCGAAAATGCAGGATGCACTTGGACCGAATAACGAAACCCGAAAACGACAGTTTTTAAAAAATATAAAATATATACATTTTTATATATAATTGTATTATATTCAAATTTTTAATTAAGATCATGAATTTAAATTAATATGAATTTATTTTCGGACATCATTGGCACCTTTAGCGCAAGAAAAGCACAAGAAAATTGTATCCCTTTATACTCTATGTATGTCTTCACACTGGTCCATTGCGCTTCTGTTGTGGTGTTAAAAATCTTGCTTGCTGCATTTTTGGTCAGTTAAAAAATTGCACCTCCCTGCTGAAATGCATTGAAAATGCAGCAAGAGCACATCAATAATGTTACGTTTTTGATGCGGCTTTTGAGTCACGTGACTTATGAAAAATACACTTAAGCACAGTAAAGTCACAGCAAAATTACGTGCGTTTTTGGCGCCATTATCGGCACCTGTTTCTTTTATCGGCTAAATGCCGATAACACCATTTTCGCCCGAAATGATGGTGCATCTCTAGTAAGATCTACAATATATTGTACAGTCAGATTGGAATGTGTGTGATGAGCTTAAAGCTGCGTTACACCCAAAAGTGGAAATTCCGCTTTAAGGTCTCCTCATTCCCTTACATGCCACATTTGGCATGCAGATTTTTTTTTTGGGGAGGGGGGGGAGCATGTACCTAGTTTTGACAGGTACCTGGCTCCCACTTCCACTCGGGCCGCCTATTCGACTTGAGCGGAAGTTCTCCTCTCCCCCCTCCCTGTAATCTTCTGGGACATGTCACAGGTCCCAGAAGATTGCCCAGTCATTGAGGAGGCACAGCGCGACATGGGCAGTAAAACAGGTGGTTGATTTGTGTTTTTACCACTCCCTGACCGCCTACCTACAAAATAACACTATCCATGTGCATTACCCTGGCCACAATGCCTCATTTCAAAGTGCAGCAAATTGAATTTGGCATGTTACCTTCGGCTAGTCGTGACACTTGTCAGACGGGCTCATTGATGCCAATGAGACTGTGCCGTAATGAGACTGTACCTTGTGCCAGCCGCTTGGCATGAGGTTGCAGCGTTATATCACAATACAAAATCCTCCTTAGGATCGTAAAAAAATATAGGCAATCAGGAGGGGTCATCCCATCCCCCTGGAATACTTTTCAGAGGGGTGATGATGACTCCGCCGACATTGAAGAAGTTCACGACAAGAAGTGAATTCATTCCCTACTCCATCCAAAAACAATAAAAACGTTTTGCCTTTTAAAACCCCTTAAAGCGGAGGTCCACCCTAAAATAAAAAATTACATTAATATTCTCAAAAAAATATATAAAAAAAATTTAAAAAAAAAAATTTTTTACTTACCAGAAACCCCTGTTGCTAGGCAGGCTTCCTAATCTGCCTCTTCCTATTCCGCGGCGCTGTTCTCCTCTTCGGCGAGATGCCCCGTTGTCTTCTGGGACATGTGCGTGTCCCAGAAATCAACAGGCAATTCACAAAGCGCTGCGCGACTCACGCCTGCGCAGTAGGAAACGGGCAGTGAAGCCGCAAGGCTCCACTGCCTGTTTCCCTTCGTTAAGATGATGGCGCCGGCACCCGATCCGATGGACGGATCGGCCTCGGGGGGGGCCGACATCGCGGGCTCCCTGGACAGGTAAGTGTCCTTATTAAAAGTCAGCAGCTACAGTGTTTAGAGCTGCTGACTTTTTATTAAAAAAAAAATTGCGGCTGGAACACCGCTTTTATAGTGTAGTGTGGAGGCAGCGTTTCATCTGGTTTGCGTTCTATTTCTTTGGACGCAGCCAGTCCTACTGAAAACCATTGCAAGCAAAGCATGAACACAACCCTTGCATGCGTGAGCCCTAAGACCCCTTTCACACTGGGGCGGTTTGCAGGCGCCATTGCGCCTGCAAACTGACCCGAAACAGCCGCTGCTGTGGCTTTCACACTGGAGCGGTGCGCTAGCAGGACGGGAAAAAAAGTCCTGCCAGCAGCATCTTCTGAGTGGTGAAGGAGCGGAGTGTATACATCGCTCCTTCACTGCTCCTGCCCATTGAAATTAATGGGAGGGCACGGCTATATCGCCGGCAAAGCGCCTCTGCAGAGGCGCTTTGCGGTGGTTTTTAACCCTTTCTCGGCCGCTAGCAGGGGGTAAAACTGCCCCGCTAGCGGCCGAATACGCCGATAATACAACGGTAAAGCGCCGCTAATAATAGCAGCGCTTTACCGCCAACGCACCTCCCGCCCCAGTGTGAAAGGGGCCTAAATGTGGGCGGGGTTACGGGGACAGCGCTGGAATTAGGGAACGCTCCCCTGGCTGCACATTCAGAGGACGAGGATACGGACAGCTCTGGTGCTTTGATTGGAGGGGTAGTCAGGGGCGAATGCTGGAATATAAATTAGAACCAGTGCCCGGGAAAGCTTTGTCCCCGGATTCGGTTATAAAATGATATGTTTGACCGGAATAGAAAACTCCTTTAATGCCTTTCTTCGGCGAGGTTTTGTGTGCATTAATCTGCATTAATCATTACCTTGTGCATGTCGGGCTCTGTGGATGTCTGAGGAGACGGATCAGCTTTCCAGAATGCTGCAGGGAATTCACCTCACAGGACCGCATGACTGATCTTTAATAAAGGCACTTAGTCAGGGAAGCTGTGCCTGGATACAATGCCTGGATTCTGCCAGGATGGCTCTGTCTCCAGAGGAAATACCTCAGTGCAATGGTAAAGGGTTAGTTCACCTTTACTAGAAAAAAACGGCCTATGCAGATAAGGGGCGCCTGTAGATAAAAACAAACTGTGCAGCTCTGATTAAAGTTGAATAATACCCTTACTGTAGGTGTAGGCCCTTTACCTACCACCTGAAGCCTGACTGGAATACTCTCAGGATATTGCTAGGACAATGAGGCCTAGTCGTTCTGCTCACCTCCTCCATCACAGGAGTGAGCTCTTTCTCCAATTCCCACCCCTCACATGCTTTCTCTCCCCTGATGCAGTAGCTCTCAGCTCAGAATTTGGAAGCTCACTCCTGTGATGGTGAAGGTGATCAATACTAGCACCATCCTGGGAGTATTCCAGTCAGACTTCATGAGGTATGTAAATGCATACCTCCCAACCAACCTGGAATGGGCAGGATCGTCCTGAATTTCCTCTCCTTTGTTCATTCATAACGGAAACATAGTAAACTGTGTTTACTATGCTGCAGTTTGCGAATGAACGGGAAGCCACACTGTACACAGCACTTCTACAAAGGTACTGAGGATTCTATGGGGTTGATTTACTAAAACTGGAGCATGCTAAATCGGGTGCAGCTCTGCATAGAAACCAATTAGCTTCCATTTTTTTTTTTAAAGTCTAATTGAACAAGCTGAAGTTAGAAGCTGATTGGCTACTAGGGGTGCACTGAATTAAAATTTTGGTACCGAAACTGAAAATGCAGGATGCACTTTGCCGAAAACCGAAAATGACAGTTTTTTTAAGATAAAATTGTATTATCCACTTTAAGACCGGGCCTCTTTTTTAGATGTGGTGTTTACAAGTTAAAAACAGGTTTTTTTTTTGCTAGAAAATTACTTAGAACCCCCAAACGTTATACATTTTTTTTCTAACGCCTTAGAGAATAAAATGGCGGTCCTTGCAATACTTTCTGTCACACAGTATTTGCACAGCGGTCTTACAAGCGCACTTTTTTTAAAAAGAATACACTTTTTTTAATTAAAAAATAAGACAACAGTAAAGTTAGCCCATTTTTTTTTATAGAAAAATATAAGTGTTTCACCAGGCCTGCAGAAACACTACTCAGCGCCAGGTCACTATACTGATCCAAAATGTAGATGTATATAAAAATATAAAAATATTACTGAACATTCAAGAGTGCATAAATGTGAATAACCATCAGTATGCAACTGTATATAAAAAATCATTCATAAACACATACGGTAAATGAAATTGGACTCCACTTTGCCTGTTAAGCAGAGAGAAGACCTGAAAAAAGGTGCAAAGCAGCTATCTCAAACAAAATACGTAAATGTAAAAAAAGGTGTTATAAAATAATCCAAGATTAGACTAAATCATCTCACTAGACAGCGCTAATGTTGAGCAACTGAAACATGTGTCCAACAACACATGCCAAGGAAAATCCTATAACAGAAAAGTCCCTTAGGAGAAAGTCCCTTATATAGGGCAGTGATGTAAAGTTCAGGGTGTAGTTCACAAAATAATAATCAGGTGATCATGAAAACAATCCTCCGCATGCACCTTCCACCGATCCCTAGGAAATCCACCCGGTGCAAGCACTCTCCCCCTAGGGGGTTAAACTCACCAGAAATGGGGAGCAAAAAAGCATTCAGAATAAACACTCTTTGCCAGCAGCTTGTTGTCAACATCGCTTCATGAAGGGTCGCAGATTTTCAGGGCTCATATTAAATTGCGACAAAGTACCCCGAATTAGTGGGTCCTTCACTAGTAATAGAATGGAAGATCCTTTGTCTCAACCATGGAAGCTGAACGGCCTTGGAAGCTCCCCCGTTCAGCTTCCATGGTTGAGACAAAGGATCTTCCATTCTATTACTAGTGAAGGACCCACTAATTCGGGGTACTTTGTCGCAATTTAATATGAGCCCTGAAAATCTGCGACCCTTCATGAAGTGATGTTGACAACAAGCTGCTGGCAAAGAGTGTTTATTCTGAATGCTTTTTTGCTCCCCATTTCTGGTGAGTTTAACCCCCTAGGGGGAGAGTGCTTGCAGCGGGTGGATTTCCTAGGGATCGGTGGAAGGTGCATGCGGAGGATTGTTTTCATGATCACCTGATTATTATTTTGTGAACTACACCCTGAACTTTACATCACTGCCCTATATAAGGGACTTTCTCCTAAGGGACTTTTCTGTTATAGGATTTTCCTTGGCATGTGTTGTTGGCCACATGTTTCAGTTGCTCAACATTAGCGCTGTCTAGTGCGATGATTTAGTCTAATCTTGGATTATTTTATAACACAGTTTTTACATTTTTTTTTATATTGTGAAAGCTAATGTTACAGCGAGTAAATTGATACCCAACATGTCACGCTTCAAAATTTTGCCCGCTCGTGGAATGGCGACAAATTTTTACCCTTATAAATCTCCATAGGTGAGATTTAAAAAATTCTACAGGTTGCATGTTTTGCATTACAGAACCGTTCTAGTGCTAGAATTATTGCTCTCCCTCTACTGATCACGGCGGTTTGAACACTGTTTTCATATGCGGGCGCTACTCACGTATGCGTTCGCTTCTGCACGCAAGCTCGGCGGGACGGGGGACATTTAAGTTTTTGTTTTTTTTCTTATTTATTTTACCTTTTATTTTTTATTTTCACACTGTTTTAAAAAAAAATTGTGTCACTTTTATTCCTATTACAAGGAATGTAAACACCCCTTGAAATAGAAAAAAAGCATGACAGGACCTCTTAAATATGAGATCTGGGGTCAAAAAGACCTCATATCTCATATTTACATTAAAATGCAATAAAAAAAAAAAAAAATTGTCATTTAAAAAAATGAAAAAAAAAATGGCCCTTTAAGAGCTATGGGCGGAAGTGACGTTTTGATGTTGCTTCCGCCCTGCAGTGTCATGGAGACAGGTGGGGGCCATCTTCCCCTCACTCATCTCCATACACAGCCACAGGAAGGATCCGATTGACTCTGCCAGAGCGGCACCAGATCGTGGTTGGAGGGAGGGCCTCTCCCGCCGCCGATAAAAGTGATCTTGCGGTGAATCCGCCACAGAGACCACTTTTATCTTGTACCGGACCTCCGGCTGAACACATAGATACCGGGGTTATGGCAGCTAACAATGATATCCGTCCTCAAAAAACAGGAGTCAGGACATTGTTACTTCATCCGCCCGGACAATTCAGCTCCGTGACGCAGGGAGATCGCCGCTCTGTGTGAGGAGGAGGAAGGGAGGGGAGAACTGGGGCGCTCCAGGATGACACCCCCGCAGTGGGTGGCACCTGGGGTGCACCCCGCCCCCTTTTCGGCTCCATTATCGGCACCTTTTCTTCTTTCAGGCAATGCCGAAAACACAGTTTTTGCCCTGTTTTTCGGCTGCAGAAATTTTGGTGCACCACTATTGGCTACCATACACAGCTGCACCAGATTTTGCACTCCAGTTTTAGTAAATTAAATCCTTTTCTTTTTCCTCAAAAGTGAGGCATCCGGGGTCTGTTTAGATATCTCACCAAAGCCCCCCCAACAGGGCTGTTAAAAATGTTAAATAAGAAATAAAATTATAAAAAGTGTAAAAGAAAATGTAAAAAAAATTATTAAGGGTTTGTTCACATGTGCTCTGGTCTCTGAAGAGCGATCTTCAGACAGCATTTGACAGGCAAAAAAAGATAGAAATAAAGAGGTCGGGAGCTTGGTCCCCAACCAAGCCTCCTTAGAGAACGGGGACAATCAGACTATATCGGTACAATAAAAACTAGAGTAAATTCAAGGACGTAGGGTCGTAGGCAGATATGTAATAAAATTATATAAAGGTTTACTAATACAAAATGAATAAAACATAACGAATAATCAGGTACAGAGTAGCCTCCCTGGCGGTTTTCTCGAGTGTGGCTCGGGGTTAAATTTCAGCACCATTAGCGGTAACCCCGAGCCACACTCGGGGTTGCATTGCAGGATCCTGGAAGAGGTTACTTACCTTGTCCCCAGGATCCTGAGATGTCCCCCCGCTGTGTCCGTGGGCTGTGTCCGTGGGCTGTGTCCTCCGCCCCGATGTCCTGTGTGCTGGGCTCCAGTCCCTGAGAGCGTCACGACGCACGGGGGCGGAGCTTGGCGACAAATCCAAAAAAGTGAAAATTCATAACACATACAGTACACTGTAATCTTACAGATTACATTACTGTATGAAATTATTTCACATCCCTTTTGTCCCCAGTGCTTTGACCTATGCCCTGCATGCACTTTTATATTACATATACTGTTCTTTCTGCCTGGAAACTGGAGATTGTCCATAGCAACCAAAAAGTGTCCCTCTACGTTAAAAGTGGTTTTAGACCAGCTAGAAAACAGCGATAATAAATTAGAACACTTGCAGAATTGAGCAATAGTAAATCGTGGGGAAATTTATTTTATTATTATTTTTTATAATTATTTATATTTATTTATTATATTATAATTTATGATTTTGTGTTTCAAACTTCATCATACCCGGGATATCTACTAGACTCTTGGTGGACAGATTTAAGTGTGTTATTGCTAAGAATTACAGGCCTACAATATAAAATGCCAAATTTCCATGCAAAATAATTGTACCGCTTTGAGACGGAAAAATCTGAAATAATCATACCGCCAGGGAGGTTAAAAACATGGTAACAATCCATGTGTATCACCAAGATAATGATCCCCAAACGGGAAAGATCACAGTGGGATAGTTGATCACAGATAACATCTCAACTAGTTTTGCGGTCTAATGCCACTTCGTCAGGAGGATATCTGTAATTTAATTGGCAAATAATCAATAACAATACAATTGACCAGAATAGTAACAGCATCTAATACAATAATGCCAAAAACAAAATATATATGGGGGGGAAGATCAGAGCTGCTTACCTATAACGCTGGCAGGCACAGGACGTCACCAAAGGTTCCCCCGCAGCTACTAGGGGGGACTTACAGATCACTGGACTGGTATCTAAATGGATGGGGTGAGACAGTTGAAATGGGTAAACTATACACTTGGAGGGACTAGGAGTGAAGGGATGTGACTGTGATAAAAGTGTTGGAAAAGGAGGAAAATGATGAGGGATCGTGTGTGAGTGAGGAAGTGAAAAAGCATGAAGGGGAAGGGCAGATGGGCTGTTGCGTTACATTTGGTAAATCTAAGAAAATTATCCAATCACGATAGATAGATCGATAGATCGATAGATAGATAGATAGATCGATAGATAGATCGATAGATAGATCGATAGATAGATCGATAGATAGATAGATAGATAGATAGATAGATAGATAGATAGATAGATAGATAGATAGATAGATAGATAGATAGATAGATAGATAGATAGATAGATAGATAGATAGATAGATAGATAGATAGATAGATAGATAGATAGATAGATAGATAGATAGATAGATAGATAGATAGATAGATAGATAGATGGATGGATGGATGGATGGATGGATGGATGGATGGATGGATGGATGGATGGATGGATGGATGGATGGATGGATGGATGGATGGATGGATGGATGGATGGATGGATGGATGGATGGATGGATAGATAGATAGATAGATAGATAGATAGATAGATAGATAGATAGATAGATAGATAGATAGATAGATAGATAGATACTTTTTTTCTGTGCATTTTAAGGCATGTTGGCAGGAACAGTGACAGGCAGACAAAGCTCATGAGCCTGCAAATCCCATTTCCATAGTTACACATCTGATAATAAGTACATTTAAGGTGGGTGCCTGATAAACACAATGATGACTCCACCGCCTTCCAGACACACATGGCAGCCAGTGTGCAGCACAGACAACAATAATAAGTTGTAGGTAAAGTGACACCACTGTCATTATTAAATGTCTGATCACTGTAATGTAATTCCAACTTCATATATCATTACAGCATAATAAGTGCTGTGTGTCATCCCCATATCACAATGGGAATAGGTTCACACTCTGTAGATAACAAATTTCAGAAAGCATTGGGATGCCGATGGAAGATCTGGAGGGATGCAGTCAGTGTTCAGCCAATGTTCCACCCGGCTCAATCGATTTTCGATCTCTTGTCAAGTCAGGTGGCGGTGCTTACTTTTATTCCCACACACTGCACATATATGTCTATGGCAGCCAAGGTGTCTGTGATGAGAGCACACTCCTAGCACAGTGACTGAGCTGTCATAGACAGCCCACGGTCTCTGGGTATGATCGAGAGCAGGTGGGACAGACTCCCTGTCAAGTGACCACTGTGACAGCCAATCAAGGTGATCATGTGATTGGGAAGTCAGTCCCACCCTCTCCCCCCAAGCATCCGACAATACCGCCCCCCAGCCCTCCCGTTTCACTTACCTGACCCCTCGAAAGTCCCACGCTCGTCCCCAAATCCTATTCGCTGCTCAGCCTGGCCGTTGATTGGCTAGATTGAATGGATTGAAAGCAGCGGAGCCATTGGCTCGCGCAACTGTCAATCACATCCAATGACGCAGCACGCCGGGGGGCGGGGCCGAGTGATACCGTGAGCAGCTATGGCCGCCAGCTGTATCACGGGAGCGCGCCCACAAGCACTCAACACCATGCGAGGGAGCTCGCATGTAGGTGTTGAGTCCTTGCGGGAGGGAGCCGAGACATTAGCCGAGGGACCCCAGAAGACCAGGTTCGGGGCCACTCTGTGCAAAACGAGCTGCACAATGGAGGTAAGTATAACATGTTTGTTATTTAAAAAAAAATATATATCTTTAGTGATCCTTTAAAGTGGAGCCAGCCCCCCCCCCCCCCCCCCCAAAAAAAAAAAAAAAAAAAATGAAAGTCAGCAGGTACAAACACTGTAGCTGCTGACTTTTAATAT
The DNA here is from genome assembly GCA_037952925.1 of Lithobates clamitans. Lineage (NCBI taxonomy): Eukaryota > Metazoa > Chordata > Amphibia > Anura > Ranidae > Lithobates > Lithobates clamitans. The sequence goes on from JBBGZY010000315.1 coordinate 1,392,583, forward strand.
TAGGACACTTACCTGTCCAGGGATCCTGCGATGTTGGCAAACCCAGCCGATTTTTCAATCAGCTCTCGGGTTCTGCTGCCGCCATTCCTCGTGGGGGAGACTGGCAGTGAAGCCTTGCGGCTTGACACTCGGATCCCTGCTGCGCATGCACGAAGTGCGTTACGCTTTCTGAATGACCCAGTGGCAGTGGGAGGAGAAGGGGGGCCGAACTTCCAGGAGAACTCGCCAAGTGGGGACGAATACCTGTCACAAAAAAAGGTACCTGCTCCCACCTTCCCCCCGAAAGGTGCCAAATTTGGCAGCAGAGAGGGGGAGCAAACAAGCGGAGCTTCCCCTTTTTGTTACTAAAGGCAAATAGACTGTGCACTTTGCAAAGCAGTTGCTCCAGAGCTTAGTAAATGAGCTAAAGCTTCACTTTGCAAAGAATATCCAATCATATTCAAGGAAAATAAACAAAACAGCATTTTTGCTTGCACATGATTGGATGATGGATGTCAGCGGAGCTTCTGCTCATTTATTAGGCTCTGGAGCAACTGCTCTTTGCAAGGTGCACAACCTATTTGCCTTTAGTAAATCAACCCCTGTGTGCCACACACAGGATCTACTACATGGGTGCCTACTACAGTGATTTCCAGATTCCACAGGGTCCCACATGTATGGCACATACATACTTACATTGATCCAAGCTGGACCGATGTAATTACCTACCTAAACATTCAGCTTTACCAGTACTTAGCTTCTCATTACTACTCCTGGCGCTTCTTTATTCCTGAAGATGGTGGCAGTTCTCTGGCACAGGATTAACAAATCGGTTTGCTGCTCAGTGTTTATTGCACACAATAAGAAATCAGTCTCTTCATTGCCGGGGTAATGACTGAACCTTGTAATCCCACCAAGGCCACCAAGTCCCACCAAATCCCACCAAGGCCAATCCACTTATCTCCAGAGCAGTGAGAGATACACCGAGTTTATAGAATATCCCGGTAAGTGGGGATATCCTCGTATAAGTGAATTTGAGTGAACATTTCTGAATTTGCACGAAATGGAATATCTCATCGCAGCCAATCAGAAGTCATCTTTTCACTAGCAGAGCTGTGAAGTTTGAAAAAACAAAGTGCATTTTTTAAATTTTCTTGAATATGGACACAAAGGTGTGTTCAGTCATTTAACATAATGGAGTTTATTTACTAAAGGCAAGTCCACTTTGCACTGTAAGTGCAAGGAAAATAAAAAACAGCATTTTTGCTTGTACATGATTCTCAGCTGGGGATCAGACAGCTGTGTTTTGTCTGGCTGAAACCCTTCACCAAGCAACCCTGGATCTGGTGACCTGATTTCCTATCCATCATCCCAAAGACATCCATATTAAGCCTCAAGTGACCCACCAGACTGTAAAGCTGGGGGTCATGTGGATCTGGTGAGTGGGGACACATAAGGGGGTGTTGTGCACCTGAATTTTTTGAAGCACCTTTCTTCTCTTCATTTTTGGATTGGAGCACCTTGAGTCATTTGTTTTGGAGTTTGTGTTGTTTTATTATTTTTCATTCCACATTTATTTATTGTTTGCGAGCGCTAAATTTATATCTATTTTTTCATAATAAAATCAGCAGAGCTTCCTCTCGTTTCAGAACTTCCCCTCAGATCTAAAGTGACTGCACTTCCAAGTGCACTTGCAGTACAAAGTGGATTTGCCTTTAGTAAATCATCCCCAATGCATGTGAATACTGATTGCCTGGATACAGTAGATAAACTGCTCCACGGATCACCTACCGGGAAGTTGTCAGGAGGATCCTGATTAGTCAGGCCCCTTTCACACTTGTGCAACTTGTCCTGCGACTTGGGACTGCAAAGTCGCTTGACAAGTCGTTCCCCATGATTTCCAATGATAACCATTCATATATGTGCGACTTCAAGTTGTGCTGACTTCTAAGTAGTCCCTGTACTACTTTGGTCTGACTTTCGTGCGAGTTGAGGTCCACATACCTCAAGTTTACTCATTCTCGAAATCGCGTCAAAATCGCGGTCGCGAAATCACAGTAAAATCACGGCAAAATCGTGCGACTTTGAAGTTGCGGTAGTGTAAAGTGGGCCTCAGTGATTCTTCTAATTTGTTTGTTTCAAGACCCAATTACAGTAGCTGCACTTTGTATTGATTTGTTGTTACTACAGTGGACAAAATAGTTAGTGCTGCTGTTTTTCGGTAAAATCTACAATCATTTTTAGGAAGAGAAATGCACCTTATATATTATATTGGCCCCGCGTCTAACTGCTTTGAATGTGAAATTTGGCATCTTTGTTGTTGCACAAAATCCTTTTCTTTTACAATGGATCCATTTGTTGGCCCACTGTATAAGACAGGGTTTCTCATCTAGGGTTCCTCCAGAGCAGTGGTCTCCAAACTGCCCTTCGCTTGCCTCTATTTGGCCCTTGGGGCACTATTGCTCCCACTGATACAAGGCACCCTTCCTCTCACTGACACCAATGATGATACACCATTCCTTTCACTGAGACCAATCATGGGACACCATTCCTTCCACTGAGACCAATCATGGTGTACTATACCCTCCACTGAGACCAATCATGGGACACCATTCCTTCCACTGAGACCAATCATGGTGTACTATACCCTCCACTGAGACCAATCATGGGGCACTATTCCCTCCACTGAGACCAATCATGGGGTACTATTTCCTCCACTGAGACCAATCATGGGGTACTATTCCCTCCACTGACACGGGCATTTTCTACTCCCACTGGCCACAGTCCGGCCCCCCTAAAGCCTGAAAGACAGTAATTTATTCCTTTGTTTAGAAAGATTGGAGACCCTTGCTCCAGAGGTTTCTAGGGGTTCCTTAAACAAGGAGCAATTTCTGCCTCTTAGATAAGTTTCCACTGACTCATTGGTCCTTTTAGCTGTCTGTAAGGGGGTAATTCTTCCTAATGTTCACAAGTGTAAGGAGAATTCTTCCCTCTGACCATCACACTAATGTATCGTGAGTTGTACATATACAGTGGAACCTTGGATTACGAGCATAATCCGTTCCAGGAGAATGCTTGTAATCCAAAGCACTCGCATATCAAAGCAAGTTTCCCCATAGAAGTCAATGGAAACGAAGATAATTTGTTCCGCATTGGCTTCTATTGTATGCAATACCGCATGTGGCCAGAGGTGGGGGGGGGCGTCGGAGAACCTTGGAAATACTCGGGGACAGCGCGGCTGAACTCGGAAACCCTCGGAAAAACTCGGGAACTGAGTATTTCCGAGTGATTCCGAGTATTTCTGAATGGCTCCAAACCGAGTAACTTTTAGCAGGGGTTCCCTGAGACCGCAAAGTTATTTCGAGGGTTCCTTTGTGTAGAAAATGTCGAGAAAGGCTGATATAAGGAGACCACTATAGAGATGTTAAAAATAACCTTTTTTACCTTAACTATTGACCAAATCAAACATGACTTAAATGATGCAGTCTGTCACTAACACAGCAGTTTTTAGGTTCATCACTTGTTTCTCCTGCCAGTAGATCCGTTATGTTTCCATTTCCTGTAATAGGGTGACAACACAGTTCTTTTGAACAGTGAAATTGGACAGCAGCTATGTCACCTTAAGGACAGGGTAGTCTTAGGCCTCATTCACACTGCCACACCTGCGTTTAGTTTTTCTAAATGCCAAAGTAATCATCGGTGAAGTATACACAACTTGTATGCCTCCCAAATCGCTTTTTTCTGCAGTTAGATGTTCCCACTTTAAAGCTTAAGTTTAAGTAAAAATGTTATTTTAAAAAGCAATCCCCCTCCTCCATTCATAGAAGCCATTCTGTAGCTTCCACCAATGAAAAGCGCTCTATGAATGGACAACGGGTGGATGAATGAAAGGTTCCCCTCCTCCATTCTATTCTCTACTATATATGTATCAGTCAGTTTGATGAAATGCTCCATTCTGCTGTATTTTCAAGATATTGCTATCATCTTAGCCCCTTGGCACAATAATGGGTAGCTTGCCCCTGTTCTTGCTTGTTTGAGGACATTCTTGTTGCGTGACATATCCCTGTCTTCCAACCAGTTGAGGTATGCGGAGATACCTTATGGTGCCTTCAACTGAAATGCTGCCCTTTGTATTTTAGTTTAGTACATGTTCATTTGAAAGACATATATGGTGGTTTTGTACATATTTTAAATGTGTATATATATATATACTATATTACCAAAAGTATTGGGTCACCTGCTTTTACACGCACATGAACTTTAATGGAATCCCAGTCTTAGTCCGTAGGGTTCAATATTGAGTTGTCCCACCTTTTGCAGCTATAACAGCTTCAACTCTTCTGGGAAGGCTGTCCACAAGGTTTAGGAGTGTGTCTATGGGAATGTTTGACTATTCTTCCAGAAAAGCATTTGTGAGGTCAGGCACTTATGTGGATGAGAAGGCCTGGTTAGCAGTCTCCGCTCTAATTCATCCCAAAGGTGTTCTATCGGGTTGAGGTCAGGACTGTGTGAAGGCCAGTCAAGTTTTTCCACCCCAAACTCGCTCATCCATGTCTTTATGGGCCATGCTTTGTGCACTGCTCCACATCATTTGGAGAAGGGGGGATTATGATGTGGGGTTGTTTTTCAGGGGTAGAACTTTGCCCCTTAGTTCCTGTGAAGGGAACTCTTAAGGTGTCAGCATACCAAGACATTTTGGACAATTTCATGCACCCAACTTTGTGGGAACAGTTTGGAAATGACCCCTTCCTGTTCCACCAATGCACAAAGCAGGGTCCACAAAGACATGGATGAGCGAGTTTGGGGTGGAGGTCCTAACCTCAACCTGATAGAACACATTTGGGATGAATTAGAGCAGAGACTGCGAGCCAGGCCTTCTCGTCCAACATCAGTGCCTGACCTCACAAATGCTCTTCTGGAAGAATAGTCAAACATTCCCATAGACACACTCCTAAACCTTGTGGACAGCCTCCCCAGAAGAGTTGAAGCTGTTATAACTGCAAAGGGTGGTCCAACTCAAAATTGAACCCTACAGACTTATGCCCCGTACACACTGTCGGATTTTTCGACGTAAAAAGTGCGATCGGATTGTGTTGTCAGAAATTCCAATCGTGTGTGGGCTCCATCGGACTTTTTCCGTCGGAATTTCCAACACACAAAGTTTGAGAGCAGGCTATAAAATTTTCCGACAACAAAATCCGATCGGTTAAATTCCGATCGTGTGTACACAAATCTGACGCACAAAGTGGCACGCATGCTCAGAATAAATTAAGAGACGAAAGCTATTGGCTAATGCCCCGTTTATAGTCCCGACGTACGTGTTTTACGTCACCGCGTTAAGAACGATCGGATTTTCCGACAACTTTGTGCGACCGTGTGTATGCAAGACAAGTTTGAGCCAACATCCGTCGGAAAAAAAATCCATGGATTTTGTTGTCGTAATGTCCAATCAATGTCCGATCGTGTGTACAGGGCATAAGACTGCGATGTCACTAAAGTCCATGTGCGTGTAAAGGCAGGCATCCCAATACTTTTGACAATATAGTGTGTGTGTGTGTGTGTGTGTGTGTGTGTGTGTGTGTGTGTGTGTATATATATATATATAAAATCATTTTTTTATTCCATAAAATTTTCATATTTAAAAGCCAACTGGTTGATGCTCTAGGCTTCATTTCACAAGTGATTCTGTATCTCCTTTCTTTCATGTGTTTACTAAGCTCAGCAGCTCAAACAGAATTTTATACACAAATCAGACCAATCACTTCCTAATTACGGTTCTGTCTGAGGTTTCAGTCAGAGACAGCATGTCTTAAAGAAAACTGCTTCTCTTTAGGAAATCCTTAGGTATCTGTTAAATGTATTAACGTAGTAAAATACAACTGACCCCATACCATTATAGTTTTCTTTTAATGTTTGCAATATTTCATTGTGCTGTAGTTGTTGTAGTTGTTGTAGTTGGCCTCGTCTTCCAGCACCATGTTATATTGGCAATGAGTGGGGATGTCGAGTATCGCTGTGTGGCTTGATGTGTTCTGTGTATGTGTGTCTTAGGAAACAAAGTTATGTTGTTTGGAGAACCTCGAGCGAACTATGTGTCATCATCTGTCATATCTGATTTATTACCACAGAGTCACATTACAGGGGAGTTTCACATCCAAAAACTGCATCCAGGAATACACACTTTAAAAGGAAATATGTAGAAGAGGATTATCATCTGAGGCTCAGCAGCTGTAGTCATAAAGTATGTTCCATTTTGTCTTTACCTTCATTTGTTACATCATACAATTGTGATTGTTTTCTTTCCTGTTTTTTTTTCCAACCGTTTTTTATTTGTAGATGGAATAAGGCAGTGGTTCTCAACCTCAGTCCTCAAGTACCCCCAACAGGCCATGTTTTCAGGATTTCCTTTATCTTGCACAGGTGCTTTAAAGCTATTTTATCCAAGAGAAATTCCCAAAACATGGCCTGTTGGGGCTACTTGAGGACCGAGGTTGACAGGTTCGTTTTTGTTGTTTTATTTTTTTTTTTAGCTGCTTGACCTTTGCAGATGTTTGTGGCCTTGGTGTGATCTTTTCCTCCCTCTGGTCCCTTTTGGGGGATCTGATCCCCCCCTCTGTAATGCATTCCTTATATATTCTTATGGAGTATCCACTAGGGCAGGGGTCTGCAACCCGCAGCCCGTGGGGCTGCCACCGCTGAATGTCTGGCCCGTCAGTGCCCTGATTAATTCAGGGGCACCCGGCCCGCAGACATTTTCTCCGCTGTCCTTTTTATTGGACAGCAGCAAGCGGCTGTCCAATTAAACTGCAGGTGATTGGTTGCCAGGCAATACTAGCAATCAATCACCAGCCTGTTAATGTGAAAAGTTAACTTCAGTAGTTCCCGCCCCCAACCAGCCCTGTGATAGCGATCTCCGCTTGCTGCACACCTGTGTAAGATAGGAGAGTTCTACCTACACATTGTGTGTTTGTGGGGTGGGGGACAGGGGACACTACAGTGGGGGGGGGGGGGGGGGTGCAGGGGACAGAGGACACTACAGTGGGGGGGTGCAGGGGACAGAGGACACTACAGTGGGGGGGTGCAGGGGACAGAGGACACTACAGTGGGGGGGTGCAGGGGACAGAGGACACTACAGTGGGGGGGTGCAGGGGACAGAGGACACTACAGTGGGGGGGGGTGCAGGGGACAGAGGACACTACAGTGGGGGGGTGCAGGGGACAGAGGACACTACAGTGGGGGGTACAGAGGACATTGCATTGGGGGGTGCAGGGGACAGAGGACACTACAGTGGGATGGGGGGGTGCAGGGCACAGAGGACACTACAGTGGGGGGATCAGGGGCAGAGGACACTGCTATAGGGGCACAGAAGACACTGCAATAGGGGGGCCCTATTAGGGACCCAATCACACCTGGGGACAGGGGCCCCCTCTCCCCTGGGGACAAGGACCCCTTCTCACTTTGGGATAGGGACCCCTTCTCGCTTGGGGACAGGGACCCCTTCTCGCTTGGTGACAGGACCCCTTCTTGCTTGGGGCAGGGACCCCATCACCCCTAGGGACAGGGACCCCATCACCCCGGGGACAAAAACCCCATCTCCTTTGGGAACAGGGTCCCCATCACCCCTTGGGAAAGGGATTCCTTCTCCCCTTGGGACAGGGATCCCAGGGACCCCTTCTCGCTTGGGGACAGGGACCCCATCACCCCTGGGGACGGGGCCCCTATCTCCCCTAAGGGCAGGAACCCCATTTTCCCTAGGGACAGGAACCCCATCTCCAGACCATGCTGGCTGGCAGGGCTGGCGTCAGCCACCCTTGGGTGCCAGGATGGGGGGGGGCAGTAAAATCCGAATCGCCAGCTACATACTCCCTCAGGGTGAACTGGCTTTGTATTAGTGAAGCACCTGAAAGTGAGGTAAACCTGTACTGGTATTATTACTGTGTTTAGTATTTTTATTATCTTCATTTATTAGCAGGTGAATGCGGCCCTCCATGCATTCACATACATTGAATCCGGCCCTTAAGTGGAAAAAGGTTGCTGAGCCCTGTGCTAGGTGGCCAGTGACACCATGATGTTGATAGTATTGGCTTATAGAGCTGGGGTTCTTATGTAGGGGGATGGGTGCCAGATGATAGGGGTATAGTGCTGTATCTATGAATAATTTAAAAATATTTAAATAGGATTCTATGCATTATATAACCTTGAATTAACCTCTTGCCGACCTGCCGCCGCAGTTTTACTGCGGCAGAACGGCACGGCTGGGCGAAACGACGTTATGTTACGTCGCTTCACCTTTTGGCCACTAGGGGTGCGTGCGCGCCCGCGGCGTGTACACGAAGCCAATGCGTGTGCCCGATGGGCGCGATGACCGCCGGGCTCCTGCGATCGCTCGTGACAGAGCGAGAACCGGGATCTGTGTGTTTCAACACAAAGATTCCGGTTCTTTCAGGGGAGAGGAGATAGATCGGGTGTTCATACTATGTATGAACAGCGATCTCTCTCTCCTCCTAAACAGTCCCATCCTCCTACAGTTAGAAACACACATAGGGAACACAGTTAGCCCCTGATCACTGTATAATTGTCAATGGTTTCAAAAATGTGTCAAAAGTGTCTGATGTGTCCGCCATAATGTCGCAGTCCTGATAAAGATCGCAGACCGCCGCCATTACTAGTAAAAAAAAATAAATAAATAAAAATGCCATAAATCTATCCCCTATTTTGTAGACGCTATAACTTTTGCGCAAACCAATCAATATACACTTATTGCGATTTTTTTTTTACCAAAAATATGTAGAAGAATACATATCGGCCTAAAGTGAGGAAAAAATTGTTATGTTGATAAAAATGTGGGATATTTATTATAGCAAAAAGTAAAAGATATTGGGGTTGATTTACTAAAGGCAAATCCACTTTGCACTACAAGTCCACTTGGAAGTGCAGTCGCTGTAGATCCGAGCGGGACATGCAAGGAAAATAAAAAACAGCATTTTTGCTTGTACATGATTGGATGATAAAATCAGCAGAGCTTCCCCTCATTTCAGATCTTCCCCTTAGATCTAAAGCACTTAGTGCACTTGTAGCGCAAAGTAAATTTGCCTTTAGTAAATCAACCCCATTGTTTTTTTTTCAAAAGTGTCGCTCTTCTTTTGTTTATAGCGCAAAAAATAAAAACCGCAGAGGCAATCAAATACCAGAAAAGAAAGCTCTATTTGTGGGAAAAAAAGGACATCAATTTTGTTTGGGTATAGCATCGCACGACTGCGCAATTATCAGTTAAAGCGACACAGTGCCGAATCGCAAAAAATGGCCTGGTCATTGAGCATCCAAATCTTCTGGGGCTGAAGTGGTTAAAGAACTGAAAAAAAAAATAAAAACTGCTGGCATACAAGGTGTATGTCACCTCCTGGTTCAATGAGTGCCAATAGTGCTTCTGCTAAAGTCCTGGCTCAGAGAGGAGATACAGCTCTCCTACTCTGCCCACGCCTCCTCTCCCCTCTCCGTTCACAGAAAGCTTTGGATTTTTTGAATGGATTTACAGAATGAAAATTGTTCTGTGATTGGGCAGGGGGAGAGGAGGGGCAGACAGTAAGGCTGCATATGATGCTATGGCTGCTGCATTGTACACCTGTAGCTGTGGTGTTGGAATACTGGAAGAATAGCAATAGACATGCTGTCGGCACTCAACCAAACAATAAATTGTTAAAAAAAGAGAGAGCTCCAGGAGGTGGTATACACCTTGTTGTACTTAACTCCTTGTGTGCCATGGGATTTTAAAAGTTTTTTTCCCCTGGAGTTTTTCTTTAAAGTAGAAAAATGTGTGACATTTTTTAGTAATTGTACCTCAATTCCAGATTTTGATTGCTCACAGACAACAGCAAAAGTCTCACCTGTTGTAGCTAACGTATGTATTTGTGATTGTCGTTTTTATATAGATAATAATGATAAAATCCTCATGGTTTCCTTTAAAGCCAAACTTTACCCATAACAACTTGATAAAAACAATGTTCTTTAGCAAGGAACATACATTCCACATTAATAATTAAGCTACCAAAATGAGTGTGAGGTGTAAATTGCCTCCAGCATTGCTTCTGTTTCTTCTTGCTGGAGGCTGCCATTTTTCGGAAGCCCAGAGCCCCTGAACAGCAGTAAATCATAAAGCGGAACTAAACCCATTGATTTAAGGGATTACAAAAAACAGTTACATTCCTGGAATGCGGGGATTGCTAACTGTTACATTTGCTTGTGTCCTCAACCAAACTGTCAAACCATCATAACTTATCACATGTGCAGCACCATGGCAGTTGCAGATCAAACAGAAGCAGCTTCCTTGGCTGTAAAGGATAGGAGGGTTTAATTCCCCTTTAGGGTCCTTTCACACTGAGGCAGTTTGCAGGTGCTATTGCGCTAATAATAGCGCCTGCAAACCGACCCGAAAGTGCCGCTGCTTTGCCTCCAGTGTGAAAGCCCCGAGGGCTTTCACACTGGAGCGGTGCGCTAGCAGGACGGGAAAAAAAGTCCTGCTAGCAGCATCTTCAGAGCGGTGAAGGAGCGCAGTGTATACCGCTCCTTCACCGCTCCTGCCCATTGAAATCAATGGGACAGCGCGGCTATACTGCCGGCAAAGCGCCTCTGCAGGTGGTATGCAGGTGGTATTTAACCCTTTCTCGGCCACTAGCGGGGGGGGTAAAACCTCCCCCCGCTAGTGGCCGAATACCGACGGTAAAGCGCCGCTTATAATAGCGGTGCTTTACCGCCGACGCCGCCCCAGTGTGAAAGGGCCCTTAAGGCTGTCAGCAGATCGTCCTCTACAAATTCGGCAGTGCCTACAAATGGAGAGCAGCTGAGCATGTGCAGAGCAAGGTGAGACAGTGTATTACTGGATTTTAAACAGTATAGATACTTATATTTAATCGCTATACCTGCAAAAGTGATGCAGCTTGCGAAGCGCTGAGCATCAGAGTTAGGGGGAGAAAAATTGACAGCGGTTACAATAAGAAAATGAGGTAAAATCAGAGGATATTATATGATATCCCTTTTTTTTGTACAATTTTTAGCTGAATGGCATGCTTAGTCAATGGTTAGGCTCTGCCATGATGCATGGGGCAAATTTTAGATTTATAATACTTGAAAGTCTAACTCTAGTCAAAACATTTTTTTTCATTTTGCATAGAGTAGGAAAGGGTTAGAACCCCTGTCCATTTTTTATTGCTATCTGTATCTTCACTGGAGACAGAGACTTCCTGTCTGATGTGTGTCAGAAAGAACAGGAAGTGAGGGAAGATTTTCTACTTCCTGTCTATTGAAGGAATTTCAGACAGAGAAGAATGTTGGAGGAAATCCCCCAACAGGGCTGCAGAAATAAATGAAAGCTTCACAGATGCTCTTTAGCCCTCTCACCATTCTGATCACAAAAAAAAAAAAAAGATTTTTACTAGAGATGATAACATAGTTAATCCTGTCAGCCACATTCATAAACGAGGGTAATTATTAATCAAATATATTATCTCATTTCTAAATTGAATTATTAACAGATATTACAACCCAAATTTGTTCATTCGGTTTTGCGTGGTTGTCATGTTGCAATGCGAAGCACTTGCTGCCGTCTTGTATCTCTCAGGGGCTCCCGTGGTTAGATATCCTATCAGAATTCTAAGTTTCTCCCTCTGCCAGGGCCATTTTAAAGCCAAGTGATGGTCTCAGGATCTCCCAATGGATTCTGTCTAATGTAGCGTGAACAAATAATTGGGGAGCCAAGTCGAGCATGACACTTTTGTTATAACCTTGAGAAAGCAGACAAAGGCATTGGCTATGGCAGAGAAATCTCACTATTGGAATCCCACAGAGATAGAAGAAGCAGGTGATATAACTCAGTAGTGCCCACTGAGAACTGAAATACCAGGTGCGGGTGGAGGTACTCGTAAACGGATAATTAAACTGAAATGCAAAGCTTTGGGCAGTAAAGGCAAAGTGAGTCACAAAAACATGATTATCCAATGGGAAATATTTATTAAAATGTATAAAACTGTGCTGCATCTGGCACAGGTGGCAAATGACGGGCGTATTCAGATGAGGATTTTAGGCTAATTCCCTGACCTTGCTGCGCTCAGCATACAGGCCTCTACTTTGGCTTTGATTCAGACCCTCATTTCCTACATCCTTTAGCAATATTTTTCGGCCTCTGGGGCACCCACACAGCATGTTGGAATGTTGGTGTTGGGTGCCAAAGGTTTAATTTGGAGCAGCAGCATTTACAGTACATGCCTCTTCCAAAAACATTCGTTATTACAATGTATGGGCAATCTTGACTATCAAGCTGCAGGAAAGCACCTTGGATTCTTATCTCTCCGCTTGCCCACGTTGCCAGTTTCTGCTGCAGTGGAGCGGTATACCCACCAAAGAATCTGCGGAATCTGACACTTTGAGGAGTATACTGTGGTCCTTTCAGCGTAGGCAGATTGAGCCACTGCACACAGCAGGGACCAGGATACTCATGTTAGCATTGGATTCTACACTACAGCAGAGATCAGCAATGTCGGCAGCGGGAGAGGTGAATATACAATGCCTTCTTAGCAGAAGACCCTGAGTTTTCGACATTTATTTTACCAACAGTTACCAGCAGACAGATATTTCAATTAGAGAAAAACTATGCTAAAAAAAAGACATCATTGGGCTGCCCAAAGCAAAATACGTTATTGGTCTGCTCCAAAGAGAAATATGTAATTGGGCTGCCCCATAGAGAAATATTTTATTGGACTGCTCCAAAGAGAAATACATCATTGGACTATCCGAAAGTGAAACACATCATTGGACTATCCCAAAGAGAAATACTTTATTGAACTGCCCCAAAAGCAGAGATACATCATTGGGCTTCCCCAAAGCAGAGATACATCATTTGGCTGCCCCAAAGGGAAATACGTCATTGGGCTGTCCCAAAGTGAAATAGGCCCTTAGGCTGCCCCAAAGAGAAATACATCATTTGGCTGCCCCAAAGAGAAATACATAATTGGGCTGCCCCAATGAGTAATACGCAGTTAGGCTGCCCCAAAAAGAAATATGTCATTTGGCTGCTCCAAAGAAAAATACGCATTTGGGCTGCCCCAAAGAGTATTCATTGAGCTGCCCTAATGAGAAATACGCCATTGGGCTGCCCCAAAGAGAAATACAGCATTGGGCTGCCCCAATTAGAAATACGCAATTGGGCTTCTCCAAAGAGAAATATGTAATTTGGCTGCCCCAAAGAAAAATACGCATTTGGGCTTCCCCAAAGAAAAATACGCATTTGGGATGTCCCAAAGAGTAATACATCATTGAGCTGCCTTAACGAGAAATACGTCATTGGGCTACCACAAAGAGAAATATGTCATTGGGCTGCCCCAAAGAGAAATACATCATTGGGCTACCCCAAAGAGAAATATGTCATTGGGCTGCCCCAAAGAGAAATACATCATTGGGCTACCCCAAAGAGAAATATGTCATTGGGCTGCCCCAAAGAGAAATACTTCATTGGGCTACCCCAAAGGAAAATATGTCATTGGGCTGCCCCAAAGAGAAATATGTCATTGGGCTGCCCCAAAGAGAAATATGTCATTGGGCTGCCCAAAGTGAACTACATTATTGGGGTGTTCCAAAGAGAAATACGCCATTGGACTGCCCCACAGAGAAATATGTCATTGGACTGCCCCAAAAGCAGAGATACATCATTTGGCTGCCCCAAAGAGAAATACGTCATTAGACTGTCCCAAAGAGAAATACATCATTGGGTGCCCGAAAAGGAAATACACTATTGGGCTGCCCCGAAGAGAAATACATCATTAGGCTGCCCCAATGAGAAATATGCAATTGGGCTGCCCCAATGAGAAATATGGAATTGGGCTGCCCCAATGAGAAATATGGAATTGGGCTGCCCCAATGAGAAATATGCAATTGGGCTGCCCCAATGAGAAATATGGAATTGGGCTGCCCCAAAGAGAAATACGTCATTGCACTGCCCCAAAGAGAAATATATAATTGAGCTGCCAAAATGAGAAATACATCATTGAGCTGCCCCAAAGGGAAATATGTAATTGTCCCAAAGAGAGATGCCTCACCGGACTACTCCAAAGAGAAATACGTCATTGGGCTGCCCCAAAGAAATATACCTCACTGGACTGCTCCAAAAAGGAGTACAACATTGGGCTGCCCCAAAGATAGATACATCATTGGGCTGCCCCAAAGAGAAATACAGTATGTCATTAGGCTGACCTGAAGTTGTGTATAGCCTGCTTGGTTTTTTTGTAACCCTATGGCACCGGCAGGGCCGCTGTTAGGAATCACGGGGCCCCGTACAGCCTACCTGACGGGGCCCCGCACAGTACTTCAGAGTATTAAAAAAGTATAGTCAGCATACCAGTCAAGCAACTGCCATTTTCGTAAATGGCAGTCTCCATGTTACTCCCAAGACAGGTTTCCTTTAATAAGAAACTCCCTTTTTAAAATGAAGGAAAATGGAAAAAGAATGATGGTAGCAGCAGCTGTTTTGTGGTTGTGACAGGTTCACTTTATTTGATAGTTTGAACTAGACCGTATCACTTTAAGGCTGCGCTAATACATGTGTATCATCTTTCTTGCCATGGATGGACCACACATATTTGGACCCCGCTAGCAGTTTAGTATCCCTGGAAATGATTAGCGCATATTGGCAGCCCTACCAATCATGGCCGCTGCCACGAAATAGAAGCACCAGTTACTGTGATCCACCCATCTCTCATGTGTGGGCACATGGAATGGAAAAGGAAAATAAATTACTGCATAGATTTCTACACAAGGATTTTCCTTGTTAAAATAAATCACATGAGTAAAACATATTTTTAATTGCTTTTTAAAATGCTGTGAGTTCAATTTCAAGACTGTCTGCGTTGCAGGGGCGGATCCAGAGCCTAGTCTCGGGAGGGGCACTGCCATAAAATTTTGCGGGCAATTTGTCGGGCAATGGCTGGTGTTGGCGCTTCAATCATAACAGCACCATGGTTGATGTGGTGTCAGGATGATTGAGGCGCATTATTTATATTATTACATTGTAATGTAAAATGAAATCGTTCAACTCACCATAATGCAGAATCATTGGGAGCCCTGAGCGTGTCACTTGCTACCGTCGCCTGCCACCAGATGCAGCGTGTCACTTGCCAATGTCGCCTGCCACAACATGCGGATTGTCACTTGCCAATGTCGCCTGCCACAAGATGCGGATTGTCACTTGCCAATGTCGCCTGCCACAAGATGCGGATTGTCACTTGCCAATGTCGCCTGCCACAAGATGCGGATTGTCACTTGCCAATGTCGCCTGCCACAAGATGCGGATTGTCACTTGCCAATGTCGCCTGCCACAAGATGCGGATTGTCACTTGCCAATGTCGCCTGCCACAAGATGCGGATTGTCACTTGCCAATGTCGCCTGCCACAAGATGCGGATTGTCACTTGCCAATGTCGCCTGCCACAACATGCAGATTGTCACTTGCCAATGTCGCCTGCCACAAGATGCGGATTGTCACTTGCCAATGTCGCCTGCCACAACATGCAGATTGTCACTTGCCAATGTCGCCTGCCACAAGATGCGGATTTTCACTTGCCAATGTCGCCTGCCACAACATGCAGATTGTCACTTGCCAATGTCGCTTGCCACAACATGCGGATTGTCACTTGCCAATGTCGCCTGCCACAACATGCGGATTGTCACTTGCCAAGTTGCCAGTGGATGTGTCCTAGAGTGAGGGCGGGCAGTGAGAGATATTGTAACTCATCAGAACATGCATGCAAAAGCATGTTGCATTGCGGCCATCTTGGTACACCCTCACTTGTCAGCAGTAAGACTAGAGTTAGAAGTCGGTAAGCAGACATCTTTATACACCCACCGGAGTCTTGCTTTTCACAGTTATTTTTAATAGTAAACTCAGCTTATTTAGTGAAATATAAGTTGAGTTTACTGTTGAAAATAACTATGATAAGCAAGACTCTGGTGGGTGTATAAAGATGTCCGCTTGCCGACTTACAAACACTAGGCTTACTGTGGACAAGTGCGGGAGTACCAAGATGGCCGCGACGCAACGTCCCTTCAGTCACATTATCAGAAGGGGAGCGGCTTCAACACCTGCCTGCTCGCTGCCTCGCTCAGCCTCAGTCACACAGCAGCCGCCCGCTCCAGGCCCTGTCACACTGTCACGTCGGTCGGCTCTGAGAGACTCGAGTCCGACCTCCGACGTGACGCCGTGACTCACTCACTCACTGCAGTGTGAGTGTGACTGACCGTGACGTCACTCGTTGCTAATGCCAGGGCCGCCTGGCGTCTAGCAACGAGTGCAGAGCAGGGAAGAGGCTCCACCCACCTTCAGTGTCAGTGACCGCCGCCGCCACCCGTACATACCACACGCGAGTCTCTCTCTCGGCGCCGCTGATCGGCACATGTGAGAGAGACTCGGGCCGGCAGCGGAGCGCAGGAGACAGTTACATTAAGAGTGTGTGTGCTATTATTTCGGGGGGGGCAATTGCCCTGTTGCCCCCCCCCTGGATCCGCCCCTGCTGCGTTGCAGTAGATGATCTTTTAAAGGGGACCTCTCATAGTGTGAGAAGTCGTGCTTCATAATTATCATAATTTTTTTTCACTTTAAAGTGCTTTAGCATATTTAGGAAGGGCAAAGCAGATCAGACAGCCTCAGAATGGTTATGAAGACTATTAACGTAAATAGGATTCTTCTGACCTGCATTTGATGTGCCTGCCAACTGGTTTCAGCATTTCCTTCTAGTGCCGAGGGGTGCTTTGACCCCTCCTGCACTTTCTTATTGGCTAGTAAGGCTGCCCATTTTACTGATAGGCCTATCAGGTGCAGCAGATAGGAGGCATTTGGCAAACACTGGTTAGAGTTTACATTTGCATGTTAGAATGTCCCAAGATTTGGGGAACTTGGGGTGTCCAAGGTATTTGCAGGCCCCCTATAAGTAGTGCTTTGGCCTGTTTAATGCATTCTGGTACAGACCAGTTTTTTTTTTATGTCATAATGTAGAGTATAAGATTTCCTATAATTTTCGCCCAGTCTTGCCACAAAGAGTTAATCAATCTCTGAGCAATCCTTTTTTATTGTTCAGTAAGATAAATCTTGACAAACAGAGAAAAACTTTGTCAAATCCTCCCCCTTGCTGTGAGTGACAGGTGATTTACATATCTCGTGCACTAGCCTAAGACATGCATTGTTTTTTAATTCCCTCCCCCACTCCTTTCTTCAGCAGCTCTGCAAGGATTGGCTGTTCCACACCTCAGTATGATTTGGCATGCTGAAGTCATGTGGTTACTTCCCTGTCTTTTCATTGGATGTTAGAGATCATAGCAGAAGTTCAGTTTAAGAAATACTCAGGAGAAAATGCATATTGATAAGGGGAGTGTAGAGGTGGGCGGGGAGTCTACTGACATCACGACTCCACCCACCGAGCTCCAGACAACAGACCCGCCCACAGTATATGCAGTTTTTCGGGTCTCATAACAGACAGAGGGGAGACATTTGACAGGTAAAGATACATGCAGGAGGCATGTATATCCTTATAGATAACCCCTATGGCAGTAGTTTAGAAAGGATGACATTGGGTTTACATCCACTTTAAAGCTGAACTCCAGTCTTACATTTTTTCCCCACACTTGTAGCAAGTTCTTTCCTGTGGTGAAACTGATTGCACTCAAGCTTGCATCTCCACAATATAAAGCTAGAGTAGCTATTTTGAGCCAGCCTTCATTTCCTGTATGAATGACTTCAATCATTATCAGTCATCTTTTCTCCTGATTTGTTTTTTCCACCTCTCACAACTATTAGCTTTCTATGCCATTTATAATTTTGCTCCCTATGAAAGAACACATCCCCAGTTCCCTTTGGAGGTGCATGCTACCTTGGAGGTGCAGACTTTAGCTATGCCAGGGGTGTCAAACTTAATTTCATTGTGGGCTGCATCATCAGTATGGTTGCCCAATTGTATCTGAGGTGTGCTACGTACAGAGTGCAGAGTTCAAGGATTATGCTACATCCAGAATGCAGAGTTCAGGAGTGCGTTACATACAGAGTGCAAAGCTTAGGGGTACACTGTTTACAGAGTGTAGGGTTTAGGGGTGCGCTATGTACAGAGCGCAGGGTTCATGAGTATGCTACGTATAGAGTGCAGAGTTCAGGAGTACACTACTTACAGAGTGCAGAGTTCAGGGGTACACTGTTTACAGAGTGTAGGGTTTAGGTGTGCGCTATGCACAGTGAGCAACCCCTGCCCATGCAGGGGAAAGAAACAGGTTCATTTAAAGAGAAACTGTCACCTTGTCCATTTAGAGCTAAGCGAAACATTATTTTTTGCAAAGGGGCCCCCTGAATATTCCCTTTGCCAGTGCTCCCCTGCTGCTGCTTTCTCTGTCACAGCCAGGGGCAATACCCAGTGCCTCTATGTATGGAGCAGCAAATCCCCAGTGCTGGCTGGTTTTATAGGCTAGTGGGAGCAATGACGTAACCCCCTTTGTCATGTGAAATTGCGTGGGCCTAGCGATTGGCTGCCAGGCTCCAAGACCACCACATGGCACATGCTCTTCCATGTATGGAGGCACTGGGTATTGCCCTTGGCTTTATTAGAGGAAGCAGCAGCAGGGGAGTACTAACAAAAGGAGTATCAAGGAGTCTGGGTCCCCTTTTCAGCTGATGAAGATTAGGCCACCTTAGTGTCCAGGCATGGTTCAAGCATAAGCAGAGAGTGTCACACTTCATGGTAAAGCAGGCTCTCAGTGTTGGGGACACCTATAGAACAGAGGACAGCACACAAAGGAAAGTGTAGTAGGCAGGCAGTGGCCATTATAAAACTTTATTACTTTTTCCGTTAAGTGGCATTCCAATTGCTTGTGCGTGTCCATGACCACAACACAGCGAGCCTCTCTTCTCCCCTATTACGGCTGTTTAGTGATGAACAGCAGACTCCTGTTTTGGGAATGTTAACAGAAAAAGAAAATAATAAAACGCATCAAAGAATCAAATTACCAAGGCCTTTTCTTTTTCTATGACCTCAATGTTGGTGTGGCGGAAATGTTTTAGCGCTTGTCCCACCAGAACTGTCTCGATAGAAATGTTTCCATCTCATTCCGTGGCATGGTATGTGTAATTTTTGGCAATCCTCCACTCTCATAAAGTCCTCCGAGCCCAAGTTCTTCCCTGATAATTTCCAGAAGTCTTTGTCTGCTGCTCTCTGCAAGTACAATGACTTTTATAGCCTGTTTGGTTTATTCTACAGCGAGAGCGCTTCCATATGAAGAACACGCCTGTATGTAAAGGGAACCCGTGTGGATACAGATATGGGGCTGCCATTATTGACCTGTTTAAACGGCGTAGTCCACCTTTGGGAGTATTTTAATGTTACTCCCAGGGTGGAACATGGAACATGGTCGCAATTATCAACTACCCCACCCCTCAAACTGCCCCCACCTGCACTTACTGAGTTCATGGGGTGCTTCTCTCTGGAGCGTCCTTCTGAATTTAGCGCAGCAGAGTTGCATCATCCATTCACAGATCCATTCTCAAATTTCTGTATATGCAAAGACTACAAATACCATCTTCCATGCCAGAGAGAAACTCACAAATTTGAATGGAGAACAAACATCTATGCACTTGTAGTCCAATGTTTACTTCATTGTTACAGATCTAGGGCAGGGGTGTAGGTGTCTGTGAATTGCACTCGAGATGTGCAGACCATGGTTGCAATGCTCTGCAGGCTTTATGTGCAAGTTCAGATGTATAAAAAAAGCACACTATGCTGTTCCTTATGGGTAGAGCAGCTTATTATGCTCAACCTATCCCCAGCCAGGGAACCCTTTCAGTTTAAAGGAGAAGTATGGCCAAAGCTCTCTTGGCCATACTTCTCCTGTGGTTCACAGGAGTACCCTTAGTTCTGCACTCCTGCGACCCAGATTCTGCTGACGGCAGGCTAAAGTCTGCTGTCGGCTGACATCACAGGGCCGGTCCAGGCTCCACAGCGTTCTTGACAACAATGTTGGGATCTGACCCACAGCTGGCTCAGCACAGGGTGGTGCTCTTTCCTGTGGCACTAGGGGACGCTGGTCCCAACCTCTGCTCTGTCCCTACAATAAATCGGGAAGGAGCCATTGCTGACTGCAGAGGATTTGTAGATTCTTCTGTTTCACAAAAAGAGAGCCCTTGCTTGTAGGTGGGTTTTAGCACATTATACAGTGCCTTGAAAAAGTATTCATACCTCTTGAACTTTTTCATATTTTGTCATGTTTCAACCAAAAACTTAAATGTATTTTATTGGAATTTTATGTGATAGACCAACACAAAGCAGCACATAATTGTGAAGTGGAAGGAAAATGATAAATGGTTTTCCAAATTTTTTAAAAATAAATATGAGAAAAGTGTGGCATGCATTTGTATTCAGCCCCCTTTACTCTGATACCCCTAACTAAAATCTAGTGGAACCAATTGCCTATAAAAGTCGCCTAATTAGTAAATAGAGTCCACCTGTGTGTAATTTAATCTCAGTATAAATACAGCTGTCCTGTGAAGCCCTCAGAGGTTTGTTAGAGAACCTTAGTGAACAAACAACATCACGAAGGCCAAGGAACACACCAGACAGCTCAGGGATAAAGTTGTGAAGTTTAAAGCAGGGTTAGGTTATGAAAAAATTTCCCAAACTTTGAGCATCTCACGGAGCACTGTTCAATCCATCATCTGAAAATGGAAAGAGTATGGCACAACTGCAAACCTACCAAGACATGGCCATCCACCTAAACTAACAGGCCGGGCAAGGAGAGCATTTATCAGAGAAGCAGCCAAGAGGCCCATGGTAACTCTGGAGGAGCTGCAGAGATCCACAGCTCAGGTGGGAGAATCTGTCCACAGGATAACTATTAGTCGTTCACTCCACAAATCTGACCTTTAAGGAAGAGTGACAAGAAGAAAGACATTGTTGAAAGAAAGCCATAAGAAGTTCCGTTTGCAGTTTGTGAGAAGCCATGTGGAGGACACAGCAAACATGTGGAAGAAGGTGCTCTGGTCAGATGAGACCAAAATTGAACTTTTTGGCCTAAAAGCAAAGCGCTATTTGTGGCAGAAAACTAATGCCGCATACACACGATCGGACTTTACGGCATACTTGGTCCGGCATACCGGATTTCGTCGGACAATTCGATCGTGTGTGGGCTCCAGCGGACTTTGTTTTCTCAAAAGTTTGACGGACTTAGATTTGAAACATGTTTCAAATCTATCTAACGGACTCGAGTCCGGTCGAAAAGTCCGCTCGTCTGTATGCTAGTCCGACGGACAAAAACCGACGCTAGGGCAGCTATTGGCTACTGGCTATGAACTTCCTTGTTTTAGTCCGGTCGTACGTCATCACGTACAAATCCGTCGGACTTTGGTTGATCGTGTGTAGGCAAGTCAAAGTCCGTCGAAAAGTACGCCGGGCAAAGTATGCCGTAAAGTCCGGTAGTGTGTACGCGGCATAACAGTGCACATCACCCTGAACACACCATCCTCACCTTGAAACATGGTGGTGGCAGCAT
This sequence comes from Lithobates clamitans, assembly GCA_037952925.1. NCBI lineage: Eukaryota > Metazoa > Chordata > Amphibia > Anura > Ranidae > Lithobates > Lithobates clamitans. Next base: position 1,414,119 of record JBBGZY010000315.1, read on the forward strand.
CATGTTGCGGGGATGCTTTTCTTCAGCAGGGACAGGGAAGCTGGTCAGAGTTGATGGGAAGATGGATGGAGCCAAAAACGGCAATCTTAGAAGAAAACCTGTTATGCCCTGTACACACGGTCGGACATTGATCGGACATTCCGACAACAAAACCCATGGATTTTTTCAGACGGATGTTGCTCAAACTTGTCTTGCATACACATGGTCGGACAAAGTTGTCGGAAAATCCGATCGTTCTGAACGTGGTGACGTAAAACACGCACGCCGGGATTATAAACGGGTCAGTAGCCAATAGCTTTCGTCTCTTAATTTATTCTGAGCATGCGTGGCACTTTATGCGTCGGATTTGTGTACACACGATCGGAATTTCTGACAACAGATTTTGTTGTCGGAAAATGTTATATCCTGCTCTCAAACTTTGTGTGTCGGAAAATCCGATGGAAAATGTCTGATGGAGCCCACACACGGTCGGAATTTCCGACAACACGCTCCGATCGCACATTTTCCATCGGAAAATCCGACCGTGTGTACGGGGCATTAGAGTCTGCAAAAGACTGGGGCGGAGGTTCAACTTCCAGAAGGACAACAACCCTAAACATACAGCCAAAGCTATGATGGAATAGTTTAGATCAAAGCATATTCATTTGTTAGATTGGCCCAGTCAGACCTAAATCCAATTGAGAATCTATGGCAAGATTTGAAAATTGCTGTTCACAGACACTCTCCATCCAATCTGACAGAGCTTGAGCTATTTTAGAATTTAGAATTTTAGAATTTAAGAATGGGCAAAAATGTCACTCTCTAGATGTTCAAAGCTGGTAAAGACATGCTCAAAAAGACTTGCAGCTGTAATTGCAGCGAAAGATGGTTCTACAAAGTAATGACTCAGGGGGGCTGAATACAAATGCACGCCATACTTTTCAGATATTTATTTGTAAAAAATGTTAGAAAACGGTTTGTCATTTTCCTTCCACGTCACAATTATGTGCCACTTTGTGTTAATCCCAATAAAATAAATTTACGTTTTTGGTTGTAACATGACAAAATGTGGAAAATATCAAGGGGTACGAATACTTTTTCAAGGCACTGTATATGTTTATGCCACAGCATAGTGTGCTTTTTGCTGAAGCTGAATTTACACTCTAATGCAAACATTGAAAAAAAACACTTTTTTTTTTATTAAGGTGCATTTACTACATTTTTGCAAAAGGTGGGCTATGCCACCTTTTGCAAAAATTTTGCAGGGAACGGCCAAATTTAAATCCATATATGGCCGTTCTCGCTCAACAGATCAGTGCATTCTGACAGTGGAAGAGTCCCCCCGTCAGAATACAATGGCACAGCAGGGAGGATTCTTCAATGCACCCTGATTGTGTAAATGGGGGAATCTGTTTTTTTCAGCCCTCCGGGTAGCCATAGGGGCACGGGGCACCATTTAAAATACATATTTTAGGGTTTGAAATGAAGTAAAAAAGTATATACTGTATAGGTGTTCTTAAAAATTGCAAAGCCTCTTTGTATAAAATATATGTATAGCATGCTCTTTATTGACAAAAAGCTGTGGAAAGTTGACCATTACACTTACAGTATATCAATTTGGTGGACATCCTGTTCTAAACTTTGCACGCTGGTCCCCTTTGCAGCCATAACGCACTCAATTCTTCTGGGGAGGCTTTTCTAAAGATTCTGGAGTGTGTTTATGGGAATTTGTACCCATTCACCCAAAAGAATATTTTTTAGGTCGGGTAATATAGTCGGAGGAGAAGACCTAGCTTACTCTTTTCAATTCATCCTGAAGGTCTTCAGTAGAGTTGAGGACAGGTCTCTGTGTAGGTCACGTTCCTCCACACCAAACTAATCATCCCTGTCTTTATTGGGCTGGCGTTGTATACAGGGGCACAATCATGCTGGAACAGAAAAAAAACCTTCTCCAAACTGCTACCCCCAAAGTTGGAAGCTCACTATTGTCTGAAAAGTCTTTTCGCAGAAAATAGGTGCAGGAACTCCCCCCCCCCTCCAAGTCATCCTTTGTCTTCACCGCCTACCCACCTCTGAGCACCTTCCCTTGGCTCCACCTCCTACCCACCTCCAAGTACCACCTCTTTTAGAGAATACAGAACCAAGTATAATTTTGTGATGCTAATTAATTTGTATGGAATGTGTTGATAATAACTAGAAAAGCAATAAAACAAATCCCCCTATCCCCCAGCAACAACAGATCTTCCCCAACAACAAAAGATCCCAGCAGCAAAACATACTTCTCCAACAACAACAGACCCACTCCAGCATCAATAGATCCCCCAGAAATAATAAATCACGCCAGCAACAATAGATCCCCACATCAAAATACCCCCCAAGTAACAATAGATCAACCCAAGCAACAATAGACCCCCCACCAGCCAGCAACAATAGACCCCATCCTCAACAATAGATCTCTCTGAGCAACAGTAGACCTCACCTGCAACAACAGATCCCCCCCCGCAACAATAGAACCTCCAGCGCACCCCACCACCCCTTGCCATTACATATATTCAGTGTTGAAGGATGTCCCAGAACTGCGTTCCCGATTTAAAAAGAACCCTGATTTCCAGTAGCCTTCACTAAAAGCAAAAATCAGTTCATTCAAAAAACCTACATTTTTGCTTTGTTGCTGGCAAATCAAGTTGTAGCCACTTTATTGCCCAAGTATCCCCACCAGTATTCCCAGTTCCAATCTAGCTGCCATAGCCATCTCAAAGCCAATGAAGATAGAATCCAATCTACAGAAATATTATGACTAGGCCTTGAGAGCATTATATACAAAGAAAACTACAATAGACGTGCCATGATATAGTGTCCTCAAAGCATTTCCCAGGGGCGTTGTATAGGTTTATTCTACAAAACACCATATATCTGTGAAAGACTAGCTGGATTCATAAAGAAAAGGCCAGGTTCACCTATTGATGTTTTGATGGCGTGTCCTATTAGTGAAGAAGATAAAAATTAATTTACATTTCTCAGTGGCTGCAATGGCACAGCCTGACTTTGATCAGTTATAATAGACAGGACCTGAAGGAATGCATAATTTATATACATGGCGTCTGTGTATCTACAAAAGACATCTCAGATTTCATATGGTATACTGTCGTCATAGCATATGAAGATATCCTGCTAAATTCCTTGATATGCACAAGAAAGAAACCACAGGTTTATTTAATCATGTGCATGGTTGTTTTTTTTATAAAGAAACCAAAGGAAATCTGTCACTTCCCTTTTTACCTTTTTCAGGCGGGGATCCTAAAATGTGCTGCTTTAGTGTCAGCATCGGGTCCCCTGAAGACATTACCAAATCTGTCGCTTCCCTTCTCATCTGGGTCAGTCGGGGCTTCAAACCTGTGCTGCATGGTGCCAGCATCTATCTTCTGAGGACAGTACCAAATCTGTCACTTCCCTTCTCATCTGGGTTGCCAGGGCTCCAAACCTGTGCTGCATGGTGCCAGCATCTACCTTCTGAGGACAGTACCAAATCTGTCACTTCCCTTCTCATCTGGGTCAGCCAGGGCTCAAAACATGTGCTGCATGGTGCCAGCATCTACCTTCTGGGGACAGTACCAAATCTGTCACTTCCCTTCTCATCTGGGTCAGCCAGGGCTCAAAACATGTGCTGCATGGTGCCAGCATCTACCTTCTGGGGACAGTACCAAATCTGTCACTTCCCTTCTCATCTGGGTTGCCAGGGCTCCAAACCTGTGCTGCATGGTGCCAGCATCTACCTTCTGAGGACAGTACCAAATCTGTCACTTCCCTTCTCATCTGGGTCAGCCAGGGCTCAAAACCTGTGCTGCATGGTGCCAGCATCTACCTTCTGAGGACAGTACCAAATCTGTCACTTCCCTTCTCATATGGGTCAGCCAGGGCTCCAAACCCGTGCTGCATGGTGCCAGCATCTATCTTCTGGGGACAGTACCAAATCTGTCACTTCCCTTCACATCTGGGTCATCTGAGGCTCCTAGCATGTACAGCATGGTGCCAGCATCTACCTTCTGAGGACAGTACCAAATCTGTCACTTCCCTTCTCATCTGGGTCAACCGGCGCTCCAAACATGTGCTGCATTGTGCCAGCATCTATCTTCTGGGGACAGTACCAAATCTGTCACTTCCCTTCTCATCTGGGTCAGTCGGGGCTTCAAACCTGTGCTGCATGGTGCCAGCATCTACCTTCTGAGGACAGTACCAAATCTGTCACTTCCCTTCTCATCTGGGTCGCCAGGGCTCCAAACCTGTGCTGCATGGTGCCAGCATCTACCTTCTGAGGACAGTACCAAATCTGTCACTTCCCTTCTCATCTGGGTCAACCGGGGCTCCAAACCCGTGCTGCATGGTGCCAGCATCTATCTTCTGGGGACAGTACTAAATCTGTCACTTCCCTTCTCATCTGGGTCAACCGGCGCTCCAAACATGTGCTGCATGGTGCCAGCATCTACCTTCTGAGGACAGTACCAAATCTGTCACTTCCCTTCTCATCTGGGTCAACCGGGGCTCCAAACCCGTGCTGCATGGTGCCAGCATCTATCTTCTGGGGACAGTACCAAATCTGTCACTTCCCTTCTCATCTGGGTCAGTCGGGGCTTCAAACCTGTGCTGCATGGTGCCAGCATCTACCTTCTGAGGACAGTACCAAATCTGTCACTTCCCTTCTCATCTGGGTCATCTGAGGCTCCTAGCATGTACAGCATGATGCCAGCATCTACCTTCTGAGGACAGTACCAAATCTGTCACTTCCCTTCTCATCTGGGTCATCTGAGGCTCCTAGCATGTACAGCATGATGCCAGCATCTATCTTCTGGGGACAGTACCAAATCTGTCACTTCCCTTCACATCTGGGTCATCTGAGGCTCCTAGCATGTACAGCATGATGCCAGCATCTACCTTCTGAGGACAGTACCAAATCTGTCACTTCCCTTCTCATCTGGGTCAACCGGCGCTCCAAACATGTGCTGCATGGTGCCAGCATCTACCTTCTGAGGACAGTACCAAATCTGTCACTTCCCTTCTCATCTGGGTCAACCGGCGCTCCAAACATGTGCTGCATGGTGCCAGCATCTATCTTCTGGGGACAGTACCAAATCTGTCACTTGCTTTCACATCTGGGTCATCTGATGCCGCGTACACACGGTCGGACTTTCTATCCTACTTGGTCCGGCACACTTTCCGACGGACTTTGTCCGCCAGGTGCGCCGGACTTTAAAACGGACGGACTTGCCCACACACGCCCGGACTTTCCGGCGGGCTAAGTCCGCCCGTCTTTCCGACGGACTTTCGCCGGAGTTCCGGCGGACTTTCAGAATGAACGGACTTGCCCACACACGGACAAGTCCGTTCATTTTGAACGTGACTCAGGTGCGACGGGACTAGAAAAGGATGTCAATCTTGCCGCTTTTATCGGCGAGATTGACACCTTGCGAGCCCCGTCGCGGGGCATACCAGGCCCTTAGGTCTGGTATGGATTATAAAGGGAACCCCCTACGCCCCTAAAATCCATACCAGACCCCGATCCGAGCACGCAGCCTGGCCGGTCAGGCAAGGGGGTGGGGACGAGCGAGCGCCCCCCCCCCCTCCTGAACCGTACCAGGCCACATGCCCTCAACATGGGGGGTGGGTGCTTTGGGGGAGGGGGGCCGCCCAAAGCACTGTGACGTTTTAGGGGGCGTGGTCAACATCACCCAGTGACCACGCCCCCTAAAACGTCACAGTCCCAGCATGCCCAGGGACTGTGACATCAAAAGGGGGCGGGGTCTCCGCCTATATAAGTCACAACGCAGCCCTCGGAGAGCAGTCCAGCCGGAGAGAGCGTCGTGTCAACATCTGGAGAAGAGAAGAAGACAAGAAGTCCGGACCTCTGCTGGCAAGAGAGCTACCTGAAGACAGAAGTGGAGCCGGCCGAAGAACTGGAGAGAAGAGAGCGGAGAAGAACCAACCGGACGCCGGGAGAAGATGAAGCGGAGGGACCCCCGAAGCCGGAAGAAGACCCCCGAAGCCGGAGGAAGATCCCACCGGAGCTGTTTAATAAAATATTTTAAAAACCTGTGTAGTGTGTTTTATTACTTACACTTTTTCCCTAGGTGAATGGGTAGGGGTACCATGTACCCCATACTCATTCACATAGGGTGGGGGGCCGGGATCTGGGAGCCCCCTTATTAAAGGGGGCTCTCAGATTCCGATAAGCCCCCGCCCGCAGACCCCGACAACCAACGGCCAGGGTTGTCGGGAAGAGGCCCTTGTCCTCATCAACATGGGGACAAGGTGCTTTGGGGTGGGGGGGGCCGCAGGGCGGCCCCCCTCCCCCAAAGCACCCACCCCCCATGTTGAGGGCATGTGGCCTGGTACGGTTCAGGAGGGGGGGGGGCGCTCGCTCGTCCCCACCCCCTTTCCTGACCGGCCAGGCTGCGTGCTCGGATCGGGGTCTGGTATGGTTTTTTGGGGGGACCCCACGCCGTTTTTTCGGCGTAGGGGGTTCCCTTTATAATCCATACCAGACCTAAGGGCCTGGTATGCCCCGCGCTCGCTGCAATAGGAAAATTTGTTTTTCCTATTGCAGCGAGCGCGAGATGCAATACCCTGCCCTCGTGTCGTATCTGGTCCGTCGGACCAGCATACACACGAGCGGGCTTTCCGTCGGACCAGCACACACACGAGCGGACTTTCCGCCCGAAACTGAGTCCGGCGGAAAGATTTAAAACTTTCTTCAAATCTAGGTCCGGCGGGCTTTTGGGAAAAAGTCCGCCGGAAAAGTCCGCCGGCGCCCACACACGGGCGGATTGTCCGGCACACTCTGGTCCGCCGGACCAAGTATGCCGGAAAGTCCGACCGTGTGTACGCGGCATGAGGCTCCTAGCATGTACAGCATGGTGCCAGCATCTGGCACCAAAGAACAGAACCAACTACTGAAACTGGTATTAAACCAAAAACCAAAGATGTAATATATTGCATCACCAGTTATTAGATGTGGAGGCTGTAGTAATATTCTTGTTTAGGCTTTTCCCCCTCTGTTTTGCCCTTGTGATCTGGCCAGTGACACACCCCCTATATTAGAGTCCCACCCACTCTGGATGAAAAGAATACAGCCATCACATCTATGAATTGGTTTAATAAACGTTTGCTTTTGGGTATAATACTGCTTTAAAGAAGAACTCCAGCCAACATGAAAAAAATAATTAATAAATAAAGATAAAAATGATTAGCTAGCAAAAAAATAAAATAACAAAATGGCTAGCACAGTGGCTAAGTAGTTAGGACTTCCGCCTAGCAGCACTAGGGCCGTCTGTTCGAAACCCAACTATGGCACTACCTGCCTGGAGTTTCCATGTTCTCCCTGTGCCTGTGTGTGATACCTTCCACACTCTTAAGACATGCTGGTAGGTTAATTGGCTTTTGTCTAAATTGTCCCTAGTATGTATGTATGAATGTGAGTTAGGGACCTTAGATTGTAAGCCCCTTGAGGGCAGGGACTGAAGTGAATGTACAATGTATATGTAAAGCACTGCATAAAATTGACAGTGCTATATAAGTACCTGTAATGAATAAACCAGCTTTTCCTGCAGTATTACAATTAACTTAGACCATTTTTCTGCTGCTAAATGTCCTCAGTATGATGACCAACATAATTCAACCCACTTCCTGTGAGCCCAGGTTATCCTGGAACCACCTCAGCCTGCAACTGGGCAGTAAAAGGAGAAGCAGCACAATGATTGGTTAATCTCTATGTCACTCTGTTTTCTCCTTCTATCAGCATGCTTCTTGATTGTCAGCACATGAACTGATTGGATCCTTATGCTGCTTATTTTCACACTCCTTTCATACTAATACTGCTTTTTATTAATCGCAGAGCTACATTAATTTGTGCCTTTGTACCTGTCTTAAAGTGTTACTAAACCCACAACCGTAAAATCAGTCTGTATATGCAGTAAAGCATGCTTGGTATACTCACTGTGGAACCTAAGAAGTAAATCTTCCACACTGTGTAAAAAGGCTGTTTAATCCTGTTTTCTCTGATCCTCCCATTCTTCAACTGTCCCCAAACCATCTCCTGATAAGACAGAGCTTTGGGGGCACTCTGCATATGCTCAGTTTGGTGTGTATTGCTAGAGAGTGTTTTGGGGTTTTTTCTTGGGAGAGTGCATTTGATCAGCACAGGGCCAATCAGCACTGTCCAGACAGAGAGTCAGGGTTCCTGCAGACTCATAGGACAGAGTAGAATGAAGACTCCTCTTACAAGCTTTAACCAGACACTGATAGAAGTCATAAGATTGCTATATAGTGCTGATGAGAAAAGGTATTTAGCAGTTTATATTTACTAAAAGTAAATGTTCAGTGTACTGTGGGAGACCAGATATAGTGAATGCAGGGTCCCGGGTTTAGTAACACTTTAAGCAGCCTTTCTCAACATTGATTTACATGGGTGATCCCCTAAAATAAAATATTCAGGTCTCTGGGAAGCTGATTACAAACTATTATACCTACAGCTCATGGAACATTAGCCACATCACATTGGTAGCCAGTAAGATAAGAGCTTCCTTGCAGTGGTGGTCAGTGACAAGAATCAGTTGTGTTGGTGCCAGAACTATGTGAACACCATCAGGCAGGAGATCGATCCATCACCGCTCACAGATTAAGGAACCCATAGCAAACTCTGGAGGAACCCCAGGGCTCCGCGGAATCCTAGTTTAGAAAGGCTTGTCTAAAGTTTATTTTTAAGCTTTAGATCATGGGTACTCAACCAGCTGTTGCGGAACTACAAGTCCCATGAAGCATTGCAAGCTGCTGACAGTTACAAGCATGACCCCCAAAGGCAGAGCCATGATGGGACTTGTAGTTCTGCAACAGCTAGAGGGCCACAGGTTGAGCATCCATGCTTTAGATGTAGTAGGGAAGGGTTAGACCCTTTGTCAGGTAGTTATTGCAGTATGTATTCCTGCTATAAAGAGTAACCTCTGTGTTTGTCGTGGTGACCATCCTAAGTGAGATAAAAACGGAAATCGAAACAGTAGAAAATTGTATCAAATATTTAGCTTAATTTTCCTTTCCTGGTGCCAATCCATGGCAGAATACACGTAGTATGTTGGCTCCAAGAAAGTTATCAGAGAAATAGCTGAAAATAAATCATTCAATGGGGACAACTTTCTATGAAGAGAATTTAAAGGGATTGTAAAGGTAATTTTTTTTTTTTTAAATAACAAACATGTTATACTTACCTTCACTGTGCAGCTCGTTCTGCACAGAGTGGCCCCGAACCTGCTTCTCTGGGGTCCCTCGGCAGCTGTTTCAGCTCTTCCCCACAAGAACTAACCACCTTATTGTGAGCTCCCTCGCATGGTGGTTAGTTCTTGCGGGCGCACTCCCGTGATACAGCCGATGGCTATAGCCGCTCACTGTATCACTCGGCCCCGCCCTCCGGCGCGCCGCGTCATTGGATGTGATTGACAGCAGCGCGAGCCAATGGCTGTGCTGCTTTCAATCCATCAACTGTAGCCAATCAGCGGCCAGGCCGAGCGGCTTAATGGATGTCGGGAGCGAGCGGCTGACTTTCGAGGTGTCAGGTAAGTAAAACGGGGGGGCTGGGGGCGGCGGTATTGTCGGAAGTTTTTTCACCTTAATGCATAGAATGCATTAAGGTGAAAACATTTTTACCTTTACAACCCCTTTAATTTACTTTGGAAAGTTTTCCTCTTATTTCTTGTTGCATCTCCAGGACAGGAAGTGAAGGAAAATCTTCCCAGCCCAACACAGACAAAGTAGGTTGATAGGAGTTTTAACAACTTCTTACTCATTTAAATATTAAAGCATCAGTTTTGGCATTACTTACATTTTAAGTTTTTTTTTTTTTTTTTTTAACTGTATTATTTTAAATAACCGTTTTTGGTTTTGATGCACAACCAGTGAGTCAGGACTCTGAATAGCTTCCCCCAGAAATTCCTGTGGTCACAGATGGTTATAAATAACATTCACTTTCTTAGAAAATCATTTTCATCATTTACAAATTCTGACATTGCTCTGCAAGCTTGTAAATATTTGGTCCATGAAGAACCCAACAGACTAAATGTCATACATTTTCTGACTCTAGCAGTTGTTATTGAGATGTTATCTGGCATTATGACCCTCAGGTTGTACACCTCTGGTTTAGATAACTTTATATGATACAGTGCCTTGTTTTGACTATGTTATTTTTTTCCATTCAGAATGTATCTATCTTTGAGGAGAGGGCCCATGTTCTTTACATGTCCCTGGAGAAGTTAAAATTCATTGATGATCCAGAAGTATTCCTGAGGAGGTCGGTCCTCATCAACAACTTGATGAAAAGGATTCATGGAGAGATCTTACTGCAGAACAACTGGTGTTTCTCAGCCTGCGCTCTGGGATCAACGCCGGCACAGGAGTGGTTTGTGCCCCAGGACTGCCCCTACCGCAAACGCCTTCGGATGGCCAAGGATGACAGTAGCCTTCAGACTTGTTGTTTTTACCAGGAATGCGGGAGCCATTATCTAAACATCCCTTTTACTGTTAATGCAAATGGAGGGAATGCCTCAACCTCTTCTCTATCCAGCAGTAATGTGTCCTTGCCAGGGTGCTCTCACCACTTGGATTACAACTCAGCAGAGGTGGCCTCCTACAGGAACAGCATCCAGGGGCCTTCATGTGGGGGTTTTATGACTAATTCCCGACTTCCTCATAAGCTAAACTTGCACGAGGACGAAACGGCGGAGGAAAAACGAGGCCTTCTCAGCTTAAGCTGTGATGGTGCAACCGGAAGTGGGGCTTCTGAACGCAGGGGTCGCATTTGTGATTTTTTGGCAACTGGTTGCAACGACAAGTCTAGCATAAGTGAACCGTGGAAAAAATCTCTGCGGAAGAAAGAGGTTGCTCCGGGCAATAAACTGTGCTGTAATAAAGGGAACAAAATGTGAGCACTGTATTTTTTTTTTTTTTGGAAATTCTGGTTTATGAATTTTTTTTTTATGTCACTTAAAAGTGAGATTTCTGTTACGCAGTGGGAAAAAAAAAAAACGTTTTTTGTAGCTTTATATGGTGATGAAAATCCTTATGCGCAAGGGATTTCTAATATGGAAAATATTGTCAGTGTTTTTATTTGTGTTTTAAAAACCTTTAAATTTCTGTTAAAAACAGATAAACAGTTATAATGTTTTACGGTACAGCCCAGGTCTTGGGCATATGAAATGAAGATGGTTTTTTAGTCTGATTCTGTGCCTCATTAATGTGGGGGTTTCCACTCTACACTGCAGGATTCATGAGACTCATGCCATTGTTTACATTTTTCGTGGACCTATAGTGGTCATAAATGAATAGCAATGATTTGAACCATCATTTGCAACAACTTGGTCCATTTTCAGCAAAAGACGCTAAAAACGCCTGTGGGGTGGCATTTCCTTGTTATTGCAGAGGAAGTTTTTAATCTTGCCGGATCATTTGCTTTTCTATGGAGAAGAGTGAAAGATCAGAAGTATCTGGAAAGCGTTGTATTGGTCCTTTCCACTCATACACTCATGTGAGGACAGGGACCCACTTGTTAAATAAGCTATAGTTCAATTTGTTGCCTACAGGTAGACTTTAGGTACTTTCTGAGCTTGTGGATGCTGAAAGGAAGTTAGAAGAGGGGAGATGTTAAGCAGTGATCAGCTTTTATAGTAAAGTGGAAATCCCCTTGAAAGGTCAAACCACCCAAAACTGGTAACTCAGTTAAGACTCTAGGAGACCCAACAGGGATGGCAGCCATTGTTCATAGACAGAACATTTCTCATTTGGTATTGTACTGAGTAATGTTGTGATATGTTTCCACCACCATTGTTATAGGGTGTTGGGGATTGGTCAACAATAGAAATGGGCTCAGTGAGAAAAAAATTGTATAGGAGATCTCTTTTTAGGGGTCACAAGGGTTCTCCAAGTTTTCCTTATTGGCAGTATAGTTTTCAGTAGATGTTGGCAAGTTGATTACAAACTTCTTGTATCTCCCAGGGTCTCCAACCTGAGATCTGTTGCTCAGTTCCTAGCTCCACCGCCTGCCATGGCCGTTGCGAGAGGGTCCTACTATTGCTGCTGAATTCTCTTGTTTTTTTACATTACAATGAAAAAGAGTGGCACTACCTTGCTTCTCTTAGCCATGGTTGTGGTGGAGGGCAAGGGAAATGAGGAGACAGATACAACTCATCCACTTTCATCCATAAGTAAAGCATTGCTCTTTGGGGGGCTGCCCCTTTAGCAAGTGGACAAGGTACGTAACTATCTGGCATCTTCTTAAAACTGAGTAATCACTTTCAGGTGGATTTGCTCTTTAGAATATGACAAGTTGTTTTTGCACGCAGGCCTGGATGCCTGAATACACTCCCTAGATGTGTGTAGGGGAGCCTAGTATGACTATGGCGCTTCTCACATTATGGTCGCCTCTAGCCATAAGTAGGTTGTCTGGGGGCGCTAAACAAGCCTTTCCTAGGTGCATCTAAATCTCAAACTTTTGAGAGCTTTTTTTTTTTTTTTTTTTTTATACATTTTAGAGCATTGCAAATGTATTTCTTCTCCACCTGTCTTTATGCTGTAGTGACTTTAATTTCATCAGTAATATTTGCATTAAAATAAATATTGAGATGAAACAGTGGTCCTTTATTTCACTTCAAAATCATATGATATTAAAAAGTGATATATTAAGTAAAGGTCAGAATTTGGGGAATGTATTATTAAAAATCTGAATCTAAACTGCACTCATAGTATAAGAACCTAAGTCAAGGTGGAATCTGAACTTACTGTTCTTTGGGTCCATTCTTGCATTTCAAAATGCCTACAGGGCCACTTTCACCCTCATCCTGCCAAGCCCAATTTTCAATGACAATTGCAACATTGTACCCATTTGACATTTTAATCATTTTTTTTGAGACAGGTAGAGCTTTCTTTTGATGGTATTTATTCAGCACTGGGTTTTTTTTATTTTTGCTTTTTTCTTTGTTTCTGTTATGAAATTTTGCAAATAAGTCATTTTTCTCCTTCACTGATGTGCGCTGATGAGGCTGCACTAATGGGCACTGATGAGGCCGCACTGATGGGTACTGATGAGGCCGCTCTGATTGGCACTGATGACGCTGCACTGATGGGCACCGATGAGGTGGCACTGATGGCCACTGATGAGGCGGCACTGATAAGTGGCATTGATGGGCATTGATAAAGAGGCACTGATGAGGCTGCACTGATGGGCACTGATAGGCGGCACTGATGGCCACTGATATGCTGCGCTGATGGGTAATGATATGCTGCCCTGGTGGGCACTGATATGATGCACTGATGGGGCTGCACTGATAATCAGGGCACTGACAATCAGTGCCCTGATTATCAGTGTAAATGTCCCCTGTCACAAGAAAGTAGGTTATTGGCATTCTTTACCTGACCCTTCGCACTGCTAGACTAGTCCCTGCAGACTCATCTCCCCCCATGTTCTAGCTATCTAAGGTTCTCTGGTGTTATCAAGACCGATGAAGGGTTCATAGCCCTGTAATGGAGATGAGGACTTCCAGGAACAGTCCGCTGCCAGAGCATGGGTGAGTGGAAGATCAGATACAATAAGTGACAGAAACAAGAAGTTAGCCCTTGCAGTGCAGGTGAAGCCCCACTGCCAGGAAGGACTTTTACTTTTCCCAGTGTTGGCCTTTAAACTGTATAAAGCCAAAACTTTTTTTAGTTTTAAATTGTAGAGGAATTAGAAACACGGTCAGGTTTTTTTTAGTATTCTCCATGTTGCATCTCTACTTGTCCTGGTGACTCCTATCTTCAGGACTGAAAGTGGTGGGAAAATCTCATAATTTTGTTTGCCACAGGAGGGAAAGGAAATCTTCCAGTGTAAAAGTGACCACTGCTTATAAAGGGATTTCTAACTTAGTGTTGTGTCTACAAAGTAAAAGTGAAGATAAATCCCCCCAAATCCAATATGTTGAAATTTTCTACTCTATTTTCTATTCAAAATAAAAGTTTTACATTTAGATATACTTTAAATCAGTGTTTCTATACCTTTCTTTAGTCGTGGCACCCTTCAAAAGTATTCATAACCCCAAGGCTCTCAGTCTAAAAAACTTAAATGTTATCAAAGGGAAACCTGACCCTAAGAAATCACTTCACATAAGAAGCTTCCCTTCACATCAGAGGTTCTCCCATCACATCAGAGCCCCCCTTTTATATCAGAGTCCCCCCTTCATATTAGAGGCCCCCCATCACATCAGAGGGCTCCCTTCATATCAGTGCCCCCCCATTACATCAGAGCCCATCCCCTAAATATCATAGTCACCCCTTCATGTCAGAGGTCTCCCCATCACATTAGAGTCCTCCCTATACATCAGAAGCCCCCTATACATGACAGCCCCTATCACATCAGAGGCCCCCTATGCATGAGTCACTCCATCACATCACTTTGGAGTCTGCCGATAATATCAGAGTAGCCCCATTATGGAGCTCCACTGTCACACAGTCTCATCTTCACATCAGAGCCCTACCTTTTGGCTGCAGCAGCATGGCAGAGAACAGGAGCTGGAGGTGCTCTGGAGGAGGCAGACTTTCATCTTCTCCTAAATGCTGGAAGTGGCCCAGAATGGCGACTGCCCTGGATCAAAGCCATGCATTGCCATGGTGCAGACAAGATCACCATGTCCTGGCCCTACAGCCAGTGGTGTATTAAGGTTTTGTGCTGCCCTAGGACCGTCTAAACTTGCGCACCCCCTAATTTAAATATGACCCACCCCTTCCTGTCAAGGCCACACCCCTTCCTTTTTAAGACCCATCTTGTCATCTTCATGGAAGGAGGACAAAGTGATGCCATGGGAGAAGGACGCCATGGGAAGAGGACAGAGGGATGCCGTGGGAAGAGGACAGAGGGATGCCGTGGGAAGAGGACAGAGGGACGCCGTGGGAAGAGGACAGAGGGACACCATGGGAAGAGGACAGAGGGACGCCGTAGGAGAAGGACAGAGGGATGCCGTGGGAAGAGGACAGAGGGACATTGTGGGTAAAGGACAGAGGTATCCTGTGGGAAGAGGACAGAAGGACGCTGTGGGAGAAGGACAGAGGGATTCTGTGGGAAGAGGACAGAGGGACATTGTGGGTGAAGGACAGAAGGACGCCGTGGGAGAAGGACAGAGGGATGCTGTGGGACGAGAACAGAGGGATGCTGTGGGAAGAGGACAGAGGTATGCCGTGGGAAGAGGACAGAGGGATGCTGTGGGAAGAGGACAGAGGGATGCTGTGGGACGAGGACAGAGGGATGCCATGGAAAGAGGACAGAGGAATGCTGTGGGAAGAGGACAGAGGGATGCTGTGGGAAAAGGACAGAGGGACACTGTGGGAGAAGGACAGAGAGATGCTGTTGGACGAGGACAGAGAGATGCTGTGGGAAGAGGACAGAGGGACGCCGTGGGATGAGGACAGAGGGACGATGTGGGATGAGAACAGAGGGACGTTGTGTGATGAGGACAGAGGGACGCCGTGGGAAGAACACAGAGGGACACCGCGGGAAGGGGACAGAGGAACGCCATCGGAGGGGGACAGAGGGACGCTGCAGGGAGGGATGTCACGGGTTGAGGACAGAGAGGGACGCGGCATCTTTTAATTTGGGGCGAGAGGGGGTAAGGGGATATGTTCTGGGGGGGTG
Organism: Lithobates clamitans; assembly: GCA_037952925.1. Taxonomy (NCBI): domain Eukaryota; kingdom Metazoa; phylum Chordata; class Amphibia; order Anura; family Ranidae; genus Lithobates; species Lithobates clamitans. Next base: position 1,429,789 of record JBBGZY010000315.1, read on the forward strand.
CTTTGGGAGGGGAGGACATGTGCTAGTGGGGGGGAATCAGACCCCCCACTAGCACATATCCTCTCCCCTCCTAAAACACCCTCCCGCACATGTCCGCTTACCCCCCTCCCTTCCCAACGCTCCATGTGTGCATCTGTTATCCCCCCCCCCCCCTTACTGGTTACTGTGTCCCCCTGCACTGTAAACTATACAGTACACAGACCTCAGACAAGCAGTGCGGCTCTCTCACTGAAGTCGTGTCCCTCCTCTGTGGCTCCTCCTCCTCCTGGCTATGTGCACTAGAACATTGGTGTGGAGGAGGAGCCGAGCAGTGTGTGTCAGTGGGGAGAGAGGTGTCGACTGGTACGGAAAGCCGATCGCTGCTTGCGGGACCCCAGGTGGCAGATGTCCCGGTCATGCGGGGGGGGGGGGGGGGCACTTTTTTGCCGTCCCCCGCAAAGTGCCGCCCTAGGCCTGGGCCTTGTCAGACTAGGCCAAAACACAGCACTGCCTACAGCATCCACTGGTTGTTTTGGTGCTGGCAGCCAGCCTGCTTGCACCATGGCAACTCATAACACTGATCTCTGGGCAAACTCTGTGCTCGTGACACCCCAGGGGAACCCAAACTGCATCCTGGTTGAGAAACACTCTTCTAAATGAATGGAGATATAAAAAAGTTAAAAAAGAAATAAAAAAGCTTACTTTTCCCATCTCAACTCAACTGAATTATCCTGTCTAATAGTTTGAGTTAAAAACAGGGGTTTAGTTTGCACACATTTGCAAATACATGCATAGGCTACACAGCAGCTCCAAGGCACCACAATATTTCTGCATTCCTAACTCTTGTAAATTTATGGGAGCCTCCATAGTAGAAGCACAAGCATTCTAATTGGTAGATAAAGGGCAGGTGAGCTTGAAAGTATCCCATCCCTCCTTAACTGCTTCAGCACCGGAAAAATTTACCCCCTTCCTGAGCAGAGCACTTTTTGCAATTTGGCACTGCGTCGTTTTAACTGACAATTGTGCAGTCATGCAATGTTACACCCAAACAAAATTGATGTCCTTTTTTTCCCCACAAATAGAGCTTTCTTTTGGTGGTATTTGATCACCTCTGCGGTTTTTATTTTTTGCAGTATAAACAAAAAAAGAGCGACAATTTTGAAAAAAAGCAATATTTTTTACTTTTTGCTATAATAAATATCCCCCAAAAATGATATGAAAAAAAATAATTTTTTCCTCAGTTTAGGCCAATATGTATTCTTCTACATATTTGTGGTAAAGAAAAATTGCAATAAGTGTATACTGATTGGTTTCCGCAAAAGTTATAGCGTCTACAAAATAGCGGATAGTTTTATGGAATTTTTATTACTAATTTTTTTTTTATTAGTAATGGCGGCGATCTGCGATTTTTATCATGACTGCGACATTATAGCAGACACATCGGACACTTTTTACACTATTTGGGGACCATTGTCATTTATACAGCTATCAGTCCTATTAAAACGCACTGATTACTGTGTAAATGACACTGGTAGGGAAGGGGTTAAACAGTAGGGTGCGATCAAGGGGTTAAGTGTGTCCTAGGGAGTGATTCTAACAGTGGGGGATGGGCTACCACTCACATGACAGCAATCACTGCTCCCGATGACAGAGAGCAGTGATCTCTGTCATGTCACTAGGCAGAATGGGGAAACGCCTTTTTTACATCTCCCCATTCTACGGCTCCCTGACACGAACGCCGGGACACCGGCAGACATCGAGTCCGCGGGTCCTGTGGGCACGATTTTGCTGTACTCGGCGGTGCGTGCGCCCGCTAGCCCCGCCAATTATAGGGGACATCCAGGTATGCCCATTTGCCCACCGCTGCCATTGTGCCGATGTATATACAGCAAATAGCACAATGGCAGCATAGGTGTCCAGTGTGTCTGATCAGGTCCACCTGTTTTTTAGGGGACCTGATCGAAAGGTTCATGCATTCCCATGGATCGGCAGATGTAAGTGGACTTGTGTCCGTTTACACCCACCCACCTTCTGATCCATTCAGGCCAGCCAAAAAAAAAAAAATGGAGGAGGATTGCGTTCTCTTCAGTTTGTAAGGACCGGCTCGGAAGTAGCTGGGTGTAAACGGACAGCAGAGTCTGTTTACTCCTGGCCACCCATAGACCAAAGTGGAGTCTGTCCGTATCCACTCTGCAGAAATGGTAGACACGGATCTGTCATCCACCCCATTCTGCTCTGATAAGCTGACAGTTTCCTTGCTGATCAGAACAGAAGGAGCCCGTGTAAAAGGGCCCTTTGCTTGTATTAATAAACACTTGCTGTTTGCTTATATTAGAGGGCTGGTAGGCTGCCAAGATCCACTCTCAAATAAAAACACAGTGCCTGTATTGTGAATTTGAAAAGTAATTTCTCCGCAATGCTTTTAGATGCAGAGATGAATGAAGGCTTGTTTTATAAAGTGCCATTACTGCTCCTTCAAAATATGCAAATATGTGCATGATCTGGGTACAGGGTCACTTTAAGAGCTCATTCACACAGACACGGAGGCCTATACAGTGTGCAAGGTTTGTTTGTTTATGTGTCTGGAGCAGTGTGGAGCTGCATGCAGGCAGCCTGTATTAGTCAATGGAGATGCAGTTGCTGGATGGACTCAACAGGACGCCCCAATTTGACAGGTTTGTAAGGACACTGCGTTGGGGCCATGCACCAGTCCCTGCATGCCTATCAGACTTATCAGTGAGTCCGTACAGCTGATGCAACTCTGCATGCAGCTTCACACTGCTCCAGAAGCATAAACAAACAACTTTTGCTTGCTGGATGGACCTCTGCCAAGGCACAATTGATTTCTATGTGCTGTGTTCACACTACAATGTTGTGGTGATATGTGGTACAGAAAAATGCAGACATGCTGCATTTTTCTACAGCACATTGGACAACGCCACAGGTCACCACAGTGCAATGTACTGCAGGGTGGAGACTTGATTGCAGTGTAATTGTGCACTCAAAAGAGTTTTTAAAAAAAATTTGAACAGTCCAATGTACTGAAACAGGGATTCTAAACTTTTCAAACGCTGTTTTTTAATACTGCCTTTGTCCCCATTGAAGATATTTCCATCACAACATTCCTCACTGTAAAAAAAAGTGTTGCACAGTGCATAAAAACAAAAAAAAAAAACATTATTTCCCAAAACTCGTTAAAACCTGCAAATATTGAATACAAACATTGATTAAAAGTGCCAAAAGTGTCCATAGAAAACCCCAAAACCAAAGATAGTCCTGTATTAAACATGCAAACTCTTTGTATCTTTCAGAATGTGCCAGTAGCATCCACCAACACCCAAGAAATGATAAAGGTGCCCCAACAACAGTGACCCCTTTATCCAGAGCGGTCAACATATGCTCAATAATAGTAACCTGTGGTAGTGTACACTGGGATAGACATCTATACCCAGCACAGAGTAGTCTTCTCCAGATCTCCATTGGCTCAAATCCATGTAGGAAAAAAAGGATAAATGCTCCTCATGGTATACTATGTTAAAAATTAAATGTATTGCAATAAAATAAAACTTACATAAGTATATGGATAATGCACATTGCAAAAAAATCCTGGCTGATAATTAAATTGTAATTCCAGTTTCCTTCCAGTACGTGATGATGTCACTAGGAGGCTCCTACCAGCGCATTTCGTCATCAAAAGGTGCTTTAGAATATGTCCTTTTGATGGCGAAACGTGTCAGCTGGAGCCTCCTAGTGACGGCATCACGTATCAGAAGCGAACCGGAATTACAATTCAATTATCGGCCAGGATTTTTTTGTAATGCGCATTGTCCATATACTTATGCAATTGATATTATAATGCAATACATTACATTTTTTTATGTACTACACCATGAGGAGTGTTTATCCTTTTGTTTCTACATGGAGTTGAGCCAATAGAGATCTGGAGAAGGCAACTCTGTGCTGGGTATAGATGTCCATCATAAAGGAGAGGTGTCACTGCCTTGGGTTAATATTTTTGAGCTTATGCTGACCGCTCTGAATAAGGGGGTAACTGTGGTTTGGGTAAGCCTGCACCTTTATCATTTCTTGGGTGTTGGTAGATGTAATTGGCACATTTTGAAAACTACGCAGAGTTTGGAATGATGCACGTTTAACCACTTCACTACCCGCGTATAGACATATGACGTCCACAGATGGGATCTCCCATCCTGGGCGGACGTCATATGACGGCCTCGGGTTCCTGGCGGTCTAGGGAGCGCGCGCGCATGTGCGCCGTGTTGCTCGGGACCCGGTGCGTGTGCCCGGCGGCTGCGATGTCCGCCGGGCACCCGCGATTGCCCGTTAACCGGGCCGGACCGTGGATCTGTGTGTGTAAACACACAGATTCACGTCCTGTCAGTTGAGAGGAGACCGATCTGTGTTCCCAGTACAGCGGAACACTGATCAGTCTCCTCCCCTTATACGTCCCCACCCCCTACAGTTAGAAGCATTCCCTAGGAAACACATTTAACCCCTTGTGTCCCCCTAGTGGTTAACCCCTTCCCTGCCTGTCACATTTATACAGTAATCAATGCAATTTTATAGCATTGATCGCTGTATAAATGTGAATGGTCCCAAAAATGTGTCAAAAGTGTCCGATGTGTCCGCCATAATGTCGCAGTCATGAAAAAAAATCGCGATCGCCGTTATTACTAGTAAAATAAATAAATAAATAATTTTTTTAAAAAAATGCCATAAATCTATCCCGTATTTTGTAGACGCTATAACTTTTGCGCCAGCCAATCAATATACGCTTATTGCGATTTTTTCTTACCAAAAATATGTAGAAGAATACGTATCGGCCGAAACTGAGTAAAAAATTTGTATTTTTAAAAAAAAATTGGGATATTTATTATAGCAAAAAGTAAAAAATATTGTGTTTTTTTTAAAATTGTAGCTCTTCTTTTGTTTATAGCGCAAAAAACAAAAACTGCAGAGGTGATCAAATACCACCAAAAGAAAGCTCTATTTGTGGGAAAAAAAGGACTTCAATTTCGTTTGGGTACAGCGTCGCACGACCGCGCAATTGTCGTTTAAAGTGCGACAGCGCTGAAAACTAAAAATTGGTCTGGGAAGGAAGGGGGTGAAAATGCCCTGTATTGAACCGGTTAATACAGGACTTTCTTTGGTTTTGGGATTTTCCATGGACACCTTTTTTCACTTTTAATCAATGTTTGTATTTAATATTTGCACTTTATTTAATTTCTCTCAGTTTTTATGAGTTTTAAGGCCCCTTTCACACGGCCACCTATGTGAAGCGGGATCCGCTTTATCGGCTGGGGGATCTCTCTGCTTACTTTGCCGACTGCCTGTCCGTTTCCATCTGATGCCATCCGATCCACCAGATGGATGGGGAATAGGTCCCCCATCCGTCTGCTTTTGATGGACAGCATCGGATTGGATGACGGCAGGTGTCAGCAGACATTTCCGCTGACATCCGCCGCTCCATAGAAGAGACTGGAGGGTCCGATCAGGTCCTCCTGGAAAACTGACAGGTGGATCTGATCGGATCACCCGTGTGAAAGTAGCCTAATAAAATAATGTGTTTTTTTTTTTCATGCAATATTATTATTTACAGTTTGATAAAAAAAGGGATATCTTCTATTAGTGGGGTTGCAGCTTCACTTTGTGCACGATTTGTGCGGTTTCCAGTTATTTTCATATATTAACACTCCTCATTGCCCTGCAAAACAGACTCCTTGCCAAAAGGGAACGTTTTAACGTGCAGGCCCTAAGGCTTCCCAACTTTATTGAAAACAAAAAAAAGTTTTATATGAATCCTCTCTCAGATTATTGGCATGCATGGTTAACATTGAAAAAAAAAAATTTTCCTAGAAAATATACACGCACTCCTTGTGAGTTCCATTATTTTGGTCAGGATCCTTTGTCTTATAAGGAAGTGTTATATGTGATTATATTTAAACTCGTTCGTGGAAGGAAAAAAAAAAAAATCTGTGACTCTCCTCACACAAAGCTCGGCGAGTGTTATGTCGCTGCAGGATGTAAGTTTGCCTGGTGATGATTTGTGGTTTCACTTAACACACACAACTCTTTGTTGATGCCTGCCTGGAATCGGCTATTATATAAACCACACCATGGCTTTATGTTTTCAACTTTCTTTTAAAACTAACCAGACGCCCTTCGAAGCAATTGATGTATGCAATCTTAAAGGGCCAGTCCATCCCCACAATAATAATTTATTTATAGGTGGTCGAGTCTAGAAAACAGTTAACATAAAGAGGGAGACGGCCTCATATATTTTGCGGTGAGTTTGTAGACCTCAAGCTCAGAGGTCTTACCATCAGGGCTGGCTCACATGTATGGTCTTGTGGTAACGTGCAATAAAATTACGCTTTTATGTAGATTTTTACATATGCCAACACACTCTTTTAATATGGGCTGATGTTCATTTTAATGTACGTCAGTGCGTTGTTTTTTTTTTTGTGTGTGTGTGTGTGTGTTTGTATAAAAGGTTACAATGGAGTTAATTTTAACACACAGAATCCTGAGAGACTTAAAGGGCAACTCCACCTTTGTGGGGGAAAAAATAGCAACTAAAAATAAGTAATTAAGGGGGTTATTTACGAAAGACAAATCCACTTTGCACTACAAGTGCAAACTACAGGTGCAAAGTGCACTTGAAATTGCACTGAAAATGCACTTGGAGGTGCAGTCGCTGTAGATCCGAGGAGGACATGCAAGGATAATAAAAAACAGCATTTTAGCTTGCACATGATAGGATGATAAAATCAGCAGAGCTTCCACTCATTTCAGATCTACCCTTCAGATTTGCTGTGACTGCACTTCCAAGTGTACTTTCAGTGCTATTTCAAGTGCACTTTGCACTTGTAGTTTGCACTTGTAGTGCAAAGGGGATTTGCCTTTTGTAAATAACCCCCATAGTGTATACATTTGCTATACAAGCCACATTGCAATTGAATGTTTTTAAAAATGACCTTTCCTTTTTCAATCTGCAGCTCTGTAATTTTATGTGAAATGCAATATGACTACCTGGAGGTGTTCTGTGCACAGATTGTGTATAGAACTTTCCCTGAAATGTCATTTCTTGCTTGTGTGATTGGCTGCACTAAGATACAAGTCAGATTTTGAGCATCTTCTGCACCAAAAATGTCATAATTGGTGAGATACTCCCAAAGGGAAATCAAGTCTAAAGCGATGCAGACCCTTCCACTTCCCTCATTAGACCCCTGCAATTTCAGCAGCTGTTTGTTAATTATACAATCACTCCCATACAGATTCACTCTACCCATGGACATGGACAAACAAACAGCTATTTCTTCAGAATAACAAAGGGTAGGAATCCACAAGAAAGTTTGTTAAAGGAGAAGTACAGCCAAAGCTCATTTGGCTGTACTTCTCCCGTGGATCACAGAAGTGCAGTTTGGTTTGCACTCCTGTTATCCGTTTTCAGCAGGCAGCCCTTTGTCAGCTGACATCACAGAACCAATCCAGGCTCGGGAAGGATCGCGACCATATGGTGGGGATCTTCCCAGAACCCTGGACCGGGGGGGGGGGAGAGCAGAGAGCTGGCCAATCGGGTCCCGTTTCCTGATTGGCCGGGAGGAGAATCAGGCAGACAATAGTAAATATTAATTCGCTATGTCAGACAACTGGGTGGGTTCAGGGTGCAGTGGTCTGTGCCCCAAGCCCACCCTTTTTTGAAGCCAATTAGAGCCTCAGGCTCTAATCATGTTCTTCAAATGTAGATTAGAGGTCCGGCACATGGTTTAGGTAGGCGGCGCCCCTGCACCCCGTATAGACAGGCCGCCACTAATTTAGTCAAAAGTGCAACTTTAGAGCAGCCAAAAGACAAATGTATTGCTCAGGCTGTAACCTTGCAATACATCAGTCACACAATACAGCTCACTGCTCCAGGTTAGCATTTCTTTGCCTTACAACAGGATTGTTAATTGTCCCCCACAGTGTTGTTACTTCAAAGAAGAAGATAAGAGCACACTATATTTCTGGCATATCAACAATTATTCTTCTGCACTTGGCTTGTTGAAAGTGATAAATCATTAACATATTGAAAAGATTTTTTTCATTTTGCCTTAAAGTGGAACTTTAGTCAGAAAATAAAGTCCTGCTAGATCACTTCAGGCTGCCCCGTTTGCATGTATAGCTATGTAAAACATTAAAAATAAGTGTCTATACTGTTTAAAGCAGAGTTCCACCCATAATTGAATCTTTGTTTCAATGGCTACAGTCCCGCAAGTCTAACAACATTTGGCTTTTTTTTTTTCTAGCTCTATGTACCTTGTAGTCTTGTGTTTTCTTCCTCCTTCGGCACCGCGGTGAGCTACGTCATATCCAGCAGCGCCTCTGCTCCTGGGAGACTTGTGTCATCATTCCCAGGAGTCAGAGGACATCGCCGCATGATTGCATTGCGTTATTTCCAAACAGGAAATTATGTGATGCAAGGCGGATCTAATTGATTGATTGATTAGCTTTGTTGCCATAATAATGGAGCAGGCACTTCCTCCGATACCCCCCCGTAGTGATAGCAACCGGATACAATCCCTGTGCTATGCCCTGTGTGTAATGCGAATGCGCGAGATCGGGAGGTGCTTGCTGGATAGCCAGCAGCACCTTATCCCGGAAAAGAGTCCTAGTGGGCTTCACATGCCCACAATCAAGATGGAAGGGCTCAGCAGGGAGAAAACAAAGGTTAGTTTAAAAAAAAAACATGTAAAAGAACGTCGGATTTGGTATTAACATTCTTTAGAGAATTAAATTAATACCAGCAGATGCCTTAAAAAAAAATATGTTGGTGGAACTTCGCTTTAAAATCCAGCAATACACTGTCTTATCCTGCTCTACACATACTCAGTTGCTCTCTATTTTTAGGCACTGTGCCGAATTTGTAGAGGCCGATCTGGGGAACCGGAGCAGCTGAAAGTAGACAGATGTCACAGCAAACAGGCTGGATAAGCAGGATGCAGGGTCAGTCAAGCTGGGTCAATAACAGATAGGTAGAGCAAGAATGGACAGCAGAAAAATTGTTGGGTCACAGGCCAGTGTCAGCAACAGAAAGCGGATAAGGCCGGAGCAGGAGGCAGGTGGAGAATCTGGGGACAAGCTGAGGTCAGGGCAGGGAGCAGACAAGCGTGGTCAGGAGCACGCCTGGTCAAGATCAGAGGTCAGGCACAGGAATCAGGAACAAGCACACAGAATGCTGTAGACCAAACAGCGAATAGCCAGTGCAGTAGCCCCATTTAAATAGGCCGTTTAGCGCGATTGGTGAGAGGTGTGCGCCTTGGCATGTGCGTGCATCTGTGCACATCTGTTCGGCCAGTTCCCGGCCACATGTATGCATCCAGAAACACCATCTGCACTATGCGCAAGCCTTTCCTGACAAGTGTGTTAATTAAAGGAACATAGGTTTGTGTAGGAGCGCAGTCGCAAACTCAGCAGTAAGCAAATAACTGTTACCCTGACCCCTTAAATATTTCAGAACACCCCTTTCAAAATGAATAGAGAATGGGAAAACTTAGCAGTTGTCTACTTTCTCTCTATACTGTATAACCCCAACACTGCTTTCAATAACCTTGTGTTGATACACTATAGGACCAAATGTTTGTGATTAACTGACCAGAAAACCTCATATGAGCTTATTAAACATCCCATTCCAAAAATCATGGGCATTAAAGAAGAAGTATAAGAGTATAAGAGGAAGAGCCTATACTAAGGCTTACCTATAGGTACTGTAAATATTTCCTAAACTTGAACAATTTAGGAGATATTTACTGTATACGCCGCTGATGACGTCATCTGCGCATGCACTCTGAATCAACGGCCGTACCATTTCTTCATGTGTCATGACCAGCGGCTCCTGCATGCATGTGCGGTAGTGATGTCACGTGGCTCCGGCCAGTCACACAGCCGTAGTCTGTGGACCCGGAAGGAAGACAGGCGAAGATGAATGGGGACAACAAGGGCTTCGTTTGCAGGTAAGTTTCACATGCGATGCATACTAGCACATTATGCCTTTACTTTGCACCAAAAAAAAAAAAAAGGCAGTGTTTAATTTCTGTTTAATACTGGAATATACTGTATATCTGCTCATTCAAACTCAGCGACCCTAAAGTGTTATTGAAAGATGCATCCTTGTAAACATGTTAAATAGGTATGTGATAATATGCTAACATTCTTGCTCTCGAACCTTCATGAAAATCAAGCTTAAAAACAAGGAAACTCTGTACATCAGTTCATATAAAGACCACTTTGGTCCATTCATTTCTGACTCCAACTTTACAATAGGGAGTAAAACACCACCACAGCTGTAACACCCTCCATTCCTCTCTGAAGACTTTCCACAAGATTTTGGAGTGCGTCTATAGAAATTTGTGTCCATTCAGGCAAAAGAGCATTTGTGAGGTCCTGTACTGATGGTAGACTAGCATATCTGGCTCAAAATTAGCCTATCAGTTCATCCCAAAGGTGTTTAGTGGGTTGAAGTAAAGGCTCAGTGAAGGCCTCTCAAGTTCCTCCACACCAAACTCATCAAAGCACGTCTTTATGGATCTGTTTTTGTTCACACTTCCCCAAACTGGAACCACAAAGTCAGAAGAGCACAATTGTCTAAAATGACTTTGTATGCTGTAGGATTAGCAGTACCCTGCTCTGGAAACACCTAAACCCACATATGATGTACATAGAAGGTCCACTTCGTCTAAGATTTCTATGCATTCTGGAACCACATCTCAAAAACATATCACTATTTATCGGAGTGAGTTGTTTTTATTATTCTATAGAGAAAGTTTATGGTTTTCTTAAAGATTTCTAAGAGAATAAAAACAAGAGGAAAGAAGCAAAAAGTAATTACCATAAATTGCTCCAAGTGCATTAAACAAAAAGTGCTTTTATCAAAGCAGCTGTCACACATAGTGCCTGGAAATGTAGCCCCTGAGAGACAGGGAAGGATTATACATCCATTAAGTAAACTGGGTGGATCTTTTTATTTTTTCTTTCTGACTTGCCTCTCCTTTTATCTCTTTGCTATGTCTAATGCACTCTTGCAGTTTTTGAATTCTCAGAGAAAAAAAAAGGTATTGAAAGAACAACATAATGGTGTCTAATAAACAGGCACTCTCAAGGTCGCTATGGCAACTGGCTGTTGCTGGAGATATTTTATATAATGAGGGACTTGAGACAAGGGGCGCACTTTCCGTCACAAAACAAAAAAAAAAAAAAGTAAATTTAATTTTGTTTTAACCCAAAAAAAGCAAAAAAAAGTTTTAAGTGATGGTATGCTGTTTATATGAAAAGGAAACTTGTTCTGGGAGACCTATGTGGGATACCAGTGCTGACGTCCTTCTGAAAATACTAGCTGCTTGGCTGCCTTGGTACATTCTGAGGTTTGAGGAAAGTGGAGAAATATTGCTGGTCCCATCAGGTTATCTTATTGCTATTTTAAAGTGTTGATCTTGATGTAAATGATCTAGTTCCCAGGTAGGCGGCTACCACACCCCAAAATATCCACGGTCCTTGGCTTGTAGTGTAATGTAACAAAAATGGAAATTGCATCTCCACACCACTGCCATGAGGTCCAATTACAGTTTTATTCCAATAAAGGGGGGCAATCCAAAGAGTAGCCAGCGCATTACAGGGGTTCAAAAACTGCCCCGCCAGAATACACCGATCAGCTGCTGTTGTGAGATCAGCTTATGTTGGACAAGCAGCTGTACACATGGGCCCGAAAGTCGTCTGGTTTCTACTGTAAGGGCTGATTTCTGCCAATTTTCGGCCCATGTATATGAGGTCTGAGAGCCAGCAGGGGGGCAGCGGCAGCATCACACTGAGAGCATGGATGCTTGTTTTTTTTGTATTCCCACATTTCGCATTTAAAAAATATATTTAAAGTGGTTGTAACCCTAAAAAAAAACAAAAACTTGCTCCTGTCCCTTTAAGGCACGAAATATAGCACAGTGCTTTTGCCATGTCAATTGTTCCTTTCTATGCTGTACAACACCTGGCGGATCCTACCTGTACCTGTCTTACCCTGTAAACTGACCATGTTTATCATGGCTACTTATTTCTGATAAAAAATAGAAAACAATTAGTGCGGCGCTGAAAACAACCAGTAAATAAATAAATAAAATATACTAAGTAGACGGCCCTTAATTAAATATGAATATTGTGATATCCTTATACACAAATACTATAATTCAAAAATATCCACCCCTGTGCGCATGATCTGAAACGTGCAAATAGAATTCAAAATACGGTATATAACGTCAAAAATATAGAGTGCAAGTGCTGCATGTTCTGCACACTGTCCTTAATATATCCAATAAATAACGTGACAGTCCATCATATGTGGATGGATAAATATAATGCTGGTGTATTCATGCAATGTGCACAAAATCCTGGTGCTCCCCTCCACCGGATGTACCCTCACCTTAAGGGCTTATAGAAAGCGCCTGTGATATATATATATACAGTGGGGACGGAAAGTATTCAGATCCCCTTAAATTTTTCACTCTTTGTTATATTGCAGCCATTTGCTAAAATCATTTAAGTTCATTTTTTTCCTCATTAATGTATACACAGCACCCCATATTGACAGAAAAACACAGAATTTTTGACATTTTTGAAGATTTATTAAAAAAGAAAAACTGAAATATCACATGGTCCTAAGTATTCAGACCCTTTGCTGTGACACTCATATATTTAACTTAGGTGCTGTCCATTTCTTCTGATCATCCTTGAGATGGTTCTACACCTTCATTTGAGTCCAGCTGTGTTTGATTATACTGATTGGACTTGATTAGGAAAGCCACACACCTGTATATATAAGACCTTACAGCTCACAGTGCATGTCAGAGCAAATGAGAATCATGAGGTCAAAGGAACTGCCTGAAGAGCTCAGAGACAGAATTGTGGCAAGGCACAGATCTGGACAAGGTTACAAAAAAATTTCTGCTACACGTAAGGTTCCTAAGAGCACAGTGGCCTCCATAATCCTTAAATGGAAGACGTTTGGGACGACCAGAACCTTTCTTAGAGCTGGCCGTCCGGCCAAACTGAGCTATCGGGGGAGAAGAGCCTTGGTGAGGGAGGTAAAGAAGAACCCAAAGATCACTGTGGCTGAGCTCCAGAGATGCAGTCGGGAGATGGGTGAAAGTTGTAGAATGTCAACCATCACTGCAGCCCTCCACCAGTCGGGGATTTATGGCAGAGTGGCCCGACGGAAGCCTCTCCTCAGTGCAAGACACATGAAAGTCCACATGGAGTTTGCTAAAAAACACCCGAAGGAGTCCAAGATAGTGAGAAATAAGATTCTCTGGTCTGATGAGACCAAGATATAACTTTTTGGCTTTAATTCTAAGCAGTATGTGTGGAGAAAAGCAGGCACTGCTCATCACCTGTCCAATACAGTCCCAACAGTGAAGCATGGTGGTGGCAGCATCATGCTGTGGGGGTGTTTTTCAGCTGCAGGGACAGGACGACTGGTTGCAATCGAGTTAAAGATGAATGTGGCCAAATACATGGATATCCTGGACGAAAACCTTCTCCAGAGTGCTCAGGACCCCAGACTGGGCCGAAGGTTTACCTTTCAACAAGACAATGACCTTAAGCACACAGCTAAAATAACGAAGGTGTGGCTTCACAACAACTCAGTGACTGTTCTTGAATGGCCCAGCCAGAGCCCTGACTTAAACCCAATTGAGCATCTCTGGAGAGACCTAAAAATGGCTGTCCACCAACGTTTACCATCCAACCTGACAGAACTGGAAAGGATCTGCAAGGAGGAATGGCAGAGGATCCCCAAATCCAGGTGTGAAAAACTTTTCCCAAAAAGACTCATGGCTGTATTAGATCAAAAGGGTGCTTCTACTAAATACTGAGCAAAAGGTCTGAATACTTAGGACCATGTGATATTTCAGTTTTTCTTTTTTAATAAACGTGCAAAAAAGTCAACAATTCTGTGTTTTTCTGTCAATATGGGGTGCTGTGTGTACATTAATGAGGAAAAAAAATGAACTTAAATGATTTTAGCAAATTGCTGCAATATAGCAAAGAGTGAAAAATTTAAGGGGATCTGAATACCTTCCGTCCCCACAGTATATCCACTTAGATTTTCCTCCTGTGGTTCCTCCTTCCTGTAATAAACGTCTAGCACAAATGCCCGGTCAGAAATGACTCCTTCCTGATGGTTACCAGTGACCTCCACTCACATAAGCCATATGTAGAAACAACAAAAGCTTGCAATAGTGTAATAGTGTAATATCGTTTTTTTAAAAATGTATTTATTCCAAACTTCACACCACCTAAATGCACTCAAACAAGCCTTGGTGCACTCATATGTGCTAGGGCGATGGTGTCACCTGAAACCGGATCTGCAGCCCCAGTCAGCCCCGGCCAGCGGTGTTCCCTCCATCTGTAGCTTTAATCCAAAGCACTTCCTTGTTCTTTGTACGCCAGCCTCCCAAGCACCTCCCACTGGTTTTGTCACTTCCTCGTGACTTCCTTGGGGAATTGTGATTGGCTGATGTACTTCCCATGTTATTTATAGCGGCGATCGCCACCATTTTCCTGTAGCCTGCAGTCATGTATGGATAGCGGCCAAAATGATTAAAAATAGTATTTAAATTTAAAAATTGGCCAATAAACAGTTAAGGTCAAATTCCTTATTTAAACCTCTAGGCGCTAATGATCCCAATTCATATACCCACCAGGATTCCCTTTGACTGAGGGTCCTAATAAAATGGCTGCCCCTCACCTTATCAATTGAGATTATACTCTCTCAAATGACCTACTAATGGCTAAAGCCAATGGACACTATTCTGTACTACTTCTCCTGGATTACTCTGCTGCCTTTGACACAGTGGACCACCCACTCCTCCTCGAAAAACTCCACTCCTTTGGTCTCCGTGACTGCACTCTTCGCTGGTTCTCATCCTACCTATCCCACCGCTCCTTCAGTGTCACTTACAACTCTACTTCCTCCTCTCCTCTTCCTTTTTCCATTGGGGTCCCCCAAGGTTCTGTTCTCGGACCTCTCCTTTTCTCAATCTACACCACCTCCTTGGGTCAGTTGATTGCCTCCCACGGCTTTAAATATCATCTCTACGCTGATGACACCCAAATCTATCTCTCCACCCCCCAGCTCTCTCCATCTGTCTCCTCACGCATTACCAACTTATTAGCAGACATATCAGCCTGGATGTCACATCACTTTCTCAAACTCAACCTATCCAAAACCGAGCTCATGATATTTCCTCCCTCAGGTGCCACTTCCCCTGATCTCCCTGTCAAGATCAACGGCTCAACTATCAACCCATCTCCCCACGCCAAGGTCCTAGGTGTAATCCTTGACTCTGAACTAACCTTTCGACCCCACATTCTATCACTATCCAAAGCTTGCCGCCTCTGTCTTCGCAACATCTCCAAGATACGCCCCTTCCTAACCATTGACACCACAAAGCTTCTAATCCACTCCCTGGTCATCTCCCGCCTTGACTACTGCAACTCCCTCCTCATTGGTTTACCTCTAAATAGGCTATCCCCACTTCAGTCCATCATGAACGCTGCGGCCAGGCTCATCCACCACACAAACCGCTCAGCGTCTGCTACACCCCTCTGCCAATCCCTCCATTGGCTGCCACTCAGTCACCGAATTAAATTCAAGATACTAACTATAACTTACAAAGCCATCCACAACTTGGCCCCTAGCTACATCTCTAACCTAGTCACAAAATACCAACCTAATCGTTCTCTTCGCTCCTCCCAAGACCTCCTGATCTCAAACTCCCTTGTCACCTCATCCCATGCTCGCCTTCAGGACTTCTCCAGAGCCTCCCCCATCCTCTGAAATGCTCTACCCCAATCCGTCCGTTTTTCTCCTACTTTATCCACTTTCAGACGATCCCTGAAAACTCATCTCTTCGGAGAAGCCTATCTGGCCCCCACCTAACAACTGTACATTTATCTTCTCAATCAGCACATCACCCACAGTTATTACCTCTTGTATCTCTTGACCTCCCCTCTTAGATTGTAAGCTCTAAGGAGCAGGGCCCTCTGATTCCTACTGTATCAAATTGTATTGTATTTGTACTGTCTACCCTCAAGTTGTAAAGCGCTACGTAAACTGTTGGCGCTATATAAATACTGTATAATAATAATAATAAATACTATTATTATTAGATTATATATCAACCTATTAATATAGGTTTATAGATGATTTGATTATTTTCTGGGATGGCAATGAGGAGGAGTTAAACACATTTCTGATGGAAATGAATAAGAATAGTAAAAAAAGGGAATCATGGTGGGTATATGAATTGGGATCATTAGCGCCTAGAGGTTTAAATAAGGAATTTGACCTTAACAGTTTTTTGGCCAATTTTTAAATTTAAATACTATTTTTAATATTTTTAATAATAGTAATTTTTTTTTATATCTAATTTACATGAAACTTTTAAAATGATATTTAAACATGATTATTATTAATATTTATTCCTTGTTTAAAATAAATGGGGGTCTGGCTTACTCCAAATTAATATAGTGGTAAATTAATACAGACGCACGTGTGTTGGTTTGAGGTCCACACCCTAAAGCAATAGGCTGCGCATGCCTATGGGTGTGGTGCTTTGATTTTCAGACCTAAATACTACTTGACCATATGACTGACAGCAGATTTACTAAGGCAGGTTTAGCTGTCATATGAACAAGGACTTGTCATAAACACAAATGTAATTATTTTTGTATGCAAATTCTACAAAGATCCAGTGATTGCTTCTGTGGCACACAAATACATGTTGGTGTTAGTTAATGGTTTCGTTATTCTTATGAACAAAGAACTGGTCTAACACCGAACTCGGAGGAAATTAAACCAGCTATTCTGCTGGGAAGTAAAGTACAAATCTGCATTTCTTTGTAGATGATTTAAGCTGTGTAATCAGGTAATTACTGTAATTAATGAACAAATTAGAAATTAAAAGTTTTTTTTTCAGCTACAACATAAATAAGATTACCACAATGTAATATTTCACCAATTTGCTATACCTACTAATCTGTTGCCAGAAGTATTAAAGGGACATTGCAGGTAAATAATTACAAATTTGCATTTAAATCCCAACGCCAAGCAAATACATAGCTACACAGATTAAACTGACACAACACAATATCCTTATTATCCCCAAATAATCCATACACATTCACTACATAACGACTTGCCGCCCGCCATATAGCATTATGATGTCGGCAAAGTGATTGCGATATCCTGACCGAACGTCACGTGACATCGCCCTGGGGGCGCGCATCCTGGCGATCGTTGTTGCAGTGTGTCAGTCTGACACATCGCAACTCTGATCTAGGTAAAAGTCTCTGACAGAGACTCTTTACCACGTGATCAGCCGCGTCCAATCACAGCTGATCACAATGTAAACAGGAAGAGCCGGTGATCGCCTTTTCCTCACTCGCGTCTGATAGACGCGAGTAGAGGAGAGCCGTTTGGCTACTCTCCTGACGGGGGGGGGTCTGTGCTGATTGTTTATCAGCGCAGCCCCCCTCTCGGATGCCCGCCCAGGATACCGCCCAGGACCACCAGGGATGCCACCACACTGGACCACCAGGTGTGCCACCCTAGACCACCAGGGAAATGACAATCAGTGCCCAGGCAGCTGCCAATCAGTGCCATTGAAAAATGCCTGCAAGTGCCAGTAATGCCTATCAGTGAAATCCAGTGCCATTGCCAGCCATCAGTGCCCATCAATGCTCATCAGTGCCGCCTTTCAGTGCCCATCAGTGCCGCCTATCAGTGCCCATCAGTGCCACCCATAAGTACCCATCAGTGCAGCCTTTTAGTGCCCATCAGTGTTGCCTATCAGTGCACACCAGTGCCACCTATGAGTGCCCATCAGTACCGCCTATCAATGCCCATCAGTGCCGCATATCAGTGCCACCTATCAGTGCTGCCTATCAGTGCCCATCAGTGCCGACTATCAGTGCCCATTGTCAGTGCCCATCAGTGCCACCTCATCGGTGCCACCTCATCGGTTCCATCTCATTGGTGGCACCTCATCGGTGCCGCCTTATCAGTGTCCATCAGTGCAGCTCATCAGTGCCCATCAGTGAAGGAGAAAATGTACTTATTTTACAAAATTTTATAACAAAAACAAAGAAAAAAAATGTTTTTTCAAAATTTTCGGTCTTTTTTTATTCGTTTAGCAAAAAAAATAAAAACCGCAGAGGTGATCAAATACCACCAAAAGAAAGCTCTATTTGTGGGAACAAAATGATAAAAATTCCGTTTGGGTACAGTGTAGCATGATCGTGCAATTCTCATTGAAAAAGTGACAGCACTGAAAGCTGAAAATTGGCCTGGGCAGGAAGGTGCGAATGTGCCCTGTATTGAAGTGGTTAATGACCCCGTAATTGATTTTTCATTACTTTTTTCTTTCTGTGCTTCCTGCCTCCTTGTAATATCCTGAGGTCCTGGAACCTCTCCTTTTCCCCCTCACTTTTGTTCATCTGGAAGGAGCAGTGCATGTTAGTTGCGGTCATGTGCACTGCTTTATGCACATTACACATCCCATAGTCCACCCCAGGAGTGAACAAGAGAGGGTGACTACATTTGTGCATACAGTGGGGAAAATAATTATTTGATCCCCAAGCAAAACATGACTTAGTACTTGGTGGAGAAACCCTTGTTGGCAAGCACAGAGGTAGGACATTTCTTGTAGTTGGTGACCAGGTTTACACACATCTCAGGAGGGATTTTGGTCCACTCTTCTCTAATTTCTTAGGCTGGGTTCACACTAGTGCGAATTGGATGCGGCTTTCTCCATATCCATTTCACATGACAGGAGAGTGTCCCTGACAGGAGATTGTGACTCTCAATCTCAGTTCACATATCTCCGTGGCGGCTACGGAGCGGCTTGCACAGGAGTCCTGTGCGTCTTTGGCTCCATTTCAGGGGCGAATTCGTCCCTGAAACGGAGAACAGGGACGCACCACCTGGACCCCTGCTGCGAGTCGCATCCAGCAGCAGTGTGAACCCAGCCTAAAGGTTTCTTGGCTGTCACTTGGCAACTCAAAGTTTCAAATCCCTTCATACATTTTCTATAGGATTAAGGTCTGGAGACTTGCTAGGCCACTCCATGACCTTAAAGTGGGAGTCCAGTCAAAAATGAAAAATGTTCTATTAATTATATGTAAAATATCTTTATTTTTGACATTATTCATTTTCTGTATAGCGGTTTGTGTCAGTTACAAAGTCTAATCCAAGCCAGACAATCAGCTTCTTCCTGTTCTTCAGGGACAACCTTACTTCCTTATTTCTGAATTCTGCATGGGGTCCTCTCACTTCCTGAAAACGTTGTCCTTCTCTGATACACGCCCTGCCCACATCCCTCCTCTCCTTTTTAGACAGACATACCTAGACCTGCCCAGCCCCGCCCCCATCCCGCCTCTCCTTCTCAGATCTCCTCCTGTCTTCACAACCTCCTTTTGGATAGCAGTTTCTCCTGAGAGCGAGAGGGGGTAGGGGGAGGGCAGGCAGTATGGAAGTATGTTCTGGTTGTTAGATTACAATGCAACATGCTGCAGATTTCCTACAGTTTACAACCAGGTGGTTGTTTCTGTTTGGCACTGTGTGCATGGAGTGATGGGCATTGTGATGGGCACTGTGTGCATGGTGTGGCATTGTGATGGGCACTGTGTACATGGTGAGGCACATGCCCAAATGAGGGAGCTACATGTGAGTAATGAGTTTAAGGCTCCATTTCCACTAGTGCGACTTGTCATGCGACTTTGGACACATAAAGTTGCATGACATGTCACAGCCCATTAATTTCAATAGCAAACATTCCCATCTATGGGACTTTGAAAAGGTGCATGGATGGGAATGTTGAATACTTTGATGCAACTTTTGATGCGACTTTAATCCAGAGTGTAAAGTTGGACCAAA
The DNA here is from genome assembly GCA_037952925.1 of Lithobates clamitans. NCBI lineage: Eukaryota > Metazoa > Chordata > Amphibia > Anura > Ranidae > Lithobates > Lithobates clamitans. Next base: position 1,449,743 of record JBBGZY010000315.1, read on the forward strand.
GCTGCACTCAAAGTCGCACTCCAAAGCACACTAGTGGAAATGTAGCCTAAGGCTAGAGTGCGACTTTGGAGTGTGACTTTGATGCAACTTTGAGTGCAGCTTTGATACAACTTTACACTCTCTGGATCAAAGTCACATCAAAAGTCGCATCAAAGCATTGCAGGTACCTTTTCAAAGTCGTTGATTTTCAAAGATGGGAATGGGTGCCATTGAAATAAATGCGCTGTGACACTTTATGTGTCCAAAGTCGCATGAAAATTCATACTAGTGGAAACGGAGCCTTAGTCTACGTTTCCACTATTGCGACTACAAAGTTTCACGTTTTAGAGTGCGACTTTGACGCAACTTTATGCTCTCTGGATCAAAGTCGCATCAAAGCATTGCAGGTGCCTTTTCAAAGTCGCTGATTTGCAAAGTCGCATAGATGGGAACGGGTACCATTAAAATCAATGGGCTGTGAATTGTCACGCGACTTTGGACACATAGTCGCATGGCAAGTCACGTTTCCACTATTGCAACCACAAAGTTGCACGATTTAGAGTGCAGCTTTGATCCAACTTTACACTCTCTGGATCAAAGTCACATCAAAAGTCGCATCAAAGCATTGCAGGTACCTTTTCAAAGTTGCTGATTTTCAAAGTCGCATAGATGGGAATGGGTGCTATTGAAATCAATGTTCTGTTACTTGTCATGCGACTTTATGTGTCCAAAGTCGCTTGACAAGTTGCACTAGTAGAAACAGAGCCTTATGCCCTGTACACACGGTCGGACTTTGTTCGGACATTCCGACAACAAAATCCTAGGATTTTTTCCGACGGATGTTGGCTCAAACTTGTTTTGTCTACACACGGTCGCACAAAGTTGTCGGAAAATCCGATCGTTCTAAACGCGGTGACGCAAAACACGTACGTCGGGACTATAAACGGGGCAGTAGCCAATGGCTTTCATCTCTTTATTTATTCTGAGCATGCGTGGCACTTTGTCCGTCGGATTTGTGTACACACGATCGGAATTTCCGACAACGGATTTTGTTGTCGGAAAATTTTATCTCCTGCTCTCCAACTTTGTGTGTCGGAAAATCCGATGGAAAATGTCCGATGGAGCCCACACACGGTCGGAATTTCCGACAACACGCTCCGATCTGAAATTTTCCATCGGAAAATCCGACCGTGTGTACGGGGCATTAGTGTGGTTGCCTGTACTATGATCATTGTAGACTGTGAGCCGAGACCCCAGAACACTTCCAGCTACACTGACAGTCCCCTCCGTGTCCATCTTCATTCTCCTGTGCACAGCTATACTGTATATGTGCACTGCACCTCCCATCCCCCCTGCATGGGTGGGGCTTTTTATCGCTCCATTTTCTTATGAATTAGGATGTACAATGAGAGAACACTGGGCGGGAACCTATGATCAGCTCCTCCCATCCTGTATACGCCCACTGGCTACACAGGAACAATGTCCCTCCCAGGAAGTGATTTCACTAGCTTTCAGGAACCACACCCACTGGCTGATTTTAGTCTCAGAAGGAAGTAGTTTTGAAGTCATATGACGACACTGGATACTGCAAAATAAAGGTAGAAAAACTGGAATTTTTTCATTTTGAGGCATAAGGCTGAACTTAGCTCACATTAATGATTGCAGGGTGAGATTTAAGTGTTAGTGTGGACTTCCACTTTAACGTGCTTCTTCTTCACCCACTTCTTTGTTTCCTCAGCAGTATGTTTTGGGTCATTGTCATGCTGGAAAACCCATCTTCAGTGTTCTGGCTGAGGGATGAAGGTTCTCATCCAAGATCAGTGGCGTCGTGTGGGGGGGCTAAGGGGGGCTGGAGCCCCGAGTGGGCTTTCTCGGGCATTCACAAATCTATTATTAGCCCCGAGCCCGAGCGAGGACAGATCTGACTCGGAGCACGGCCAAGTGACATAGCAGGTCCTGCCTTCTGGAGCCTGCAGCGCCTATGATGGATGTCCCACTGGTCCAATGCCAGGACTGCAGGACATGTGACATCCATCATAGGCGCTGCAGGCTCCAGAAGGCAGGAATTACAATGCGGCCACGCCGAACACTATGAGATCCCCGCTTGGTGCTAGGTTCTCCTCTCCTGTCTCTGCCTGCTGTCTACTGGGACGGGCACGCCGCACATTACGGCTGAGCTGCAGGAGGAGGTCACGGTCACCTGAAGTCTGACGTGTAATGGTCAGGTAGGTCAGTGCATGTTAGTGTGTGTCAGGTAAGTCAGTGTGGGTCAGTGTAATGGTCAGTGTGTGTCAGGTAGGTCAGTGTGCATCAGGTAGGTCAGTGTGGGTCAGGTAGGTCAGTGTGGGTCAGATAGGTCAGTGTGGGTCAGGTAGGTCAGTTTTTAGCAATTAAGTTAACCCCCCCCCCCCTCGGACTGAAACACTTTTTCACACCTAGCAAAGCCCTTGTCCAAGATGTTATAATACATTGGTCCATACATTGGCTCCTTAATGCAGCAAAGTTGGCCTGTATCTTTAGCAGAGAAACAGCCCCAGAGCATAAAGTTTCCACCTCTGTGCTTGACTGTATTGATGGTGCTCTTAGGGTCATATTCAACATTTTTCTTCCTCCAAACAGTGAGTTGACCACAACACTTTCTTCCAATCCTTCTCTAAATCATTTAGATGTTACTTGCCAAACTTCAGACAGGCCTGTACATGTGCTTTTTTGAGTAGGGAGACCTTGCGGGCACTGCAGGATTTCTATACATGGCGGTGTATTGTATTACCAATGGTTTGTTTGGTGACTGTGGTCCCAACTGCCATGAGATCATTCACAAGCTCCTCCCATGTAGTTCTGGGCTGATCCCTCACTTTTCTCATGATCATCCTTACTCAATGAGGAAAAATCTTGCATGGAGCTCCAGACCGAGGGCGATTGATGGTTAATTTGTATTTCTTCCATTTGCGATTAATCGCTCCAACATTTGTCTCCTTCTCACCAAGCTTCTTGCTGATGGTCTTGTAGCCCATTCCAACCTTGCACAGGTCTAAAATCTTGCCTTGGCTTTGCCCATGTCTGTGAGATTTGAATGGGAGAAAAAGATTCTGTGGACAGGTGTCTTTAATATACATAACGAGTTGTTGTTAGGAGCAACTTCTTAACCACTTGCCTACTGGGCACTTAAACCCCCCTCCTGCCCAGACCAATTTTCAGCTTTCAGTGCTCTCATACTTTGAATGACAAATACTCAGTCATGCAACACTGTACCCAAATGAATTTTTTGTCCTTTCTGTTCATACAAATAGAGCTTTCTTTTGGTGGTATTTGATCACCTCCTGGTTTTTTATTTTTTGCGCTATAAATGAAAAAAAAAACGCATTTTTCTTTGTTTCTGTGATAACATTTTGCAAATTATTAATTTTTCTTCATAAATTTTGGCCACAATTTATATTGCTACATATCTTTGGTAAAAACAATGCAAATTAGTGGCTATTATTTGGTGTTTGTGAAAGTTAGAGAGTCTACAAGCTGTGGTGCAAAATGATAAAAAATGGATCACACCTGATGTACTGATCTCATTTCTTGCAACCCGAACAAGCCAGGAAAGTACAAATACCCCCCAAATGACCCCTTTTTTGAAAGTAGACATTCCAAGGTGAAGATGCATGGTGAGGTTTTTTGATGTTGTCATTTTTTCCCACAATTCTTTGCAAAATTAAGATTTTTTTTTTCCACAAAATTGTCATTGTAATTCTTTATTTCTCTCACATGGCATGTGTATACCACAAATAACGCCCCAAAATACATTCTGCTACTCCTCCTGAGTATTACCAGACCACCTGTGTGGGACTTTTCAAATGCCTGGCCACATAGAGAGGTCCAACATGCAGGGAGCACCATCACGTGTTCTAGTGTGAAGGAATGTGATGTAGATAATAATAGTAATCTGAAAATGTCTATTTTCTTATGTGCATACATACTTTTCTCCTTACTCAATATATAAGTATACAGGTTTGCTCTGTTCCTATATTTTCTCAAGATGGCGTGTACCCCCTACCTCCCACACATCAGAGGAACGCGGAACTGAAGATAAGAACAAAGAGAGCCAAACCTCGTTATGAAAATTATCCATCTTCTTTTTCTATCTTAACCAATGAGATGTACCTATTAGACTAACATAACAATGACGTATTTGTGTGTATAAAACATTAACACCGCCTTGAATAAATCACAAGTGTAATGAGTTAGCAGTTCTGAGCGTGTCTCAGAGTGTTTACTTTTATATGCATGCATATCAACACTTTTCAAATTAGAGACAGCAGCAGATAACCTTGAGCTCGATTGTAGCTCTTAAATCATTTCCATAACAGATGGTGCCGAAACCCGGGACCTCAGGCTACGGTCGAAGTTATACCGCGACAAGCATTCGGGCGTTAACTGATTAATGAGAGTGGGGTTTGCGCAGCCCTAACAGTACGGTAAGTTTGATTGATATTCTTACCACTGTACGACTCTCTTATCTTTCGGTTGACGGCTGGATTCTGTCGGTATGCTGAGACTGTCTTAGAGGCAGGTATTTCCTCGCCTGAGGTTGTTTTAACGAACCTGCCAATGGGTTTCTGCTGACTGTATTCTTTGTTCACTGTCTGCCATTCTTTGGGCTACGAAACTCAGCAGTCTAAGGGTGCTACATGTGTGAATGGGTAGTCTCATCTCCAGATGAGCTTTTGGCCTCTGGCATGAGATTGTTTCCCTTGTAGCAAACGTTGTAGACTTGTTACTCTAGGTTCGACGAACCTTTGAGGGGAATTTCAGCTGCTGGCTTTGCAGCCTGAAGTGCTACATGTGTGAATGGGTAGTCTCATCTCCAGATGAGCTTTTGGCCTCTGGCATGAGATTGTTTCCCTTGTGGCAAACGTCTATAAACGGGTTTATTTTGCAGGGTGGTATGCCTTTGCGGTTATTTTAGCCTGCTGAAATTTTGCAGTTCGAAGAGTGGCAGGTGTAATGTCCTGTCGTGATTGTATTTGTGGTTTATTGTTTGCTATACATGAGAGGGGGTGGGGACTGGTGAAAGTCAGAGAACGAGGCTACCCGAAAGATCTGTTGGGTCGTGGGCCATTGCTCCTCACTACCCCTGACGTGTTTGTTCTTGTTCTGAGATTAACCGTACATTACAGGGTTATAGCAAACAGTAGCAACTTGGAGCGCAGTATAAGCCCCCACCGAAAGAATTTGCTGATAAGAACGCTGAGAAAAATATTAACTCCTTGGTTGTATGTATTCCCCTCTCAAGCCGTTAGCCGAGAAACAGAAAGTGATATTGTAATGAAAGTGATATTGTAAAGAAGGAGAGAAGAAGATGTTGAAATAGTTAACAAAGTTGAAAGAAATGGCGAAAGTTATGTTGCTGAAGAGACAGGGAGAAAAATCCTGTGTGATAAAGAAAATTGGATAAAGGAAGTTAAGAAAGATGGCGATTGTATTATGTATGTCTACCACAGATTGATGATATGTTGGAACTTTAAACAAAGGAGGGGAGGGACAGCACTGCCCTCCGTCTAACAACCACTCCTTTCTCACTACCCAAGCACAACCCACTGTGACAACTCAGCCCGGCGGCCATCTTAGTGCACCCATGCCTTCACTTTCTACCCAGTCCAGTGCACTTCCTGTCGGCGGCCATCTTGGTACACCCAGTAAGCTTAAACAGCCTGTACCCAGCCCAATACGGGAGCATCACATTCCCAGGCTGGATATGTTAATGATGAAGAAGCATCTGAGTGGGAAGCCCGACAGCAGGCAGCAAGGCCACCCACTGATTTAACCCCCAATCCGGCTCCAGACTCTCAGTTCCGAGAGGATCTCAAACACATGCTGGCAACCGTAAAGAACAGTGCCTCTTGTCAGCCCCTGCCCCGACAACAGTCTCGGTTAACACAAGGGGCACCAGTGATGTATGTCGCTTTTACTCTATCACAAGCAGCGGCCTTAGTGACAAGTCTGCCTGACCCAGAGAAGCAGCCAATTCCCTTCTACCACAGGATAGTGCAGATACAAGAAACTTACTCAGCTGCCTGGAGAGACTTAATCAGCCTATGCCAAATCAAAGCAGGATATGTCTTTTGGCCAGTCATGCAGATGGCCTTCAATGATGCCTGTCTGACAAGTGCCACTTCCTACACCTCAGGCGTGGAGTTCTGTGCACAACTCCACGACTGGGCAAAGGAGAAGTTGACGGATCAGAAGACCACAATCCAAGATATTACCCAAGATAAAGGGGAGTCTGTGAAGAAGTATCATGCTAGACTCATAAAGGCACACACACACATGTTATCAACTGCTTTTGTTTCAGGGCTCAGAGAGGATATCAGAAAAGGCCTGATGGTGGCCCGCCCTGAATACCATTCAATGAAAATGTCTGATTTATTGTTGGTGACCAGAGGTATAGAAAATCAAAAAGGTAAAAAACCAACGCCCCTCATGGTAACCCATGACGAAGATCCCGCCAACACTAGTCCACCACCACTGCTTAATACCAGGGAAAGGATCACCTGTTACAACTGTGGGAAACGGGGTCACTTCAGAAAAGAATGCAGAGCCCCAAGATGTCCAAGACGAAAAACCTACCACTTTCCTCATTGACGGGTACAGCCAGAAGCGTGTTGAGGGCTGTGGACCTGCCTGATAATTCTTTCCTTTCCACTATTGATGTTTCCTGCGTAGGAATGGATGGGGTGCCCCGCTCCAGTCCACTTCCTGATTTGCTTGCCAAATTTGTGGTGTCCTCTACATGTCCCTTGAATCTACTAGGAGCTGATGTGTAGTCCGGACTACAGGCCTCAATCAGGACACGCCTGAAGGGGGGGTGAAGTTACATACTCCCCTATCTTTAGAAGACTAATCTGTTTTGTGTTCTCTGTCTCTCCTGATGACACTTACTGAAGCAAAAATTTCAAGTTCAATACTGCAGGAAGTACTTGACAGAATCCCTGCGTGCCTATGGTCCACAGGACCGGAAGACAACGGTAACTTAAAGGTGCCACCAGTTTCAGTCAAGAGGGCGCTTCATTGCCCCGTAAACCACAATAACCCCAAGAAGAGAATCCTAAAAAGAGAACCAGGTACCTACTGTGGATGCCTTTGACTGCAAAGTACCTCACAGAGGTGGACCTTACAAACGTTTTCTTCAGTGTCCACCCTCACCCCTCCTGCTGGTACCTTTTTGCATTCATCCACGGAAAGAAACGGCAACATACCTAAACAGTTGAGCCGCAAGGGGCACAGAACTTTCCAAGCCAGTTTGCAAAAGCTATGGCTATCATCCTTAACACATGACAAGGGGAACACCCGGAAGTGATTCTCTTCCAACATGTTGATGACCTTCTCCTTTGTGCAGCTGACTTACCCCCTGTTGAAGTCACCTCAGAAAGCCTGTTGTGCTATCTTGCCAACCAGGGCTGCAAAGTCTCAAAGCCCAAATTGCAGTGGTGCTCAACACCTGTCATTTTCCTTGGACACGACACCCCACTGAAGACAGGGTGCAAGTAATCTCTGACACCCCACTGCCACAAGGTCAGAAATTCCTTCATGCCTTCCTTGGACAAATTTCCTAGTGCAGAGCATGGATTCCAGAAGCCTTCCTACTGATGCTCTGCAATCAGACCCTTCCAGATGTCTCCTGAAGAAATATCTAAAGTTTGAAACCCTTGAGTGCGCCACCCCCGGCGCTAGGGCTCCCAGCCTACGACAAAACGCTCAAGCTCTTTGTATCCGAACGTCTGGGACATGCTGCAGGTGTACTCACCCAATCACACGACATCAGCCTACGCCCCATAGGATATTATTCCTGTCGGCTGGATGCGGTAGCAAGAGGAGGCCTATTGTGTCTGCGAGCTGGATATGCTACACAAGCCTTGCTTGACAAAACTTTGAACTTGGTCCTCGGACACTGCCTCGTTCTGCTTGTTCCCCATGACGTTGTTGCCATATTCAACCAAGATCCAGCCGAAACACTTGTCCACTACCAGACACTTGAGACTCCTGTGTTCCCTCCTACTAGACAGCATTACTCTATTAAGTTGTCAAACACTGAACCCTACCACCCTTCTTCCACTTCTCGAGGGGGGAAAGGAGGAGGAGGAGTAGAGTCTTGACTTGTCACCCCCGTGACCGCACAGGACACGCGGTCACCACTGAAAACACTGTTCTACAAGCTGAAGCCTTACCACCGGTGATGTCTACACAGGATGCAGAGCTGTAAGCACTTACTACAGCACGTAAATGGGCAGAGGGAAAAAGAGCCAACATTCTCAAGATATGCTTTCAGCATTGCCCATGATTATGGTGTTATCTAGAACAGAGGATTCCTGATGGCTGCAGGAACACCTGTGAAAACTTGATTGATGCCTTGCTTCTCACAACCCAAGTGACTATACTGAGTAAAAGCACACTACAAACTGAACTCAAAGGAAGCTTAAGGCAATCATCTAGCCAATTCAGCTGCCAAACAGACAGCTAGTGGTCCACGGGAAGTGGACAGCAGGGTGGTAGAAGAAGACCACCCCGTGCTTACCTTACAGACTTTCCCAGTGGACAGAGTTTATCTAAAAGAACTACAGGAAACAACAAGTCCGGATAAGAAGGAAAGCTGGAAATGGAGAAAAGGAGCAACTCTCAGAAATGGACTATTCGAGTGCAACAAGAAGCCTTGTCTACCCAGGAGTATGTACCCAGCCGTGGTGCAATGGGCACATGGAGCTGCCCACTTGACAAAGACTTTTATGAACTCTCTTATCAACAAGTGTTGCACCAAGAGTTACTCCACTGACCAACAGCTTCTGCAGATCATGCATTATCTGCACCAAATGTAACCCAGGACGCACAGAAGAAGCACAGAAGAAGCACAGAAGAAGCACCTGGCAAAAGCCCTATACCCCATTCTAGAGGATGCAAATTGATCATTCTCAAGTGTCAAGAAGTGGCAGATTCGAATACGCCCTAGTGGAAGTGGTCATGACTGCCAGGACCACAGCTAAGAAACTACTGAGTGAGATAGTATGTAGATTTGGGGTCCCAGAGGTGATATTGAGAGATCAGGGACCAGCCCTAACAACAACCCTTACAAAAGAGATTTGGGCAACACTGGGGGTTCAGTTGGCACTACACATCCCATACCACCCTCAAAGTAGCGGGAAGGTAGAAAGGATGAATGGGACACTAAAAAACAGGATGTTAAAGATGGCCCAAGAGACTAACATGAGTTGGCTCATTGCCCTGTTCAGTGTCAGACACACCCCCAGGGGAAACATGCCCTATCCCCTTATGAAATTTTGTTTGGTTCAGCTCCCAGACTTGGTTGTTACTTTCCACAACAGTTACAGTTACAGTCTGATGTGTTGACTAATTATGTAACCACATTATCACGAGAATTAACCTGAATGCATGTCCAGGTGTTTTCTTCCATTCCAGATCCTGAATTAGATACAGGAACACACCAACTACTGTCTGGAGATCCTTGAGCCAAGTTATGATGGTCCATTCCAAGTTTTGCTGACCACAGCCACCTCAGTCAAGTTGGGCAGGAAGAACACCTGAATGCACGCTTATCACTGCAGGAGAGAGTGTTTTCGGGTGCTGCATATCCTTTTTCTGTTTGATCTAGGGGGGAGGGGCCCAGGAGGTGGCCATCACAAAAATGATAACATAATTACGTTTTGGTGTAACTCTTCAGGTACACATGTGACCACCTTTACCTTAGATTACTGTGACATAGTACCTTGTCCGTTTGACCCTTCATGGTGATGCCATTGGTACAGTGATATCCCTGACGGTAAGGACATATATGTATGCCACACAGACAGTTACTGGGGACAGAGTTGTGGTTTCTGTGGGGGCCAGTGGGTTGGAACACAGGGCCAGACTGGGCGACCACAGAGTGCATTAGACAAAAAAGATGAAAATAGAAAGCCCCATATCCTAACCAAAGATACCCCTGATACATACACTGACCCAGCACACAGTCAGAGGAGGAAGCGAGCAGCTCTCTCCGGAAGCTTTGATCCTCATGTGTACATACATGTCATAGGGGTTACAAGGGGGGTCCCTGATGAGTTTAAAGGCAGGGATCAGGTAAAAGCTGGTTTTGAGTCTTGGATCCCCATAACAACTGTCAGCAAGAATGTAGATTGGATTAACTACATGTCATGGTTATACAATAGAGTTTGTCGATCAGCATACCTGTCTCCATGTGTTCATCTCTAGAGACCAGCTGACCCTCACCTGACTGCTTTTGTAACCTCTCCTCTAAGCATGGCCCCAACCCAGGCCCTATCAGGGAACCCTATATTAACCTGTGCACTGCAAGCCAGCAGTGCTGATCAACCACTGTGTGTTAGCCTCTGTGTGTACTTGCTGTGTTTCCTACATATGATTTCTGTTACCGACTTTGGCCTGTTCCCGGCCATCCCTGTTTGCCTGTGACCCTGATGTTCCAGCCAGCTCCCTCCTTCCTCATCTCCTGTAGTCTACCGTGAGCGTGAGCTGTGAGACCCTGGGGACCGCGACCTGGAGCCAGACTGCAGCGCAGTCCATCCTCACCACTAGAGGCTCTGGTGAACACCTGCTGGCTCTTAGACTCCGCACCCTGGGGAATCTATGCTCTAGCTCCCAGTGGGATCTGTGTCAGTGATCCAGTAGACCTGCTTCCTGAACCTCCCAGGGTACAATCCGCAGCAGTCAGTGCTAGGGTCCACTATCTTGCGGTGCACTCCTGATCCCAACGGTGTACATCTGTCACCCAGCCTCTAGGTGACCTGACACTACACATATTATAACCAACAGAGATTTGTAAATTACACTAAAGACGCCCTCCAGGGAATTGCTGACCAGCTAGCCCCCACTTCCTACATGACATTCCAGGACCGGATGGCCTTAGACATGGTGCTAGCTGGGAAAGGAGGTGTTTTGTAAAATCATAGGAAAAAACGGGAACCTGTTGTACATACATTCCTGATAATACTGGCCCAAATGGTAAGGTTACTTTAGCTATAAAGAAATTAGAAGATCTGTCACTAGAGTTGAAGAAGAACTCAGGTATCACAGACCCATGGGACCAATATTTTAGCTGGATGAGTGGGTGGCAGAAGGTGCTCGCCCAGATACGGGTAACGGTATTAATAATCCTGGATCTTTTAGCCCTGATTATATGCTGTATTCTACCTTTTGTAAAAAAATTAATGAGCAAGGCTGTAGACAATAGCACACCTACATTTCTCCACCAAGAAGAAGAGGACCCCTTATGATGGAAGATGACAAACCCTTCACTCCTCTACAGTCACTCCTTGTCCATAATCTCACAGTCCTATAGGGTTATAGGGATAGATAGCGCCTGACTGCACCTCTCCAGCTGTATCGAGGAGGGAAGTGAACAGTTGCTGCCCAATTCTATATACAGCCTAAAAGAGTTGCTGAGGAGAAGGGCCAGGCCAAAATGGGACCTTTAGTATTAGGGACAGAAAAGAGAAAATAGTCATTTTAGGGGGGATTGTGAAGGAATGTGATGTAGATAATAATAGTAATCTGAAAATGTCTATTTTCTTATGTGCATACATACTTTTCTCCTTACTCATTATATAAGTATACAGGTTTGCTCTGTTCCTATATTTTCTCAAGATGGCGTGTACCCCCTACCTCCCACACATCAGAGGAACGCGGAACTGAAGATAAGAACAAAGAGAGCCAAACCTCGTTATGAAAATTATCCATCTTCTTTTTCTATCTTAACCAATGAGATGTACCTATTAGACTAACATAACAATGACGTATTTGTGTGTATAAAACATTAACACCGCCTTGAATAAATCACAAGTGTAATGAGTTAGCAGTTCTGAGCGTGTCTCAGAGTGTTTACTTTTATATGCATGCATATCAACACTTTTCAAATTAGAGACAGCAGCAGATAACCTTGAGCTCGATTGTAGCTCTTAAATCATTTCCATAACACTAGGAGCATAAATTACACATCTAACTTGTTGATTACCTATTACACATTTGAAGGCCCTGGAGCACCAGGACAATGACACGTGACACTGATGTGGCACTGATGACAGATGGCACTAATGACACGTGACACTGATGACAGATGGCACTAATACGTGGCACTGATGACAGATGGCACTAATACGTGGCACTGATGACACGTGACACTGATGACAGATGGCACGTGACACTGACAGGAGACACTGATAATAGATGGCACTGATATGTGACACTGATACCAGATGGCACGTGACACTGACAGGTGGCACTGGGGGCAGGTGGCACTGGAGACAGGTGGCACTGGGGACAGATGGCACTGATAGGTGGCACAGGGACAGATGGCATTGATAGGTAGCACTGGGGACAGGTGGCACTGGGGACAGATGGCACTGATAGGTGGCACTGGGGACAGATGGCACTGATAGGTGGTACTGGGGACAGTTGGCGCTGATAGGTGGCACTGGGGACAGATGGCACTGATAGGTGGCACTGGGGACAGATGGCACTGATAGGTGGCACTGGGGACAGGTGGCACTGGGGACAGATGGCACTGATAGGTGGCACAGGGACAGATGGCATTGATAAGTAGCACTAGGGACAGGTGGCACTGGGGACAGATGGCACTGATAGGTGGCACTGGGGACAGATGGCGCTGATAGGTGGTACTGGGGACAGTTGGCGCTGATAGGTGGCACTGGGGACAGATGGCACTGATAGGTGGCACTGGGGACAGGTGGCACTGGGGACAGATGGCACTGATAGGTGGCACTGGGGACAGATGGCGCTGATAGGTGGTACTGGGGACAGTTGGCGCTGATAGGTGGCACTGGGGACAGATGGCACTGATAGGTGGCACTGGGGACAGATGGCGCTGATAGGTGGCACTGGGGACAGATGGCGCTGATAGGTGGTACTGGGGACAGTTGGCGCTGATAGGTGGCACTGGGGACAGATGGTGCTGATAGGTGGCACTGGGGACAGATGGCGCTGATAGGTGGCACTGGGGACAGGTGGCACTGGGGACAGATGGCACTGTGGGCACTGTGTTGTGTTAGTGTTAGTGTGTGGCACTGTAATGTATTATTTTTACACTCACTCTGCTGCAGGAAGCTCTCCCTCCTCACACGCGGTCTCTGTGTGAGGAGGGAGAGCCGGCGATGAGAGATGATTTCATATGTTTACATATGAGATCATTTCTGATTGGACACTCGGATCGAGTGCTAAATAGCTGCTGTGATTGGCCATTTAGCATGATCTGTGATTGGCTGTGTCCAAGGGACACGGCCAACACAGATTTCCCCCGATGCGCGCCTGCGTCGGTGCGCAGGGGGGATGTAAACAGGAGGACATCCAGGGACGCCCTCCCGGCAATTGAGCGCCGCGCTGTGGCCATCTTTCGGTTAAATTGACAGGACTAATCTGTGTACCACATGAGCATATACTGTAGCCAGTCTGTGGGAGCCAGAATTATTGTTGGTTGGTAGGGGATCAAATACTGCTTTTACTCACTGAACTGAAACTCAATTTATAACATTTTGTATCGTTTTCTTTTCTGGATTTTTGGTTGATATTCTGTCTCTATCATTTACAATACACCTATGATAAAAAATATAGACCCTTCATTTCTTTTTAAGTGGGCAAACTTACAAAATCTGCAGGGTATCAAATAATTATTTTCTCCACTGTATCCAGTCCCCTCTAAACTAAATATCAGCCAGTTATGGTGTACGTCTACTTAAATGGTTAGTTAGTAGTAGTTATTCACTTTTATCTGCACTTGTTCCTTAATGTTAAAGATGTTTCATCCCTTATCCAAGAGACTTGTTCAGTTCTAATGAGTCAGGAACATACCCCACCATTTATAGTAAGGAGGTTTTAAAAGCTGAAGTTCATCTTATTTTACAAAAGATGTGTTTAGTTTTCTATATGTTCTTATATTTTTTTAGAATCAATGACTACCTATTTAGTTAGTTCACCTTTATTGACATTTGCTGAAAGAAAATCCCTATGCATTACAGAGTCCTTGGTGCATCAATATGCTGTGCCTCATTTTGTAAAAGAATGCTTACTTGTCAAGCTGTGTATTCCATTTTTGCCCCAACTTTGTTATGGTCCGGGAATCGGAAGTGACGTCGAACGTCGCGCTGGTCCTCCAAGGCAGTGTTTCTCAACTCCAGTCCTCAAGGCGCCCCAACAGTTCATGTTTTCAGGATTTCCCCCAGATAAACGGCTGTGGTAATTACTAAGGCCCCTGTCACACGAGGCGGACTCCGTTTCTACGGAGACTGCCTCGGTCCGCCGGCTCAGCGGGAGATCAGTCCGTTGATCTCCACTGAGCCGGCAGATGACAGATCCCTCTCTTCTCACTGAGCAGGGAGGGGCTTGTCAGGCGCCGCTGCCGCCTATGGAGGGATCGGATGAAAACGGACAGCATGTCCGTTTTCATCAGATCTCACCTGGTCCGATCTGCCAGCGACGGACCTGGACGTAGAGCCATCCGTCTGCTTTTAGCGGATCGGACCGGGTCGGATGTCAGCGGACATGTCTCCGCTGACATCCGACGCTCCATAGACTAACATGGAGCGCCCGTTCAGGTCCGCCGTCAAAACTGACAGGCGGACCTGAACGGTCTGATCGTGTGAAAGGGGCCTAAGGCAGTTAAACTGATCAAATCACCTGTGCATTATAATGGCAAGCCAGAAAACATGACCTGTTGGGGCACCTGGAGTTGAGAAACTTGGCCTCACTTGTCTTCCTACCCAGCAAATGGGCGCATCGGATCGCTCCCGGGCTTTACCGATGGGTCAGCCCGGGCTTTACCGATGGCTAGCTGTTGCCATAACACTGGTATTTAACGTAATACCGGTCGTCAAAATAAGCATGATAAACTTCCTGCTCTGTGCAATAGTTTTGCACAAAGCAGCCCCAATCCTCCTCTTCTGAGGTGTTCCACCAACGTCCTGGCTCTCCACCCACCCAAGCAAGCCACTTGCTCTCATTTGCTGACTTCTGAGCTGGCACTGTGTGCCCATAGACTAACAGAGCAAGGCTCTGCCCTGCCCCCCCCCCCACTCCCTCCTCATTGGCTGTGATTGACAGCAGGGGGAGCCAGTGACTCGCACTGCTGTGTCCGAGCCAATGACGGGAGACAAAGCCAAGAAATGGGCTGCTCTTGTGCACATCGCTGGATCGAGATCAGGCTCAAGTAAATATAAGGGGGAGGGGGCACTGCCGAAAATGCATTAAGGTACAAAAAAAAACTTTAGACTTTACAACCACTTTCAGCCTTTACAACCACAACAAACCCTAAAAGGTTTACCACTAGCCTGTAGATTTACCTAAATAAAAAACAAATGTAATTTTCCTTTAGCAACCAGTGTGTAGCTGACATAACATACAATTTCCCTGTGATAATAACAAACTTGTATCTCAAAGCATTAAATAGGGTAATGGAACCATGCAAACGGTGTCTAGGGATAACTTCAATCTGTTTCAAGAGACAATTTAGAGCACTAAGCTCCGTGCAGCTGTTGGCAAATATATTCAAAAACAATTTCTTCACCGCTGGCCAATCACGCACCTCTACAGCTAATAATAGCTTTTAGATATATTTTGAAGCTATGTGACATTAGGCATGAAACTCATTTCCTGCCCCAAATTATAATCTAATTGGTAACAATAAAAAAAAGGCAGAACAGATAATTGGTGCCTGGAGAAACGAAAAGATATTGCAATTGCAAAAGGTTGGCATGGAAATAGAAACCGTGATGTGTTTTTTCCCTTTGTATTTCATGACAATGATCCCTACTGAATATGGAAGTCTTATTATTTTGTTTGCATAATGCATTGCTCCTTGCAGGGGGTCGTCTTTGTGAGATAGTATTTGTCATGGCACTAAGATGGCCTGAGAAAAGAAAATGTCACTAATTTTCCCCAAGAATAAAGGAAGAAGTGATAGTAACAAAGAAAGTATAAAAAACTTTACCCTTGTTGAATTGATGGCCATGTGATGGGCATGTAATGGGTATGTGATGAGCATGTGGCAGTGGACACACTCACAGGGCCCTGCCTATCCAAAATAATAATTTGTCTGAAATTTTACCAACCAGTTTTGCCCATGGTGGCAATCATGTGGCCAAATACATTGGTTCGACTCGAAGAGCTATCCTTTATCACACTTCATGGACACTGGCCATCCACCAAGAAACTCCAGAACACATTTCATTTAACAAGACCTCAGCTTCCTTGGTATTAGGAATTCTTGCGCTTAACATTTAGTGCCCTTATGGACCCTCTAGGGTGCCACACACCTTTGGCCATCCTCTAGTGATCTTCAGCTAGCCTGTGAGGCTCCAGTGTGCTTCATCCCACCAACTGCAGCTTGCTATTGGACATTGAGGCCAAAAACCACAGTTATAGTCCAATATAAATGATGGAGGGACAGATCACAGCTTGTAAAACCCTTTGTGAAGGATCCATAGCACAGGGCACTCTGGCATATAGAGGTATCAAGAGGCTATGTGATGTATATTCTGGGATAAGTCTACATTAAATGCTATGGGTAAGAAAGGTAATATTGACAAAAAATATTAATAAATTGTAATGACAATACAAACCAATCTAAGAGATATTTAGACTAACAAAACTCAAATTGTCTTTATCCATCACGATAAGCCTTACAAGATGGATGTCAGAAAAACCGAATTCATGCCTGTTCTCAAGGAAATACGCATATGCACAGAACAGTTGACAAAACTGTCGATCTGAGGAATATCCTAATGCCTCTTGGAGGATCGAGAAGGAATTTTTTTCCCTCGCTGGAGCAAATGGGTTATGCTTTATTGGGGTTTGTTTGCCTTCCTCTGGATCAACTGTGGGTATAGGATAGTGTGTATGGAGGTATTTGATTTGTGTGTGTGTTTTTTTTCTTCTCTGTGGGTTGAACTGGATGGATTTGTGTCTTTTTCAACCAGACTAACTATATAACTCTGTACAGAATCAGGGCTATGCGTGCATCTACATGTGCACATGTGCGCGAGCATTAGCTTGAGGATGCGCATTTGAATGGACTTTGCTCCTGGTTCCTGACTCTGTACCACTACTGCCCAATTGTTTCCAACTTCTGCCTTCATGACCACACATCTGAGATCCTGCACCTGCGCAGTCTTCAGCTCCACATCTTCTACAAGATATCCTGGCCTGGATCTCCTACAGGCACCCATGTGACTCTGTGGGGTGTTACACCTTGTCATCAACTGTGGGGGAAACGGGCAAGTGGTGTCAGGGAAGCCCTCTCGTCAACTCGGCCTCAAACAGGTATGTGACAATGGATTTGATTTGGATCTCACAGGCCAAATCACTTCTAGGAAGAAATAAACATAATTTTAGAGAAATGGTTTCTTGTCCAGTTGCGTTCTCTCCAGCATGGGGCAGATACAAGAGGAAAGGCCAAATTCAGGCTTACCCAGGAAGTCAGTGCAAAAGGTAATTTGCCATAACCCCATAGGATTTAAGTGGCTGCAGTCAGATCAGTAAATGATAATATCTGGTTGGCTGAGCTATGGGTTGCTGCATTGGTTTTGTTACTAATATTAAAGAAGATTTAAATATGACCATGTAGGCCCAAACTGAGGCATGACTCCCAATCACCCAACTGCAGAGCAAAAGAGCATGCAGACCTAATGATAAAAAGCACACTGCATAAAGGCAAAATTGAAGTTGTAGACCGGCACACGCTTCCTTGCTGACATGTTTAAGCCTGTGTGGGCCTTAGTCATAGCCATAGGCCCGCACAGGGCTGAAGCATGTAAGCAAGGAAGGACACTTTGATTTCTCATCCTGTGGTAAATATAATCCCACTGCATGTGCTAGTCTACAATTTCATATTGCTATTGTGGCTGTCAGGAGCTTCCCAAGCACCGCACACTTGCACCAGACCTACATGGACTTTCAAGTTGTCCAGCAGCTGCTTTGCTGTGTTATAAAGATACATTTGCATTTGACATCCTAGCTTCATTCATATAGCAATGGACACTTGGAGAATACAAATGTAGCGCTACCCCCCATGAGGGCCGCTTAAAGATACTGTATCCTAATGATTGTGTTGAATTTGTAAGTCCTCTGACATCTGACACTTTGGGTCCTGACATTTCTGTTGTAGGCAAAGAATTCAAAGGCACACACATGCAAAGTGAACCAGTTAAATTTGTTTACTAGCAGATTAAAGCAGAAATCCACCCAAAAATGTAATTTCCGCTTTTCCGCCCCCCCCCTCCGGTGTCACAATTGGCACCGTTCAGGGGGGAGCAGATACCTGTCTAATACAGGTATTCTGCACCCACTTCCGGACATGGACCCGAACCACCCGTTGGTATCTACGCCACTTCCAACACACAGGTCCCAGAAGACAGCAGGAACCAGTGGGATAGCGCAGCGCGAGTCGCGCATGCGCAGTAGGGAACCAGGAAGTGAAGCAGGAAGGTTTCACTTCCTGATTCCCTTACCGAAGATGGCGGCGGCAGCACCCAACAGCCGAGGGATAGATCGGCTTCGGGCGCCGTCATCGCGGGCTCCCTGGACAGGTAAGTGTCCTTATTTTAAAGGTCAGCAGCTGCAGTATTTATAGCTGCTGACTTAAAAAATAAAAAAAATTGGCGGACCTCCGCTTTAATGGCAGTATAATCAGCAATAAGTGTTTGTAACATGCAGTAAGTAAGATACAGTTGGTAAGCTGGTGGCAAGTTCAACTAAAGAACAGGAAAGCAGATCACTTCAAGAACATCCAATTGGCAGAATTTAACCCTGGATAGAATCTATTGCTACAGGCCAACAGGGTCAAGGAGTGACTAGAATTCAAACGTCTAGCTGTACGTCGGCTCTTTAAGACGCTCTTTAAGACGCTCTTTAAGACACCTCTGGCGGCACGCGTGCACCCGAAGCGTGTCCCCGGAGCTGATGTGAGTGCCCGGCGTGACAGAGCGAGAACCGGATCTGTGTGTGTAAACACACAAATCCCAGTTCTGTCAGGGGAGAGGAGGCAGATCATGTGTTCCTACTAAGTAGGAACAACAATCTCTCTTCTCCTCTAGTCAGCCACATTCCAGCTCACAGTTAGAACACATATAGGGAACACAGTTAACCCCTTGATCGCCCCTAGTGTTAACCCCTTCACTGCCAGTGACATTTATACAGTAATCAGTGCATTTTTATAGCATTGTTCGCTGTATAAATGTCACTGTTCCCGAAAAAGTGTCCGATGTGTCCGCCGCAATGTTGCAGAAATCGCAAATCCCCGCCATTACTAGTAAAAAATAAAATAAAAATGCCACAAATCTATACCCTATTTTGTAGACGCTATAACTTCTGTGCAAACCAATCAATATACACTGAGAGAGAGGATATAAAACAACGGCAGCAAGAGGAGGTCGGGTTCAGAGTAGTTCTCTGATGTGGAGGCGCGTGGCATAGCCCTGCCCCCCAGGCCACACGCCTCCACATCAGAGAACCATTCTGAACCCGACCTCAGCTGCTTCTTATGCAGCAAATGAGGCTGGACATCCAGCACCACCCCCTGCAAGAATTGGCTCCCTCAATGGGCTACTCCCTACTTACAGTGCTCACACACAGCTGGCATGTCTCGGTTCGAGCATGGCCGCTGTGATGTCTGCACTTTCACCAGCATAGTGAAAGGTAAATGTACTCTTGAATACAGGCATTTCTGGGCAATTTATGCCCTTGCTTTGTTGTCACAGCACACTGGTTATGTCTGTGCACTAATCTCAATACAGCTTTAATCGCATTTCGTTGTTTTTTTTCTGGTCTTTTAGACATTATTACTCTTTTGCTGGTGCAGCCATCAGGGTGTTTCTTGTGGATGTGAATCAGTGGCTACTCTGGGGTGGCATGCACCTATGCTGTCCATGCGGACTCTCTCAGCCAACATGGATCCCCTGTAATCATTTTTACCATTTCCTCATGTTTTCTCAGTGAACCCTTTATGTAAGTACCTCTAAGCCTAATACTATACAGTTTATTATGTAAAACTACTTGCTCTTACATACTATAGTGCAAACACTATGTAACTATATCTATGTTTCAGAAAAAGACAAAGTCAACCAAGTGTAACCCTCCCCCGATGAAGTAAAATACATACCAAATTTCTGAAACATGTTGGGTTACATGCTATAAATCTCCATGGACTGACCTCAGCTTGACTTTGACAGTACCTGGATTATTTGCTTTGGGTTATATACACATGTATTAATTGGTTCATT
The DNA here is from genome assembly GCA_037952925.1 of Lithobates clamitans. Lineage (NCBI taxonomy): Eukaryota > Metazoa > Chordata > Amphibia > Anura > Ranidae > Lithobates > Lithobates clamitans. Next base: position 1,470,019 of record JBBGZY010000315.1, read on the forward strand.
GGTATACTGTGTATATTTTAATGTTATTGTCCATGTTCACAAATTTTATCATATTGTGTACTCAATAAAAGTGGCACTTCATTGCCTTTTACTTACTCTGTTACTCCCATTTCTGTCTTAAAAGTCCAAGGGTTCTTGCTGCACTTGTTGCATATCCTTTCTCTCTACGTTCAGGATGTTGGCAGTCCCACACATTCAATTCCCATCAAACAGTTTTTTTCTAATCAATATACGCTTATTGCGATTTTTGTTACCAAAAATATGTAGAAGAATATATATCGGCCCAAACTGAGGAAGAAATATATTTTTGTTTTTTTTTTAAATTGGAATATTTATTATAGCAAAAAGTTTAAAAAAAAATGTGTTTTTTTTTCAAAATTGTCTTTTTTTTTGTTTATAGAGTAAAAAATAAAAACCACAGAGGTTATCAAATACCACCAAAAGAGAGCTCTATTTGTTGGAAAAAAAGGTCATCAATTTTGTTTGGGTACAGTGTTGCACGACCGCGCAATTGTCAGTTAAAGCGACGCAGTACCGTATCGCAAAAAATTACCTGGTCATTAAGCAGGAAAATCTTCCGGGCTGAAGTGGTTAAGGATGACCTCTAAATGGAGCAACCACCAGGGTTTGAGCAAGGAGACAACCTTGTGTGTAAACTTCAGAAGAGCATCTACGATCCTAAGCAATCTGCAAGGATGAGGAATGAGAAAGTGAACAAAATGCTTACCAGAGAAGGATTCTCAAAAAGTAAAGCAGACCCCTGTCTCTACTCCAGGAATGAGACAGGTGGATATACATCCTTATCTATGTTGATGACATTATAACGTGCTTTGAACAAGAAGGGGGTTACATTTAGTTAGTTCACAAGCTTAAAGAAGATTTTGAAATCAAAGAGCTAGGTAGCATTAGCTACTATCTGGGAATCCAAATAGAGAGAGAAGATGATGGAAGTTATCTTCTCAACCAATCTCAGAAAATCTCTGAAATCTTGGAACAATTTCATAAGCAAGATGCAAAGGAAGTGAAAACTCCCATGGAACCAGGCTATCAAAAGAGCAATGAAGCAGAAAACTTGCTACCCAACAATGACATGTATCACAGAGCAATTGGTAAGCTGTTGTATGTTGCCACTGTGACAAGAGTAGACATAGCCGCAGCAGTGGGCATACTATGCAGGAAAATCTCAGCTCCTTGTCAGAACGATTGGAACGCAGTGAAGAGACTGATACAATACCTTAAAGGAACAATTCAGCTGAAGTTATGGTTACCAGCAACATCCAATCCAAAACTGGTCGGATATGTGGATGCTGATTGGGCCGGAGACTGCACAGACCGCTTCCAGAAGAAGCTTAACATTAGGGTTGTGCCGATACCACTTTTTTAGGACCGAGTACAAGTACCGATACTTTTTTTCAAGTACTCGCCGATACCGATTACTGATACTTTTTTTTTAATGTCACGTGACAGTTTTTTTTTTTTTTTTAACAGTGCTTGCTTTTTTTTTTGGGGGGGGGGGGGGGGGGTGAACGTTGTATGTGTGTGTTATTTTTTTTTTTTTACAATTTTTATTTTTTACAATAACATTTTTTTATTCTTTATTGTTTTTTTTTTGTTTTTTTTTAATCAGCCCTTTTGGGGGGCTTTGGTGAGATATCAGGGGTCTTAACAGACCTCTGATATCTCCCCCTTGAGACAGAGAAAGAGCCCGAGGATAGAGATTCCCCAGTCCCTTTCTCTGCAGCCTCAGCTGCGCTGAGAATGAATGGAGAGAAGACAGCGGCTCCTCTCCATTCATAAACTGACACATCGTAATCACAGGAGATTACAATGTTTCAGTTGACTCTGTCCATACACAAAGGAAGGAGGAGGGGGACGGAGGAACGGAGGGGGAGAACGGAGGGAACAGATAAGGAGAGAGGAACTGAGGGGACAGCTGAGAGGGACAGATAAGGAGAGGGGAACGGAGGGGACAGCGGAGGGGGACAGAAAAGGAGAGGGAAACGGAGGGGACAGCGGAGGGGGACAGATAAGGAGAGAGGAACGGAGGGGGAGAACGGAGAGGCACAGATAAGGAGAGAGGAACGGAGGGGACAGCGCAGGGGGACAGATAAGGAGAGAGGAACGGAGGGGGAGAACGGAGAGGCACAGATAAGGAGAGAGGAACGGAGGGGACAGCGGAGAGGCACAGAGGAACGGAGGGGGCATGGAGGAGGATGCAGTGACATACAGCGGTGACCGATCACCGCTGTATGTCACTAAAGCTGGTGAAAGCCGCTTGGGGAGAATCTTGTAACTCCCCCACGCGCCGATCACAGCTGTCTTCTAGGTATCGGGGGAAGCATCGGGGGCATTTGCCCGAGTACAAGTACTTCGGCAAATGCTCGGTATCGGTGCCGATACCGATACTAGTATCGGCATCGGGACAACCCTACTTAACATAATTTGACAAAGCACATGCTGTTGAGAAGGGGTGTTGAAAGAACAACAGCAAGTAATGTAAATTTGCTTTATACTGTGAACAATACCTTATGCATTATACCTTTACCAGTAGGTGGCACTGCAGTATTATAATAAATATTCTATGGTACTGTAATAAGAGGAAGTGTTTGCTTTCCTCACTATGCACTTGTTTGTTGTCCTCTTCCTGTGTTTCTACATGATGTAAAGCCATGATAAAGGTGTCCTCCATGAAAGTAAAGGTGTTCTGCTATTTACAAGAAGCTTCCAGTGCATGTTTCAACACTCTGCATAACAGTGATTACCTAAAACTCAGACCATTTAAGCTTTAAGAATCATCTCAGATTACTCTAGTTGTGATGTTACAATGGCCTTTACCCTCATTCATTCTCCACAAAGCACAGGCATCAGTTCTTACATTCCCTCTGCAGGAAATGGTTGTGAATGGAATGAGGTGGGATCTTTAAACATCACACATGAAACGTACAGATTATCCAACCCCACATGCACGCCGCATTAGATGCCATTGCATACAGTTTGGTGACATCTTTGATTCATTATTGGTTATGCTGTTCCGAGGCATCGTCATCCATACATTTACATTCAATGAATATAATACTGGATGAACAGGAAGAGTCAAGCCTGGCAAAAGACACATATATGACCACAGAACTGATCGGTGCCCTTCCTCTTCTAATCTCCCGGAAACACAAAAGCCTCACTGAGGGGTGCGTACACAAAAATAAGGTCACTTTTTATTTCATCCATATATATCAAACTGCCAGCTACACAAGCAGAAAATGAATTTGTGTTCCCCTCTTTGTAAAAGGGCTTCCCATTAGCATAACTATAGCGATAGGTATCAGTTTTGCAGTTTGGCCCAGGACCTCTTCTCTCTTACTGGCTTCTCTTACTATCAAGCCAATCCTGTATACTAAGTGGGTGCAAAGTACAGTGGCGTGTCATACTTTTTAAATGGACCCCCTGTGCTTTGCTAAATGACCCTAGATCCCATGACCAAACATACGGGACACAAAGGAAGGCATCCCTGCACTGCGTGCTTGCTCATGGCATCTTCTCTGTTGCCTCAAGTACTTTATTGTTTCACCTATCAACTTGCACAGACACTTTCATGCAAAACTCATGAAAGGCAAGAATTCCAGTCAAAAATAGGGAGAAAAAATGAATAGTAAAATAAAGGATAAAAAAGATAAAAACAGCTTTTGCTGCAATATTCACAGATAACATTGACATTTCTCCCACAGTTCTGCCCTTAGATGTTCTCAGTCTGATGGCCGGTATCATTCAACCCACTCCCTCTGAGCTCAGCTTGTCATGAACCCACTCCCAGCCTGTGACTTTCTCCTTCTATTGGCATGTAATTTCTCAGCACATGAACTGATTGGCCCTTTGTGCTGTTTCTTCCTCTAACAATTCAGCCCTGCTACACAGGGACTACAAGAGGATTCAGTTACTTACTTACTGCTTGCTTTAAAAAAAATAAAGTTAATGATGTATGTGTGTCTTCTATATGTGCCCATAGTTCATCTTTAACATATTTTTAATTATCATACTAGGTAATAAGGTTTTTTTTTTATTGGTCTACAGGTGGTCTTTAAATGTCCTGCAGAACTTTCAACATCTCATCAGTTATATTGATGTATTTCACTGACCCTCTGACCAAACCTCTCCTCCCCTGATATTCTGATGAGCTAATTCTCCTCCAAATTGGCCTTATAGATCTTGTTGTCCCAGGGGGTTCCCAGCTGCAGGGGTGAAGAGTCCACGTGCTATACACATGAGGAAAATAGAAAGGACTGGAGTATGCCAATTCTCATCGTCTGGAGGATGAGTTGCGTCTTGTCCAGATCGCCCCACCTAGTAAATGAAGAAGAAATTGTTTGCATGCAATACTGGAATTTAAAGGGTGTGACCCTTTTTTTTTCCTTCCCATAGACAGTGGGAATGTACAGAGGCTCTGCCCTATTTGCAGAAATGATCAGGCCATTGTTTGGCTCTGGCTATTGAGTGGGCCAAAGGTATGTCACTACATGCTTGCTCTTGCATTAAAATAACATTCGTTCAACGATGAAAAACAAAGTTGTAATACTTCCCCAGGCTGCTTCAAAGTGAACCTATTTCCAGGCATAAAAACAAAACAAAACATGTAACTATACCTGTGTTTTTTTTAAAGCAACGTTTGCATATCCTAGAAACCTAGATGAACTTAAACCTCAAATTGCAGCTGTTGAATTGAGTCATGAGATGTCTGAATTAAATAATCCAAGCATGCATCTCTCTAGAGGTCACACTTACAGGCTGTCAAAATTTTCAGTCCCTGGGGGTACATTGGTGGAAAAAACATAGATATAGCCAACTCATTTTATCTGGAGACAGGTTCATTTTAAGGCCAACCTAAACCCTGCTGTTCCATAATCATACATGATAAAGTACTTTGGAATACTGTAGGCTTATCTTGCAGCCATGGGCTGGGATAGAGGCACTGACTGGCTGTTCTGGCAGAAGATACAGGTCTGTCAAGGAAACTTCATTGCACGGGCATCCAGAGCAAAGCTAACATAGTTACATAGTTACATAGCAGGTGAGGTTGAAAAAAGACACAAGTCCATCAAGTCCAACCTATGTGTGTGATTATGTGTCAGTATTACATTGTATATCCCTGTATGTTGCGGTCATTCAGGTGATTATCTAATAGTTTCTTGAAGCTATCAATGCTCCCCGCTGAGACCACCGCCTGTGGAAGGGAATTCCACATCCTTGCCGCTCTTACAGTAAAGAACCCTCTACGTAGTTTTCAGGTTAAACCTCTTTTCTTCTAATTGTAATGAGTGGCCATGAGTCTTGTTAAACTCTCTTCTGCGAAAAAGTTGTATCCCTATTGTGGGGTCACCAGTACAGTATTTGTAAATTGAAATCATATCCCCTCTCAAGCGTCTCTTCTCCAGAGAGAATAAGTTCAGTGCTTGCAACCTTTCCTCATAACTAAGATCCTCCAGACCCTTTATTAGCTTTGTTGCCCTTCTTTGTACTCGCTCCATTTCCAGTACATCCCTCCTGAGGACTGGTGCCCAGAACTGGACAGCATACTCCAGGTGCGGCCGGACCAGAGCCTTGTAGCGTGGGAGAATTAACGTTTTATCTCTTGCATGGATCCCCTTTTAATGCATGCCAATATTCTGTTTGCTTTATTAGCAGCAGCTTGGCATTGCATGCCATTTCTGAGCCTATCATCTACTAGGACCCCCAGGTCCTTTTCCATCCTAGATTCCCCCAGAGGTTCTCCACCCAGTGTATAGATTGCATTCATATTTTTGCCACCCAAATGCATTATTTTACATTTTTCTACATTGAACCTCATTTGCCATGTAGTCGCCCACCCCATTAATTTGTTCAGGTCTTTTTGCAAGTTATTGCCCTGCTTAGCTTAGTATCGTCTGCAAATACAGAGATTGAACTGTTTATCCCATCCTCCAACATACTGTACTGTATCTATGGAGAAGCAGCCTTGTCACCCTAGGCTGCTCTCCTCATTTGGACCCTCCTTCTCCTCTAATCCCCATTACATATAGAGGTGTGGTTGTATAGTTTAGTGAAGATAGCTTGGAAAGTTATCATTGGAGACATCAGTACAGTACTCAGGTACACGGAAACTGGGTTTCTAGCAGGATCAGTAAGAATCGTTCTGTACTTGCATAAAATGTGCTAGCCTGGATTTGGGGTTTAGATACACATGAGGCACAATGACGTCACTCACACCTCCCAGAAGTTTTGGACGCTGGGCCATGTGTTAGATACATATTAATAAAGAGGTTACATTTTCTCTTCAATCATCAAATTATTATTATCATCCTAAAGATACACTACATACAGAGATATTCAGTTGTTCTCTATTCGGTAGCCAGCAGTGACAAACAGACGTGTTTTGTGATAAGGCACAACACTTCATCAAAGAACAACCAATCACGTGCAAGCAAAATTCAATTTTTTTACATCCCTCTGCACATAATTGGGAATTTCAAGATTTAGTGGACCAAGTGAGCATTCTATTTCTTCAGTAAATAAAAGGGTTAAAATGCGTTGTACATTACAGTATGATGTTTTGCCGCAGGTTTGAGCAAACTCAGTTACTTGACCCGATGTGATAGCACAAGTCTTAGCCTGTCATCTTGGTTTTCTGCTGCAGAATGATTTCTGACTGCTGATGATAATCCTTGTGCTCAGATCTAGATTTCCACTAAAATTTTCCTTATTCTCATAGCTGCCAAAATGTTGCAGTCAGTTCAGCGTTTCTCTGGTACATCACCAAAGCAAGATTAAGGGACCCATATGACACGGATGCTTCTACTCAGGCCATGTCACAGTCGTGCAATAGCCAGGCTGAGAAAAAGTTCCACTAATCTACTAAAAAAAACGATTCCAGTTTGATTTGATTTGATTACTGGGTGTATTTTAAGAAGGTGTTTTATATCAGGATTTTAAAGCAGACCTTTCACTCACAAACCCGCCCTCACCAAATACAAATGGTTTGATAAAGCCATTGAAAAAAAGTATGTACAAAAATGTACCTTGGGGTCCAGCATCCAAAGCTTCAGGGAGGTGAGAGTGATATCACCATGTCTCACCATTGCCTTCAGGGAAGCTGGATGGACTCAAATTCCCACAAACACACTGTAAAATCTTATGGAAAGCCTTTCCAGATGAGTTAAAGCTCTTATAGCTGCAAAGGGGAAAAACGGGATGTCCAGACTAATATACCTGTAGGTTTAATGGTCATGTGACAACAAACTCTTCCTCATGGCTTTGGGTCAATTTTATATTAAATATTTAAAGTTTTTAAAATCATGTTTTATATATTTTCTTACCATATGTGCAGAATTTTTTTTTCACTATTAAACATTTAATACACAAGAAATAATTAGTTTAACAGGGGTTATCTAAAGAAACAGCACATCAAAATCGGAATCCTTTAAGACTGGCTTTGTCTAATTGAAAGCATGGCTAAAAAAAATACAAAATAGTATGAAATATTTTGTATTTAAACATTTTTTTTTCCTTATTTGATCATAATAAAAAAAGAAAGAAGATATGTTGGAAACCAATACACATTCGCTTCTAAATAAATAAAAATAAAAATGTTCTATATTGATTTAGAATATATTGAACAACAACAAGCACGTATATGGCGCCACTAAATGGTTTTAGTCATTCAGTGGCAAACCCTAGTTAAAATTATTTAATTAAGATGGCCCAAATTCTTCAATATTGCTGAGAGTGGGTAAAAAAAGTGAACTGGCAGGAAAATGAGTGGTCACAAGCAAAAACTGGCTCCACCCCCCCCCCCCCCCCCCCCCCCATGTAGCGAGGATGTAATGGAATCTGATCTACAGTAGGGCTGACCGGATTCCTGCTCAAGGGGAGCAGGCAGCAACAATTGGTCATGAGAAAATGAATATAACAAGCTTGCTGTTAAATTTCAGATGCCTTTACAGAGGTTTTCTGCTCTGCTAGCCAACATTACTCTGGTAAAGCAGACTTCTGCTTGGAAGTCAGTTTAAAATAAAATTGTGAAATTGAAATGTGTGTGGCCATATCTGTCTATTCCAGCAGCAAACTGCTAATGATATCACTTATCTCTGCAGCCCATGAGTATGCAATTGATAGTTTTCTACTGCGTCCATTTTAAAGAGTGGTGAAAGGTTCTGTTGAAAAGTCTTTGCTTGCCAGAAAAAAAATTGGATTACTTCAGATTGCTGCCCGGAAAGACGGAATAATTTTATGTGTCTGTGTTTGCTTTTTCTGGACAAGGGAATGGTAAGGATGGATCTGATTAGTGAAGAAAAAATACAAAAAGGCACATCAAAAGATCACGAGAGTGGTTTTTAAAATACACATATGAGGGCTTCAGTACTGTGCTTAAAAATGCAATAACCCATAGCAGTCAGCCAGACCACAGGTGGGTGCAGAGATTATTTCTGATTACTTAGAAAAAAGAAGACAGCCTAATCCTACTGGTATGGGCAGACTTTGGGTGGGGCCAATTAGTCGGTACCCAATAAGGAAAAATGGCACACCAAGACCAAGTAAGGAGGCACAAATATTATTCAGTTCAGTGAAGGTAACAAATAACAAGTGAAGAGCAGTGGCTAGGCACTTGGCTTAACAGCAGTGGGGCTCTGCTGTTTATTAACATTGCCCTCACTAAAGATGGCTGCTGAGGTCACCCAGTGTTGCAGCGTCCAATCGGACCACAGATCCCTTGATGACACCTATAGTGGCTGCAGAGGAACAGTGTTCCTCTTCTCCTCCATTTCACAGCACCATCTACAGAGGGGGGATAAACTGCACCTGCCTACAAGCCTACCTCACAATTCTGATTTTATAGTTTGATCATATTTCTACTTTAAATGGAATCTACTGTATGTACAGTATTATCTTAAAAAAACACAAATGACACAAAACCAACATAGTTTCCCTTAAAAGTATATTTATTGCCAAAACATTGTTTTTTTTAGATTTGAATAGAATGTTAAGGGGGTTAAAATCCCTGTTGGGTTTTTCTTCCTAGAAAAAGACATGCATTTATGGAAGGAGCACCAGACCAAAAGATAAAAAAGTCCAAATGAATGTTTTGATACCGTACTAAAAGACAGCCAACACGTTGAGGGTTAAAGGAACTCCCCTTTCATCAGGGCTTCAAGTAAAAATTAGAAACTTGAATGGACTCAAAGTAAAACTTTCCTGTTTGAACCTGTACAGGGAAGCTGTTTGCTGGATTAAAAGGATTCCTGACCAGTAGTATGAGCAGTGGAAACAAGTCAATGAATAAATTCAGACTCTTATCATTTAACCTGGCGCCCATCCCATATATGCACGTCTTTTTCTGATATCCTGCTGGAGTACCCACTGGAGGGTAGCCTTGTCTGTTGTGAGCAGCCTAACCTGAGCCAATGGGCTCTTCAAATGTTTTTTGCCCTTTCACTACCTTGTATAAATTCATATCAAAGTCCAAGTGCCTCTTTTTTTTTATTGGATGTTTTTTTTACTCTCTGTTAGGGAGTTTTAGTCTATTTTCCTCTAGCATTTTCAGGTCAGCAATGACAGATCCCCATGTTTCTGTCAAGGCTATAGTTATATAATATATAACTGCCTGTGACAGTCGGATAAGCAACCACTGAAAAAATTTGTAGCGCAGACCTTTGCAACAACTGATATGCCAGTCATAGTGACGTCCAATGTCAGATTTAAAAGGGGGAAATTGTCCCGGGCCCCTCTGCCAGAGGGTGCCCAAGACTTGATTTATAAAAAAATTAAGCTTATTTCCTCTCAGGACTTCAGTAATGTGTTAGTTGAGGAAATTGTCCAGTTTGCGGCCTTTTTCCAAGCTTTGGTCATGTCTCACTTCATCTCAACAGGCAGTTTTTCTTACATGATGAAAGGTTTGCTGATACCTTTCTAGGTGTTAATGTAGCCATTAGAATATGTTTGAACATGATGGTCACTACTTGTTCGGGAGAAAGGTTGTTGGCACTGATAAAGAAATATCTGAGAACTACGATGACCCATAAAAGACTAAGTGCTCTGTGCCTACTGGCTGTCGAGTACTGTGTCCTCAGGATGATACAGTTTGATGAATTAGTTAAAGATTACAGATGCTAAGTGCAGGAAGAAAGACTTTTGTAAATATTGTAGTGTAATGCATAACTCTGATGTTTGACTTGTCAGCTCCAATTACCTGCGCAATGTGTATTCTTACAGTCAATAAAATTGAGGAAAAAAAATCAGACAAGTGTCTTCTTTGGAACCTAACATATTTGTTTAGAACTTATGTGGTGAATAATTAATTTCAGTTCGCTTTTTTTATTTGTCATATAATTTAATTTCTATTTTGAGGGACCACAAAACTTGAAGTGCCCCGGCCTCCAGGGTCTAAATCTGGCACTGGAGACGTGATGGTATGGATGAGACACAGCACTGCTTCCTTTTTTTTTTAGCACTCGCTGGTGGCCCCTTTAAGCCACCTGTCATAATGTTTCTACCTACAGCAGTTGGTTGCTCCCTTCTTGCATGAGATGGAGGTGAGCAGAAGAGGATATTGATTGGCTGCTACTGCAGCCTAGGGGGGAGACAGGGCAGGAGGTTCCTGCCACCATGCCAAGCTCATGATCCCAGTGAAAAACTAGAAGGTTCTGAGTAAAAAAGAGGGGGAGGGGTAGAAAAGAGTAGGGTTGGGTAGGTCCCTTCACTCCGGGTATTTCCCGACGAACCAGCCACTCTCTCAAGGAGCCTGGTGATAAGCGATCCAGGAGTTCCACACTTTTTCAAACCTAGTTTGCCTATCTTGTCGAATACTAGTCAGATAAGCCACATAAGGAGATCTAAGGAGATGGTGGGGCTGGCCTGTGCCTCCAAGTGGACCCAATCAGGTCTGCATCTTTCGTTAAAAATTTGATCTAATTGGACCAATTGTGCCGCTCTATAGTAGCGCAGAAAATGCGGAACTCCTAGTCCACCTCAACATCTATACAGGGTAGAACGGGCTACTCTATAGCCTCTCTTGTTCCAAATGAATTTATATATCAGGGATTGTAACTTCCAGAAGAAGACCGGGGGGACCGGAATTGGTAGGGACTATACTATATATACTATACAGCGGCACAATTGGTCCAATTTTTAACGAAAGATGCAGACCTGATTGGGTCCACTTGGAGGCACAGGCCAGCCCCACCATTTCCATTTTCTTAGATCTCCTTATGTGGCTTATCTGACTAGTATTCGACAAGATAGGCAAACTAGGTTTGAAATAAAGTATTCGAGGGAGAACGGTCATTTTAACTGCCGCCATGCTACCCATCCAGGAAATATTGTGTGTTTTCCAATTTTTCAGGTCACGTTCTGTTGATTCATAAAGAGGGCTGTAGTTTGTTCTATGCAGTGTGGCGATATCAGAGGTCAGTTTGACTCCGAGATATGGGAGCACCTGCGTACACCATTTAAATAAGAAGAATGGCCGTATAGAGTCTAATGCCACGTACACATGATCGGAAATGCCGCCAGCAAAAGACCGATGTGAGCCTTTGGTCGGAAAATGCGACCATGTGTATGCTCCATCGGACTTTTGCTGGCGGAATTCCAGCCAGCAAAAGATTGAGAGTATGTTATGAAAAACGTTTGTCTGTATGTAATTCGGACGCGCAAAAAATCACGCATGCTCGGAAACAATTCGACGCATGCTTGGAAGCATTGAACTTCATTTTCTCGGCTCGTCGTAGTGTTGTACGTCACCGTGTTCTTGACGTTTTGAAAGTTCAGAGAACTTTTGTGTGACCGTGTGTATGCAAGGCAAACTTGAGCGGAATTCTGTGGGAAAAACCATCCAAGCTTTTTCTGACGGAAATTACACTCGTGTGTACGCAGAATTAGACTGTTTCTTGGAGGTTTATATTTAGAGCCTCCGATTTGAGTTGATTTACCTTCAATTCAAAAATGTTTCCGAAATCGGACATTAAGGCAAATAAATTGGGTAGGGTCATGATAGGCTCCAATATGAATAGTAGCATATCATCGGCGAATAGGCCACATTTATGTGTCTTGCCGTCACTTTCGATACCATGGATATTGGGGTTAGATCTAATGGCTATTGTCAGTGTCTCAATTGCGATCACAAAGAGGAGTGGTGACAGAGGACATCCTTGTCTAGTTCCTCTCTGGATTTGCAAAAGGTCCGACGTACGACCAAACCCAATAAATTTTGTCCGACGGATTTGAATATAAAGCACTCATTAAATTAAGAAAGTTTGGCCCACAATTCCATTTCCTCAATATGTGGAACAGAAAAGGCCAGGAAAGAGTGTCAAAGGCCTTATATAGGTCCAATGACAATAGCATGCCCCGTCGATTATCCCCTCCGTCCCAATTAGAACGCATTACAGAAATCAAGTCTATGGCCCGTCTAATCTGGTCCACAGCCTGTCTACCTGGTACAAATCCTACCTGGTCGATGAATTAATTGTGTTAAAAATGAATTGAATCTATTCACGTATATTTTGGTCAGGAGTTTTCAGTCGTTATTGATCAAGGATATTGGAAAATATTTTGCAACGTCAGTATGGTCCTTGTTCGGTTTTGGAATTAAACATATGTTAGCTTTGTAAGAGTCTGTATCAAGGGCTGTGCCTTCTCATATTGCCATAAAGAGCCAGAGAAGATGGGGGCCCAACTGGGTAGCGATTTTTTTGTAATAGGCTCGTAGAGAAGCCATCTGGGCCTGGAGTTTTAGAGGTCCTAGCTTGTTTAATTACTGCCAGCACCTCTTCTATCGTGATTCCCCCCTCCAAAATCTCCCGATGGGAGGTCGAGAGAGAAAGGAGGGCAAGATCTTTAATAAAATTGTTCACGGCTCCAGTTGATACATTCTCCTGCACACCAGAAGAACAGTAGTCGTGGAACAAATTCATTACCGTTTGTGGGTTTTGTGTCAGGGTGCCGTTCTTGCGTCTAATCTTAGGGATTTCCGTTCTGCGGACTCAGGGTGTTAGTTTACGGGCTAACATGGTGCCCGGTTTATCTTTTAAAGTGTGTAGAAGGAGGCTTGGGAGCATCTAAGATTTTTTTCTGCCCTAGTCATCAGACAGAGTTTCAATTATAGCTGGATTGAGTCTATTTTGTCTCTAAGGTCTAAATTTGGGTTTTGTTTATGTCGGGTCAGTAGGTCAGACAAGGCTCTTTCTCTATGATGAATAAGAGCGTTTGAGGTTTTCTTGAGAAGGGATGCTTTTTGAATCAGGTAACCCCTAATCGTGGCTTTGTGGGCCTGGTGAGGTGTCTTCCGGTTTGCTTGAGGCAAAATATTTCTTAAGGTGTTGTTCTATATCAAAACAGACTGATGGATTACTCAAGAGTGATTCATTCAGACTCCAAGTGGCAGGACCCCTATTTAGTTGTAAAGAGTCAAACGATGTCCAGAGCAAAGAGTGGTCTGACCATGTCATGTCTACTGCCTTACTTGCCCGGAAGAGGGGTATCGTTTCAGGGTTGGTAAAAAAGTGATAGATTCTGGAATAGGTGCGATGAACGTTGGAAAAGAACGTTTAATCCTTCCTGGAAGGGTTGAGCTCCCGCCAGATATCAATCAGGTTGTGGTAATGTAACATTTTTGCTAATTTGGACCCAATTTTAGGGTAATGCCTGGCAGTGGTGGATGGCCTTCTGGTCTTGTCAAATATGGCGTCTAGGGCTACATTGGAATCCCCTGCTAAGAGTACCATCCCCCTCATGTCAGGGGACTCAGCATGAAGCAAAGTTCTAAAGAAGGGAAGTTGACCTGCGTTAGGAGAGTAATAGGAGAGCAATGAAATTGGGTAGCCCTCGAGATGCCCTACCAGCATTAGATAGCGTCCCTCTGGATCGCAGATCTTCTTTTCCAGTGAGAAAGAAACCCTCTTGGAGAAGCAAATCGTCACACTGCCCATCTTCCCTGGGCCATTTGCCAAGTAGAAGTGGGGGTAATAATGGTGTAAAAATTTTGGGTTGTATGTTGGCGGAAAGTGTTTTTCCTGAAGGAGGAGAACATCTGCCGTAGAGATTTATAGTGTTGGAAGGCCATCCTCCGTTTTAACGGAGGATTTAGCCCTTTAACATTGTGGGTGACAAATTTGAAGGGGACCCCTGTAGTACTGTCTGCCATGGTGCACAAAGGAAGTAGAAGGATCACTCACCAACCTCCTTGTGACTGACGGTCACCCCTCCTGGTTCGCAGTAACGTTCAGCAGCTGAAGGCCCAGTTCCAAGGGGACCCGGAGTAAAGGGAAAAGGGGGAAATGTTAAGAAAAAGAAAAGAAAAAGTAGACTTACAAAAGAAACGGAACAACAAAAAACAAGTTTTTCAGAAGAATTCTAACGGTAGAACTGTCCTGTAAATAAGAAATCAACAGATATTATGCAATAGTAGACAGTAACTTCAACTAAATGTATTCCAAACCAGGAAGAAAGGTCCCCCTGGGTGTCTACAAACTTCACCCTGGGGCAAGCCCAGGACCTGGTTTGGCTCTGGTCCTCTTGCTGGTGGAGGGAAACAAAGACAAACTTGGCGCAAGACAACCGCCACTGGCCTTAACCTGCCTTGAAAAATATCAACATTAACATAAGGAGCTATAACTGTGGGAATCAGAAGACCCCCGAGAAGCGAGAAAAGGGACATAGTAATTAGTATAACCTAAATCCCATGGTCCCTCATTCCCACTTTTAGCAACAAAATTTCAGGAAGCATCCTAAATGATCTATTTGTGATCCCGCCCTAGGATCAATGAAAAACTGGAAAACAACCAGAGAGAAAAAAAGAAGAAAGACTTTTCCACTCCATAATGTTCCATTGAACTCAAGAGCCGTCTTTGTCATGGGGGTCTGCTTTTGAACCTGGTTTGCCTTCTGGTAGAGCGCACACTGGGGGAGGAGAACTCTGCGCGGGCTTGGTGGCAGGTGATTTAGGTTGGGAGAAGCTGGGGGGGTTTCTCCGGATCCACGGATATAAGTCCCAGTTTTTTCAGCAGGACTTCAACCTCTAGGAATGTGGAGAAAGAGAGTTTCTTGTTGCGCAAAGTAAAATTCAGTCGAAAAGGGAAGGCACAGTAGTATTTAATATTTTGGGCTATCAGGGGCTGTAGCAAAGGTTTTAAAGTTCTGCGCTTCTGAATAGTAGCTGGTAAAATGTCAGCGAAGATCTGGATTTTGTGGTCCCGTAATTGCAGGTCAGCTATTTCTCTAGCTCTGTTCATGACTTGCTCTTTGACCGCGTAATAATGAGGCTTCATTATAATATCCCTTGGCAGTCCATCATCCCCGGGGCGCTGTCAGGGCCCTGTGGCCCTGTGGACTCTATCCAGCTCCATCTTGTGGGAAGGTATGTCAGGAATGAGGTGGTTAATAAGTTTTTTTATGATATCTTCGGGATCAAGAATGGATTCTGGGATGCCATGAACCTGAAAATTATAACGGCGAGACCGATTTTCCAGGTCTTCAATCTTATTTTGCGCATTGTCCAGTCCCTTATGTATGCCCTCAATACATTCAGTGTTTTGACTTGGTTCTGGTAATGGTGTCCTCCAGTGTGTTCTCTATTGTTCCTATGTGGCCATCTAAGTATTTTTTGAAGCTATCAATACTTCCCGCTGACACCACCGAATGTGGAAGCGAGTTCCACATCCCTACTGCCTTGACAATGAAAAAACCCCCTACACAGTTTGAGGTTAAACCGCTTCTCCAATTTTGGAGAGAGTGTCAGTCCAAAGATCTAAGAGTCCACAATCTTTTATTGTTGGTGTTAGTTTATAACAAAAGACACTATTCCCAGGGTCTAAAGCACTCCCCCTTCATCAGGGATACAGGACAAATACAAACCCATAGATCAATTGATTCATATAAAACATCTCAAGTTGCATAAAAACACAATGAAATTGCATTTACCTAACCCATCTACCATTTCAGAGCTTTTGCCTGTTTAATAAAGCCAATTCCACAGTTCCACTTGTGTCAGTGTCTGTCAGGTACAGGTACAGGTGGGTCATCTTTGGGCAGGACCCAAAATTTAGCAGCCCCTGAGGGGGTAAGCGCTACATGTGAAGGCTCATCCAGGATCGTTTTGGCCCTTTTTACAGTGTGACGGAAGCGCGAGACATGAAGATGAGAAGTTATTAGGATGGACCTGGTCACCACTGCTAGGTTGTGTGAAGAACAGGAACTGTTAGTTGGAATAAAATGAATGAGTGCAACAGACATCAACCCCAAAAATAGCCACGTTGGAAAAACAGGTGACTCAAATGAGGGAGATGGTAATCCCATTGGCAACAAGAATCACAGCATCACAGTCACAATCACAGTCCTGCTAGTCCCGCCCACTATCTGGAGGAAGATGACTCGCTTGGTTGCCACTACCAATCTCAGAAAGAAGGAATTTCACTGTGATTGAGAAAACCACAATCGGGTGACAGTTGTGGAATTACCGTTGAGCTTCTGGGAACTACGTTGAAATTATTCCTGAACCTTTGCGTCACTTACTACTGAACCCCTGCACTCTGTGTCCCTTTAAGCCAGAGCCAGTATTCAGCGCAATGAAAATCACACCCAACTTTTCCTGTGGCGCAGAGCACCACACTTTTTCTCAGCTGAGGGGGCCCCACTTATGATCCTGCACACAGGCCCAATGTTTTCAGAATATGCCCTTGACCTGAGCTCATCATTGCACATCCATTCCAGATGCTTGTATGTGACATCACATACATCCTATACATCACATATATCACATACAAGCACGTGGGCTGGATGCGAGAGTTGAATCAGCAGGATGAGTGTGCCAGGACACGTAAATGTGTCTCATCTCTGCTTCCTTTCACCACTCTGCATATCACACATATCATAAATGAGAGGAGGGTACAGTGGTGGAGCAGATGAGCAGGAGGGTACAGCGGTGGGGAAAATGAGCAGGAGGGGTTCAGAGGTGGGACAGATGAGCAGGGAGGTACAGTAGTGGAAGAGATGAGAAGGGGGTTCAGCAGTGGGACAGGTGAGCAGGGGGGGTACAGTGTTGGGGCAGATGAGCAGGGGGGTTTAGTGTTAGGCCAGATGAGCAGGGGGGTTCAGTGTTGGGCCAGATGAGCAGGGGGGTTTATTGTTTGGGCAGATGAGAAGGGGGTTCAGTGGTGGGCCAGAAAAGCAGGGGGGTAGAGCAGTGGGGCAGATGTGAAAGGAGGTGTATTGGTGGGACAGATGAGCAAGGGGTTACAGTGGTGGGGCAGGAGAGCAGGGGGAAGAGAGGTGAGACAGATGAGCAGGTGGTACATTGGTGGGGCAGATGAGAAAGTGGGTTACAGTGATGGGGCAGATGAGCAGATGGGTTCAGTGTTAGGACAGGTGAGAAGGTGATTTAGTAGTGGGACAGAAGAGCATAGGGATACAGTGGTGGATTAGATGTACAGGGAGGTACAGTGGTGGGGCAAATGAGAAAAGGGGGTACATTGATGAGGCAGATGAGCAGGGGGGTTACAGTGGTGGGACAGAAGAGCAAGGGGGTACAGTGGTGGGGCAGATGTGCAGGAGGTACCGTGGTGGGAGGGACAAGAAGGGGGTTCAGCGGTGAGACAGAAAAGCAAGGGGTACAGTGATGGGGCAGATGAGAAAGGGGGTACATTGGTGGGGCAGATGAGAAAGGGGGTACATTGGTGGGGCAGATGAGCAGGGTGGTACAGTGGTGGGGCAGATGTACAGGGGGTTACAGTGGTGGGGCAGATGAGCAGGGGGTTACAGTGGTGGGGCAGGTGAGCCAGGGGTACAGCGGTGAAACAGATTTGCAGGGGGGTACAGTGATCTGAGGTGTGAAGGTGCATACATTAGGGCTGATCTGAGGCATGAGAGTGTAGGATGTTCATTTCTCACTACTAAAGTAGTTTACAGCATTTACTTTATAAGAAATCCTTTTCTTGAGTAAGTGTGTGAAGTTGACATTTTTTTGTTATAAAATCGGCGCGCTCAGTTTCTTTGAAAATATTCGACACACTGTGCTCAAAAGGTTGTCTACCCCTGCACTAGCAAATTTAGATGGACTTATGTAACAAATTAAGGCAACATTTTAGGCAGTTACAGCAACAGTTTCTTTTTATTTTGGGATGAAGATTTTATATAAGTTAAAGAATATGTAAACCCAACAATTCACATTCCTGATGTGTGCCTGCTGTACTTTGTATCGCTTCCTTTGTGTCAAACCCCTGGTGTTCTACATTAGGCATGAGAGAACATTTGGCTAGTTTTCTAGCTGTGCTGGGAGCTAATCCAATGACCAGGCTTGTGTTGACATGCCCCCCCTCCCCCCCATGCACAGCCACTCACTGAGAAGATTGGTGTGCTGCTGTTTCTCCTCCCCCAGCTCTCGGAGATACTTATGCAGCTGAGAACGGTGGGAATATGATCACTTATGAAACAGGAAAAAAAGGTATGTGTTAATATTTATATGTATATGTACAAATGTTTTGCCTTTTGTTCCTATTTTAAAGTGAATGAGCTGTTTTACAAGGTAAGGGTTTACGTATACTTTAATAAAAGTTGACCATTGTAAGCACCCCTGTCAGTGGTAAATGACTTATCTAAACCCTTTAACTGACACTTTTTTTGGACGACTTGGCTGTTAAAGGAAGTAGAAAAATAACAGAATTACTAGATGGATCACAAGGTGAAAATAGAGAAAGAAAACCTTACAAAGAAAACATTGGTGGTGTTTGAATATTGGCTTATAAAGGATTTGCCACTATTTTTACTCACAGGGGACCTTTTACCCTACGTCATTGTCATGAAAATTTGAAAATGCCCATGTCAGAAACTTTTTGATTTGATCAAATTTCTCACTTTATACATACCCTGTGGATGGAATCCAAGGTAGACCCTAAGGTAACACCTTACAACAAATGGTGTAAACAGGAAACTGGTTAGAGGGGGGAATCTCCACTATACGGCCTCCATTCAATTACAGTACAAGAGAGATTAGAATACCACCAAAATAGAAATAGACTCATGGGACTCCTGTTTCCAATGGGCTTATAAGGGTAATTTGAATGTGCCATTGATAGAGGCCAATGTAAAAGTTTTAACCAGGTGGTATATGGTTCTGACCCTTCTGTTGAAACTATTCCCGGGCTTATCACCATTATGCTTTAGGGGGTATCAAATTCAAGGTACAATGTTCCATGGAATACCCCCAATTATGGGACTACTGAAATAAAGTTTTGCCCTCCTGAGGTGGGTGACCGGAGTCTCTATTTCGCAATCTTCAAGATGTAGCTTTGTTGAATGAGCCACCTGAGAATGTTTAAAACTACCCAGAGATTGACATCCTCTTAGCAGTCAAACTCACCATCACTAGATGTAAGTAAGAAAGCCTCAGTCCCCGTCTCTCTGGAACGGGGAAAGTTTTGTGGATCACTCATCAAAAACTCTCTAGCAAACTTCAGGAATCACATATCAGATTTGAAAAGGTCTGAAGTCCTTTGGCACGTTATATGCACATCAAGATATAATTTCCACTGAACCATGGGCTTCCCGGCAAGTCATCCGTATTGTCCTTGGGATCTTCCTTCCCCCCACTCTTCCCTCTTATTGTATCCTTGCTTTTTCTTTTGACTCTTTCTTCCTTTTATAATGTGATCTGGCACTGTTGGTATTGTCTTTTAAAGCAGATATGACTTTTGATGCACTGTGTGTTGTTGTATTGTTGTGTTGTTGTGGTGTTGTATTTGGAAAAAAGAGAATACCCAGTGACTTTGTATTTATAGTTACCTCAGCTTGTTGGCAGATGCAGTCTATTTTCTCCACTTCAGGTGGTGCTCGACCACAGCGGCATTGCAGAGGGGGGAGGAAGTTGAGAGGAACTTAGTTCCTCTATGGTTTCCTAGGTTACAGAAAGGCAGATATCTGATGGGATGCTGGCACCACATATGACTTTGTTGGTCATCTTGGGTCAGGCAGAGTCTATTTAAGACTTTGGCTCCCAGGTGGTTAGTGTAGGGACAGGATACTCGTCTGGCAGGGACAGTGCTTAGTGACAGGGAAAGGTTCCGGAGGAATAGGGAAAGCTCAAAGACTATGCCATCCTTCCAGGAAACCTCCCCTTTTTGGGTTCCACTCCTCTTGGCAGATGCTGTTGGCACCATTGGCCACACCACAACCATCACATCTCTGTTTCACACTGTAAGTGGCTCCGAGTGGATTGCTTCACTGCCGGGCCTATCTGTGTGTATTGCTGAGCTTCCACAATATACTCATTTTCTTGAACTTGGACTCTGTATGTTCACTGTCCGCCTCACCATGCTGCACCCAGCCCATAAACTTAAAAAAATGCTAATGCAGCTAAACACGCATAAACCCCTGTAAACGCTATTGAAAAACATGGCTAAAAGCACATTTGTACACACTTTTTCTGGGCAGCGTTTGCCTTTTTTTTAAACGTCCTGTGTGCATGAAGCCTTATGATCTTAACCACTAGATCTGTACAATAACCTTTACTTCCCTTTTGTATGACATTTTATATATTATATTTTTAATAAGAAATGTTAAGCTGCCTGCGATATATTACATTTTGCTTTTTGTGTTAAATATCACATTCATTTGTGAAACTGTTATTTATTTTGTTCTATGGGAATGTTATGTTTTGTTTACCTAAATTTGTGTTCACAATTTTGTTCATTGGGGACCAAAGAATTTCTGTGGGGCAGAGTGTATATATATATATATATATATATATATATATATATATATATATATGTGGATTTTTGGTTACCACCATAATCACTATTATTTTTCAATATTTTTTGAAAGGGTTTTCATGTATGTATAGAGTTTTATTTTTTGAGCAAATTGTTTCTAGAACATCTGTTACAAAGTTTCTCACCTGGAGATCCTGCTAGTGACATAACTTCCTGTTCCAGGCTAACAGTGCTAACCCTATCCCTTGCAATTAGCAGGAACATTGTCAGCCTATCAAGTGTTTTTTTTCAGTCTGACATTTGTCTGCCAACGTGTTAGAACTGACAGGCAGCCCAAAAGCCAATTGAAGACAGACAATGCAGCTGCTAATGGTGGGGCAGTGGCTTAGCATTGTCATTCTGAAACAGGAAGTGTTGCTTCTGGCAGGATCTCCAGGTAAAAAAAAAATTTGCAATATATTCACAAAAACAACATTCTTAAGAAAACAGTATAAAAGGCATGAATCCAAACATGCTGAGAAATATAGATTTACATACATACATTTTAGCTACGTGTGCAGTGTTATATACAACCTCCATCAGTAGCTACCTGTGGTTGTATTAAAATAAATAGTGCTAACTAAGCCATTTCGGATAATCATATATTCACAGTAATTGTACCTATAAATTTCTTTTGGGGAAACTTGGCAAGATCGCATTTCATTGGGTGCAGTTGGCACTGTTGCCTAGTTCTAATGATCTGAGTACCGCCGCTCACACTTTGTGAGTTTGTAGCTTTACTCCCAGTGTCACAAAGCTGTGAAGGCGGTAGACACAAAATGTACCTTATCAAATGTATTTGATTTCAAAAGATTAATTGCACTCATTAATCCTCTTTTGTAATTTTTCACTCCATTTAACTGATCTACAGTACATTAAATAAGCATTAACAAAGCAATTAGGCATTCTGCAAACTGGAAAAAACTACTCAGCTAGAATTATTTTTTCTACTGTATTTTCTTTTTCTTTTTTTTTTTTGCTCAGCAGGTGCTTAATTTAAAAGTGTTTCATTTTCAGTTATTCATCCTCAACTGATTAATTTATAATTTAAATATAAGAAACAGTACCATGTAGTTTACTGGATGTTTACAGCAAATCATTCAAACTCCATCTGACAGATATCTCGATTTTTGATGGAGCTAGCCAAGCTTTTATAGCCTGGCAGGAAGACCTTTCCCCACATCTGGTGTAGCTATGAACGGGCTAATGACTGGATTCTCCATCAAAGCTACTTTTGCAACTGCTGGATTCTATTTAGTTTGTAAGAATCATCTAGTAGTTCAGCCGAAAAGCTGAGTTGTCTAGCTGTCCAAGCTCTGCTATGGGTGGGTGAAACCAAAAGTGGGCAAATAGTGGGGCATTAAATCTTGCACTAGTTTATTCTGGGTTAAGATACTTTACATATTCTTAGAAAGCAGTAAATAAGCTTTAAAACAAGCTATTGTTGGCCTTTGTAGTTATAGACACTGTGGAGCTATTAATTCTCAAACTTTACAGCAGAAGCACCTAAATCATCCACGTGGTTCTCTCAGCAGCTTAGCTCACGGAGTTCCCAGCAAAGACTTCGCAGCTCAGCTACCCTCCTTTCCCCTCCCTATGGAATCAAGGTGTACCCTCCATGGGGAATCAAGGTGAAGGGGGGGGGGCAGCATGGTTAGCTGAGCTGCTGAGTTACTGCTGGAAGGGTGAAGCAGGGGAAACTATTCTGCAGAGTTAAAGCGGGGGTCCACCTATCTATCGTTTTTTTTTTTTTGAGTTCATTCACAAACTTTTCTTCTCAGCATTACATACTCACATATTGTGTGTAATATGTCTGCCTGTGTCAGATTTCGTCGTAAAGAATAACTTATATTATTCACTGCAGGCGGTTTCCATCTTCATTGTGGGCATTTGAAGCCCACAAGCATTTATTTCCTGGATGTGGTGAATGCTGTGCTCCCAGCATTCACCGCTCGTTCCCGCACATGCTCAGTGGCATCCTGGGAAGCCTGAGACTAGCTCCCAGGAGTCTGGGAGAGGCTAGAAACACGCCTACCCCCACGGGAGGAGAACCAGGAAGTGCAAAGAAGATTATAAAAATAAAAGGTAATTACGGCGATTAAAATTTTTTTAAATGGCATGTCAGCATCTAGGCAAGGAAGAGAATACATACAGATATTGTTCAAAATTTGGGTGGAACCCCGCTTTAATAACCCGAGTGGCTTTAGTGCTTCTGAGATGAATTTTGAAGAATAATTGATCCAAAATACTTGAAGCTGCAGAGGTCAGTGAGGACTTGTTTAAAGATCATTTGCTGCTTATTAAGAATATGCAAATATTTCAACACTTGTATCCTGGCTAAAGCTAAAACTCCACATTGATCAGAGTAATTACTTTAAACACATTGCAAGGATTTTATCAAATCTTATGGCAAATTGTCCTTGATTTTGCTTTGTGAATACCGAGATCAGCCACTCTAATCAATTCCTAAAACCAAGTGGGAAGTCTGTCTTGTATAATCATGTCACAGGAAATTTGCTAAAGGCAAATAGATTGTGCACTTTGGAAGTTGCTCCAGAGCTTAGTAAATGAGACAAAGCTACACTTTGCAAAGAATACCCAATCAGGTGCAAGGAAAATTAAAAAAAACAGAATTTTTGCTTACATATGATTGAAATGATGGAAGTCAGCAGAGCTTTCCTCATTTACTAAGTTCTGGAGCAACTGCGCAAAGTGTGCAGTCTATTTGCCTTTATTAAATCCACCCTGGTGTTTTTTATTTATTTTTTTTATTTTACGCTACTTTTTTCTGGTAAGATATTATATGATTCAACCATCTCTAAAAATGTTGCTATAATTTATGAAAGAGCTTTAATGTATGTGACTATCAAATGATTTTCAGTTTGATCCCAGTCCTTGTCATTTTTTAACAAATCTATGGCCATTTAGCTGGAAATAAAGTTACATATGTAAACAGTTAATCTCCATTTATCATAAAAAAACACACACTGACCATAGGGGTCGATTTACTAAAGGCAAAAAGACTGTGCACTTTGCAAGTGCAGTTGCACTCATTTTTTCCAGTGCTTAGCTAATGTGGAGAAGCTCTGCTGATTTCTATCATCCAATCATTTGCAAGCACAAATGCTTTTTTAAAAAAATTTCCTTGCACATGATTGGCTATATAAAGTGAAGCTTTACCACATTACATTTATTTTTTTTTTTTAAAGCGTGCAACTGCACTTGCAAAGTGAACAGCATATTTGCCTTTAGTAAATCAACTTCATATATAGCAAATCCCAGAAAAAAAAAATCCCAGTTTTGATTAGATAGTTGATAGTTTTATATCAGATGCTCCAAAAACAAAATAAACAAAAAATGAGATGAATACAAATATATACAGTGCCTTGCAAAAGTATTTACCCCCCTTGGCTTTTTACCTAATTTGTTACATTACAGCCTTTAGGTCAATGTTTTTTAATCTGAATTATATGTGATGGATCAGAACACAATAGTCTAAATTGGTGAAGTAAAATTAGAAAAATATATACATAAAACTATTTTTCAGAAATAAAAAACTGATAATTGGCATGTGCATATGTATTCACCCCCTTTATTATGAAGCCCATAAAAAGCTCTGGTTCAACCAGTTACCTTCAGAAGTCATATAATTTGTGAAATGATGTCCACCTGTGTGCAATCTAAGTGTCACATGATCTGTCATTACATAAACACACCTTTTTGGAAGGCCCCAGAGGCTGCAACACCTAAGCAAGTGGCACCAATAACCAAACACTGCCATGAAGACCAAGGAACTTTCCAAAAAGTAAGGGACAATGTTGTTGAGAAGTACAAGTCAGGGTTGGGTTATAAAAAATATCCAAATCTTTGATGATCCCTAGGAGCACCATCAAATCTATCATAACCAAATGGAAAGAACATGGCACAACAGCAAACCTGCCAAGAGACGGCCACACACCAAAACTCACGGTCGGACCGGGCAAGGAGGGCATTAATCAGAGAGCCAGCACAGAGACCTAAGGTAACCCTGGAGGAGCTGCAGAGTTCCACAGCAGAGACTGGAGTATCTGTACATAGAATGACAATAAACCCCATGCTCCAAAAGTTGGGCTTTATGGCAGAGTGGCCAGAAGAAAGCCATTACTTTCAGCAAGAACACCCTCCCCACAGTGAAACATGGTGGTGGCAGCATCATGCTGTGGGGATGTTTTTCAGCAGTCAGGACTGGAAAACTGGTCAGAGTTGAGGGAAAGATGGATGGTGCTAAATACAGGGATATTCTTGAGCAAAACCTGTACCACTCTGTGTGTGATTTGAGGCTAGGACGGAGGTTCACCTTCTAGCAGAACAATGACCCCAAACACACTGCTAAAGCAACACTTGAGTGGTTTAAGGGGAAACATGTAAATGTGTTGGAATGGCCTAATCAAAGCCCAGACCTCAATCGCATAGAAAATCTGTGGTCAGACTTAAAGATTGCTGTTCGCAAGCACAAACCATCCAACTTGAAGGAGCTGGAGCAGTTTTGCAAGGAAGAATGGGCAAAAATCCCAGTGGTAAGATGTGGCAAGCTCATAGAGACTTATCCAAAGCGACTTGGAGCTGTGATAGCCGCTAAAGGTGGCTCTACAAAGTATTGACTTTAGGGGGGTGAATAGTTATGCACATTGACTTTTTCTGTTATTTTGTCCTATTTGTTGTTTGCTTCACAATAAAAAAAAATTAAAATCTTCAAAGCTGTGGGCATGTTCTGTAATTTAAATGATGCAAAGCCTCAAACAATCCATGTTAATTCCAGGTTGTGAGGCAACAAAACATGAAAAATGTCAAGGGGTGGGGGTGAATACTTTTGCAAGGCATTATAAGATGAATATTTGATTAAAAAAAAACATTGCTCTAATTGCAGAAGATCGCAATTTTTTTAATAATATGTTGTCCTTTGTAGTTGACAGGTCCACTATAAATAACCATAAAAGACAATCAGCCATAATAGGACTTTATGGCATGGTGTAACATTTTATAATAAAGATGTATTGACCTTCATTTAGGTTGCAGGAGAGTCAGATGAAGTCCGACATTTCATTGTGCCTTTCCCGGCTGCTTCCATTTATTGTGCTTCTGAGGAAAATAGACAACCGCCATGCAGCAATAAGCCTGCGTGGGAAAGATCCCTTTTGTAATAAACCTTTTCTTTAACTCTCCACTAAGTCCCCACATTCACCCACTACAGCATTTTCATACACAATACGCATGCTTTTACCAGATGTGCTCAAGCACTTTAGTAAACGATCTCCAATGGGACTTTACTATTGTAATGCTGGTACATGAATATTCGGTACTTTTTTCCCTTTTTTCTAAGCTTAAGTGTTTCTTAAGGTCATCAAAATATAAAAGCAAAATAGCATGTGTAATGAAACATTGGAGCACCTGTGACAATGAACTAAGGACAGTACAATCATATTTCAGAGAATGAACAGCATGGTAATCAAACTTCAAGGACTTTTTTTTCCAATTGCTAAGCATCCCTATCATGGTTCTAAAGGACCACTTCCAGGTAGCACAAGGGGAAAAATGAAAGGCCAAATAGCACTTCTGGTGTCACTCCATCCTTTAGGTTTTTTGATCTGCTCCCCCCTTGCTATTGGCTGGGTGTTTTTATAAAGTGGGAAAAAGAATAAATTTATCCCCCGCAGATTTTGTAAGTAAGTTTGCCCACTTACAAAGAAATGAAGGGACTATCATTTTTTACCATAAATATAGATTACTGTTTGCTGTAAAGGGGATTAGGAGAGAATGCCCACATCCCTAATTGACAAAATACCAGAAGAACCCTCTAATGGGACTTTATTATTATTATTATACGAGATTTATATAGCGCCAACAGTTTACGCAGCGCTTTACAATGTATAAGGGGGACAACACAATTACAGTACAGTTCAATACAAAAGGTACAGGAGGGCCCTGACTTCCCGCTGTATGCAGAATGACGGCCAGAAAGTGGTTCAGTTATCCTGACTGGGCGTCTTATGACGTCCAGCAGGATAACAAGCCAGCGCGCGCCCGCGGGGGGGCACGCAGAGTGGCGAACGGTGGTGTGGTGTGTCAGTCTGACACACCGCATCTCTGATCTTGGTAAAGAGCCTCTGACGTAGGCTTTTTACCACATGATCAGCTGTGTCCAATCACAGCTTATCACAGTGTAAATAGGAAGAGCCGTTTATTAGCTTTTCCTCTACTTGCACTAACAGACACAAGTAGAGGAGAGCCGACCGGTAGCTCTTTTGACAGGGGGGTATGCGCTGATTGATTATCAGCATGTCCCCCCCAGGATGCCCACCCAGGACCACCAGGGCTGCCCACCTAGGACCACCAGGGCTGCCCACCCAGGACCACCAGGGCTGCCCACCCAGGACCACCAGGTATGCCAATCAATGTCCAATAGGCATGGCATTCAGTGCCCATAAGTGATGCCTGCCAGTGCCAATTGATTAGTGCTGCCTAACAGTGCCATCTATCAAACTCTACCATCAGTGCCACTTATC
This sequence comes from Lithobates clamitans, assembly GCA_037952925.1. Lineage (NCBI taxonomy): Eukaryota > Metazoa > Chordata > Amphibia > Anura > Ranidae > Lithobates > Lithobates clamitans. The sequence continues at coordinate 1,497,317 of JBBGZY010000315.1, forward strand.
AGTGCCCATCAGTGCTGCATATCAGTGCCACCTATCAGTGACCGTCAGTGCTGCTTATCAGTGTCGCCTATTAGTGCCCATCAGTGCTGCATATAAGTGCCTCATCATCAGTGCCTCTCAGTGCAGCCTCGTCAGTGCCCATCAGTGAAGCAGAAAACTTACTTATTTACAAAGTTTACTAACAGAAACAAAGAAAACTTTTTTTTTCGGTATTTTTTTATTCGTAGCGCAAAAAATAAAAACCCCAGTGGTGTTCAAATACCACCAAAAGAAAGCTCTATTTGTGGAAAAAAATATAAAAAATTTTGTTTGGGTACAGCGTCGCACGACTGCACAATTGTCATTCAAAATGCGACAGCGATGAAAGCTGAAAATTGGTATGGACAGGAAGGGGGGTAATTGCCCAGTATTGAAGTGGTTAAAGGGGCATATACTCCAAGAAAAAGGAGGAAGTAGTATAAAAGTACAAAGTTTATTGATACCAATAGTAAAGGGGTTGTGGTTATCATTTTTATTTTCCTTTGCACGTGTTATGTATTTACTGTAACCGCATCGATATGTTCATGTTTTAACTCTGCATCAACCTCTTTACTATATGTATCAATAAACTTTGTACTTTTATATTACTTCACCTTTTTTCTTCGAGTCTATGCCCTTTTAAAGTCCCATTAGAGGGATTAGAGGGTCCTCCTAGTATAATTTTTACCATAGATGTATTTTAAATGATAGAAACAGAATATCAACCGTAAATCCAGAAAAAACACGATACAAATGTTATAAATTAGGTATTTGATCCCCTACTAACCAACAATAATTCTGGCTCCCACAGACAGCTACAGTATGTGCTCTTGTGGTACACAGATTAGTCCTGTCAATTTAGGAAGGTGCTCCTAACGTGTTATGTGTATAAAAGATACCTGTCCACAGAATCTCTTTCTTCCATTCAAACTTCAACATCATGGGTAAGACCCAAGAGCTGTCAAAGGATGTCAGGGATAATATTGTAGTCCTGCAAAAGGCTGGAATGGGCTGCAAGACCATCAGCAAGAAGCTTGGTGAGAAGGAGACAATTGTTGGAGCGATTAATCGCAAATGGAAAAAATACAAAATATCCACCAATCGCCCTCGGTCTGGAGCTCCATGCAAGATTTCACCCCATGAGGTAAGGATGACCATGAGAAAAGTGAAGGATCAGCCCAGAACTACACAGGAGAAGCTTGTGAATGATCTCAAGGCAGTTGGGACCACAGTCAGCAAACAAACCATTGGTAACACAATACGCCACCATGGATTGAAATCCTGCAGCGCCCGCAAAGTCCCCCTCCTCAAGAAGGCAGATGTGCAGGCCCATCTGAAGTTTGCCAATGAACATTAAGTGATTCAGAGAAGGATTGGGAGAAAGTGCTGTGATCAGATGATACCAAAATTGAGCTTTTTGGCATTAACTCGACTCACAGTGTTTGGAAGAAGAAAAATGCTGACTATGAAATTAAGAAGATTCTCCCTACAGTCAATCACGGAGGTGGAAACATTATGCTTTGAGGCTGTGTCTCTCAAAGTACAGGCTAACTTTGCCGCATTGAGGGACTAATAGATGGGGCCATATATTGAAAAATCTTAGATGAGAACCTTCTTCCCTCAGCCAGAACACTCAAGATGGGTTGTGGATGGGTCTTCCAGCATGACAATGACCCAAAACATACCTCCAAGGCAACAAATGAATGGCTCAAGAAGAAGCACATTAAGGTCATGGAGTTGGCTTAACCCTTTAGAAAATCTATGGAGGGAAACTTTGAATTTCCAAGCAACAATCAAAAAAACCTTAAGGATTTAGAGAAGATCTGTAAAGAACAGTGGACAAAAATCCCTCCTGCAAACCTGGTAACCAACTATAACAAACGTCCTACCTCTGTGCTTGCCAACAAGGGTTTCTCCACCAAGTACTAAGTCTCGTTTTGCTTCGGAATCAAATACTTATCAAATACTTATCTTACTCACTGAACTGCAGCTCAATTTATAACATTTGTATCACTTTTTTTCTGGATTTTTGGTTGATCTTCTGTCCCTAACATTTAAAATACACCTATGATAAAAATCATAGACCCTTAATTCCTTTGTAACTGGGCAAACTTACAAAATCTGCAGGGGATCAAATAATTATTTTCCCCACTGTATGTCCTACCAAGCTGCTTGATCATGTTGGTTGTAGAGAAGCCATTCCCAACCAGGGTTCCTCCAGAGGTTACTAGGAGGTTTTTGAGCAATGAGCAACTTCTGCCTCTCAGATGAGTAGCTACTGCCAACAATTAGCTATTTGTAAGGGGGGAATTCTTCCCAATGACCATCACACTAATGTACTGGGAGTTGTAGATAAACTAATTATTATCAGGGATCCTGGAAAGTTAATACAAGGGTTCTTCTATGTATAAAAGATTGAAAATGGCAGTTGTATAGACAGACCACTGGATGATAAAGGAGCAGGTGTATGGCACCTAGCAACTGTGAAAAAATAAAATTTCCGGCATGTAAACTGAACCGCTCAGCTTAAAGTGCCAGGCTGATCTCTGTGTACCGGGATGACTGGCTACTGCACATGCGCAGGAGAGATGTAATCCTGCACCTGCCATTGGTGATGGGCGAAGACTGGCACACAGAAAAAGATGCCGGCGCTAGAGAGGGACGGGACTGTTGAAGTAAAGGTAAGTAAGGATCCCTTTAGTTCTCCTTTAACTTTTTTCATTTATAGTGCTACGGTGCTATAGTGCTTTTTTTTTTAATTAGGGACACATGTGACCATACAAAATCAGAATATTACTTTGAGTAAAAAAACAAAACAAAACAAAAAAAAAACTTTTTCCTGCTATAAATATAAAAAAGCAGTTCTCCTCACAGCTAAGTTTGAGGTTCGGGTTTGGGTCTACCAAGGGTTTGAGGATAACCCTACCCATTCACGGTTCATGGACGTGACAAATGGATGCTCAAATTGCCCATCATAGCAACCAACTAGCCATAATGCACTTCCTGGCCTTTGAACTCAGAACAGATGGCTTAGAAGGACCAATAAGTGGATGTTTGTAAATATACTTTATATAAAAGTATGAGTTCCCAGAAGCCATTTGTCAGTGTGTGTTGGAATAGTTTAGAAAGAGCTGACAGTCTGTGTGTAGGAAGAGTTGTTTTTGAGGTACAGAGCTATACTGTGCTAAAATGTGCTAAATTACTGTGGATTGCAGTGTGGTGTGCTACATATTTTTGTGTGCCCCCTTGCATTCACAGTGTGTCTTTTTTCTTCTTTTTCAATGCTGCCATGCTGTTGAGTAGCTGATATGCCTTGGGGACAGGAGCCACACTGGGCCACAGCTTATGACAGCTAGACCTCAGCTGTCACATTACTAATGTGTTTTCAGGTTTGTAGCGTACTCCAGTGCTTTCCTGCAGCTGGACCACAGCTCTTTCAAATAATTAACTCATGTTTATTTCATGATTAAACCTGCCTCCTCTCTACCTCCTATATTGTATCCACTCAACAATATTTGTTGCTATTGTCACTCAGATAATACATTTTGATTTTTCATGCAAGTGTTGCACCACCTTACCCTCTAGAGGCTAATAGGGACTGCCAGGGGTGAGGTGGGCTGACATTTCACTTCATATATTAGTTGTTGACTTGTAGTAAGCGTGTAAGCAGATGGGTGCCAGTTAATTTGGACACTTAATAGAATTTATTCAAGCCCACAAACTCCAGGGAGAGAGGGTTGAGGCACAGGACACTTGAAAGAACAATACGCAGACTTGAAAAACTTACAGAAAAGGCACCTTTAGGCCAGATCGACAAAGCAGTAGCAGCACTCAAGTTATTGCATGAGCCATCAAACTTCCTGTGAGTTCCAAATGTGTACCCAGCTTCTCTGGACATTCCTTTTGCAGCAGTTCACCCTATCAGCTCCTATCCAGCATCAAGCTTCAGTCTTTTAGCCATTTTCAGGGCCCAGATGTGGACCTACCTTTCTCAAGAACTCCAGGCCTGGGACATCAGAATACAGAGAGAACACGTCCTCCTCAGGCAAAGCCTGGGAACTCAGAACAAATACGAGAGTTTCCAGAAGGTTCCCCCAAATATCAATACCCTTCTCCAGCATGCACTGCTGGCAATAAGCCTCCTAGTGGATGGCCAGGTAGATATAAAATTTTATTAACCCAGACTACAGGATCTTCTCACGCTATTGCCAGGTATTCTCCACAACAGCAGGCAGAATGAAACCTTAACCTGAACTTAGAACTATTAGGCCTCGTTCAAACACAGACATATCCATAAATACACTTGTACGAAAGGGTGCAGAGGTGTTCTGTGCATCCACATGGCAGTCCCATTCATGTCTATTGTGATGCAGTGACTGCAAAGACACAGCTGCTAGTGCCAGTTGGGAAGCTGTGCAGGTACAGGTTTGTGTCCCCGCAGGTGAATGGCCCTTGGCACGGATGTAAGCATAGGTGCTTTTTTTGCTGTACTCAGCTGAGCAGAAATTTATTTTTCAGGTCTGGTCAGGTCTTTTCCTAGGCCTGGTGGTTGATTGCTCATGTCTGCCTCTGGAAGTAGGTTTCCAGAAACAGAGTAGGAGGGTTAACTGCTGGATTAAAAATATTTATCTGGCCTCAGCCAATCCCCGGGAGGCTGGCCCAGAATGTGTGCCTGGAGAGAAGATAAAGGTTTAGGGGGTTCTGATTAGTGCTCTCCTGGGGCCTCTGCCCCTGGAAGGAAGCCTGTGTTACTAAAGAGCTGTTGTTATCAGGCCTCAGTATGTGCTTGGCTGAGGGCCTTTAGGAACATAAATTACAGAGAATTTGCTGGAGGGCACTACCTTAGGAAGCTGGGCTAGTGAAGTAGTCCTTTAAATTAAGTGTTACAGAGAAGCTAGTTGGGAGCTAGCTGTCTCTGGACATTGTGAGTAGGACCCTGCCTAGAGCTCCAGGTGTGCCTGTGATTTGAGAGTTAGACGCCTGGGGTTGCTGCAAAGACTGTGACTGCTCTTACAGAATCGAAGATTAGCTGGTGCTACCTCCAGCAATACTCAAAACTGCTGTTGAGGAACATGGCTTGAGGATTTGTTTCCTGATACCTGCATGTGTTTTGGACTAATCTGCACCCTCATACCTGTACCCACCAGTGTTCAAGTACTCCAATAAATCTTCAAAAGGCACTCCTAGACTGAGCCTGAACTTTGTTGTGTGCTCTGGTACCTGGTCTGGCAGTCTCTAGACAGGTAAGGGAGACCTGGGTTATTTCCAGCAGCCCCTTGGGGGGTAATAGCCACACAACATAAAGCCTGCCTTGTCTCTTTTTTTTTTAAATAATTTTTTTAAACATAAAATGTACAGCACTGTGTCAAATCCATTATTCAATTTCTGTTGTTCTACATGCAGATGACCCAGCCAGCCAGCAGTCACCTCTGCCAGAGGGAGAGAGACAGCAGCTGCGGGGGCATCCCTTCCTTTGGGCCTTAGTATCGCAAGGATTGGTGAGCGGGCGGAAGCCCACCGTGTGAAGGAGACACTGCATGCAGACATCTTTACCTCATCTTCTTGCACTAGAGCCTTGCCAGGAGACACTTTGCATAAGTTTTCTCTTGCTACTGGTCAGCGCTGTACAGAGATCTCTTTAGGCCCTTGCTGAGCTAGCTGAAGATGCTGGATAATTACACTGCAAAGACCCCCACATTTCCTTGTTCTGCAACTGTAAGGACTCTAGTGTAAAATATTGGCACACATTAAGGGGGAACGCTCACTTAAAAAGTATAAAGTTTAAAGTTGCATATTGTTCTTTATAGCACTGTACATTTATGTTCTGGGCCCGTGGTCTCAGGATATGACGTAATTCTTTCTCCCGTTCAAACCTGAGCACATAGGCCCATGGGTTGGTTAAACTGTGATTTAATTGCCTTGCATATTTCTGTTCTGGTGTCGACTCAAAATTTGGAATTTTCTTTTACATTCACTTTCGATGATAAAGGTAAACAGGACAAAGAGAAGGTGAATCTTTCTAGCGGGGGCATAGACAGCCATAAAAGCTGACAGGTGTTCTAATCCCTCTCTACTCTATCCAAAACTAAAACAAGTTTTGCCTTTAGTTATACTTTAAAAGAGAAGTGCGGGAATTGAGAAAAAACCCAAAAAACAATTATACTCACGTAGGTGGATGCAGCATCCATCCAATGCCGCATCTGTCCCCTGCTGCCTCTAAGACCAAGAACTGAGCGATCAAACACCACTGATAGCTCAGGTCTCGGTATTCATTGAGCAGAAAGCTGGTGATTGTCAGTCATCGAATCTCTGCTCTGTGGGAGCGGCTGGCTCAGTCTCCCAGGCATCTAGGTGGATCGCAACATTTACTGTAAGTTGGGATCTCTCCAGAGCCTGGACCAGCTCTGTGACATCGGCCAACAGAAGGCTTTAGCCCACTGCCAGCTAAAAATGGATCACAGGAGTGCACTTCATTCTGCAAAGAGCGTTGGCCCTACTTCTCCTTTAATTTCATTCCTACGCAGTGCTGAAAGTCAGCAGATCAAATTGTTGCCAGTTGTGGAGTTTCTTTCCCATTCTGCACATGTGGAGTAACTCGAGTAAGGTTGATGCTGTGATTCCAGAACATGGCCTGGGACACAACATTAGCGTAACAGAGGGCATAGATGCAAGACTATCTCTGCAAATCCATGACAGCTGGCATCTATGATTAATGTATTCTTTGATGTAAACTAAATGGTTGTAAATGCAGACTATACAAAAACACTTTCCTACGTGATGACGTGTCTGAAGAAAGTCTTTTATTGATTTCTTTTTTATTATTTAAAAAAAAACCTGAGCCCCAAAATTTTTTCCTTGAGTCATACAACTGCCCTTTTGATAATTAGCTTCCAACCGCTAGTTGCTTCCTGTGCTGAAACCTCCATGTCATTCCCATCATTAACACACCTCTCCAGAACAGGACAATGTCTGGCTGTGTAACAGAGTGTCTTTGAGTCCTGTTATGCCTCATTGACAGTTTTAAAGCTGCTTTCATGGGCTGTTTGTTGAATCTGGCTTGTGCAGCGGAAGACTTACACCGATGATAGAAGTGCACAACATTAAAGAGGCTTTTTTTGTGAATGCAGAATTGTTAATTCAACTGCATCTAATTAGGGATGGGGGAACCCGAGTCCAGTCGCTTGTCTGGAACCCTGCATTTCTCAATAAGTGCCTATTATAACAGGTTTAACCTGGCTTGTGTAATTACTTTTAAAGTTTTTAAGCACTCATTCACATTCAGTAAGGGGCCTGTATGATGCACATTATTGCGTGTGTTTTCATGTCAGGTTGTGCGCATTAACACACAGTTTAAATTCATGGTGAAGCATCTTCTTATGTGAGTCAACATGCACTCATGCATTGGGTGGAACATAGGCAGGACTTTTACGTCTCTCCCATCCTCTGGTATTCCCTACCCCAATCTGTCCGACTATCTCCTAATCCTAACCTAGGCAAATGGCAGCCCTTAGGCCACATCTACGGCAGACAGCAGACACCCGGGACTCCACTACACCAGCATGGACAAAACCTTTCTACGTCATTGCTGGATTTAGTTGTCCACTCACGGGTGTCATTATTAATATTCAACTTTGCCCTCTGAATCGCCCGTCTCATCGAGCCCCCCGTGTCCGCCCCCAGGGGGAACACCCAATCCGGGCATCTCATAACTGCCGTTCCCTGTCTGTTAGGGCAGTTGTTGATGTTATATTTGGACGCCTCCTGAAGAAGCGGCATTGGCCGCGAAACTGTTGAGGTCCAACGTCCTTTAGTACATCAATGTGCCTTCACTTATACATGTGGGCTGTACTCATTGTTACTTTAATGTATGTCTCTTGTTGCAACAACTCCCAAGTTGTTTTGTTGTACACTGTAGATATTTTACTATTTTGTAACTTAATAAATTTAAATTTTATTTATGTTCCATGTCTCAATTGGGTACCGCTATAGTCCAATAATTCCTTTATAGGGAGGTAGGGCTCGGTTGGAGTAGCCCTTGCTTTTTTCCTCCCATCCCCCCAGCAACAGATTATTAGTGACGGATATTCATTGAACCTGGAATTGTTTCTCGCCCCCCTTCTCCTCTCCTACACATCTGCTCCCCAACCTTTGTATTTTATTCTGTTGTAGATTTTTTGTATGTCTTCACCTCCCTTATCATGCACATCTGCACATTAACCCATGCATCTCCTCCTCCTGCTGCGTATGACCTATACATTAATGTATCTAGTGCACTATTACCAGGCTCCCTATTTAACTGCCTCGGTATCAACATGTTTCTTCATTTGCAAAAAATGAGATCATGTTGTCTACTTTCCAAAAAGGGGTCATTTTGTGGGTTTTCATACTCTTCTGGCATTTTTTTTTTTTTATATGTGTCATAGAACGCAAGGGAAATCATTATTTTTTCAAGATTTTTGGTCTTTTTTCCTTCCTATTGTAAAAAAAATGAAGCCCAGCATTTATTAACCACTTCAGCCCCAGACCATTTGGCTGGCAAATGACCAGGCCACTTTTTGCGATTCGACACTGCGTTGCTTTAACTGACAATTGCGCGGTCCTGCGACGTGGCTCCCAAACAAAATTGACGTCTTTTTTTCCCACAAATAGAGCTTTCTTTTGGTGGTATTTGATCACCTCTGCGGTTTTTATTTTTTGCGCTATAAACATAAATAGAGCTACAATTTTGAAAAAAAAGCAATATTTTTTACTTTTTGCTATAATAAATATGCCCAAAAAATATATATAAAAAAACAATTTTTTTCCTCAGTTTAGGCCGATATGTATTCTTCTACATATTTTTGGTAAAAAAAATCTCAATAAGCGTTTGATTAGTTTGCGCAAAAGTTATAGAGTTTACAAAATAAGGGGGATAGTTATATGGCATTTTTATTAATTCTTTTTTTTTTTTACTAGCAATGGCGGCGATAAGCAATTTTTATCGTGACTGCGACATTATGGCGGACACATCGGACAATTTTGACACATTTTTGGGACCATTGGCATTAATACAGCGATCAATGCTATAAAATTGCATTGATTACTGTAAAAATGTCACTGACGGGGAAGGGGTTAACCACTAGGGGGCAGGGAAAGGGTTAAGTGTGTCCTAGGGAGTGATTCTAACTGTCAGGGGGATGGGCTAGCAGTGACACGACACTAATCGCTGCTCCCGATGAGAGGGAGCAGACGATCAGTGTCCTGTCATAAGACAGAATGGGGAGAGGCTGTGTTTACACTGGCATCTCCTCGTTCTTCAGCTCAGTGACGGACATCGAGTCCGCGGGTCCCACGGGCACTGTCACGGAGCTCACGGCAGGCGCGCGCACACGACGGGAAATTTAAAGTGACCTACAGGTACGTTACTTTGCCCGGCCCTGCCATTTTGCCGACGTATATCGGCGTGAACCGGTCTTTAAGTGGTTAAATACAACAAAAAGTATAAAGATCTTAATTACTGAGTCTTAATGCCCTATCTGCTTGATTAATGCTGATCTTAAAGTGTTACTAAACCCAGGACCCTGCATTCACAATATCTGGTCTCCCACAATACAAAGAACATGAAAATGCAATTATTTTAGTAACTATAACCTACTACATACGTTTTCTCATCAGAGGTATATAGCAGTCTTGTGACTTTGATGCGTGTCTACTTAAAGCTTGTAGGAGGAGTTTTCATTCTGCACTGACTGTCCTATCAGGATGCAGGACCCTGATCCTCTATCTGGACATTGCTGATTGGCCCTGTGCTGATCACATGCACCCTCCCAAGAAAAAAAATCTCTAGCAATACACACCAAAACTGAGCATGTGTAGCCTGTTCCCTGGCTCTGTATTATCAGGAAATATACTGGGGACAGGATCAGAGGATCAGAGGAGACAGGATCAAACAGCCTTTTTACACAATGTGCAGGATTAACCCCTTAGGTTCCACAGTGAGTATAACAAGCATGCTTTACTACATATACACACTGATTTTACTGTTGTGGGTTTAGTAACACTTTAAGATCCTGTCAAAATGACTTGCCATCTGTCTGAATTCTATTGTGTTCTCTCTAATGAAATTTGATCAGACTGGCTTCATTCCTGGCAGGTATACCTACATAAATCTTCGGAGACTGTTTAATAACTTGCAGATTCCCAATACTTCAGATAGAGTGCATATGGCCCTGGATATCCATAAGTTGTTCGACTCCATTAAATGGCCATATCTAATTCAAGTTTTACAGAAATTTGGTTTTGGTGAAGTCTTCATTTCTTGAATAAAAATTCTATACAACCAACCCCTAGCATGAATTAGGGTCAATGATTGCATATCTGCCCCCTTTTCTATCCAGAGGGGCAACAGGCAGGGTTCCGGCTGTTGCCCCTGCTGTTTGACCTTGCAACTGAACCTTTGGTGGAACTTCTCCGAGTTTCTCTCTTGCGTAGGGGCATTCCAAAATAGCCCATTGAAACAAAGAGTTTTCCTATATGCAGTTGAGCTCAGACCCACTACGTAGTGTTCCAGCTGCTTTAGATCTTATTCAGAATTTTGGAAAATACTCTGGTTTTAAGGTTAATTGGAAAAAATCTTGTATATTCCCTATTGATGTAGGACCTCCTTTGCAATTACCCAGATCTTGTCCACTGCAGATTACACATAAGTGTAAATACTTGGGTGTTGATATTCAGTTACCATTGGAAAAGTACACTGAGAATAACGTTTTACCATGCATCTCCTCTTTTCATACCTAGACAACCCAATGAGTTAAGCTTCCTCTCACTCTACGGGGACATGTAAATCAGTTTAAAATGGTTTTACTCCCAAAATGTCTATACATTCTGCCCCACTATATATCACTAAAAACCTTTTTAAAGAATTTGTCTCGATTCTCTCTGAATTTCTTTGACATCTTAAGATGCCCAGATCTTTTTTGGAGACAATACAGCTTCCCACCTCTGGGGGGGGTTTGGCATTTTCCAATCTTTGATTTTATTATGATGTAGCCCAGTTGGTTTGCATACAGTGGTGGCTTTTCAGCTGAATAATGCTGCTACTACGGCGGAAGCTGCAGTGGTTTCTTAATATGAAACTTTAGGCAATCTTTTTTACAGATGTACGTTTAATACTACCAGTGGTACACTAACTTTAAAATCCTCCCTGTGAATTTATAACCACTGTTTGAACCTACTAGCCAAAGCTGGTCATATCTTCTCTCCCAATCAGCCTTTATGGCACAACTCCGAATTACCCCACTTTCCTAACCTGCCGGACTGTTTGCAGTGGGCCCAGAGATGCTTAAGGTACATACAATACAATACAATTATATCAATAAGGTATTTTTAAGACCTATTCACGATTACAACAAGATTTGAGACTCCCCCTTGATGACACTTTAGGTATCTCCAACTCAGACATGCAACAAAAGCACAATTGGGGCTTAGAGATGTGCGTCTATGTAATTCCAAACTAGAATGGGCACCACTCTCCCTGAATCCCACACAGCTTATTTCTACATTCTTTGCATTGCTCATGGAGAGATCCTTAGCCCAACTTTCTAAACTACAAGCTCGATGGCTAGTTGACATTCCTGACCTCTCTCCTAACAACTGGCAGGAGGTGTTAAATTCCTATTCTGATACGGTTATATCCTTTAGGGATAAACTCATCCAATTGAGATATTTACAATGTACTGTACGCTTAAGAGACTTTTTCTAATGCACAAGGGGATTTTTGGTATGACATTACTGCATTTATTTCAGCTAATTTTGACCTCCCCAACAATTGTAACCCTAAATGGAGCCTACTGGGTATATTTGATGACATTGAGATTACTGCTAGGGCTACACAAGCTCTTCGGTTGCTACTTTATTATACTAGCGTATCGCTACCCCCGTAAGGGCCGCTGGATACAGCCTCTGATCCTGGGAACTTCCCAGCTCTTCTGACACTCTAGCCGTGACATGATGTATACCCCTTTAGATGAACCACAAACACAATGTAAACTGAATTCAACAGACACCATATTGACCAAGACAAACAGTGGGTACAAAAAGGTGTCAGTCAGTCAAACCCTGCAACAGCACCCAAGACTGGTCTAGTTGGACACACGCAGTTAGATATGTTCAGAATAACAAAAAGAAACTAATGGATAATAACACTTGAATATGCAAAAATGGTGGACAATGAATAATTGACTGTGCCCAAAGAGCTCAATGGTGGAAGCGGGGAAACTATGACTAGAGTAAGGCTGGCCTGCAGAGAACTCTACTCATATGGAGGGGAAAAAAGTTTAGGCAGTATTTGGGCCAACTCACACACTGCAGATGATGCGATAAGGGTAGACCAAGTGTCAGGCCTAAACACAGTCTTCACTGGCATGTTGGAGCTCAAAGATGTTGAAAGGAAAATCCTCAAGGAGAGAAGATTCAAGCAGTCAGCAAGCAAATAATGGGTATAGACAGAATGGCAAGTTCCTCTGTAATCTGGGATATGATGTCTGTATACAGTGTCCATATGCTGTATGTTGCTGAAAAGAAGCTCACACAGGAAGCGATTCAGGGTCTGTACCACAGCCAGTGCAAGGATGGCTGCAGCATGGATGTGAACTCAGCGGTCCAGGTTGGTGCCTGCAGTGCAGTCTGCCGATCGCCAGCAGGAGGGACAGAGGATCCTCTAATGTCGCACAGTGATGCAGACCCTCTCAGGCAGGGACAGTGATGGCACTCAGGATCCTGGTAGGCAGTGGTCCTAGCAGCCAGACAGCAGCTCTGATGCTCACTGATGGATCCTGGGGTGAAGAGAGCGGGCCCACTAAAAACATCTCTTTAAATAGTCTCTCCCATAATCCCCCTTCCTAATTAGAAGCTTGCTGGGAGATGTAGTATAAGAGAGACCCAGGGGTTCTTCTTGGCTCAGAGATGTGACGCAAGCAGTCTGAGTGCAGCACTAGGGGGAAACTGGGTCTGCAGCAATGAAGGTAATGTCCACTGCATTCATAATATGGTAGACTGCACCTGGCTACATCAGGAAAACCATTGTTTTATAATGGATACTCTCTGAACCTCTACACATCGACTAATTAAAAATGAAGCTCCCACTCTACAAACTAATGTACAGTATCTCTCAAAAGTGGGTAAACCCCTCACATTTTTGTAATTTTTTTATTATATCTTTTCATGTGACAACACTGAGGAAATTACACTTTGCTACAATGTAAAGTAGTGAGTGTACAGCTTGTATAACAGTGTAAATTTGCTGTTCTCTCAAAATAACTCAACACACAGCTATTAATGTCTAAATCACTGGCAACACATCCCTAAGTGAAAATGTCCAAATTGGGCTCAATTAGCCATTTTCCCTCCCTGGTGTCATGTGACTTGTTAGTGTTACAAGGTCTCAGGGGTGAATGGGGAGCAGGTGTGTTAAATTTGTTGTTATTGCTCTCACTGTCTTATTCTGGTCACTGGAATTTCAACCAAGAACTCTCTGAGGGTCTGAAAAATAGAATGGTTGCTCTACATAAAGATGGCCTAGGCTATAAGAAGATTGCCAAGACCCTGAAACTGAGCTGCAGCACGGTGGCCAAGACCATACAGCGGTTTACCAGGACAGGTTCCACTCAGAAGAGGCCTCGCCATAGTCGACCAAAGAAGTTGAGTGCAAGTGCTCAGCGTCATATCCAGAGGTTGTCTTTGGGAAACTGACGTATGAGTGCTGCCAGAATTGCTGCAAAGGTTGAAGGGGTGGGGGGTCAGCCTGTCAGTGCTCAGACCATACGCCGCACAGTGCATCAAAATGGTCTGCATGGCTGTCATCCCAGACAACAACCTCTCCTAAAGATGATGCCCAAGAAAGCCTGCAAACAGTTTGCTGAAGACAAGCAGACTAAGGATATGAATTACTGGAACCATGTCCTGTGGTCTAAAGAGACCAAGATAAACTTTTTTGGTTCAGATGGTGTCATGTGTTTTTTGCGGCAACCAGGTAAGGAGTACAAAGACAAGTGTGTCTTGCCTACAGTCAAGCATGTTGGTGGGAGTGTCATGGTCTGGGGCTGCATGAGTGCTGCCGGCACTGGGGAGCTACAGTTCATTGAAGGAACCATTAAAGCCAACATATACTGTGATATACTGAAGCAGAGCATACTCCCTTTGGAGACTGGGCCACAGGGCAGTATTCTAACACGATAATGACCCCAAACACACCTCCAAGATGACCACTGCCTTGCTAAAGAAGCTGAGAGTAAAGGTGATGGACTGGCCAAACATGTGTAGCCAAGTCCCAGGCCTCTCCAGGCCTAATGATGACCTCCAGAGTTAGGGACAGCTGACATCCTTCTGTGTAGAGTGGGTTACAAGGCACGGTGGGTGTAATGTAAGGTAGATTAATGGGCGCCAGACACTTCTTGAATGCAAAGAGATTTATTGTCTCTTAAACAGAACTGTGGGAGAGAGGGTTAGGGCCAGGACACCCTTTAGTAGTTGCTATGTTAATTGACAGACTCTGAGACTTTTACAGGAAGACAGCCATGCAAGGAAAGGCATCCAGCAAGACACCACATCTGCATGAGTAGGACCGCTGTCTTATATGGCAACAATCTTGAAACAGTTTCTAAGAAAAGTTGTAATGAACTTATTCACTTCTTCTACAATCTCCTATTGTAGATCTTCACTCAACTGAGCTCCCAGTCTTTCATTAGACTTGCTGATACACTGCCACTGGATCCCCTAAACTCTTCCAATCTTCTCACTCAGTATCTTCCTCAAGCATCATCCCCCGCGTCCCTGCTGGGTCCCTAGCTTGGCACTCACAGATACTCCTTAAGAGTCACCCCACTAGCCTGCATGGTCCCTGGCTTGACACACTATATTGCTCTGCAAGCATCACCTCCACTGGCTGGGTCACTGGCTTGACATCTGCTGAAGTTTCCCAATTCTTCACTGTCCACGGTTGGTGAGAATGCTGCTTTGGTACTTGCTTCAACTACTCACAGTGGCCCCTGGTAGTAAGGTGGATAGTCCCTTAGTGGTGACAGCTTCCCCTCGACAGGTTCTCTTGCCAGCAGAGCCGTCACTTCTGGTTGGACTGCAAGCCGCAATCCCAACCCTACGCGGCTCTCTTGCTTCTGGATAGGCCCTCAGACAGCCTAGCAGCCAAATGTCCCCGGTATAAGGCTCTGGCCTAGAAGCCCAGAGCAGCACAACACATGTCCACCCAGACAGCTGTCCAGGTGGCACAGAACCCCGATCACCTGACATCACCCAAATAAATAGGCTCTCACAGCAGGCCAAGGGACCAAGAAAATCCCTGCCCATTGGCAGAGACACCCCATTCATTTCTAATCTGTCCTTGCAATGCCCTTGTCTTATCTAATGCCACCCGATACCCGGCAATCTAGTGACAGAAGAGAGACGTGCAGCAATTCCAGAATTTGGGTGAAAGCAATTGACCTCCTATTAGTTGGCCAAGGCAACTAACACTTGGCAAATAAATTTACTAGCAACCCTGCCTAAACATCAGGGTGCTACACATGTCTCCAGACCTAAACCCTATTGAGCATCTGTGGGGCATCCTCAAATGGAAGATGGAGGAGCGCAAGGTCTCTAACATCCACCAGCTCCATGATGTCGTCATGGAGGAGTGGAAGAGGACTCCGGTGGTAACCTGTGAAGCTCTGGTGAACTCCATGCCCAAGAGGGTTAAGCTGGTGCTGGAAAATAATGGTGGCCACACAAAATATGGACACTTTGGGCCCAACTTGGACATTTTCACTTAGGGGTGTACTCACTTTTGTTGCCAGCGGTTTAGACATTAATGGCTGTGTGTTGAGTTATTTTGAGGGGACAGCAAATTTAAAGTGTTATACAAGCTGTACACTCACTACTTTACATTGTAGCAAAGTGTAATTTCTTCAGTGCTGTCACATGAAAAGATAGAATAAAATATTTACAAAAATATGAGGGGTGTACTCACTTTTGTGAGCTACTGTAGGAGGCGAGAGGAAATTCTCTAAACTCTGGGGACCTTGGATATATACCCCACACAATTGTGACTCTCTTCTCCATTTGTTTTTTGTTTCTATGTAGGGTTGCCACCTTTTCTTCATACCAAACCCAAACACTTAACCAACAAACTGCAAAATTGTATTTTTAAAGGGGAACTCTGATGTAAGGGTGTTACTGCTCACCAAACCTCCCACTTACATTAGAGTTCCCAAAGCCCTCCTTACACCAGAGTCCACAGGGCACCCCTTACATCTGAGTCCCCCTTACCTTTGTGTACTCACTCGCTTGGAGAGAGGCGGGAGAAGGAAGGGAGGAGGTAGACTGGATGGTGAGCTCACTCACCCAAGGATGGAGGCTCAGGCATCGACACCTTTCTTTCAAGATGTATCTGCCAGTTGCTGAGCTTTAAACTTCTAGCCCAGACATTTGCTGAGGCCCAGAATGCCAGGGCTTGGAGTGTGGGTGGGCAGACAGAGAGGTAGAGGCGGAAGGAGGAGGAGCAGATCAAGCCCTTTCTCCTCTCATGTCTGTGTATGGGGATGGGGTTTATGTGCACACCACCTATGCACTTGGTTGTTGTGGTACTTGATTACTTGGGGAGCCACAGTCTATTCTGACCACCTGAAACCCAGACACACAATTCAAAACCCGGACTGTCCAGGTGAATCCCAGACAGGTGGCAACCCTATGTCTATGCCATGATCTACCCCTACATTCTGAATCCATAATATCATAGGTAATGTTTATGACTCCTCCCTGTGTATGATGTTGGAATGCTCCTCTGTTATGTTAGACCAACCGTTGCAATAAATTCACTGGATGCTGGATTTTACTATATGCTTGTTTTTTACCTAATAAATGTGAGTGCATTTTATGAAGTGGGTTCTGTGCGGTGTGTTGAGCCTAATAACCCAGATACTGCACTATTGGAGGATGTTTTTTCTGTCTGTTGCCTATCACTTATGTGTGAGCCAGTGTTAATTTTGACATCAAATTTTGATTCAGTTTTAGTTATAGTCTTTTGACTAAAATGCCATTTTAGTTTTAGTCGTATTTTTTTCTTTTTTGACTAAAAAGCCATTTTAGTTTTAGTCGTATTTTAGTCGACTAAAATCTCCAGTACATTTTAGTTGACTAAAATCGAATGGGTTTAGTTAAATTTTAATTTCTTTGGAGCTGCCAAACATTATATACTCCTAGAGTAAAAATCTAATAACATGTTTATTATCTATGGTATTAAGGTTTTAACATGCGCTACAGACACAGATTTAGCCGTTGTGATATATATTTCGTTTTAGTCATATTTTAGTCTTTTTGACTAAAATGTCATTTTAGTTTTAGTCGTATTTTAGTCATCTGAATTGTTTTAGTTTTAGTTGACTAAAATAGTATTAATTTAGTCGACGAAAATACTTTTGTCGATGAAACACTGGTGTGAGCTATCTAGGAGAGGGAATTTCATCATTCTTAACCACTTCCCGCCCGGCCTATAGCAGAATGGCGGCGTGGGGGCGCGCATCGCGGCGATCGGTGGTGCGGTGTGTCAGTCCTATGCCCCGTACACACGGTCGGATTTTCCGATGGAAAATGTCAGATCGGAGCGTGTTGTCGGAAATTCCGACCGTGTGTGGGCTCCATCGGTCATTTTCCATCGGATTTTCCGACCCACAAAGTTTGAGAGCAGGATATAAAATTTTCCGACAACAAAATCCGTTGTCGGAAATTCCGATCGTGTGTACACAAATCCGACGCACAAAGTGCCACGCATGCTCAGAATAAATAAAGAGATGAAAGCTATTGGCCACTGCCCCGTTTATAGTCCCGACGTACGTGTTTTACGTCACCGCGTTCAGAATGATCGGATTTTCCGACAACTTTGTGTGACAAGTTTGAGCCAACATCCGTCAGAAAAAATCCTAGGATTTTGTTGTCGGAATGTCCGAACAAAGTCCGGCCGTGTGTACGGGGCATTACACACCGCTACACCGATCTCGGTAAAGAGCCTTTGGCGGAGACTCTTTACCATGTGATCAGCCGTGTCCAATCACGGCTGATCATGATGTAAACAGGAAGAGCCTTTGATCGGCTTTTCCTCACTCGCGTCTGACAGACACGAGTAGAGGAGAGCTGATCGGCGGCTCTTCTGACAGGGGGGGGTCTGCGCTGATTGTTTATCAGCGCAGCCCCCCCCCCCCCGCGGATGCCTACACTGGACCACCAGGGACACCACCAGGACCACCAGGGATGCCCACAACAGATGGATGACCAGAGATGCCACCCTAGACCGCCAGGGATGCCAGTAAGTGCCCAAATAATGCCAATCAGTGCCCACACATCTTGCCAGTAAGTGCCAGTCAGTCAGTGCCTGCCAGATGTCTCCTCATCATTGTTGCGCATAAAATAAAAATGCCAGCGGTGATCAAATACCACCAAAAAAAAGCTCTATTTGTGGGAACAAAAGGATAAAAAATTTGCTTGGTTACAGTGTAGCATGACCGCGCAATTGTCATTCAAAGTGCGACAGTGCTGAAAGCTGAAAATTGGCCTGGGCGGGAAGGGACAAAAGTGCCTGGTATTGAAGTGGTTAAAGTAACCTGAACACCGGAGTTTGGTCCATCAGATTGATCTGCGTACATGCTTTGTTAATCCCTAGGGGTCTATAATGGAGGGGAGCTTGCACTTAAAACAAAGTTCCACCCACTTTTGAAAGGTGTTCTTAAACTAAAGACCACCCCTCCACCCCTCCACCCCACCACCCCTCGTTTTAGGATTTTTTTTTCTTTTCTTTCGTACCTTTTTTGTGTACTTCTGTCCTAGGTTGGCTGCGGCCCAGGACGTCATGTCCTCTTCTGCGGCGAGCCCTCCTCCTTCTCCCCAGCTGTCTTCTGAGACCTGTGTGTGTCCCAGAAGACAAGCTGGCCATTCACAAAGCGCCGCGTGACTCGCGCATGTGCAGTAGGAAACTGGCTGTGAAGCCAGGGCCGTTTTTAAGGCAGGGCAAAAGGGGCAGCTGCCCTGGGCCCTGTCATTGTTGGGGGCCCAATGCAGCTGCCTCATACCTGCCAACTATCCAGGTTTAAATTCCCTCGCCCCTTGAGGTTTTAGTCCCGTGCTGTGTCCCAATATCTCAATGTGAAGTGCTGCTACTAATGCTTCCCAGCTCTGTCCTTTTGTGTACAGATGACTCACCTGCAGACCCTGTGTTTACATGTAAATTACCGGCATTCATATGTAAATAGCGGTGGCATTCATATGTAAATAGTGGCGGCATTCATATGTAAATGGCGGCGGCCAGCGGCATTTATATGTATATCATGCCCCTCTGAGGTCATATCCACAGTAATCTCTAGCAGCCAGTCAACAAGCAGAAATCATGTGCTGTAACCTCTAGCAACTAATCAGTGAGCCGTAATGTGTGCTGTAACCTCTAGCAACCAGTCAGTGAGCGGTAATGATACACTGTAACCTCTGGCAACCGATCGCAATAGCTGCCTGATCTGATTCAGTAAACTGATTTTGAGCATAGCTGCTATTTATTGAATGTGTCAGAGCAGGTGGAGAGCGAAATTGCGTGGGAGGGCCCTAAGAAAAGTTTTGCCCGGGGTCCAATCAATATTAAAGACGGCCCTGTGTGAAGCCACAAGGCTCCACTGCCGGTTTCACTTAGTTACAATGGCGGCGCCTGCACCTGATCCGATGGACAGATCGTCTTCGGGGGGCCGACATTGCGGGCTCCCTGGACAGGTAAGTGTCCTTATTAAAAGTCAGCAGCTACAGTGTTTGTAGATGCTGACTTAAAAAAAAAAAAAGTTTGTGGCTGGAACTCCGCTTTCACATGTTGAAAGGAGCACAAGTGGAAAATTGATGTTACACTGTGGTGTCATCTTTATGAAGCACCTTCATCAAATAGAGACTTTTTTGATTACACAATTTATAAGTAGCTTTATTATTTATTGCATTGTTTTTTTTTTTGCATTGTATGTTTGTTTATGGATTTAATTTGCAATGGCACTTTATATATCTGAAACACTTACCCATTTAGGCATTTATTGTCACTTTCTAGTTATTATTTTATCTTGATTTAGAGGCAGCGCGATCACACATTTTAGTATTCATTCACACTCATGATTGTTTACTGTGGTTCCCTGTTTTCTTATTTCTTTATGTTCCTCTTTGTTTTCCTTTTTTATTGTCCGTAACTTGGGTATACATGCACCCAGGGCTTTTTTTTTTTTTTTCTATGGGAATGCAGGAGGGACGCAATTCCGGCACCTCCAGCACTAAATGTATGTAATGGCAATGGGTGCTGAGGGGTGCTGAAAGGACAATTAATGCTGGCTACTGGGGGATCTATTGTTGCTGGGGGGGGGCTCTTGTTGTTGGAGGGTCAATTGGGAGGAATCTACTGTTGAGGGAGGAATCTACTGATGCAGGCTGCTGTGAGATCTATTGTTGCTATATATTGTTGATGATGGGTCTATTGTTGCTGAAGGGGAATCTATTGTTGCTGGGACTGTGTCTTGTGTTGTTGGGAGGGGGAGGGGCAATTGTTGCTGGAAGGAATCTACTGTTGGGGGAGGAGTCTACTAATGCAGACTGCTGGGAGGTCTATTGTTGCTGTATATTGTTAGTGATGGATCTATTGTTGCTGAAGGGGGGTCTATTGTTGCTGGGACTGTGTCTTGTGTTGTTGGGAGGGGGGGGGGCAATTGTTGCTGGAAGGAATCTACTGTTGGGGGAGGAGTCTACTAATGCAGGCTGCTGGGAGGTCTTTTGTTGCTGTGGTGCAGGGCTATATTGTTGCCAAGGCTCTAGTGTTGCTGGAGGAATCTATTGTTGCTGGAGGGATCTGTTGTTGCTGATGGGAGATCTTTTGTTGTTGGGGGGGGGGGGGGGGGTCTATTGCTGCTGTCTTTGGGAGATTCATTGTACTGCTTTTCTTGCTATCATTAACACATTCCTACAAATTACAATTACAAATTAGAATGATACTTGATTCTGTATTCTCTAAAATGGGTGGTAAGGGGAGGTGAGTAGGGGGTAGAACCATGAGACAATGCTTGGAGGTGGGTAAGGGATGGAGACATGGGGTGCCTTGGAAAGGGGGGGTACCTGCACCTATTCTCTGCCAAATTAAAGCCCTGCTTGCACTTATATAATGGATAGTGGATTTTTGATACTCCTGTACTCTCTGATTTTGTAATAACTGTAATGACTAATGTGAATTGAGTATTCCATTCTTTGAGATAGTAGCATACATACACACATTTTTTTTCACTTTTTTTCATTTTTTTCACATATGAATTGTATTTTTACCCAATATTTTTATAATATTGATCACATTACTAGTTTGGTGAGCGCAGAATAATTAAATTATACATATTAGTGACTGCCGATAGCGTATGTGTATCCTGTTGGTTACCAATTTGGAAAGTGCTTTTTGTACTTGTATTATATGTCCTCTTTGTATGCCACTTTTTCCAATAAAAACACGTTAAAAAAATACTACTAAAAGAAAGCACTATCTGCCTCAAAAGATTGCTATTAAATTAATTTTGTTACGGTGTTGTCAGTCCAACTATCACAGCACTGAAAAATGAAAAATAGCCTGGTAATGAAGGGGTATTAGAGGCTGGTACTCAAGTGGTTAAAACTAATTTTTTTTTTCTTCATGAATAAATAAGTGAATTTATTGATGTATTTTTATTTACTAGTTTCCAGCTTTAAAGCGGTATTAAAGCGGGGTTCCACCCAAATTTTGAACAATATCTGTATGTATTCTCTTCCTTGCCTAGATGCTGACATGCCGTTTAAAAAAATTTAAATTGCCGTAATTACCTTTTATTTTTCTATTCTTCTTTGCACTTCCTGGTTCTCCTCCCGTGGGAGTAGGCGTGTTTCTAGCCTCTCCCAGACTCCTGGGAGCTAGTCTCAGGCTTCCCAGGATGCCACTGAGCATGTGCGGGAACGAGCGGTGAATGCTGGGAGCACAGCATTCACCACATCCAGGAAATAAATGCTTGTGGGCTTCAAATGCCCACAATGAAGATGGAAACCGCCTGCAGTGAATAATATAAGTTATTCTTTCCGACTAAATCTGACACAGGCGGACATATTACACACAATATGTGAGTATGTAATGCTGAGAAGAAAAGTTTGTGAATGAACTAAAAAAAAAAAAAAAAGATAGATAGGTGGACCCCCGCTTTAAACCCCAAATCAAAAATGTAATATATTGCAGCTTACCAATCATTAAATGTGGTGGCTGCAATAGTTTTTTTTGTTTTTTTTTCACCTGGTGATCTGGCCAACACACCTCTTGTATTAGAGTGCCTCCAATCTGGATGAATGAGCACAGGGGGCACCCTTTGGACAGCAGCATTGCCAGTTTGAGGGGAGGGGAGAGTTAGGCTTGGTTCACACTACCGCGACCTGAAAGTCACATGACTTACGGTGCGACTTTGCTAGGTGACTTCCTGGTAAGTTGAGTACTACTTTGTTGCGACTTTAGAAGCGACTTTCTGGAATGCCTGGGTAATATTCCTGTAACAAAGGATCCAATTGACATCAATATAGATGAGGATCCAACTTGGAGGCGACTTCAATTAAAGTCTATGGGCACAAGTCGGATATAATTAGCCTTGAAGTAGTACAGGAACCTTTTCTAAAGCTGGAGCAACTTCAGTAGTGATAATTAAGACAGCTCTTGTTGACTAACATGGGATTTCACATGTCATGTGACTTGGGGTCTCATAGGTCAGATCCCAAGTTGCGGCATTGTGAACCAAGCCTTATGCAGCGTACACACGGTCGGACTTTTCGACCGGACTGGTCCGGCGGACAATCCAATCGTGTGTGGGCTTCATCGGACCTTCAGCGGACTTTTCCAGTCGAAAATCTGACGGACTTTAGATTTGGAACAGGCTCCAAATCTTTACGTCATAACTCCGCCGGACCCAGAAATACGCTCTTCTGTATGCCAGTCCGACGGAAAAACACCAACGCTAGGGCAGCTATTGGCTACTGGCTATCAACTTCCTTATTTTAGTCCGGTGTACGTCATCACGTACGAATCCGTCAGACTTTGGTGTGATCGTGTGTAGGCAAGTCCGTTCATTAAAAAGTCAGTCGGAAGTCCGTCAAAAGTCCGTTGAAAGTCCGGTCAAAAAGTCTGCCCGTGTGTACGCGGCTTTAGATGTACTAGCAGATTTAGATACACTAACAAATTAATGCCAAACTTCAGGTCACATTGCAGTTATACAAGCAGTTACAGCAAACATTTTCCTTTTGGGATAAAGGTTTTACATATAAATAGATAAATAAAAGCAGATCATTTTAAGCACACCTGCTGGTGTTAAATGGTTTGTCTCAAGACTCTTAACTGAATCATTTGCAGGAGAGCTTGTTCTGTTAAAAAACAACAGACATTCTGGCCAGATCATCTGGTAAGAATAAAAGAGAGAAAACCTAAAAAAGAAAACTAATGCAGCCACCATATCTAAGAATTGGTAAACTGAAATGTAATAAATGTTTGCTTTTGGGTTTAATACCACTTTAAATATAATGTGTTAACTGCTTGTCGACCGTATACAGTAAATATACAGCGGCAAAGCGGCTCCCCTGTGCAGGATCATGTACCTGTATGTGATCCTGAACTTACGGGTCTGGGGCACGCACACGGTCCACTGGTGACTCGCTCCTGCTGTGATTGGACACAGCAGGAGCCAATCAGCAGGTCCGGCGGACACAATGTCTGCTGGGACCTGCCGATCATTCGGGACACAGGCAGGGCAGTGGTCTGCCTATGTAAATAAGGCAGATCGCTGTTCTATGAGAAGGGAAAGTTGAGATCTTGTGTTCCTACAAAGCAGGGACACAGATCACTGCCTTCCCATAGTACAAGCACCTCCCACACTGTTAGAAAGCACTCCCTAGGCACACATTTAACCCTCTGATCGCCCCTGATGTTAACCTCTTCCCTGCTAGTGTAATTAATAGTGACAGTGCATATTTTTAGCACTGATCACTGTATTGGTGTCACTGGTCCCCAAAAAGTGTCACTTATGCCTCGTTTCCACTGAGCGGAACGGTTCGGCTCAGTACAATTTGGAAGGGTTGGAATGGACCGGCCTATTCAGGTGAGCGTTTCCACTGCAAGTCGGACCACCAGGGGCCATACAGGGTTTAGAAAAAATGCCTTTGACGTGAGCATTGACGTTTTTTCTGTCTGCCAATCAGTGGAATGTATCGTGTGATGCCAGTAGCTCCGCCCTAACCGTACCGTACCATTTTCTATGGCCCCACATCTGAAGCAGGACCATGAATGGTGCGGTATGGTTCTGTTGTATGGGCCGCTTTCATAATGGAAACACTCAAAATAGCGTACCGTACCGAACCAATCCGAACCGATCCGCTCAGTGGAAACAAGGCATTAGTGTCTGATTTGTCCGCCACAATGTCGCAGTCCCGCTATAAGTCGCTGATTGCCGCCATTACTACTAAAAAAAATAATAATTCATAAATCTATCCTATAGTTTGTAGACGCTATAACTTTTGCACAAACCAATCAATATACGCTTATGGTGATTTTTTTTACCAAAAATATGTAGAAGAATACATATTGGCCTAAATTGATGAAAAAATTCGATTTTTTTCCATTTTTTTTATTGGATATGTTTCATAGCAAAAAGTAAAAAATATTGTTTTTTCTTCAAAATTGTCTTTTTTTGTTTATAGCCCAAAAATAAAAAGCGCAAAGGTGATCAAATACCATCAAAAGAAAGCTCTATTTGTGGGGAAAAAAAAAGACATCAATTATATTTGGGTACAGCGCCGCACGACCGCACAATTGTCAGTTAATTGAATGCAGTGCCGTATCGCAAAAAAATGGCCTGATCAGGAAGGGGGGTAAACCTTCCAGAGGGCAAGTGGATAAAATACACACTAATGCTGATTGAAGACAAGAGTGCTTTCTGAATGGTTTCAGTCTGATTGACAATACTTTGATCTAGCGTGCCAAATTTTATATACAGTATGCTGTCCATACGCAGAGAAACATTTTCATACAACTCCCACAATGAATATGTAAAAAAATTAATCATTTCAGTCCCGGACCATTTGGCTGGCAAAATCCAGAGCACATTTTGCGATTCGGCACTGCGTCGCTTTAACTGACAATTGCGCAGTGGTGCGACGTGGCTCCCAAACAAAATTGACGTCCTTTTTTTGCCACAAATAGAGCTTTCTTTTGGTGGTATTTGATCACCTCTGCGGTTTTTATTTTTTGCGCTATAAACAAAAAAATAGAGACAATTTTGAAAAAAACGCATTATTTTTTACTTTTTGCTATAATAAATTTCTCCCAAAAATATATAAAAAAAAAAGATTTTTTTTCCTCAGTTTAGGCCGATACATATTCTTCTACATATTTTTGGTAAAAAAAAAATCGCAATAAGCGTTTATTGATTGGTTTGCGCAAAAGTTATAGTCTACAAAATAGGGGATAGTTTTATGACATTTTAATTAATAATGTTTTTTTTACTAGTAATGGCGGCGATCAGCTATTTTTATCATGACTGCAACGTTATGGCAGACACATCGGACACTTTTATCGCTATTTTGGGACCATTCACATTTATACAGCGATCAGTGTGATTAAAAATGCATTGATTACTGTGTAAATGTGACTGGCAGTGAAGAGGTTAACCACTAGGTGGTGATGTAGGGGTTACGTGTGTCCTAGGGAGTGATTCTAACTGTGGGGGGGTGGGCTATGTGTGACACGACACTGATCACCGCTTACGATTACAAGGAGCTGTGATCAGTGTCCTGTCACTAGGCAGAACAGGGAAATGTTTGTTTGCATCAGCATATCCCTGTCCTTCCTCTCCGTGAGATGATCGCGGGTACCCCCGCGGACATAGAGTCCGTGGGACCCGCGATCACGCTCACGGAGCTCGCGGCGGGCGCACTCGCGCCCGCAAAATGCTTCTTGAAGGGTGACGTACAGGTACATTAATATGCCTGTACGCGCCCTTCTGCCGACGTATATCGGCGTGAGCCGGTCTACAAGCGGTTAAATGGTGGTGTTTTAAATGCTCCTCCAGATCAGCTTAAAATAAAAA
Organism: Lithobates clamitans; assembly: GCA_037952925.1. Classification (NCBI taxonomy): domain Eukaryota; kingdom Metazoa; phylum Chordata; class Amphibia; order Anura; family Ranidae; genus Lithobates; species Lithobates clamitans. The sequence continues at coordinate 1,523,488 of JBBGZY010000315.1, forward strand.
AGGAAATGTGGATTCCCCCACGTTAAAGTCTCTTTTCTTCACCGACCATAATAGCACAAATGCAAATTTTAATTTGTCTTTTTCCCAGAGTTCCGAGGCATGCCAATTGTCTCTGGGGTGTTAAAGGCCCTGCAGGCCGCGGAGAGTGTTGAAAATAAGTTCTATCCATGCTAATAAAAAGTAATCATATGCTGCTTCAGCTTACACGACTGACCTACATAATTGCAAAACAACTTCTATAAATGGAAATGCTGTTAGTTTAAGTATCTAGACAAAGATTTTTTTTTTCCTCTCGCAACATCTGCGTCCAGAGGGGAGGAAAACCTATGTTTGGACTGGCCTTCTTCCATACCCAAATTTTTTTTTTCCTTTAAGAAAGAAAAAAAAAAAACTTCTAAAGTGAAGCAAGTTACATGTTACATAAACATTTTTTTCTCTTTCCATAAATTGGCTGCAGTCTACGAACAATAGGGTTACTGTGGAGGCAAAAACCGCAGACACATCCCAGCACCGCTGGACGAGCTGCAAGGCTGAACTGTGGAATCATTCTTTGAAAACTCCAGAAAGGAAATCCACAGTTTTAAGGCGAGACCTTTCTAATGTTATAGTTGGAGCGGTTCCCTGCTTGCTTTCTGTGTACTGGTTAGGACATTAATGGTCTGGACGGCCGGGGCGATGCAGGGATGCTGATCCAGCTGAAAAGGATTTTTAGCTTGTAAATTGGAAATCTAAGAGGATGAAAACAAATCTGGTTGAGTGTTTAGTGGTTTTAATGACATGCTGGGCAGAAGGCCTGGCTTAGTGGAGAGGCCTCATGGGCCCTTGGGCCTAGGGTGGCAAATTTTGAGAAGGTGGTGGCTGACCCTTTGTTTGACTGTCTTAAAGAGAACCAGCCACGATTGGGCGTTTAAAAGGATTTAAAAGGCAATTCTAAAATGATTATAGATATGTACAGTAGGGAAAATAATTATTTAATCCCCTGCAGATTTTGTAATTTTGCCCACTTACAAAGAAATTAAGGGTCTATCATTTTTATCATAGGTGAATTTCAAATGATAGAGACAGAATATCAACCAAAAATCTAGAAAAAAACACGATACAAATGTTATAAATTGAGTTGTAGTTCAGTGAGTAAAATAAGCATTTAATCCCCAAGCAAAACATGACTTAGGACTTGGTGGAGAAACCCTTGTTGGCAAGCACAGAGGTAAGACATTTCTTGTAGTTGGTTACCAGGTTTACACACATCTCAGGAGGGATTTTGGTCCACTTTTCTTTACAAATCTTCTCTAAATCCTTAGGGCAGTGGTTCTCAACTCCAGTCCTCGGGACCCACCAACAGGCCAGATTTTATGTATTACCTTGGGGAGATGCAGACTAGAATACTGCAATCACTGAGCAGCAAGTGATATCACCTGTGATGTATTTCAGCTATCTTGCAAACCTGGCCTGTTGGTGGGTCCTGAGGACTGGAGTTGAGAACCACTGCCTTAGGGGTTCTTGGCAGTCGCTTGACAACTTGAAGTTTCCGCTCTCTCCATATATTTCTTATAGGATTAAGGTCTGGGGACTGGCTAGGCCACTCCATGATCTTAATGTGCTTCTTCTTGAACCACTCCTTTGTTGCCTTGGTGGTATGTTTTGGGTCATTGTTGGGTCAATGCTGGAAGACCCATCCACGAACCCATCCTCGGTGTTCTGGCTGAGGGAAGAAGGTTCTCATCCAAGATTTTGCAATACATGGCCCCGTCCATTGAACCCTCAATGCAGCAAAGTCAGCCTGTACCTTTAACAGAGAAACAGCCCCAAAGCATAATGTTTCCACCTCCGTGCTTGACTGTAGGGATGGTGTTCTTAGGGTCATAGTCAGCATTTTTCTTCCTCCAAACATGGCAAGTCGAGTTAATGCCAAAGAGCTAATCTTTGGTCACATCTGACCACAGCACTTTCTTCCAATCCTTCTCTGAATTATTTAGATGTTCATTGGTAAACTTCAGACGGACCTGTACATGTGTCTTCTTGAGGAGGGGGACCCTGCGAACGCTGCAGGATTTAATTCCATGGTGGTGTATTGTGTTACCAATGGTTTGTTTAATGACTGTGGTCCCAACTGTCTTGAGATCATTAACAAGCTTCTCCCGTGTAGTTCTGGGCTGATCCCTCACTTTTCTCATGATCATCCTTACCCCATGAGGAAAAATCTTGCATGGAGCCCCAGACTGAGGGCGATAGATGGTTATTTTGTATATCTTCTATTTGCGAATAATCGCTCCAACATTTGTCTCTTTCTCACCAAGCTTCTTACTGATGGTCTTGTACCCCATTCCAGCCTTGTGCAGGTCTACAAACTTGCTCCTGATGTCTTTTGACAGCTCTTTGGTCATGCCCATGATGGTGAGGTTTGAAAGGAAGAAAGAGATTCTGTGGACAGGGGTCTTTCAGACACATAATGAGTTGTCGTTAGGAGCATCTTCTTAAATTGACAGGACTAAACTGTGTACCACATGAGCATATACTGTAGCCAGTCTGTGGGAGCCAGAATTATTGTTGGTTGGTAGGGGATCAAATACTTTTTTTACTCACTAAGTAACCTATTTAAAGTGGTTGTAAAGCCTTAAAGGGTAACACCACTTTCGTGGGGAATAAAAATAGAAAATAAAGAAAAAATAATATAGCACATATGATTGCAACACTAATCATTTTGTAATTGAATGTTATTAAATATGACCTTTCCTTTTCAATCTGCAGCCAATGTAATTTTCTGAGAATACATTGCAATATGGCTACCTGGAGTTTTCTGTATACAGAATGTGTACTGACCACTCCCCAGAAACATAATTTCCTGCTTGTGTGATTGGCTCACCAATTTTCCCAGAAGTCTGCCAAAGATACAAGTCAGATTTCAGGCATCCCTTGGAACAAAAATGTAATTTTTTGAGAGATACTCTCAATAGGAACCCATCTAAAGAGATGCAGGCCCAGCAGATTTCCTCATTAGTGCCCTGTAGCTCCACACCTGACAGTTAATTATGAAACCACTCCCATTAGACCCACTTAGCACAGAGGCACAGACACACACACAGGGAATTCTTCAGAATAACAAAAGGTAGGAATCTGCAACAAAGGTTGTTATAATCCTTCCAATGTACACAGATCACCCAGAGGGGAATGTTTTTTTCTCAACAAAAGTGGAGTTACGCTTTCTTTGCATTGAGGGGAAAAACCTTCTGTGCTGCACCTCCCCCTTCCCCTCCCCCCGAGCCCGATCTAGCGATGTGCATGATAGCAGAAGCTCACGCCGCTGTCTCCCTCCTCATTGGGCAGCTTGATAGCAGTGGGAGCCATTGGCTTGCGCTGCTGTCAATCAAATGCTGTGACACGGGAGTGGGGGCGGGGCTGAGTAATGGACGCAGCAGCGGGACTCGGGAGCTTTCCATGGGGGCACCACCAAAGAGGATGGGCCTGGAGCACCGACAGGGGGCCCCAGAAAAGGAGGATCTGGGCTGCTCTGTGCAAAACTATTACATTGAGCAGGTAAGTATAGACATGTTTGTTATTTTAATAAAATAATAAAATATGAAGGTTTACAACCACTTTAAGATTTACATGTGCCCCTAAATTTAGTTTTACTTACTGGGGTTTATTTACTTAAAATGGAAAGTGCAAAATCTGCTGCAGCTGTGCATGGTAGCCAATCAGCTTGTAACTTCAACTTGTTTGATTAGGCTTTGACAAAAAAAACTGGAAGCTGATTGGTTTCTATGCAGAGCTGCACAAGATTCTGCACTCTCCAGTTTTAGTATGTATCAACCCTACTGTGTATGGGGATATGAGAGTTAAGCCTCGTACACACGATCGGATTGTTGGCCAACAAAACCGCTGACATTTGTGCGAAGGGCGTTGGCCCAAACTTGTCTTGCATACAAACGGCAAGGAATTGACGGCCAACAAATACGAACGTAGTGACGTACTATATTGTTTTTCAGCTCTTTAGCGCCACCATTTGGGCTCCTTCTGTTAATTTTGTGTTAGAAGAAGTTTGGTGAGTGTTGATTCGCACTTTTCATTTCACACTTTTCATTTTGCACTTTTCATTTCTCGCTTTTCAGTTTGTTTCTGAACGGCCATTCATCAACCAGCCATGTTGCAGAATCGGAGGAGATAACGTGTTATTTATTATTGGCCTTGGAGTTATTGCTTTGACCCAAGTCCAATCCAGGAACAGGAGGAGGAGGAGTTATTGGACCAAAAATGAGTTGCTTTATTAATCGTGACCAATTATGTGCCCTTGCTGCGGGAGCTCCAGGAGAATAATCCAGAAAATCCAGATGTTTTTCGGAATTATCCCCGGATAACGGACCCCTGCTTTCACCAACTCTTGGCATTGTTGACCCCCTATATTAAGAAGCAGGACACATGCATGAGGCTTTTATTTTATTTTTTGGTTGAATAATAATGATTTGATTTGGTATTTTCTATATTTTTGGATGCATAGAATGCACTTTTTGGTTAAGTTCTATTGGCAGATAGCATGTCTAATTTTATTTGTTTTCTCTTTTTAATGCACAATAAACAAAATTGTGTAGAATAATACTTGGCTATGTGTTTTACTTCAAATGACAGTTTGGGAGTAGGCAGGTACATTTTAAAAAATACAATGTAAAATTAACAAGGGGCACCAACATAGTTGTATCTTTGATCTTAAAAACTACGGGATAATGGTGTTGTGGTAATTTTCCCAAATAAAAAAAAAAAAAAAAAATATTACTATAATATTATTAATAATATTCTTGATATCACTAGAAAAAAAAGCCTTTGAAAATTAGTTTGCAATAACTCCATCAGTATCACCAGCAAAGCAGCTTCATTATTATCCCATTAAAGAAGAAGAGAATGTGCACTGCATTTCGAGATTTCATAATTTGCCACCTCACGAATGTTAATTCTCCATTACGAAGGCGAGTTTACAAGACCGACTGCTTCCGGCTCGTCCTTGCTTCCGAGCATGCGTGTTTGTACTTTGGACTTTTGTCTGACGCACTTGTGTACACACGCTCGGAAAATCCTACAACACACATTTGTCCGCGGAAAATTTTAAAACCTGCCATCCAACATTTGTCCACGGAAAATCCGACAATAATTGTCCGATGGAGCGCACACACGGTCGGATTTTCCGCCAACGGCCTGACATCACACATTTCTCGTGTGTTCGAGGCTTTAGTGTACTTGTCCTCTAGTCTCTTCATCACACATAGCCAAAGTGACACCTAATAGCCCTAGAATTTTCAACAAGGGACACAATATACCATATGCCTTTCACAGCACAAGTGTATCCATATACTTTCCCTCTCCTGTCCTTCTATACGTATCAGCATGTGTGAATAATCTTCTATGTAAAGACCTTTAAATCACCAGGAAAAAGCTTATTGTAGTAAATTACTATGCAATTTAAAGAGTCTATTCAATGTTTTTGATCTAGAAAGAGGATTGTGTTCATGTGCAATCTTCTCTGGCATTTTGCTTGCAAATGAAAAGCTCAGTAGGGTGACAAAATTGTGTCTAGACAGATAAACACCTTTCTATACCTTCTGTGTATAGATGACAATTGGCCTTCAGCTCTACGGGATTTTTTAAAATGGTTTACTGGACAAGGGCTGTACTTACCATAAGAGCCATACACACTGAGGGCCCTTCTGCACGGGTGCCCTTAAAGTGGTTCTAAATTCAGAAGGTTTTTTTATCTTAAGGTATTCTTTGCATTAACCACTTGCCGACCGCCTCACGACGATATACGTCGGCAGAATGGCGCGGGCAGGCAGAATCACGTACCTTTACGTGATCTGCCTTCCGCGGGCGGGGGGTCCGTTTGGACCCCCCCGGTGCCCGAGGCGGTCGGCATTTCTCCCCCAGCGATCGGAGGTGAGGGGGAGGCCATCCATTCGTGGCCCCCCCCCTTCCGATCGCTTCCCGGCCAGTGGAATCATTCCTCTGCAGCTGTTTAGTAAACAGCAGCAGAGGAAGTGATGTCATCTCTCCTCGGAAGGGTATTTTCCGTTCCGGCGCCGAGGAGAGAAGACATCAATGTGAGTGTAAAACACGCACACACACAGTAGAACATGCCAGGCATACATTACACCCCCCATCACCCCCCGATCACCCCCCCCCCCCCCCCCCCGTCACACTGACACCAAGCAGTTTTTTTTTTTTTTATGATTACTGCATTGGTGTCAGTTTGTGACAGTTAGTGTGGTAGGGCAGTAATTATTAGCCCCCTTTAGGTCTAAGATACCCCCCTAACCCCCCCTAATAAAGTTTTAACCCCTTGATCACCCCCCCGACACCAGTGTCGGTAAGCGATCGTTTTTCTGATCGCTGTATTAGTGTCACTGGTGACGCTAGTTAGGGAGGTAAATATTTAGGTTCGCCATCAGCGTTTTATAGCGACAGGGACCCCCATATACTATCTAACAAATGTTTTAACCCCTTGATGGCCCCCTAGTTAACCCTTTCACCACTGATCACCGTATAACTCTTACGGGTGACGCTGGTTAGTTTATTTTTTATAGTGTCAGGGCACCCGCCGTTTATTACCTAATAAAGGTTTAGCCCCCTGATCGCCGGTGATATGCGTCGCCCCAGGCAACGTCAGGTTAGCGCCAGTCCCGCTAACACCCACGAACGCAGCATATGCCTCCCTTAGTGGTATAGTATCTGAACGGATCAATATCTGATCCGATCAGATCTATACTAGCGTCCCCAGCAGTTTAGGGTTCCCAAAAACGCAGTGTTAGCGGGATCAGCCCAGATACCTGCTAGCACCTGCGTTTTGCCCCTCTGCCCGGCCCAGCCCAGCCCACCCAAGTGCAGTATCGATCGATCACTGTCACTTACAAAACACTAAACGCATAACTGCAGCGTTCGCAGAGTCAGGCCTGATCCCTGTGATCGCTAACAGTTTTTTTGGGTAGCGTTTTGGTGAACTGGCAAGCACAAGCCCCAGGCAGCGTCAGGTTAGCGCCAGTACCGCTAACACCCACGCATGCAGCATACGCCTCCCTTAGTGGTATAGTATCTGAACGGATCAATATCTGATCCGATCAGATCTATACTAGCGTCCCCAGCAGTTTAGGGTTCCCAAAAACGCAGTGTTAGCGGGATCAGACCAGATACCTGCTAGCACCTGCGTTTTGCCCCTCCGCCCGGCCCAGCCCAGCCCAGCCCACCCAAGTGTAGTATCGATCGATCACTGCCACTTACTAAACACTAAACACATAACTGCAGCGTTTGCAGAGTCAGGCCTGATCCCTGCGATCGCTAACAGTTTTTTTTTTGGTAGCGTTTTGGTGAACTGGCAAGCACCAGCGGCCTAGTACACCCCGATCATAGTCAAACCAGCACTGCAGTAACACTTGGTTGAGTGGCGAGTCCCATAAGTGCAGTTCAAGCTGGTGAGGTGGCAAGCACAAGTAGTGTCCCGCTGCCACCAAAAAGACAAACACAGGCCCGTCGTGCCCATAATGCCCTTCCTGCTGCATTCCCAAATCTTAATAATTGGGAACCCACCACTTCTGCAGCGCTCGTACTTCCCCCATTCTCATCCCCAACCAAATGCAGTCGGCTGCATGAGAGGCATTTTCTTTATGTCCTCCCGAGTACCCCTACCCAACGAACCCCCCCCAAAAAGATGTTGTGTCTGCAGCAAGCGCGGATATAGGCGTGACACCCGCTATTATTGTCCCTCCTGTGACTGTCCTGACAATGCTGGTCTTTGCATTGGTGAATGTTTTGAACGCTAACATTCACTAGTTGAGTATTAGTGTAGGGTACAGCATTGCACAGACTAGGCACACTTTCACAGGGTCTCCCAAGATGCCATCGCATTTTGAGAGACCCGAACCTGGAACCGGTTACAGTTATAAAAGTTACAGTTACAAAAAAAGTGTAAAAAAAAAAAAAAAATAGTTGTTGTTTTATTGTTCTCTCTCTCTCTCTATTCTCTCTCTATTGTTCTGCTCTTTTTTTACTGTATTTTATTCTGCAATGTTTTATTGTTATTATGTTTTATCATGTTTGCTTTTCAGGTATGCAATTTTTTATACTTTACCATTTACTGTGTTTTATTGTTAACCATTTTTTTGTCTTCAGGTACGCCATTCACGACTTTGAGTGGTTATACCAGAATGATGCCTGAAGGTTTAGGTATCATCTTGGTATCATTCTTTTCAGCCAGCGGTCGCCTTTCATGTAAAAGCAATCCTAGCGGCTAATTAGCCTCTAGACTGCTTTTACAGGCAGTGGGAGGGAATGACCCCCCCCACTGTCTTCCATGTTTTTCTCTGGCTCTCCTGTCTCAACAGGGAACCTGAGAATGCAGCCGGTGATTCAGTCAGCTGACCATAGAGCTGATCAGAGACCAGAGTGGCTCCAAGCATCTCTATGGCCTAAGAAACTGGAAGCTATGAGCATTTCATTACTTAGATTTCGCCGGATGTAAACAGCGCCATTGGGAAATTGGGGAAGCATTTTATCACACCGATCTTGGTGTGGTCAGATGCTTTGAGGGCAGCGGAGAGATCTAGAGTCTAATAGACCCCAATTTTTTCAAAAAAGAGTAGCTGTCACTACCTATTGCTATCATAGAGGATATTTACATTCCCTGAGATAACAATAAAAATTATTATAAAAAAAATGAAAGGAACAGTTTAAAAATAAGATAAAAAAGCAAAAAAATGATAAAGAAAAAAAAAAAAAAAAAGCACCCCTGTCCCCCCTGCTCTCGCGCTAAGGCGAACGCAAGCGTCGGTCTGGCGTCAAATGTAAACAGCAATTGCACCATGTATGTGAGGTGTCACCGCGAACGTCAGATCGAGGGCAGTAATTTTAGCAGTAGGCCTCCTCTGTAAATCTAAAGTGGTAACCTGTAAAGGCTTTTAAAGGCTTTTAAAAATGTATTTCGTTTGTCGCCACTGCACGTTTGCAAGCATGTCATGTTTGGTATCCATGTACTCGGCCTAAGATCATCTTTTTTATTTCATCAAACATTTGGGCAATATAGTGTGTTTTAGTGCATTAAAATTTTAAAAAGTGTGTTTTTTCCCAAAAAAAGTGTTTGAAAAATCGCTGCGCAAATACTGTGTGAAAAAAAAATGAAACACCCACCATTTTAATCTGTAGGGCATTTGCTTAAAAAAAATATATAATGTTTGGGGGTTCAAAGTAATTTTCTTGCAAAAAAAAAAAAAAATTTTCTTGTAAACAAAAAGTGTCAGAAAGGGCTTTGTCTTCAAGTGGTTAGAAGAGTGGGTGATGTGTGACATAAGCTTCTAAATGTTGTGCATAAAATGCCAGGACAGTTCAACCCCCCCCCAAATTACCCCATTTTGGAAAGTAGACACCCCAAGCTATTTGCTGAGAGGCATGTCGAGTCCATGGAATATTTTATATTGTGACACAAGTTGGGGGAAAAAGACACTTTTTTTTTTTTTTTTTTTTTTTGCACAAGGTTGTCACTATATAATGATATATTGCTCAAACATGCCATGGGAATATGTGAAATTACACCCCAAAATACATTCTGTTGCTTCTCCTGAGTACGGGGATACCACATGTGTGAGACTTTTTGGGAGCCTCGCAGCGTACGGGACCCCGAAAACCTGTCTTTCTTAATTTTCAAAAACAAACGAGAGCTGCAAAATACTCACCATGCCTCTCAGCAAATAGCTTGGGGTGTCTACTTTCCAAAATGGGGTCATTTGGGGGGGGGGGGGTTGTGCCACCTGGGCATTCCATGGCCTCCAAAACTGTGATAGGCAGTGAAGAGTGAAATCAAAAATTTACACCCTTAGAAATCCTGAAGACGGTGATTGATTTTCGGGGCCCTGTACGCGGCTAGGCTCCCAAAAAGTCCCTCACATGTGGTATCCCCATACTCAGGAGAAGCAGCTAAATGTATTTTGGGGTGCAATTCCACATACGCCCATGGCCTGTGTGAGCAATATATCATTTAGTGACAACTTTGTGCAAAAAAAAAAAAATTGTCACTTTCCCACAACTTGTGTCAAAATATAAAATATTCCATGGACTCAATATGCCTCTCAGCAAATTGCTTGGGGTGTCTATTTTCCAAAATGGGGTCATTTGGGGGGGGGGGGGTTGTGCCATCTGGGCATTTTATGGCCTTCAAAACTGTGATAGGTAGTGAGGAGTGAAATCAAAAATTTACGCCCTTAGAAATCCTGAAGGCAGTGATTGGTTTTCGGGGCCCCGTACGCGGCTAGGCTCCAAAAAAGTCCCACACATGTGGTATCCCCGTACTCAGGAGAAGCAGCTGAATGTATTTTGGGGTGCAATTTCACATATGCCCATGGCCTGTGTGAGCAATATATCATTTAGTGACAACTTTTTGTAAATATTTTTTTTTTGTCATTATTCAATCACTTGGGACAAAAAAATTAATATTCAATGGGCTCAACATGCCTCTCAGCAATTTCCTTGGGGTGTCTACTTTCCAAAATGGGGTCATTTGTGGGGGTTTGTACTGCCCTGCCATTTTAACACCTCAAGAAACGACATAGGCAGTCATAAACTAAAAGCTGTGTAAATTCCAGAAAATATACCCTAGGTTGTAGACGCTATAACTTTTGCGCAAACCAATAAATATACGCTTATTGACATTTTTTTTACCAAAGACATGTGGCCGAATACATTTTGGCCTAAATGTATGACTAAAATTGAGTTTATTGGATTTTTTTTTATAACAAAAAGTAGAAAATATCATTTTTTTTTTCGGCCTTTTTCCGTTTATAGCGAAAAAAAAAAAACCGCAGAGGTGATCAAATACCATCAAGGCCATCAAGTAACTGCACTGCACCTGCTAATCAGTTTGAAACAGCCCAGAATAACCAGTGCAGGGAACAGATATGCCCATTTCTATTTGATTTTAATTCAAAACTGACCTTAATCTTCACTTCGGGAATCTTGCAGGTATCGCTTGTTGCTGTCCCAGGCAGAGTGCATTTGGTATCACTCCGCCTGTGAGAGGAGCCGGCGCTATACCAGAAGCATCGGCTCTGCTCACTACTGCAGCCACATGTTTCCTCTACTGCTAGCTTGATTCTCAACACTGGTGCTCTGGGATGGCGGGTTGGTAACCCCCGATCTGGGCTTGCCGACCCACCAGTCCCAGAGCAGAAGATTGCAGGCCACATCAGAGGGCTCCGCAGGTCAGCAGTTGGGCACACACAGCAAGGCAATTGACATCAGTATCAAATAAAAAACACTTTATTAAAATAAGCCGCACACTTACATTGAAGTTAGCATGAAACAGCAGGGAACACCTGTGACCAAGCAGCTGTGATCAGTGTGAGGCTGTAGGCATCACTGAGCAAACAGAGACCAAGGATGACAGGAAGACAGCCAGTTTAAAGTGTAGATATTAGCGGCAGCCTTCTAAGCTGCACACGAGGGTGACAGCTGTCAAAATGCCTGGTGGATCTCGGGAGAGGGGGTGTGCATGATGCGTTTCCAGGGACTTTGCCCTCTTTTTCAAATGCATGGACTGTAAAGGAAAGTGAGGGACTTATAAAGCCAAATTGGCAGGAAGGGGAGGAACATGGCAAGGAAAGGAGGGAGAAATCTGAGCTCAGCTGTTATCCTCGTGTGCAGCTTGAAGTGCTGCCGCTAATAGGGCCTGCACAGAGTCCTGACCTCAACCTGATAGAACACCTTCGGGGTGAATTAGAGCGGAGACTGCAAGCCAGGCCTTCTCATCCAACATCAGTGCCTGATCTTTTTATGGAAGAATGGTTAGCCTTCCCAGAAGAGTTGAAGCTGTTATAGCTGCAAAGGGTGGGCCAACTCAATATTGAACCCTACGGACTAAGACTGGGATGCCATTAAACGTCGGGTGCATGTAAAGGCAGGCGTCACAATAATTTTGACAATAGAATGTGTATATTTTTATGCACTATTTGGTACTTTTGAACTTTTTGATAGTTTTATAATTTATTTGCACTTTATTGGTAATCAGTTGCCTATAATTGCACCTTTGCACTTTATGATTGGGAACATTGATGAATTATGTATGCTATGAATTATTTATTGCTGTTTACATTGGTAGAACCTTTGTAAACTTTTGATGATTATATGCACTTTTGTTAATGTTGATTAATGTTAATGTTAATGTTGTATAGTGCTGCTTTCTGGTTTATAATGAACACAAATTGTTATCACAGTTTTTAGCTAGCTGCTTAATACATACAGTTTATATTTTTGCAACCTAGCGCAGATTTTTCACATATATGGAACATGATGGTTAGATCATGAAGTAAAAAAATTGTATTTAAACATAAATTCCTGATAAATGCAATTAAAAAAAATAAAAATACGGTCTCATACAACCTTAAAATGTACATTTATAAGAAAGATGCAAGGTGGTTAATGTTGTTTTTTTCATCAATTGGAAAGAAAAACTGTGAAAGGATTTGCTGTCACAGGGATGTTCTAAGATTCCTCTTCCATAGATGCATAAGCACCAATAGAAGTAGAGTATGTCTTTAAAAAAAAATTACAAAAATGTATAAGGGACAATCAAGTACAGACTCCTCCTCATCCCCAGTACTACATTAAGCACTTGCTGACCGGCTCACCTCGATATAAGTTGGCAAAGTGGCACGGGTGCGCAAAACAACGTACCCGTATGTCACTCCGTCATCAGCGCTGCGGGAGCGTGCCCGCGGGTCCCGCGGACTCAAAGTCTGCCAGTGGCCCGCGATCGTGGCACGGAGAGGCAGAACAGAGAGATGCCAATGTAAACAAGGCATTTCCCTGTTCTGCCTAGCAACATGGCAGGGATCTCCTGCTCCCAGTGATCTCTGTCATGTTCTAGTGTGCCCATCCCCCATACAGTTAGAACCCGCTGAGGGAACGCACTAAACCCCTTGATCGCCCCCTAGTGTTTAACCGCTTCCCTGACAGTGACATTTACACAGTGCATTTTTATAGCACCGATCTCTGTATAAATGTCAATGGTCCCAAAATAGTTTTAAAAGTGTCCAATCTGTCCACCGCAATGTCGCAGTCACAATAAAAATTGCAGATCGCTGCCATTAATAATAAAAAAAAATTATAATAAAAATGCCATAAATCTATCCCCTATTTTGTGGACGCGATAACTTGTGCGCAAACCAATCAATATACGCTTATAGCGATTTTTTTTTTACCAAAAATATGTAGAAGAATACATATTGGCCTAAACTGAAGAAGACATTTATTTTTTTTAATATATTATTTGGGGATATTTATTATAGCAAAAAGTAAAAAATATTGCTTTTTTTTTCAAAATTGTCGCTTTTTTTTTTATAGCACAAAGAATAAAAAATGCAGGAGGTGGATATCACATTAGCAGTGTACCAGTTATGTTTAAATTTCTGATTTACATTATGGTAGAATTTCTCATGTCGCCATCAGATTTTGTATAGTGAGTTCAAGTTCTAGACTCAAAACGGATTACTGCCAGATGGAGGGGAACTGCTGGAGGGGTCTAATGGCTTCTCTAGGGGTTCCTTTCTCTACCTCTGGGGCGGTGGCAGGACCCTGGGAGTGGGGACAGTGGGGGTACCGGGTCATCCTTAACACTTTCCCTGGGATGGGGGGACTCCTAACACAGTGTGATCCCGCTAGGGGTGTTGGGAATGTCAACCCACACAGGGAACATAAGTAACAGCCTTACCTACTGTTTCATTGGCAAATGTAAATGGATTTGAATCTCTGTTTATTATCTTTGTACTTTTATAATATCAATCCCGTATTTGCAAGGGATCTGTCAATATACCTTTGTATCTTATTTTCTTCAATGTACTGCACTGCTCTTTAATAAAGCTTTATTTAAAAAAAAAAAAATAATGCAGAGGTGATCAAATAGCAACAAAAGAAAGCTCAATTTTTGGGAAAAAAAAGAACGTCAATTTTGTTTGGGAGCCACGTCGCACGACCGCGCAATTGTCAGTTAAAGCGACGCAGTGCTGTATCGCAAAAAAGGGCTTAGTCAGGAAGAGAGTAAATCCTTCCGGGGCTGAAGTGGTTAAGACAATATGGAAGGGAGGTTTTAGCAGAGCAAGACTAGGAGGTGGTAATTATTTGGTGGTTATCTATAAATATACATATGGAGGTGTCGATATCTTTTAAATTAGGTTTTAATGATTTGGTAATATATACAAAGTAATTTTTTTTTTTATACAATAGTTATGTATGTTTCTTCATTTGGATATAAAGGTATATAATGACTAGTACCACTAAAGTCCCATTTTCATAAGTTTTTGTCATAAGGTCTACAATTTAGGAATGTAGGTACAAAGCTACAGCTCATTGCTTTGCTTTACGTCCACCATGCCTTGAATTGAATTATCCCCTTGATTTTTACATTACAGGTGCACTTTGGAGCCCTCCAAATATATTCTCAGCTGCCATCAAATCCCATAATGCGTCCTCACAAAGAAGCTGAAGGGAAGGGTTACCAAAATGTGAACTGGTTTTAGAAAGCTGTGTTATTCCACTGGCGGAACAATGAACAGCCAGATGGTCCTTTAAGTGTCTGCAAAGGTTAAATTAGGTTTCTATATTTTTTTTGTGCTGCCAAATTTCATGCCTGCCCACTCCGCGGTCCAACTTTCCGACCTCTGAGTCACTGTCTGAAAGCAAAACAAGCAGCTGGACCTCATAGAAGTTTGCTCTGTGGGAAAGTATGGCTCAAAATGGCTCCCATTGTTCCAGAGTAATTTTATACGGCGTGTTTAATATCCTCAGCAATTCACAGAATTCTCAGAATTGTGCCGGCCTGTCAGCCATGGGAAACACAAAACGCAATGTAAATTATAAGGGAAAGTGTTACAAAGGAAAACATGAATTGACCATTGTATACATAAGTACCTCAATGTCTACCATTAATCAGCAGCCATCTTAAGTAATAAACAAAATGGTAAATAAGTAATACTAAATACTGTATTGGGCAATATTATAATGGTGCTCATTCTAAAGGATAGCTACAAAATATAAATGCTAGCTGAGTTTTTAAAGCATTTCCAAACCCCAAAACACTAATTTAATAGATTGCAGCTTACCAGTCCTTAGATGCAGTGGCTGCATTA
This sequence comes from Lithobates clamitans, assembly GCA_037952925.1. Lineage (NCBI taxonomy): Eukaryota > Metazoa > Chordata > Amphibia > Anura > Ranidae > Lithobates > Lithobates clamitans. Next base: position 1,538,631 of record JBBGZY010000315.1, read on the forward strand.
GTTTCCCTTTTTTCTGATTTTTTTCCCGTTTTTTTACCTTGGTGATCCTGCACTTCCTGTCTTTTATCTATGGAAGGGCAGCGTTGTAACCCCAGGCTGCTCTCCTGACCCGGACTTCATCTAAGGACAGGTAAGCTACAATATTATTATTATTTTTATTACAGTGGAACCTCGGATTACGAGCATAATCCGTTCCAGGAGTATGCTTGTAATCCAATGTACTCGCGTATCAAAGCAAGTTTTCCCATTGAAGTCAATGGAAACGAAAATAATTTGTTACGCATTGACTTCAATGGGATGCAATATCGCATGCGGCCAGAGGCAGGGGGCGCCGGAGAGCCTCGGAAACGGCTGAAAAGGCCCGAGGGACACTTCGGCGGACCTCGGCAAACCTCGGAAAGACTCCGTTCACGAGCCTTTCTGAGGTTTGCCGAGGTCAGCCAAACTGTCCTCGGGCCTGTCCGTGCATTTCCGAACGGCGAAGATCGGCGACTTTCGGCTCTGCTCGGGTTTCGGCGCCCCCCCCCACCTCAGGCCAAAAGCGGCACTGCACACGCTTTTGGCCTGAATCCTGCTCGTTTTGCGAGACAACACTCGCAAACCGAGTTAGGAATTTTAGAAATACAGTGCTCGGTTTGCGAAGCGCTCGTTAACCGCATTACTCGCAAACCAAGGTTCCACTGTATACAGGATTTATATAGCGCCAACAGATTACGTAGCGCTTTACAACTTGAGGGTAGACAGTACATATACAATACACTGTAATACAGGAGGAATCAGAGGGCCCTGCTCCTTAGAGCTTACAATCTAAGAGGGAAGATATATTACATTTTTGTTTTTGGGTTTAGATATACTTTAAATAGCCCATTATTAGAACTACACATAAAGAGATCAGCTTGCTGTATACAATGTTATCAGTATATATTTATGTTTTTAAAAGGTTGGTTGCATGCATAGTTTGTAATTAAGGCTTCATTCACATGGGCGTACTTAAAGTGGTTGTAAACCCCCCCCAAGACATTTTTACATATAGGTAAGCCTGTAATAAAGCTTACCTATATGTACTGAAAATATCTCCTAAACGTGCGCTATTTAGGAGGTATTTACCTTGTAGTGCGCCAATGATGTAATCGGCGCATGCACAGTGAAGAATCGGCTCTCCGTGCCGTTTCTTCCCCAGCGTGACTGGCGGCTACTGCGCGCATGCGTGGGAGTGACGTCACGCGGCTTCGGCCAGTCACAAAGCCGGAGTCCGCGGCCCCGGAAGGAAGAGGGACAAAAGTGGATGTTTCCACCAGCGGGGACATTACGGACTTCGTTTGCAAGTAAGTGCCACATAATGGGCTAGTATGCGATGCATACTAGCCCATGATGCTTTTACTGTGCAGGGGACTAAAGAGGAAGTAAAACCCATCAGGGTTTACTCCCTCTTTAAAGTGGTTCTAAAGCCTAAACATTTTTACCTTAATGCATTTCTTTAATTAGGGTAAAAAAGGTGTAGGCATCAGCACCCCCCCCCTTCCCCCATTTTACTTACCTGAACCCTCATTCGATCCAGCGCTGTGCACATCTTCAGCTCTTCTCTCCCCTCACTTCTGGGCCTCACTGGCTTTGCAGGGGCACCAGGAGCCATTGGCTCCCAGTGCTGTCAATCAAAGCCAGTGATGAGTACCGCTGTCTGTGTCAATGGACGCAGCAGGGCTCGGGGGTCAGGACGTACGATTGCCCCCGTGGACTGTGGCTTCTGGACAGACAGGAGGGGGCAGGAGCGACGGCGGGGACCCAAGAAGAAGTGGTTCTCAGCCAATATTCCATTGCACAGAGCAGGTAAGTATAGACATGTTTGTTATGTTTACCTTTACAATCTTGTTAAGTGTACACCTATGTGAGAGCCGTGTTGGGGAATCATAGGTGCATCCGTGTGCAGGTAGTCCCCTTCATAACAATTGGGAAGCAGTGCCTGCATGAACACAACCACTGCTCTCAATCTGATATTCGTATGGATGTGAAAGTGTGTACCCATACTCACACTGTCTGCGTTTTGGGACACACATCCGCACCCACTCATGTCAAAATTGGAGCAACCTATTCGATATTCCAATCGCACACGTTCCCGGTCAAACGGCACATAAATAATGGGTGCTGCAGCGATTACCAGTTGGGTTCTGGAAGCATCAGACAAGCGTACATCTTCGCCAGCACACCATGGATCAGCAAAAAGTTGTCCAAGAAGGTTTTTTAATGGAAAGAAGTTACATCACAAAAGAAGTGCAACGTTTCGGGACCGCGCAGGACCCCTTCGTCAGGCAAGTGATGGATGGAAAATTGGAGCAACGTCTGTGTCACTGCAGCCGCTGCGTCCCAATTGATATGAATGGGACTGCGTGCATGCAAATGCAGTGGACCCCTGTGCATCCCCATGAGGGCACACACAGCCCCCGCATGGGTGTATGCTTAAGTATGCCCCATGTAAACAAGGCCTAAATGTGCACATTTGGCAGTCATATGTGCTGCTTGGCTGCCTTCTTTCCAATGATACGCCCTGCCTGTACTTTACTGCGCCTAGCAAGTCTATGAGTCAGCCGGCACCACTGAAACACTGCAGTCCCTATGCAGAGAAGGAGGCTGGGTGACTGCAATAAAAAAGAGATCTCCCTCTGGTGTTTCATTTACAATTATCAATATTTATGAGAAAAATACGCAAAAAGCCGGACTGTAAATATTCTTACTGCAGAGCCAAACTCCATTACATTTTTTAAAGAAAAGCCCTGCAGTAGTTACAATAATACATCTAGCTCTTGCTGCAATTCTCCACACTATCTCTAGTGCTGTCCTCTGTAGACTTACTGCTCTGCAATTCATTGTCAGCTTCTGGATTGAAAGATACCCAGCATCATTCTACCCACTTGCTGTGAGCCCAGGGCATCAAGGACATGCCCCTGGGGAGCTCATCATCAAGCTGACCTAGGCTTATGGGAGAATGCTACTGAGAACCACACTCATGTCATTATGTGGTGCCGTTCTCTGCAGCATCTAAGACCTGCTCACCTCCAGAGAAGGAAGGAAGAAGACCCATGACATTGCAGGACAGGACCACAGAACACAATTTTTAATGAAAGCAAAGGTGGTAGGGGGTGTCCCACCTGGAGTTCGGTTTTAAAAGAAACCTAAACTAAGAGATATGTAGGTGGCTATTGCTGTCCTACTTTTAAAAATGCTCATTGCCTGGTTGCCATGCAGGTAAGAAAAAGATCTCCTGATCTACATACTTCATATTCAGCTAGGTGACATTGAATGAACTGATGCAATTGAATTATCAAGACAGCTATGGCTGCCTTTATGATACCTTAGTTCACCTTTGCTTTAAGGCAAACAGTGCAGTTGTAACTCAAAATAGATGCTCTGTAAAAATGCAGTGTCCTTTTTTCTTTAAGGCCTGGTAACATTGAGAAGCCAAATGTTTCAGACAGAGAATCCAATGCTGGACCTGATGCTCGGAGACCCATGCTGAGCCTGTTCCATCTGGCCCCAACGCTGTAGGGTGTGGTGGAACATTCCTGTGGTCTGCGAGCAACTCACTCTGTCCTCCTGGATTATGAAAAATGTATTCTTAGAATTCAGCTCTGAGTTACATAACTTGAAACACACTTTGTAATGAACACAGGGAACTTCATTTTCCGTAAAGGCAAACTAGGCAAATGCCTAAGGGAGAGCATTTTAAAGGACTACTGTCCCTCTTGTTCAAGTGTTTTTGGCCCGATTGCCAGAACAGATTCTTATATAGGACTTTTTGGGGTTGATTTACTAAAGGGAAATAGACTGTGCACTTTGCAAAATGCAGTTGCACACTGTAAGAACAGTTGCTCCAGAGCTTTGTAAATGAGCAGGAGCTCTGCTGACTTCCATCATCCAATCACATGCAAGAAAATGTGATTGGGTATTCTTTGCAAAGTGAAGCTTTACCTCATTTACTAAGCTCTGGAGCAACTGCACTTGCAGAGTGCACAGTCTATTTGCTTTTAGTTAATCAATCCCTATGAATTTTTACCCTGTGCAGAACAGGAGTTTTGACTATTGCTTGCTACTTGCTTATTCCAGGTCAGAAAGTCAGAGAGCCAGCAAACTTTTTCACAAAGTGCTTAGCATCGATAGCTTATGTGTTTCTTTTTTTCCTAAAATGTGTCTATTCAATCTTAAAACCTGTACTGAAAAGATACAGAGACTGCAATTGCTGAACAATAAATTGCAAGCAAATCAGCCACAGCTCAAGGAAACTCCTCATAGCAAGGTCTGGAGAAACCACAGGGTTCCATGCAACCCTAGTTAAGATTGACTGGTTTAGGCAAAAGCTTCAATATTCTCTGAGCCACTGGCTTAGAACAAGCATGGCTAATGTAGCCAGGTGCTTGGTGGAGACAGAGAGTGATTTAGGTCATTGTGCTGCAGTGCCCTTTGTGCTCCCAATGGACTTCAGCTGAATGGGTTAACACTACCTTACCTTCATCCACAGTGGGGATCTGACAAGCAAAAGGAACTCAAGAGACTTGATTGTTGGCAGCATTAAATCACAGGAGATGAAGTTCGGGACAGAAACCTTACTATGGCAGTTAAAGTGTGTGTAAACCCTCCTATCGTTTTCAGCCAGGAAGCTGCCATCTTGGCCTCTGTTTAATCTGCAACTGCCATGATGCTGCACATGTGGTCAGTTATGACACCAGCCACTGGATGGTTTGACAGTTTAGTTGAGAGCACAACCAATAAGAGTGTTACATTTCTGGCACGTGCCAGAAATAAAACTGTTTTATGGATGGGTTTACTTCCGCTTTAATGGAGGATTTGACTATAATTCCCAATGCGAGCTGGGTATAAAGAGAAGAGAGCTGTATTTTTACAGGCTGAATACCAAGCACTTTCCTCTTTGCTGCGAGGTGACCAAGGTGTGCTGCTCCTGTTTGTACATTAACCTGCTACAAGCCTGAGGTCATGTGCTGAGGACCAGAGTTGCTCCAGCTGCATTATTTACTGCAAGCAGACTTTACTGGGACTGTACTCATGTCCACCACCATAAACACTGGGCCCCAACTCTAGCCAGCTAAAGAACAGGGGCTGGAGACTGCTCATTCAGATAGCTGCTCCACAAGAACTTTGCCTATTGTCCACAGTACGTACCTTATTAGGGAGTCCTAAATTTCTTCACTACCATTTATATAGAGTGCACTACAAAGTGGACATAGCCCACTGTTTACAGAGGAGTCATTGCAGTATTATAATGGCTGTTACTGTTTTCTAATGCCAGAAATAATACTTATTGCTGATTTTGTAGATTACCAGGTTTACTCTTATTCAGCTTCATAGAACTTCATTCTATGCTGAGTTAGCCTAGTGAACATATTGTCTAGTGAACTGTGATTGACGTAATACTTTACTTATTTATGTGCATACTGCTATTTACTGCAACCCTTAACAATAAACTGGGTTCATTTACCACTAACCAGTCTGGTGTTTGCTTTTCGATACTGGACCTTAGTTTTGTGCAGTGTATCTATATTTGTGCTCCAAATAGCCGTACATTTACCATTGACTTAACCTAGGTTCTGAGAGCGGCTAATGTCGTTCAAAGAGTTGAGGCAAAAGAACAGGGAACCCAATCTACCAAGCGGCCCCTGTGAGGGTAGCACTACACTGATCTGAAGCCCTGATTTTGTTTTGACTTCACTATCTTTATGCTTGTTCGAGGTCAGTAAATCAGAAAGTATTTAGGGCAAAAGCAGACATGCAAATAGCATTTTCAATAGTAGTCTCATCACCTGTGTCTCTACACCTATACCCAGTACATGTTTCCTTTAAGGTGCATTAGCTCCAGACCTGCTTGCTTGCCAGCCATGACTAATCCCCAAGAAAAGCCCCAGTTTTTCAAAGAACTACTACAGGCAGACATGTAGAAACACCCTTTAGCTAGGATAAGTGGCTTTAGAGCTGGGAATGTCAACACTGAGGGGTTGATTTACTAAAGGCAAAAAGAATGTGCACTTTGGAAAGTGCAGTTGCACACGGCAAGAGCAGTTGCTCCAGAGTTTAGTAAATGAGCAGAAGCTCTGCTGACTTTCATCAACCAATCATGTGCAAGCAAAAATGCTGTTTTTTTTATTTTCCTTGCATGTGATTGGGTATTCTTTGCAAAGTGAAGCTTTACCTCATTTACTAAGCTCTGGAGCAACTGCACTTGCAGAGTGCAATTGCACTTTCCAAGGTTCACAGTCTATTGGCCTTTAGTAAATCAAAGCCTGTGTGTGATTTTTAGTAGGGGGCCGGTGGCCTAAGGTGCTAGTATTTTAGGCGCAAGTTAAAGTAAGTATGCTGTTACAGGGGTAATTCACAGTTAATGGTTAGATTTGTTTATTATCAAGATTGGTTTATTGTAGGAATTTGAATATTCAAACTTTAACCATTATAACTGTGCGGGCTTATTGAAGGTCTTTTTCAGCTGTATTTATTTGTGGTGACCTGGCGCTTCAGGTATGTGCAGGTACAATGAAAAGTAGCCGCTCAGAGCATATACATATTATGACAAATAAAATGTCAAATATACTGGGAAAAGGTAGAGATGGAGAAAATACTGTATATAAATACATCCAACCAGAAGTGCGAGAAACAAGGGGTGGCAGGGAAAGCACAAGAGTGTGTGCATTAGTTGGTTGGGTGGGGGCAGGGGAGGAAACAATGGTAGACAGCATAGAAAATGTGGGGAATGCATAGAGGGGTGCCTTTAAATATAGCTGTCAGGTGGCAGTGAGTATTGTTCGGCATGAAAGTGAGTTTTTCATGGATCATTTTGCCCACCACCCTCTGCTTCACCTCCATAAAGTTCAACAAAGGTTGTCTCCAAGCTTTGGGTAAGATAAAGGTTATTAGTTTTCTTTCACTTCTGGTGAGCTCAGAAACTGCTCTAATAAAAAAAAAAAGTCTTCCATGGGTTGCAAACCAGGTTTCTATTGAGGATGGTTCTGATCAAGTTGTATAACTGTATCCATCATTTTTGGATCTTGGGGCACGGCCATAAAATGTGGTGGAGTGCGCTCTGTGCCCTAAATCCCTAATAACAGAATGGGCAGGCACTGGATGTGAATTTGGTCATGTGATCTGGGGTCAAGTACTATTAGAATAGCACTTTGTGGGTGTTTTTTTGGACCAGGATATTGATGGATCAGTTTGCTGCTGCCTACCAGATTTTGTCCCATTCTGAAATATCAAGGGATTCTTTCAGATCCCACTCCCAGTTAAATGTGTGAGTTTAGAGCTGTTCATGGAGATATGAGAGATTTTTACAAAAGAGATATTAGGCCTGCTGAATGTGTGTCAGTTACACAGTGACTTTTGATTGGGAATAGACTTATCGGGCAGTCAGTATTTCATTTGAGAAGCGTAGCTATAAAGTGATTAGTTTGAGGAAATTGGAAGAACTGTGTTTGGAGTACCTCCCAGTTCTATGAAAAAAACTTGATATTGTTCAACGAATCATGGGTGTATTTGATACCTGTCACAGACTGTCAACTAAGTATTAGGGGATTGAGAGGAATGAAGGATTATGAAGCGGCACAGGACAAGTTGGTCTTCTCTAGGAGTTGAAAATGTCTATGTAATGGGCGCATTGAATGGTACTGGGTACTTGCAATATCGTAATTTTGAATTGTGGCAGCTTTTGGTTCCTTGCTTCTTGGCGGCCAATATGAGTTCTGGGGAAGCATGTCTTCCCAGTACCTAGCTATGAAGTGTCTCTACATGGGAACTTCAGTGACGTCAACTGGGAGACAGCTATAATGTTTTCCAATAGGAGAGATCTTTCAGCTCGTTTCCTGCTTTGTCTCATTGCTATGTCTTGAGTTGTCTGTTTTAGGACATTTGACTACATGTGGACAGGGCATGGGCTGTATGATCACTGAGGAAAGTTCTTGGCCCCCATAGAGGGTCGTCCTATGTCGTGCCCATATCTGCCCTTATTGTTGGTAAGTCAGCCATTGTGGTGGCTGCAATGAGTCAAACTAGTCAATGGGACTGAGTATCTGGTGGAAAGCTTCCTTCTAGGAAGAACCCATTGGTGAATGGCACAGGGCCTATCTTCTAGCGGTGTGGTTTGACCAAAGTAAAGGTTCAGAGATGAAGACAGTGACACTAGAAGTTCTTGCTAGCACGCAATCCGGCTGGGGATGGAAAGGAATCAGGCCACTTAAGCTGTTTTTATTGCATTTACTGCAGAAAATGTTCCTAGTTTTTGTTATGTTGATAAAAGTCAAAGATATAACATTTTCCTTTTGAAGTTCAATTTTCCTGTGTGCTCCTTAGTGTGTTGTGTGTCAGAAACACCATTGTGTTTAAATCCTAAGAAGTGTTGTCATTTCGGCCTGAGTCCTTCACTTCAGGAATACCCCTGTTTCCCCGAAAATAAGACCTAGCGTGATTGTCAATGATGGCTGCAATATAAGCCCTACCCCCCCAATAAGCCTTATGCCGCGTACACACGGTCGGACTTTCCGGCATACTTGGTCCGGCAGACCAGAGTCCGCCGAACAATCCGACTGTGTGTAGGCTCCGGCGGACTTTTTCCCAAAAGCCCGCCGGACCTAGATTTGAAACATGTTTTAAATCTTTCCGTCGGACTCAGTTTCTGGCGGAAAGTCCGCTCGTCTGTGTGCTGGTCCGACAGGAAAGCCCGCTCGTCTGTATGCTGGTCCGACTGACCAGATACGACGCAAGGGCAGGGTATTGCATTTCGCGCTCGCTGCAATAGGAAAAACAAATTTTCCTATTGCGGTGAGCGCGGGGCATACCAGGCCCTTAGGTCTGGTATGGATTATAAAGGGAAACCCCTACGCCGAAAAAACGGCGCGGGGTTCCCCCTAAGATCCATACCAGACCCCGATCCGAGCACGCAGCCCGGCCGGTCAGGAAAGGGGGTGGGGACGAGCGAGCGCCCCCCCCTTCTCATGAACCGGGACCCCCGAAGCCGGAAGAAGACCCCCCCGGAGCTGTTTAATAAAATATTTTAATAAATTAAATAAGTTATTTTAAAAACCTAGTGTGTTTTATTATTGACACTTTTTCCCTAGGTGAATGGGTAGGGGTACCATGTACCCCATACTCATTCACATAGGGTGGGGGGCCGGGATCTGGGGGCCCTCTTATTATAGGGGGCTCCCGGATTCTGATAAGCCCTCCGCCCGCAGACCCCGACAACCAACGGCCAGGGTTGTCGGGAAGAGGCCCTTGTCCTCATCAACATGGGGACAAGGTGCTTTGGGGTGGGGGGGCCCCGCAGGGCCTCAAGTTCAGGTTAATCCAGCTCCCTCTGCCTATGAAAGTGAAGCAGTTTCCATGCAGTAGAAAATGTCACAAAGCTCTACGAGTGCAGAAGTTCCAGCTGAGACCTTAGGCCCAGTGCTGATCGTTGGACTGGGTAACTGAAGAGCTTTGCATGGGTCAGATATTACTACTGGGGGGGCCCTTTATACAAAGACTTAGTGGAGAAATTAACTTTCCTCAGGATACCAAAGAATCCAACATATGGGCGAAGTAAACTTGAAGATAAATGTTTTACGGTCAGACAGACCGTGCAAATGATCGATTTGCAATGCAGCTACTGAGTCTTCAAGACCTCCTGAAATATGATCGTGACCAAAAAGAGATTTTTTTTAAAAACAGAAGTTGTGTTTCACAGTGTTCAGTCTCCTGGATTAAACTAACAACTGCATCACATTCAACAATGACAATGTGGATTCTTTATTAATCTGATTATTGTGCATATTGAGCCAGCTACTCCAGCTGTGAGATGGCCACACCACCTGACTGACAGGTTTTCATATGTAATACTAAGAGGAGCAAAAAACACAGGACTTTATAGGCACCAGAGTACACATGATTTAAAAGTTAATATCTTTATTACAAAAGATTTTGGACAGACATATTTAAAAACTTTAACATAAAATGAATGCTTAGTATGTATAGAACATGCCACCAGTTATACCGCGTACACACGATCGGAATTTCCGTCATAAAAACCTTGGATAGTTTTCCCGACAGAATTCCGCTCAAGCTTGCCTTGCATAAACACGGTCACACAAAAGTTCTCTGAACTTTCGACCGGCAAGAACGCGGTGACGTACAACACTACGACGAGCCGAGGAAATTAAGTTCAATGCTTCCGAGCATGCGTCGAATTGTTTCCGAGCATGCCTAGGAATTTTGTGCGTCGGAATTGCTACAGACGATCGGAATTTCCAATAGGAACTTTTAGATAGAAGAACTAAATAGAGAACTCTCAATCTTTTGCTGGTGGAAATTCTGCCAGCAAAAGTCAGAAGGAGCATACACACTGTCGGAATTTCCGACCAAAAGCTCACATCGGACTTTTGTTGGCGGAATTTCTGGTCGTGTGTATGGGGCATTACACCAGGTAATTGTTTCCTGAATAGTATAGAGTCTTGAATCTGACAAATGTCAAAAATCCATCAGGCTTGGTGTAGGCTGGTTAAGGCACACTACAGATAGTCTCTACATGTTACGTGCTGAGGTGCTTCTTCAGGAACTTAAGCATAACTTAGAATGTTGTTGTAGATAAATTATTTGACTTGGAAGAAACGTGGACAGATATCCAGAACAACAACGGAGGCTGCGGCGGTATGTCACCAAGTATAAGAAGTCTCCATGGTCATATGAAAGTTATATTAGATTAACTCATCAATAATAGTTAGACCTCGCCATAAGGTAGATGAGAGGGGGGAGGATTCTCTAAAAGGATAACCGCTGTAGAGGGATGGTTCCTGTAGAATGACTAGAGCCTTGGTAATGTAGACATAAGGCTTCCTTATTGCCTATGGTAGTAGAGGCTCTGCAACAGGTTTGCATGTTTCTGGTGTAACGATAATTTTTTTTGTAATAAAGATATTAACTTTTTAATCATGTGTACTTTGGTGCCTATAAAGTCCAGTGATTTCTGCTCTACTTAGTATTCCAAGTTAATAGGACAAGGCACATCTCTACCAATCTTGCAACTGCAGTACCACCCTGTGGTGATGCAACTAGCTGTTTTCTAATTGGGTTTTATATGTAAATATTCAGTCTGGACTGTTGGCATAATACAACATAGTTACATTTTAAATATAATAGGTGCACTGTGGATTTCACCGATTTAGCTGAACAGAAAACTGAAATATCATATTCCATTTTAGGCTGGCAATAACACTTGCAGAGTCTCTGTATGCGTTTTACAGCTAGAATTCACCCTAAACTCTTCACTATTTCTAGTGTTGGGGTGTGATGAAAACTCATACCTCTGCAGTCCAAATTACAGTCTGAAGATTTCAGACTGTAAAGTTTCTTGCCTCCTATCTCTGAGGTTTGCCCATGTGAGGAAAGTGGATAAGACCCAAGTAATGACCATCACGGGCCAATGTTCACCTCAATGGAATCCAAATCGAGCAGGTACAAGAATTCAAATACCTGGTATCACTGGTGCAGGAGAAGAAGGGGACGTCCACTATGAAGTCCACTGTAGGATTGGGCAGGCAACAGTAGCAGTTGCCTCATATAGATGGTGCTTCTGTAAGAAGGTTTATATCTCCACCAAGACCAAAACTGTCCTCTTCTGAACATTGATCCTGCCAATTCTTCATTCCAACATGGACTCTGCTCAATCCTTGACAGGATTAGGCTCAAGGTCTTCCAAATGCAATGAGTGAGACAGATCTTGTGTGCCTCTCTTCATGACTGCTATCAGAGCAAGACAATTTCAGACAATTAAACTTTCAACATTCAGTCGAAAAACAAATACAAAAAAACAGACTTCTATGATTTGGCCATGTTTGCAGGATGAACACCAGTTGGCTGCCATGTAAACTCCCCGACTCTTTTACACTTGCTTCGACTTCAACACACATTAAAGAAACTACCGCTTCAACATACTTTTTTGATGTGTTTTTGATGCTCTGATGGTGCTTCGATGATGCTTCAGTAGTGCTTCGATGATGCTTCGGTGGTGCTTCAATGATGCTTCGGTGGTGCTTCAATGATGCTTTGATGATGTTTCGCTGGTGCTTTTTTGAAGCTTTAATGAAGCTTGACAGATGCCCTGTGTGTGTGTGAATATATCATACCTGCAATACCTACAAAACAAAGCAAAGCTAAATTAAAGCCTCTCAAAAGCTGCAGGTGCTTCAATCGAGCTTTGTCATAGATGTCTATGGAGGCTTTGAAGATGCTTTGAAGCACCACCAAAGCAACATTTATAATATGTATAATTTTTGAAGCAAAGCCAAAGCAAAACAAACCAAAAGCAAGGTGTAAACAGGACTGTAAACTAACCATTTAATTTAGTGACAGGAGCTTTGACTGGACTTTAAAAAAGCATGTTCGAAGTCATATTTTGAAGCAGGTCACTTGTTTACTGGAGGGTTCAACTAGCAGCACCAATCTGCAAGAGTTTCTTCTTGATAATTTTATAATTGACATTAATTATTGTAAATAGTCAGCTGATTACTGTTGCGACAATCTTATTGAACTTACATAAATCTGTTATATAATATATATAAAAATGTTGGCACTAACATAAAGTATGGCATAATAATTGTGCTAAAAACCTAATTCCAATACAAATGATTCATTAAATGCAATATGCACTTGTAGCACTTACCCCTGCTTGAGATGATGGGTTCTCTGTTCTGCCACAACTTTTTAAGGTGCTTGGTCCCCACTGACACACCGGGTTATAGGTTGAAGGTCACTCACACCGGTGTAAACTTTAGTATGCTACTACTCTAGACCACAAGCAATTGGATGGTAGATAAAATAAGTATATTGTAAAAAGGTAGGCTAACACAATGCATAAACCAATAGGTAGGCAACTGAACACATTTAAAAATGCTGACCAAAGGATGGCAATCAACTGAACTGTAGTAACGTTAAGCCAATTTTAACTGATGCAGACAGGGTTTTAAGTATCTGCATTAATTAACCCAAAAATAAAGGCCCTTGTGTGTACACTGCGCATAAAGCCCCAATAGTGGGTGGATGTATATGTTTTAGTCAGTATTAGCAGGCTATCGTTGGGGCCCTTCTGTAAGGTGGTGCACGTGTAGATGTCCCTTTCAGGGTGTGCAGTGGATGGCTGATGGACTGCTAAACAAAGGGAAGTCTCTACTGCATTAACTGTATCTGTGTTGAGATAAGCACAGATGGTTCAGCTCATCCTTGCGTGTAGCGGATCTCGGTCAACACGCTTGGCGGTCAGTTGTCCCAGAAGGCTCAGTCTTCATGATCAGATATTCATGAACAGGTTCTCCCAAGGCTCAGTCTCTCAGCTCTGGTAAAGGCACACATGGGCCCCTCCAGTTCTGGGTCCCAGCATGGCCCTTCAGTGTCTCAGTCTTTGGCTCTGGTCCACATGCTCTCTGGATGGCTCTGTCCTCTCTGGCGCAGGACACAGACCCCAGCAGCAGGTCTGTGCTCTCTGGCTCTCCGCACTAGACAACCAGATCCCGCAGATTTGTCCACGAAAATTCCTGTGCTCTCCTCCTCTGTGTGCAAGGAATTGTGTCCCTTGTAGTCCACTGCACATCCTCTTACATTGTGCAGCACCCCAGGTTCCATTGCAGCTGCATCATCCATCCCATGTGTATCGCTACTAATGCAGACAGAAGTTGAGGGGGGAGAAGGAGCAAGCACATACAGAGCCCATGCTGAACCCATGGGTCATTGAGCCTGGGTTAGCCCAGTGAAACCAGTGCAATGCTACACTGTGTTCCTTACCGTTCCACACTAAAACCTCATCATCAACCCAAAACCAGTCTGTCAGTGAATAGAACCTACATTGTAGGAGCAGGTAAGGTATTGCTGAGATCTTGGCACAAACACTGTTTATAATTATGGATTATGATAGATATATATGTATATATATAAAACCAAACACAATATATATATATATATATATATATATATATATATATATATATATACAAAAACAGTTGTGCTCATAAGTTTACACACCCCAGTTCTTAATACCGTCTATTGCTTCCTGTAACATCAATGACATCTTGAAGGCTTTTGTGGTATTTGTGGATGAGGCTCTTTATCTTCTCAGATGGTAAAGCGGTCCATTTCTCTTGGTAAAAAGCCTCCAGTTCCTGTAAATTCTTGGGCTGTCTTGCATGAACTAGCCAATGACAGGTCGACTTGGCCTTGTATTTTGGATCATTGTCATGTTGGAATGTCCAAGTAGGTCCCATGCGCAGCTTCCTGGCTGATGAATGCAAACGTTGCTCCAGTATAAAGCTGAGCTGGAGAGATGTTGAGTTTTTCTTTCAATACATTCCCATTTTTAGTGATTTACAACTCTCTACTCCTTAACTTTTACAGAAAGGCCAATGGCAGCTGAAGTTTGAAACCTTGGCTGAGACCAGCTGTGCTGAAGTATACTAGCGGCCTCTTGTGCTGATCGGATCCATCTACACACACCGCACTGCCAAATGGAATTGCTTTTCTTCACTCCCTACCTAAGGTATCATCATTCAGTTTGGGTGCTACTAGTAGGTTCCATTTACCCCTTTTTTCTCCCTCCCCTTTACATTCTATTGTAACTATTCATTGTTATCCACTCACTTCCCAATCTCCTACTATGTAGGTTCTACCATTTTTACTAGCCAATCACTAATTCCTCATCTTCATTGTCATTATCAGTCACTCCTTTACTATGATATTTTTTATATAATTGTTATCATTGTCACTGTTGACACTGTTCTCAATGGACATTATTATTTACATTTATTCCCAGCCCTACACGGATCCTTTGTCCATGGACGCCTGTCCACCGTGGGTGGGGTTGTGGTTTTGGGTCACTTCCCTCTACACGCTCCCTCAGTTCCTGTGTCTGACATTACCAGTGGGCCCCCATTATCCAGTGCCTCACCATGCCTCCTATACACAGCAGACCTGTCTGTAAGTAATACTATGGGACTGGTCCCATCCCAATATGTATATAATTTCTTCTGTTATATGTAAATTTTTGGACAATTATCTATTTCGTTCCAGATTATTATCGTGTGCTTTGCTTCTGATGAGTGGGAATACCAAACCACGAAACGCGTCAAGCTAACTGAAGCCGTGTCTGGATTTACATATGAGTTAAATGAAGCCGTGTCTGGATTTACATATTATACTTTCTACATTTTATACCTAATTTGTGGTATAGGATTGAGATACCATACCCAGGGTCTCTTCCCTATCACATTTGGCAGACTAGGAAGTCTGGCGGTCATTCCCATCATTCTAAATACTGTTCTGATATGTAAACAATCAACATATATGTGTGTATAGATGATATTATGGGTTATACTACCACTATTAATTATTGCTTTACCTTATTAATTATGGTCCTATTGCATCTTAACAAACATTTATATTTATACTATTGACAGTTGGTTGTCCTTGTGACTGTGTATTTTATACATGCATGGGTGTATTTAAGACCCTATTCAGGGGTTATATTACCATTACCATTCATCTATTTTATCTTATTGATTATGGTCCTACTGTATATATAAGCAATTCTACTATTGATAGTTGGTTGTCCCTTAGACTGCATGCTTCATATAAAGTCCCACCTGTTCCCACTGTCTTTCCCCTCCCATGTTATTCCCGAAGTATACTGGTCGTTATGAGAGATACTATGACATTAAAGTAGAGTTCTAGCCACAGAATTTTTTTTCCAGGCATCCATTCCCCTCACACTGCAGTAATAACCCACATAAACTATATGTATATTTGCTAGTGGATAGTAAGCATATATTTTTTTTAAACTTACGATTTAGATGATCGTCTTCTGCCCATTGCCTTGGTGAGTGTGGGCATATGAAGCTCAATCGCAACCTCTTCCTGGATAACTGATCGAGAGGTGCCTGCTGGGTAACCAGCAGACACCTCTCAATCTCACGCATGCGCGATGCTCCGGCGGCCGTAGCGCCGGTTGTTTAGCAAGATGCCATAACAACGTGTGGCGACAGAGGAAGGTCCTGCCCCGTTGTTATGGCAACATAGATAACTTTATCTATGCAGCGCAAAACAAGGAAGCCTTATCCTTCCAAGCAGCTCAATAACTTGCAGCGCTTGGATAAGGTGAAGTATTCCTGAGATCTTGGCACAAACACTCTTTATAATTATGGATTATGATAGATATATATGTATATATATATAAAACCAAACACAAAAAAAAAATATATATATATATATATTTATACACACACACAGTTGTGCTCATAAGTTTACATACCCCAGTTCTTAATACCGTGTATTGCCCCCTTCAATGACATCTTGAAGTCTTTTGTGGTATTTGTGGATGAGGCTCTTTATCTTCTCAGATGGTAAAGCTGCCCATTCCTCTTGGTAAAAAGCCTCCAATTCCTGTAAATTCTTGGGCTGTCTTGCATGAACTAGCCCATGACAGGTCGACTTGGCCTTGTATTTTGGATCATTGTCCAAGTAGGTCCCAAGCGCAGAATATTCATGTAGGTGTCATGCGCAGCTTCCTGGCTGATGAATGCGAACGTTCCTCCAGTATTTTTTGATAACATACTACATTCATCTTGCCATCAATTTTGACCAAATTTCCTGTGCCTTTGTAGCTCACACATCCCCAAAAAATCAGCGATCCACCTCTGTGTTTCACAGTAGGAATGATGTACCTTTCATCATAGGCCTTGTTGACTCCTCTCCATAGTAGCATTTATGGTTTTGGCCAAAAAGCTCAATTTTGGTCTCATCACTCCACACTCCACATGACTTTGTGCCAGAAGGTTTGATGCTTGTCTCTGTGCTGTTTTGCGTATTGTAAGCGGGATACTTTGTGGCATTTGTGTAGTAATGTCTTTCTTCTGGCGACTCGACCATGCAGACCATCTTTCTTCAAGTGCCTCCTTATTGTGCATCTTGAAACAGCCACACCACATGTTTTTAGAGAGTCCTGTATTTCACCTGAAGTTATTTGTGGGTTTTTCTTTGCATCCCGAACAATTTTCCTGGCTCTTGTGGCTGACATTGTAGTTGGTCTACCTGACCGTGATTTGGTTTCAACAGAATCCCTCATTTTCCACTTCTTGATTAGAGTATGAACACTGCTGATTGGCATTCTCAATTCCTTGGATATCTTTGTATATCCCTTTCCTGTTTTACACAGTTAAACTACCTGTTCCCGCAGATCCTTTGACAATTCTTTTGCTTTCCCCTTGACTCATAATCCAGAAACGTCAGTTCAGCACTGGATGAAAGATGCAAAGGTCTGTCAGGAGTCCAGAAACTCATTGACCTTTTATACACACACACTAATTACAAGCAAACAGATCACAGGTGAGGATGGTTAACATTAATAGTCATTTAAACTCCTTTGTGTCCACTTGTGTGCATGTTATCAGGCCAAAATCACCAGGGTATGTTAACTTTTGATCAGGGTCATTTGGCTAGTTTCTGTTGTCATCATGATTTAAAAAGAGGAAACACATTTCATTGATAATAAATGGCTTCAGCCATACACTAACCATGAGTGAAAGAAATGTTTTTGTGGTGTTATTTATATTCTCTGAAAAATGGCCAAGAAATCATACATTCTGCCTGGGTATGTAAACTTATGAGCACAACTGTATATATACAGATGGATAGATTATATATATATATATATATATATATATATATAAAACAAAGGGCTTTGTTCCCTTTTTAAAAATGGCGCTGTGATCCGCCTTAAATCGCATCATTTCCTGTAGGGGAATAATGCGATTTTTTCACACAGTCCTGCCCACTGACTCCTCGGAAATAATGACTCACATTTCCCAGGAGCACAGGCGAGGGAGGAAGTGATGCAGAGCCGGAAGTGGCAGATTGGGAGCCACCACCTAGCAACAGGGCACTTCTGGTAAGTTTAAAACATTTTTTCACTGCAAATGTTTTTTATTAATAATAAAGAACTGGGAAAATGTGAAAATCATTTTCAGGGTGGAACTCCGCTCCTTCAGTATCTCTGGTAACATTTTCTCAGCCATCGAGTCCACCTGTGCACAGCTCATTTTCTCTACAGAATCAGTCTGTACACTGATGTTGGCTTCTTCCTAGAAGTTAATGAGAGAAGGACTTGTAAAGGACTGAACAGACCATCAATGTGGACAACTATGCCCAGCTTGCTAAGTCTTTCTTTTTCGGGATCTGAGAATAGTAACTGTCCAGTTACAATAATGATCTTCTCTATTCGGCTGTGCCTGTTTCCTCACTTTCTGCCAATATAGGGGCACTTGGCATTCAAGTTAATTTCAGTCCTCTACAACCCTCGGGCAATCCTAAAGGAGAAAACAAATAATCTCAGATAATGATGTCTGGTACAGTTTACACCGCAGGAAGTCCCTTTCCTGGCAGAATTATTTTTGTACTGCTTAGTTGCTATCACATACAGTGGGTCTGATAACGTTACATAGCCGTGTTTATACCGTATGCGGAATGGTCAATAGAGACATACAAGAGAAGACATTTGTCTTTAAGGACTCTTGCACATGGGCACCAAAAACGCTATGTTAGGTTCCTTTTCAGCAGATCCCAGGCTTCCATGTTTTTTGTCTAGACAAGAATGACATCCCCCTGCCAATAACCTCCTGGGATACTGACATCACATACTGACGCCTGCCCATGCGCCAGCCCAGGCAATCATCACCACCTCACCTCATCAGGTACCAGCATAAAGATTGACAGCCCACCTCTTATGATGTCAGAAGAGAAGATGGTGGCACGGGCTGTGGCTTACACCAGACAACACTTGACTTACTGGTGGTCAGTATATTTTTTCAGGACAACTCATGTGTCAAGGTAAGAGGAAAAGAGAAGTGAAGTTCCTCCTTAAATTCCAAGTTGCTCTAAGGGGAGGACAAGACAAAGTCTCTTGAACAACTGTGGCCGGTTACATCTCTCAAATGGATGAAAATATCTTTCCTGACCGAACAGGGCAGTCAGACTGGTTTAGATTTTGGAAAATACAATAGTATCCCTAGTAATGTTATCTTGGAATCCATTATTTAAAAAAAAAAATCATCCAAACCTTTTTTGAATTCCTTTATTGATTTCACCATCTTCTTTCCTTGTACATTCCACTGCTGCTGGTACTGTAAAAACACTTCCTCTACTGATGGTATATTATAAGGTTACTTGGGGGCTAAGCAGGCCCAGATTAACAGTTATGACATGTTAGATATCATATTAAACTTCCATGGTCAGAATATTTTTATTTTTTATTTTTTTTGTTTGGTAAACATGATATTTTACATATTGATAAATTTGCTTTCTTCATTTGAACCAGCAGGTGGGAGTTTAGATTTCTTTTCACATTTTAAAGATTCCCAGTTTGCTCCTTTGATTAAAGGAGCCCCTTGTTTGTACAGTGCAATGACTCATTAGCAGTATCTCATTCCTTATCAGATGGCACAGTCATTTAGATACTGTATATTGTGTCTCAAAGCAAGCTGCTTCTCCTATGCTGCCTTTGTAACTTACAATTGTGCTCTGGGGATCCTTTTTATGTATCTAATGTTTATTTGTAAAATGATGATGGCATATATAGTAAAATGCAGTTTAAAGACTTAAATCTTAAGATATTATTTACCCAAAGTGCTACATCTAAAGTTGCACTTCAGCCTTGCCTTCAGTCTTGGAACCTCTCCTGTACAGTAATTGCTTACTCTGACTTCACTGCACACTGTGAGCTTTTTATAGTGTGCACTAGAAGCAGCAGCAAGTCATAGAGCTTGTCTGCATTCAAATACAGCCTGACTAGGAATCCCCACATCTTCTCATTAAGGCATTTTGATATTTGCATAACTCCTCCTATGACCTAGTTGACTGCTTAAATCAGGGTTGAGGCCTCTTAAAAAGTGATTGTAAAATCAAATTTTTTTATTTTTTTTTTAAATACCAAACATGTTATACTTACCTGCTCTGTGCAGGGGTTTTGCACAGAGCATCCTCAATCCTCCTCTTCTCAGGTCCCTCATCAGCGCTCCTGGCCCCTCCCTCCTGTCGAGTGCTCCCACAGCCAGCAGCTTGCTATGGGGGCACCTGAGCCAAGCTGCAGCTCTGTGTGTCCACTCAGAAACAGAGCTGCAGTTTTGCCCGCCCCCCTTTCTCTCCTGATTGGCCAACTGACTTTGATTGACAGCAGCTGGAGCCAATGGCGCCGCTGCTGTGTCTCAGCCAATCAGGAGGGAGAATCCAGGATGGATTCTTGTGGACATCACTTGATAGAGATGGGGCTCAGGTAAGTATTTGGGGGCCGAGGGGGGCTGCTGCACACAGAAGGTTTTTTATAGTAATGCATAAAATGCATTAACCACTTCAGCCCCGGAAGATTTTACCCCCTTCCTGCCCAGAGCACTTTTTACGATTCGGCAATGTGTCGCTTTAACTGACAATTGCACGGTCGTCAGACGTTGCACCCAAACAAAATTGACGTCCTTTTTTCCCACAAATAGAGCTTTCTTTTGGTGGTATTTGATCACCTCTGCGGTTTCTATTTTTTGCGCTTTAAACAAAAAAATTTTTTTTGAAAAAACCGCAATATTTTTTACTTTTTGCTATAATAAATATACCCCAAAAATATAAAAAAAAAAACATTTTTTTCCTCAGTTTAGGCCGATATGTATTCTACATATTTTTGGTAAAAAAAAAAATCGCAATAAGCGTATATATATGGTTTGCAAAAAAGTTATCGTGTCTACAAAATAGGGGATAGTTTTATGGCTTTTCTATTATTAATTAAGTGTTCTTGCATAGCAAGACCACTTACTGTTATCTCACATATATATTATTCTTATTATTATAGCCAAATTTATTAAGTGTTCTTGCATAGCAAGACCACTTACTGTTATCTCACATATATATTATTCTTATTATTATAGCCAAATTTACCACCCTAACTCCTCCCACAGTTTTTACACTACATAGACAAGTAATATACCGAAACGTGCGGATTGTTCCCGAATGGTGTGCTATTACTTTGTGGAACGTTTCGCCGAATGGTTCACGAAATATCGTCGTTTTTGCGGCGAAATTGGTCCCATAGGAATGAATGGGGAAACTAGAGTGGGAGATGACAAAAGCTGGAAAATCAGAACATGATTTCTAAACTGCCGCCACTCCCTCATTTTCAAGCCCACCTACACAAATCTTATATCAAAACGTTCAGCTATCCCTGCTGCCACTAAACATGTCCACGGCTAAGCCATAGTCCTGATAGTTTTCACAATATGACCATTTGTTTGCAACTCACGCCGTCCATTGACATTCATTGAAACTACACTCTAGCCCCCTCCAAATTTGAAGGGCAATTTCTAAACTGTGACTGTGCCTTCATTTTTAATATTTCAGAGACATACTATACATCAAAATCTAGGTCTGGGTCTTGTGATTCTCACAATATAAAGATCTTCGCTGTAGGATGTATAGTTTTTAAAATACGGCCATTTGTTTAGAGGTCATTTCAGGAAATTTTAGCCATTAATCAGAGTGTACTGTTAGTGTTTGTTTTGTTGCCATGGTTACCAAAGCTTCTGTTATACACAGGGGGGGAAGGTGGCTGGAGCATCTCAGCTGATTACAGAGCCCGGGGGAGGGGACAGACACACCATGTACTGATTTATAATAGAGGAATATGATGGGGCAGTTTTGATGGGGTAATTCTGATGGGGCAGTTTTGATGAAGCAGTATTTGGGAAGCATAAACAGGGCATAAGCGTTGCTAGGAAACAGTGGTTGTAAACACAAGATGCTGAGACACTCCAAATGCATGTGACTTCATCTGCTAGACTTGATAATGCTTGTAGACTCCTCCCACAGTTTTCACACTACAGAGACAAATAATATACCGAAACGAGCGGATTGTTCCCGATTGGTGTGTTATTACTTTGTGGAATGTTTTGCCGAATGGTCCACGAAATGACGTTTTTGCGGCGAAATTGGTCCCATAGGAATGAATGGCGAAATGTTCAAAACTAGAGTGGGAAGTGACAAAAGCTGACAACCCCATGATCAGCCAAAACATTATGACCACCCCATGATCAGCCAAAACATTATGACCGCCCCATGTAAAAAAAAAAATATTTTTGAAAAAAAATAATAATTTTTGAAAAAAGTAAAAAAATTATTTTTGAAAAAAAAATCATTTTTGAAAAAAAAAAAATATTTTTGAAAAAAAAAATATTTTTGAAAAAAAAAATTATTTTTGAAAAAAAAAAATATTTTTGAAAAAAAAATTACTTTTAAAAAAAAATTATTTTTGAAAAAAAAATATATTTGAAAAAAAAAATATTTTTGAAAAAAAAAAATATTTTTGAAAAAAAAAAATTATTTTTGAAAAAAAAATTACTTTAAAAAAAATAATAATTTCGAAAAAAAAATTATTTTTGAAATAAAAAAATTCATTTTTGAAAAAAAAAATTACCTTTGAAAAAAAAAATTACTTTTGAAAAAAAAAATCATTTTTGAAGAAAAAAAAATCATTTTTGATTAAAAAAAATTCATTTTTGAAAAAAAAAATTACTTTTGAAAAAAATGTTCAGCTCTTTCAGCGAATGATGGAACTTTTTTACTACTATTTATACTTTTTAAAATATTAAGCTTTTTAACACTTTTCACAGTTACTCAAGCCACTCCACCCCACCCAGTTACTCCGCCCACTCCAGTTGTAGAGGCAAGAACACTTTCACAATTTCCCCAGAAATTGCACCTTTTCTAGTTCTTTTTTTTTTTTTTACTAGTAATGGCGGCGATCTGTGATTTTTTTCGGGACTGCGACATTATGGCGGACAAGTCGGACAATTTTGACACATTTTTGGGACCATTGGCATTTTTACAGCGATCATCGCTATAAAATTGCATTGATGACTGTAAAAATGTCACTGGCAGCGAAGGGGTTAACCACTAGGGGGCAGTGAAGGGGTTAAGTGTGTCGTAGTGTGTGTTTTAACTGAGGGGGGGATGGGACTGTGCAGGGGAGATGTCAGATCGCTGTTCATACTCTGTAGGAACAGACGATCTGTTTGTTCTCCCCTCAGAGAACCGGAAACTGTGTGTTTACACACTCAGATCCCAGTTCTTGTTGTGCCTTGAGCGATCACGGGAGCCAAGTGGTGAACGCTACCCCCGGGCACTCGCATCGGCTCTGTGGGCGAGCAGGGGGCGCGCACACACCCCCTAGTGGCTGTCTATGTTACTGAGGTAACATGACGGCGATTTGCGCTGCCGAGCCATGTTGCCGCAGTACAACTGCGGCGGCTGGTTGGCATGCGGTTAAGATAAAAAACCTTCTGCCTTTACAACCACTTTAGGAAGTACCAAAGCCAAGGTGTGGCAATGTTTTCAGGAAGCTATTTATAACATCCTGCCAGCACCACCCACCAGCCATGGTCTACCTGTATTGCATAGAGAAGCAGAGACACTCAGTGATGGTGTCCCTGAGTCTAAAATAAAGTGTATAATGAAAACAGGAAGACTGTATTTAAAAAGATAATTAACATATTGGTGAGGTGGAGAGGAGAAGGGAAGGAAAAATATAAGCAGATTAGATGTCTGTGGTAAAGTGACTGTACACCCATCATTTAAAAAAAAACAAAAACAAAACAAAAAGTCATGTCATACTTACCTGCTATGTGCAATGGTTTTGCACAGAGCGGGCCTGGTCCTCCTCTTTTGGGGTTCCCCACTGGCGCTTCTGGCTCCCCCAACAATGTGTCCACCATAGCAAGCTTCTCGCTATGGTGGGCACTTGTGCTGGCTCACTTCCAAGCCACGCTCTCTCCTCACTGGCTGTGATTCAGCCTTTACAACCACTTTAAGGTGTATGATCGACCTCAGCCCTGCACATCACGTAAGCACATTATTTTAATCTTTGCCATAATAAAAGAAGTAGAAAACCTCAATACGTTCCTTACATTTCTCAAGGCTTCCTACTTTCTGAAGGTTCCTCTCAGGCTGGGAATAAACAGGACGATATTTCACCAACATCTATGAAGATTTAACCTTGTGTCTCCAATCATTTGAACTTGACGATTCAGGAAGCTGTAAAACTGAATTAATACCCCCTTCTCGCTGATAACATCTGTCGATTTTGATTGCCTAATGACAATGATTTCCTATCCTTTCAGAAAATTCGTTTGTCCAACATCTACAAATTATAATTTTTTTGGTGCCCTCCTTTTAGACAAGAGACTTTAAATTCCTCTTTTAAACCAGCTCTGATCACACCGCTATCTACCTATAAAGCACAATTTTAAAATGATCTTTGTTGTGCTTTAAATTTCATTGCAGTTGGAAACAGTTTACCTATGTGAGTGTAACAAGCCACCCTGGAAAGAGGTAATAGAATTAGCTTTCATGCTCTTCCAAGGCCTTGCATACCATTTCCTGTCACCACTCTACACAACTAATACAAAACATGTGTTTAAATGCAGGCAGACTACAGCGCTTACCAAAACCATACACAGGGATTTCATCTTGTAATCTGAAGGAATAAATGAGATCAAGATGCAGCCAAAAGCCCAGTAAACCCTTTAATGGCCTGGATAGCAGGAGGTAAATTAAACAGGGTGCTTGAGCACAACCAATAGGGCTCCAGATTAAACACCCAACATTCTTATATGGAAAAGAGAAAAAGCCTTTTGACAACAGGATCTTTGGGGAAAAAGATGAACCCAAAAAAGAGAGGGGGGGGGGGGGAGACTTGTGCTGACCATTGCAAACAGTTTTTCACCAATCGTCTGGTACATGACAGTGTCATGGCTGAGCAGTTAGCACTTTTATCTTGCCTCACTATATGTTTGAAGCACCATAGGGGTGTTCTCTCCAGGTAGTAGGATGAATGGTATCTGGTCAAAATGGCCCAAACTTTGTAAGAGGAGGTCATTAGACAGTAAGAGACTGGAGGTTGGAACTGGGGAAAACGGTATCTGACAAAATGGCCTAAACTTTGTAAGAGGAGGTCATTAGACTGTAAGAGACTGGAGGTTGGAACTGGGGGAAACTGTAGCGGTCTCCCTCACTTCCAAGGGCCTGATGGTGACCCCCAGAGCCAGGGAGAACTGACATTCCTCCTCAGGGTGCACGTTAGTAGGCATGGTGGGTGTTGCTAAAAGGTGGAAAGATTGAGCCCAAGTCACTTTTTGTAAAGATGAACAAAGAGATTTTATTTCTCCTAACAAGAGAGGGAGGGAGAGAGGGTTAGAGCACAGGACACCCTTAGGCAAATGCAATAGCAAGTAGGTAAACTCCACAGACAAAAATAGAACTAGGCAGACAGAAATACAGAAAGAGGGCCTGTAAGCTGAATGCAGCAATCTGTATCTTGTAGCAACTGCTGTCTCCTATAGCAACAGCTTCTCTCACAGCAGTCCCACTGTAGACCTTCCAGTTTACTTTGCAGTATCCCACTGTAGATCCTCAAGCTCAACTCACTGTATCCCACTGTAGATCCTCAAGCTCAGCTCACCGTCTCTCACTAGACTTCTTAGACTCTCAGCTATCTGCTGGATTCCTCAAGCTTCACCCACAGCTAACAGCTGTACTTATCTTTAAGCTTTACTTATAGTCAGCCGCCGTAATCCTTCAAGCTTTACTCACAGCTAACCGCTGTATTCCTGGATGAGTCTCCACTGAAGCTTTCCCACTTACTTCACCGTCCCCAGCTAGTGAAGCATCTGATCTGGGACTCCTTCAGAACTTCATCCCTTCCAAACTGGCCTCTGGTAACAGGAGTGGTTGTCCCTCCGGCAACTGCTTCTCTTTTACCCCCGGCAATGAACAGGCTCCCCTCGGGCTGAGCCTTTAACACACATGGTTCTGCCCCAGGCTTTGGGCTTAACCTCTGCTGCTCCTTCTTTGCGGACCCTTGAATTACTGGATAGGTCTCACGTAGACCTAGCAGCCAGTAGGACTCCTGGATAGGCCTCAGGCTTAGGGCTAGCAGCCAGTACCTGTTTGACACACATCTACCCAGGCTGCAGCTCCGGGCAGGAAGAAAACCGATCACCTGACTCCTCCCGAATAAATAGCCTATCCCAGCATGTGCAGCGGCCAAAGAAACTCCTGCTGATTGGTTGAGACAACTTATTTACCCATCACCTGAATTCCCTGTAACCCATCATTCCAGTGCCCAAAGGTATCAGTGCCACCTATTGACAGAAGAGAAAGACTACAAATTGAACTCAGACTTAGGTCAGAAATCAGTGGATCAAACACTACCAATTAGCCAGGTTAATTACCACCTAGCACAACTACATTTATTAGCAGCCCTGTTTAGGACCAGGGTGCTCATTAACCATAATGGCCTGGATTTTTTTGAAGGAAGTAGAGTCTTGTGTGGAAGAAGGTGCTCTGGTCAGATGAGACCAAAATTGAACTTTTTGGCCTAAAAGCAAAGCGCTATGTGTGGCGGAAAACTAACACTGCACATCACCCTGAACACACCATCCCCACCGTGAAACATGGTGGTGGCAACATCATGTTGTGGGGATGCTTTTCTTCAGCAGGGACAGGGCAGCTGTTCAGAGTTGATGGGAAGATGGATGGAGCCAAATACAGGGCAATCTTAGACAAAAACCTGTTATGCCGCGTACACACGGGCGGACTTTACAGCAGACTTTGCCCGGCGGACTGGATTTCGTCGGACAATTCGATCGTGTGTGGGCTCCAGCGGACATTGTTTTCTCAAAAGTTGTACGGACTTAGATTTGAAACATGTTTTAAATCAATCCCTCGAAATCGAGTCCGGTCGAAAAGTCCGCCGTCTGTATGCTAGTTCGACGGACAAAAAGCCACGCTAGGGCAGCTATTGGCTACTGGCTATGAACTTCCTTGTTTTAGTCCGGTCATACGTCATCACGTACGAATTCGACGGACTTTGGTGGATTGTGTGTAGGCAAGTCCGTTCGTACGTCAAAAAGTCCGCCGAGCAAACTCTGCCGTAAAGTCCGCTCGTGTGTACTCGGCATTAGAACTTGCAAAAGACTTGAGACTGGAGCGGAGGTTCACCTTCCAGCAGGACAATGACCCTAAACATACAGCCAGAGCTACAATGGAATGGTTTGGATCAAAGTATATTCATGTGTTAGAATGGCCCAGTCAAAGTCCAGACCTAAATCTAATTGAGAATCTGTGGCAAGACTTGAAAATTGCTGTTCACAGACGCTCTCCATCCAATCTGACAGAGCTTGAGCTATTTTGCAAAGAAGAATGGGCAAACATTTCACTCTCTAGATGTGCAAAGCTGGTAGAGACATCCCCAAAAAGACTTGCAGCTGTAATTGTAGCGAAAAGTGGTTCTACAAAGTATTGACTTAGGGGGGCTGAATAGAAATGTACGCCACACTTTTCAGATATTTATTTGAAAAAAAATTGAAAACCATTTATCATTTTCCTTCCACTTCACAATTATGTTCCACTTTGTGTTGGTCTATTATATAAAATCCCAATAAAATACATTTATGTTTTTGGTTGTAACATGACAAAATGTGGAAAATTTCAAGGCACTGTACATAATCCAATTAAGTCTGGAACAGGGGTTAGCTGTATGAGCTACATGGACAAAGGTGTGAATGTCAAATAGCCAGGGTACACAGCTGTTCAAATGGCATTGAGGGTCCATTCAGATTGCCAGTAAGGACCCACTAGACACAAACTGTCTGCATCCTGCATGCTCATTTGTCCCTAGACCCATGTAACCACTTAATTACATGCAAACTGTGGTTACATGTGAACTGTTGTGGCATTGGTCAACCTGTCATTGATTTGTACAGCCTGCTGGCCGAGGCAGTATGCCATCATACAGTATGTGCAAGCTGCCACAAAAATATGCCGATTCTCTGTGGCTTGGGACCCTTTTTTGTCTGCCTCAATGAGCCCAAAATGTGGGTGATGGGCACAGAGGCACTGGAAAAACTGCTCCTAGCAGAGCTGAAGGTCTTCAGTCCCACCTTTCACATATAATGGCATTTTAACATCATTCCACAACTTGGTGTGTAAAATTCATTTTTACTATTGAGCTCTGTAAGCAAGCTTTTATTTTTAAAGGGAGATAGAGGAAATTGTGTATAAAGCTCAGAGTATGCATAACATACAGTTTATGCAAAATTTATTATTTAGTTGACTGCATTTTTCATCCTTAATATAATAATAAAATATATATATATATATATATATATATATATATATATATATATATATATAAATATATATATATATATAAATATATATATATATATATATATATATATATATATATATATATATATATATATATATATATATATATATATATATATATATATAAATAAACTTAACTTCCCTTTAAAACTTAAAACAGGGATTTTTAACAAGGGGCATGGGAACCAAATGATGGGGGTACAATAGTGGATCATTGAATAGTTGAAAATGAAATTGACACAGGATTCCAGTGGAATCCAGTAACTGGACCTCAATGCCATGTTTTGAGTGAAAAAAACAACAGTGACAATTTCTCTAGTTAACTTGTGTACTTGTGACTTCTTATTTTTATGTAAATCAATATGGTAAAATAATAATGATTTTCTTTCAGCTGTTCCAAGCTATTTATATGTAAAGTAAAACCAATTTAATGACATCTTACTGGTACCTAATAGGAATATAAATGATGATAATTGTGAAAAATAAAAATAGAAACCAGGTTAAGAACCTTTAAAGGGAACGGAGAAAAGGAAAGGGATACGAGAAAAGAAAAGGGGAAAATGGGAAAGTAAAAAAAATGGAAAAAGGAGAAACGGAGAGGAGAGGAGGGAAAGGAAAGGGAAAGAAAAAATTAAGGAAAGGAAAGGCAAAGGGAAAGGGAAGGAAAAGGGGAAAGGAAAAGGAAATAGAAAAGGGAAAGGGAAAAGAAAAAAGGGAAAGGAAAAGGAAAAAGGGAAATAGGGAAAGAAAAAAGGAAAAACGGAAAAGGGAGGAAAAGAAAGGGAAAGGAAACGGAAAAGGGAAAAAGAAAGGGAAGGGAAAGGAAAGGTAAAAGGGAAAGAGAAAAGGAAAGGAAAGCAAAGGTAAGGAAATGAAGGGAAAAGGAAAGAAAAGGGACATTGTACAAAGCCTCAACAAATAAAGGTAATTTGGCTAAGCTGGGTCTTACTGTTGAACAATCTATTTTAATATTTAAGATGGTAACCTCAGTTTGATTGCTCAGTAAGTTCCATGTGGCTTCAGTTATGCAAGACATGCTGGCAATTGTAGTTCCACAGACTCATAGACAATGCCCTTCTGCTAAACAACATAATTTACAGGTGGTTTCACAATGATTACTCTGATATGCTGCATGTTTCTGGTTTGTTAACCATTTCAAATGGGGAAATTGTCAAGCAAGCAAAGCAAAACAAAATGATCAGGGAAAACGTTAGTAAGCGCTGATCTGGAAGCAGAGTAATTCTTCTAAGGTTGCCTGGGCCTGCGCCTCTGCACGGCTCACCTATTACCAGATGCCTGCTGCGCCAGAACAAGTCTTTTGTTTTCCTACAGGAAGGTGGCATTATACTATAATAGCCAGGAATGTTGGGGCCCCGTGCAAGGCATCAGGTCTGCACGGCTGAAGGGTCTATTCAGACAGCAGCAGTTTAATGTGGGTGGTCGGACTACCAGACGCAGCTAGTTGAGGTAAGAAGGGAATTAAGTAACCTATATGAAATTATTTACAGAAACCGGAGTACATGATGGGGGTATTGGGCTACACTAAGCACCCATGCCTTAGGCATTGAACATTCTGTCAAACAATCTTAAATGATTATAGTTAAGCCAGAACATGCTACTGGCCTATAAATAAACGCTTGTATATGAATCATTAGATATTGTATTCATCAAGTGTTCAGCACCATGGCAACTGCAGATCTAAATAGAGGCTAAGATGGCACTGCCCTCGGAGGATAAGACGCTAGGAGGGTTTTGTTCAGCTTTAAAGCCCAACTGAACCTCCAGTTTAAATCAGCTTAATACAATCCAGGTACATCAAAACGAAAAGTGTTCCATGGCTAGCTGTTAGTTTAATTTTTAAAATAGCCACAACCTGAATAGAAAAGCCTGACCTCTACCAGCAGCTGCAGAGTGGGACCCTTGCCCTCTGTGATCTCTCTGCAGATGTCAGAAACTCCCCCTACTTATTCAACCCTGTCCCCCCTCCCCCCGAAAGGTGCCAATTGTGACACCGGAGGGGGAGAGGAGACAAATGAGCGTAAGTTCCACTTTTGGGTGGAACTCCGCTTTAAGTTGGATTTTTAATATAATCTACTCCAACTCAGTGGTGGCCTGCATCTCAAAACTCCCCCCCCTCGCTGTATGCCGGTTCACCGGCACTTACCCCTTCTAGGCGGCAGGCACATCAGGCAGCAGCGGGAATCAGGCAGCGGCGGGCACATCGGACAGTGGCGAGGGATTGGGCATCGGCAGGCACATCGGGCAGCCCCGGGGATCGGGGCGTCGGCGGACATTAGGCTGCGGCAGGCATCAGGCAGCGGCTCCTGTGTCTTCTCCTCGTTTCCGCCATGCGTCTCCTCCCCTCCTCCTAGGTGTCCAATAGGATCACCTGTCCTTTTGGGTATCAGACCTGCTTCCCGATTGGCCGGGAGGAGGATCAGTGTTGCAACAGCGAATATTCATTCGCTGTTGCAACACAACTGGGTGGGCTCCAGATGCAATGCTCTGGGCCCCCGAGCCCACCCTATTTTGAAGCATATTAGAGCCTCTGGCTCTAATCATGTGCTTTAAAAAACACACCCCGCCCATCCCCGCCATAGGAATTCATGCACCCGGCATCTTGGAAGGGGCCGGGTGCATGGATAGGGAGGGCAGCGGCGGTGGATAGGGGAGGCTGCGCCCGTGCGCCCACAATGGACGGACCACCCCTGCTCCAACTCCGTGGAGGGTGTATGAATAAATGGGTTAGCCTCAGGCTTTCTACATATGGGACTATTCATGGGTTCCCTCTACTCACCTTAATTTTCATTGTCACTTTAGAACACAGGTATCAAACTGTTGGTCCTCCGTTACAAGCATGACTCCCACAGGCAGAGGCATGATGGGATTTGTAGTTCAGCAACAGCTGGAGGACAGCAAGTTTGACACCCCTGCTTTAGAACCTTTGCTATGCATGTAGCAGCGTGCCCTTTGACTCCCCCTGCTCAGATAAAGGAGTGGGCTCTTTTAACTAGCTTACCCACAATCCCTTGGGTTCCGGCAAACCCCTAGGCTTCTGGATACACCCAGGGGGTATAAGTTTGTGTTTGAATTCCCTTCCCCTCTCTCCCTATGAGTTGCTTTATGAATAGAATCTTTAGGCATTCCAGTGAATATTTGCCAATGGCTTACATCCCCCTTTTTCAGTCATGGACTCATCCTTGGGGTAAATGCTAACCCACTTTGGCTCTAGAGGTCCCACATGTTGTTGGGGGTCAGTGGGGTGCCACATACAAAATTATATGTACATGTTTCGTCCAATGGGGTCTCTCCTGAGGAAGTCCTAAAGAAATCCGTTAGACAAAATTTATTGAATGGGCAGGTCTTATGATGTCACTTGATACAAGGAAGTTAAGGCAGATCTGCTCTGTTGGAAAAAGTCATGTGCTCATACCTAAGGTGTTGTTTAGTACTACTAATGTTGTTCTAAAATAAAGTACTGTATTGGTTCTATGCTATGGGTATCCCCTTATCTTATGTATATCACTGAGTCTAAAGTGGAGTTGCGTATACCATGGGCCATTGGAAGATGTTAAGATTCTTCAGGGTGGAATTGCTGTGTGGCAGGGAGAAGATTTGGCAAACAGGCATTTGACCAGATACAGTAAGTACTGTATATAATGTCCTACTTTACAGGAGACTTTTGACTGAGATTTTTTGGCCCCTGCCCCTTTTCACTGCCAGAGCCATTTTTGCACACAAGTTTAAAAAAAAATCATTTTATGCCTGAAGATTACATAAAACCCCCAGACAATGACATGATATATTTTTTTGAAAGCAGACACCCTAGAGAATAAAATAATTGTAGTTCCAAATTTTTATGTTCAGTAAAAACAAACTAAAGTGAATTTTAGGGCAAACAAACGCAATACACTACCCAAACTGCGGTTGCACTGAGTAAATAGATATCCAACATGTCAAACACTAAATTTGTGTGCATCCGTGAAATGGCGACAAAATTCAGCGCCCTATATTTTCTATAGGCGACGGTTCGAAAGCACCCATATAGGTCATCAGTTTAGTGCTACAGAGGAGGTCTTGTGCTAGAATTATTGCCCTCACTCTGGTGTGCGCGGCAATATATAACATGTTTATCACAATCAACGTTTTTATGCGTAGGTCCCCCGGACGCATGCGTTTACATTTGTACGTGCATATATATGGGGGGCCTTTATGTGCTTGGGAGTAACTTTTTTGCTTAAAGCGGAGTTCCACAAAAAAATGGAACTTCCGCTTTTCGGAACCCTCCCCCCCTCCGGTGTCACATTTGGCACCTTTCAGGGGGGAGGGGGGTGCAGATACCTGTCTAAGACAGGTATTTGCATCCACTTCCGGCATATACTCACATGGGAGTCTACGCCTCTTCCTGTCCCTCCGCGCTGTCTCCTGGGAAACACACAGGTCCCAGGAGATAGCGGGGACCAATTACGATGCGCAGTAGGGAACCGGGAAGTGGAGCCGCAACGCTTCACTTCCTGATTCCCTCACCTAGGATGGCGGCGGCAGCTGCCGAGAATCGAGCAGGTTATCGGCGTCGGCTGCCGACATCGCTGGACCCTGGGACAGGTAAGTGGCCATTTATTAAAAGTCAGCAGCTGCAGTATTTGTAGCTGCTGGCTTTTAATATTTTTTTTTTTTAGGTGGATTTAGGTGGACTCCCTCTTTAACTTTTTTTTTTTTTTCAACACATAGGGGACAAAAAGTCCCCTGTGATGATTTTTAGGTGACAGGTTCTAAAAGGTCTAAAAGACCCTGCATGTCTCCTCTGGTATTGCAATGGAGATACACAGTATCCCACAGTACACAGAACATCGGAATGCAATCGTTTTAGTAAATATAAACTGCTAAATACCTTTTCTCATCAGCAGTATATAGCAGTCTTGTGACTTCTATCAGTTTCTGCTTAAAGCTTGTAGGAGAAGTTTTCATACTGCACTAAGCTGTTCTATCAGGAATGTCTAGACAGTGCTGATTGGCCCTGTGCTGATCACATGCACTCTCACATGCACTCTCCCAAGAAAAATAACCTCTCTAGCAATATACACCAAACTGAGCATGTGCAGCCTGACTCCAGCAGCTCTGTCTTATCCGGACCTGTTCTGGAGTCAGTAGAAGAAGAGGAGGATCTGTGCATACAGGATCAAATAGCCTTTATAGACAATGTAGAGGATTAACCCCTTAGGTTTCACAGTGAGTATAACAAGCATGTTTTGCTGCATATACACACTGATTCAGACTGATTTTACTGTTGCAGGTTTAGTATCACTTTATATAGGCCAGTAGCATTCACAGAGAGTAAAATACTGTAGATGTACTGTGTTTCCATCTTTGAATTCATGGCAATGTCTGCAGATTCTACGAACTTCTTTTCCAGGCAGAGTCTAGTTTGTATTTTAGCTGCACGTTCCCATTTACTCAGGACCCAGGATGCAGCCTCTGTCTCTCACTAAGTGATTTTCTTTTTTCTATATAAAACCATTATCGGAGCAATTCGTAGCCAAGACATTACAAACCCAGAATGATTTTCCAGATGCTTAATGGTAATTCTCCTCTTTATGCGTTTTACTGGAAAAACTATCTATTCACAGTTTACTAACACCGAGATAAACACCATGTTTGGGAAGAGTCTGGAGACAGTAAGTTCAGCTAATAATAAAAAGCAGCTTCTCAGCGACTGGGCGTATCACGGAAAAAAGATTACGTAAGAGGGGTTCAAGGGTAAGTCCCGCCAATTTTTTTTAATAGTTCATGGACAGAGTTGGGAAGGGTTAAAACCAAATTTTCGTTTTTTACTGCTTTCTGGGGCATGGGCGAATGCTGGGCGCTAAAAACAGACAGTTGAGCTGCAGTTTTACAGCTCCCCAATGCCACGTCTGAAGCCTACAATACAGCTGGAGGGGGCTATTCACAATGCATTGTGACCACGGCAAATTTAATCTGTTGAGTTGACAGGTGGCACTGCCTACTATCTCTATATCTCGTATAGTCATAAGCGCCATCTAGTAACCATAATGTGTTTTTTTGAAATATTGAAAAAAAAATACCACAATATGGCCACTACATAGCGGCTAAAATCATATTGATTTCTATATCACACAAGATATGAGCAGTTTTGTTGGGGCTGTGCGGATGTGTGTCACATTCATGCAGCAAAGTCGTTATACATAGACCCCTTGGTGTGCACCAAAGTAGGAGGGGGCGGAGACAAGACCAGTCCCCCTGTACAAGAAGAGAGAGCAGCAGTGATCGGTCTGTATTACAGGAAGCTCCTACACAGAGGGAAAGTTCTATGCTGGATTACTGCACAGATCTGGAAGAAATACATAAAGCACACCAAGATTCAGATAAGAATTCACAGGTTCATTCCGGAGTCACTGCTTTGTGTGTCCATTCACACACGGAGCATGGCTCAGCCCCGCCCTCACTCTTTCCTCATTGCCTCACTGGCTGCTGTCTCAGCCAATGAGGAGGAAGAGACCCCGGTGAGCGGCTGCTCTCATGCACATCGCTGGATTGAGATGGGGCTCAGGTAAGTATTAGGGGGGCTGCTGCACACAGGACATTTTTTTACCTACATGCATAGACTGCATGAAGGTAAAAAAACCTTGAGCCTTTACAACCACTTTAAGATATATCAATAATATACTGTATATGTACAGACCACAATACAGAGGGGACTGAATTACTAAAATAATTGTGTGGGTGTTCACTGATCTTCCAATCATATAATAGAAAATAATCTTTTTGGCTGAATACATTTTCCCTTACACCCGATTGGGCAGTTAAATAAAAGATAGCTTCACCCTATTTACCAAGCTAAAAGGCATTCTAAAAGTCACTTAGCTATGTGTAATGCCTCTATGCCTCTAGCAAATCAATCCAAATGTCTGCTTCAGTGGCAGCTGGTGGTTTTGTGTTTAGGGGGGGCGGCAAACAGCCACCCCCCGCGGCACCTCAAACCCCACCCCCCGCTGTCTGCCAGTCCACCGGCACTTACCCCATCTGAGGCAGGGATCGGCAGCACATCGGGGATCGACGGGCACACAGCATCAGGGATCGGTGGGCACACAGCGCCGGGGATCGATGGGCACACAGCATTAGGGATCGGCGGGCACACAGCGACGGGGATCGATGGGCAGGGGATGAGGCTGCGGTGGGCATCTGGCAGCGTCTCCTGTGTCTTCTTCACTTATGAGATCACGACGGCTTCCACCGTGTGTCTCCTCCCCTCCTCCTAGGCATCCAATAGGATCGCGTGACCTTTCAGCCAATTGGGAAATGAGTGTCAGACCCACACTTCCTGATTGGCAGAGAGGCAATTCATATTCTTTTGCTTTTCTAACACACCTGGGTGGGCGTCCCGAGTCCACCCTATTTTGAAGCCTATTAGAGCCTATGGCTCTAATCAGGTGCTTCAAAAAACACCCCCGCCACTGTAATTCAGGCACCCAGTGTGGGCCGGACACATGAATAGGGGGTGGCCGCAGCGGCTGTGGATAGATTCATGCTATGCAGAAAATGAAAATTATAAGTAAAACAGTACAAATTTATTACAAAAGATAAATGACATTATACAACATGCGTAAAACGTAACATTTTTTGATACTTATGTACTATATGATGGGGTACTGTTTTTTCTCCCCCTTGTTTTTGTAATTTTAATGCTTGGATACCTTTCCTATACAAATGAATACTACATTTGATTATTTTGATCCTAGGTTCACTGCGGTCCATCTGTCCAGCCAGGCACCCCCCCCCCCCCTCCCTATATCTGGGGATGTAACTTTGAAGTATGAGAGGCCTCTATGGCTCCATCCATGGCGAAGTTACACCTCAACATTAGTGGCCATCTGTATTTCATGTAGGTCTGTGAAAGAATGTTTGCTTTGCAAAATTCAATCTACAAACGTTAAAGTGATAGGTATGTGTATTTTGATATATTGGTCAACTCTACTGAGTGCTCCTTTACTATGTGCATTATTTTCTTTTGTGCATTAGTTCATTACATTACCCTTTTACTTTTATTATTGTGTTTCACATTTAGATCTGTGCTGGTCTGTCATCTGTGAGGGCTCTGCCCCCCCCCCCCCTTTTGGGAGGTGTCCCTCAGACACGGGAGGGCTTCACATGGACATGATTCATTTCCATCTTGTTTTGGCGCCCGCCCGACACCTTTTCAGGTGTTCCTGTCTCCTTTTTCTATGTTGAGTGTATGATCTCCATGGTTTGAAACATTTAACACATGAGGTCAGTACTAATACTAATATTTACGTCTTTCTATTTGATATTTATTTACAATGATTCAGTTGATGAGTCTATTAAATATAGGATATTTTGGAATTCTATGTGTAATGTCTATATTAATATTGTAGTTTGTCTGTATTGGATTTACCTGTCACCTTGACAGTTGGTTTTGGCCTCTTCCATTTATCTATTTTCTTGGACTGTTTTTTGTCATCATGTGTTTTAGTTTTACTCATGTTGTATAATGTCATTTATCTTTTGTAATAAATTTGTACTGTTTTACATATAAAATTTTTTATTTTCTGAGTGTTCATAGTCCTTTAAAGTCCCACTTTTGAGGAAATTTGTTTTTACATATTGTATTGGGGATGTGGACCTGAACCTCCTTCTCTTTCAATCAGTTTGTCAAATATCCTTTGTCTATATTGATTTTCATTACAGTGTCATTTTTCCATTAATAGAAACTACTGAGAAAATATATGCATCTCCTTCTCAATACCCCTAAGGAAAGGTTGTGGACCCGAAACGCGTCAGTTGGAACGGAGAACGCATACCTCAGACGTTTGTTAAACACCAAGATGTTCATATAATGAGCCGTTTTATGTACTGTATATGTTTTCTTTCATATTTTTGTGCCAAATAATTTTAACATGTTGAAATAAAAAAAATATAATATAATATATATATATATATGATTCTTGGCGTACTGTCTGCCTACAAAGTCCCAAATCCTAGTAGGGGATGTTTTTTTCCGATATATAATCAGGATGTTGGCAAACAGACACCTGACTGTGCATTGGTGGAAACACTTGTATGCCATTTTTTGGACAATGTGATACCAGAATTGCAATGGAACTGCCGTATTTGGCTTATTTTTGCAACTAAGAGACTCTGTGTGATTACATACGGAAGTCATGTGGTAGTTACAGTCCAGCTTCTGTGTAGAGTGGGTTAAGAGTAGGGCTGCACCGATACCATTTTTTTTACAAGTACGAGTACCGATACTTTTATTTAGTACTCGCGGTTACCAATTACGGATACCTACCGCAACTGTTTTGTTTTCAATTCAGCTGTCAGCAATGGTACAAAGCATTGAAAAGTTATTTACAAATGAAATAGATTTTTTTTTTATTTTGCGCTTTTTCAATGTGAAATGTGTAAATATATGTTAATATATATGTGTAAAAATATTCACTAACAAAGCAAACAAAAAAAGTTTTAATTGTTTATTGTTTATAAAATAGATGTGAACAAAAAAAAGCAGGAAAATAATTAAATGGAGGAGAAAAGGGAGTTATTTAAGGCTGATTAGAGTAAATTAAGGGTTTATATGGGCTTAAACAGAGGAACATTTGTTCATCCCTTTGATCTGCAGATGAAGAAACAGAAAGATTCAAAAAGAAACAATGTTTCTTTTTATTTTACTGTTTCAGCGGCTGAGCAATGTTGTTAATAAACATTGCCGGCTGCTTTTTTTTTTTTTGACAGCTCCAATTACTGGACTTCTTTAACACTTCAGCTTTCAACAGGAGAGACCCACTGACAGTTCAAAGAACCCAGACTGAAAGTATCGGTTTCAGGTATCGGTGCATTTGCACGAGTACCGATGCTTGTGCAAATACTTGGTATCGGTACCGATACTAGTATCGGTGCAACCCTGGTTACGAGGCATGGTGGGTGCAATGCAAGGTAGATTAATGGGCCCCAGACACTTCTTGAATGCAAAGAGATTTATTGTCTCATAAACAGAACTGTGAGGGAGATATTTAGGGCCAGGACACCCTTTAGTAGTTGCAATGTTAATTTAGCAGACTTGGAGACTTCTATAGGTAGACAGCCACGCAGGGAAAGGCACCCAGCAAGACACCACATCTGCATGAGTTGGACTGCTGTCTCCTATGTCAACAATCTTAAAACAGTTCCTAACAAAGGTTGTAATGAACTTGTTCACTTCTTCTACAATCTCCTACTGTAGATCCTCACTCAACTGAGCTCCCAGTCTTTCACTAGACTTGCTGATCCACTGCCACTGATCCCCTGAGCTCTTCCAATCTTCTCATTCAGTATCTTCCTCAAGAGTCATCCCCGCGTCCTTGCTGGGTCCCTAGCTTTGTACTCACAGATACTCCTCAAGCGTCATCCCACTATCCTGCTTGGTCCCTGGCTTGGCACATAATATTGCTCTGCAAGCGTCACCTCAACTGGCTGGGTCCTTGGCTTGACATCTACTGAAGTTTCTCAATTCTTCACTGTCCCCAGAGAATACTGGTCTGGTACTTGCTTCAGCTACTCACAGTGGACTCTGGTAGTAAGGTGGACGGTCCCCTAGTGGCAACAGCTTCCCCATTACCTCCGACCACGACAGGTTCTCCGGCCGGCAGAACTGTAACTTCTGGTTGGACTGCAAGCCGCAATCCCATTCCTACGCTGCTCTCTTGCTTCTGAATAGGCCCTCAGATAGCCTAGCAGCCAAATGTCCCCGGGATAGGCGTCAGGCTCCGGCCTAGCAGCCCAGGGCAGCACAACACACGTCCACCCAGACAGCCATCCAGGTGACACAAAATCCCTAACAACTGACCTCGCCCAAATAAATAGGCTTTCCCAGCAGGTCAAGAGACCCAAGAAAATCCCTGCCAATTGGCTGAGACACCCCATTCATTCCTAATCTGTCCTTGCAATGCCCTTGTCTTATCTA
Organism: Lithobates clamitans; assembly: GCA_037952925.1. Lineage (NCBI taxonomy): Eukaryota > Metazoa > Chordata > Amphibia > Anura > Ranidae > Lithobates > Lithobates clamitans. Next base: position 1,577,869 of record JBBGZY010000315.1, read on the forward strand.
ATGCCACCACCACCAATACCCGGCCACCTAGTGATAGAAGAGAGAAATGCAGCAATTCCAGAATTGGGGTAAAATCAACTGACCTCCTATCAATTGGCCAAGGCAACTATCACTTTTCAAATAAATTTACTAGCAACCCTGCCTAAACATCAGGGTGCTACAATTAGATGGCAAGGAATACTTAGGGGCTTATCTATCCAGTCTGGTGATCCATCCTCTGGTGATCCAGTCTGATGATCCATCCTCTGGGATTGGCTAGTGGAAGAATCATTCCAAATAAGGTAGCTTAAACCTTTGCTCTCCTATATGTATTTAAAGTGTAGATTTAGTTGTTTCTTGGAGTTTAGCTTTAAGTAAAAAAAAAAAAAAAATCGAAATAAAAAAAAAAAATTGAGAAATAACAAGAGAACCGATTTACAGTCTGAAGAATTCAGGCACCACCCTGGGAGGTGGCTGTCTGCAGCTGGGGGCATATCACTGACATCAGACCTACGGCCAGCCTTCTGGTAGCGTGCCAAGTGAAAGCTGCTTCCCCTGTCCCCACCGAGAAAGGATACAAGCCAGACCACAGGGATATAATGGGAATAGGAGTTACATTCAGCTTTGTAAACGCACTTACATAACCTCCACATCTTGAAAATGTAAAAACCGCGGGAGGATTTTCCACTGCTCTCATATGTTTACTTTCATTGTCGTTTTCCTTAATTGTTCCCAGGAATGTGAATGGAGCAATATTTCAGAGACTGCAGCCAATCAGTTTATTAGATGGCGCAGAATACTTAGGGGCTTATCTATCAAAAGTGCCCAAACAGGACAATATTTAATTTGCTACAGCTCTGTTTATGAAAAACTTCCATGATTTTTTTTTTATTAAACACAGTTTTCATCTTTTTTATTCTATTTTGTATCTCGGTCCTGCTGATTTTCTCTGTCCTCTTCTAGCTACTTACTGTCTACATGTCAGCTATGTATCATTGGTTGGCATCAGGGCCCACAAGCTTCAAGCCATGGGCGTAGCATAAGGGGTTGCAGGGGTCACAATCGCAACCCCATCCCTAGCTCCAGGGAGCCCCTGCAGCCTCCCTGTCATATTATCATATCCTCCACAAAATCCAGCTCCAATCTGCCCTACGCTCCAATACTGGGCTTCTACTTTGCCTTCCACAGTCCACATCCCTCTGTTCCCATTGGCTGGGGAGAAGCTGTGAGCCATTTCCTGAATGGAGAGGAGCACGAGGTGAAAACAGCCCAGGATGGGGAAGTGTCTGTGCTGTGTGCTGGCAACATGGAATGGTAACCAAGCTCAGCGAGGCAAGAGGAGGAGAGTCCCGTCCTTTAGCCAAGATGGGATGTCACTGGTGAGGAATGACACTGCTCAGTGTCTCGTAGTCACCAGCTGGGATTCGGAGTTCTCTGTACCCCCCCCACCCGGGGATGTCTACTTACCCTACTTACCTGATGACTGGGGAAAAGACACACACATTCAGGGGGTGTCCTTCCCAACACTGACAGAGAAACCTTCAAAAATTGCTAAAACAAATGCCTTAACACCTCCTCGGGGGGGGGGGGCCTGAAGGGCTGCAGGCTCCAGATTTTGTGTCACATGGCTTTGCCCTCCCAGATCTAAGTTGCCCCCCCCCAAAGCCCCCTGACCACCCCCTCCGCCCTGGCTGCTGAGCTCCTTTCCCATTACAGCACTCTATACTGTTCCTCCTCCGCAGGGCTGAAATCACGTTCCTTTACAACACAGCCAGTTAGCCATGATCTGTACAGGGTGTATCTGCCTACTGCAACTACACTGCTGTTCTGACCAGAGAATTTCACAGGTCAGAAGGGCAACATAAAAGCCAGATACACCCTGTGAAGACTGACAAACTGTATATAAAAGAATGGGATTTCAGCCCTGTGTAGTGTGGGGGTGGGGGAGCTGTATACAGTGCTGGAATGGGAAAGGAGCTCTGCCAAGTGACCTGCCAGGGGTCCCTGTCCTCTGCGTCTCCAGCGGTAATCCCTTTCCTCTGATGTAAAGAGGAACTCTGGGAACTCAAAACTCTTAAGCCACTTTGAGTATCTTGGCATGCGGTGGATGTATCTGCACGCACGTTGGAAGTAGTGGGGAGGGGGCCCAGGTCAACTTGTGAGGATGTTGGACGAGAAGGCCTGGCTGGCAGTCTCCGCTCTAATTCATCCCAAAAGTATTCTATCGAATTAAGGTCAGGACTTTGTGCAGGCCAGTCAAGTTCCTCCACCCCAAACTCACTAATCCATGTCTTTATGGACCTTGCTTTGTGCACTGGTCCAAATCATTTGGTGGAGGGGGGGATTATGGTGTGGGGTTGTTTTTCAGGGGTTGGGCTTGGCCCCTTAGTTCCAGTGAAGGGAACTCTTATGCCCCGTACACATGGTCGGATTTTCCGTCAGAAAATGTTCGATGGGAGCTTGTCAGAAATTCCGTCCTGAAATTCCAACCCTGTGTAGGCTCCATCGGACATTTTCCATCGGAGTTTCTGTCACACAAAATTTAAGATCTGGATCTCAAATTTTCCGACAACAAAATCCGGTCATAAATTCCGATCATGTGTACACAATTCCGATGCACAAATTTTCACGCAGAAGAGCCGCACTGGCTATTGAACTTAATTTTTCTCGGCTCGTCGTACGTGTTGTTAGTCACCGTGTTCTTGACGTTCAGAATTTCCAACAAGATTTGTGTGACCGCGTGTATGCAAGACAAGTTTGAGCCAACATCCGTTGGAAAAAATCCATGGATTTTGTTGTCGGAATGTCCGATGGTGTGTACGGGGCATACAGGCGTCAGCATACCAAGACATTTTAGACAATTTCATGCTCGCAACTTTGTGGGAACAGTTTGTGGACAGCCCCTTCCTGTTCCAACAAGACTGTGCACCAGTGCACAAAGCAAGGTCCATAAAAACATGTATGAGCAAGTTTGGGGTGGAGTTTGACTGGCCTGCAAAGAGTCCTGACCTCAACCCGATAGAACATCTTTGGGATGAATTAGAGCAGAGACTGCGAGCAAGGCCTGCAGAGTTGAAGCTGTTATAGCTGCAAAGGGTGGGCAAACTCAATATTGAACCCTACGGACTGAGACTGGGATGCCATTAAAGTTTATGTGCGTGTAAAGGCAGGTGTCCCAATACTTTTGGTAACATAGGGTATTTCACATAAAACAGCTCCTTCTCCCCCAGTGCATGCAAGGGGTAAACTCTGCAAAGAATAGTTGAGACAAATGAGCAGATAATATTCCACATATATCTCGCTGATCATCATTTTTGGAACAGCCATTTATTTTTAACAGAGCTAAACCGCATACAGATCTTTGGCACATCACAATACAAGATGATTAAACAATACGGTACCTCAGCGCAAATAGGAAATTTGACTGAAAGTACTTTTTACCACAATAACACTTATGTCAGCTACAAATATAAACAGTTCTGCGCTATTGCTTTTCCATAGATTGATGAAAAGCAGAGCAATTCTTAACGGATCCTTATGTGCTAAACAATTACCCAATTATTTGAACGATTTACTTCACAAATAATTATTCTTTCGAGAATTGGATTTTTTTTTAGTTCTAGTTAGAAGGTTCAAGGGGTGTTCTCATTAAAGAGATCGTTTGTTTTTTTTTTGATACATATATAACAGCTTGCGTAACTATGGATAAATTTGTTGAGTATAGGCTCAATTAGAAACACCTAAACCTAGGCATAAAAAAGTACCATAATCCAAAATGATATAGGGAAACAATACAATTACAATTCTTAGATAAAAAAATCTATTTATTACATATAAAAAGGAGAAAAAAGACATACAAACATAACAATAAAATGATTGCATAAACAATTTACAAATACTCGAAGGTTTCCCCTAGAGGTATCTGTTGGTGGAGTGTTTCCCAAAGCTTGTGTAACTAATCTGAAAGGAGAAGTAGGGCCAAAACTCTTTGGCCCAGATTCCGCAGACGACGTTCTAAAGTCTAAATAATATAACCTGTACAACGAATACAATAGTAATGGGCAACATGTTGGCTAAGTGGTTAGCACTGTCTTCCGCCTAGCAGCACTGGTGTCGTTGGTTCAAATCCCAACCACGGCACTACCTGGCTGGAATTTGTGTGTTCTCCCTGGGCCTGTGTGGGGTTTCCTCCCACATTCCAAAGACATGCTGGAGGGTAAATTGGCCCTAATATATGAATGAGGAAAGCCAGCCATACATGGGTTGAATTCCGAAAGAATTTTCTTACAAAAATCGGAACTAAGCATTTTCTTTTGAATTTCGCACCATTAGTGGGCCGCAGCAGATTATTGTGCGGCGATCGAATTTGAGTGATCGGGCATGTTGGAAGTTTTTGGAAAAACAAACACATTTCTAATCAATGATGGGAGAATCGTGCGAGAAATATAATCAAATAATGTCCATGAGCTGTGACCTGGAAAAATAAGAAGATTCCCGACCATGAAAATTCTTTTCTGTAGCAACATGAGGTGATTTTGAAGGCTTGGTTGGTCGAATTTCAAAATCTATGGTGGCATCATCAGGTCACAAAACGCACAAAATTTCCGATTTTTGAAAGAAAATTAATTCGGAATTCGCCCAATGTATGGCCGGCTTTAGAGACTTTAGATTGTAAGCTCCTTGAGGGCAGGGACTGAAGTGAATGTACAGTATATATGTGTAAATTGATGGAGCTATATAAGTACCAGTAAAAAATGTAATAAATAAAAAAGTGTGAGTTTCCATTTTTCATGTCATGAGATGTTTGCACTATAGTTTATCAAGCGCATTGTTCAGTAAAAAAAAGTTAAATGGCAATATATAACACAGTTTTTTGGTAAAATATAAAAGATGAGGTTGAGGTGAGTAAATAGATACCCAACATGTCAAGCCTGAAAACTGACAACAAACTTTGGTACCCTATATTTTCCATAGGTGACACTTTAAAAGCCCCTACACGTCATCACTTTAAAGTAAACTGTGAATATTGACCCTAGAATTATTGTTGCCACTTTGGCGTGCATTGTGATATGTAACATGTGTAGCGCAGGCAACGATTTTATACATAGGCTTTCTGCGTGGGTTTTTTTTCACTAAGGGCCCTTTCACACTGGGGCGGGGGCGGCATCGGCGGTAAAGCGCCGCTATTGTAAGCGGCACTTTATCGTCGTATTCGGCCGCTAGCGGCTGAGAAAGGGTGGAAAACCACCGCAAAGCGCCTCTGCAGAGGCGCTTTGCCGGCGGTATAGCCACACTGTCCCATTGATTTCAATGTGCAGGAGCGGTGAAGGAGCGGTATACACTCCGCTCCTTCCCCGCTCCGAAGATGCTGCTAGCAGGACTTTTTTTCCCGTCTTGCTAGCGCACCGCTCCAGTGTGAAAGCCCCGAGGGCTTACATACTGGAGAGACAGCAGCGGCACTTTCGGGTCGGTTTTCAGGCGCTATTATTAGCGCAATAGCGCCTGCAAACCGCTCCAGTGTGAAAGGGCCCTAAAAGTTAATTCATATCACACAGGGGACAAAAAGTTGTCCTGTAGCAGCTGGGAGTGTGTGTAAACCTGCCCCACCCCTTCCCACCCCTTGTTACATTGTATCTCTTGCTACAGAGACCTACATATTCCCTATGCTCCTCAACTTCCTATGTATTCCCTATGCTCCTCATCTCCCTATGTATTCCCTATGCTCCTCAACTCTCTATGTATTCCCTATGCTCCTCATCTCCCTATGTATTCCCTATGCTCCTCAACTCTCTATGTATTCCCTATGCTCCTCAACTCTCTATGTATTCCCTATGCTCCTCATTTCTCTATGTATTCCCTATGCTCCTCAACTTCCTATGTATTCCCTATGCTCCTCATCTCCCTATGTATTCCCTATGCTCCTCAACTCTCTATGTATTCCCTATGCTCCTCAACTCCCTATGTATTACCTATGCTCCTCATCTCCCTATGTATTCCCTATGCTCCTCATCTCCCTATGTATTCCCTATGCTCCTCAACTCCCTATGTATTCCCTATGCTCCTCATCTCCCTATGTATTCCCTATGCTCCTCAACTCCCTATGTATTCCCTATGCTCCTCATCTCCCTATATATCCCATATGCTCCTCAACTCCCTATGTATTCCCTATGCTCCTCATCTCCCTATGCTCCTCATCTCCCTATGTATTCCCTATGCTCCTCAACTCCCTATGCTCCTCATCTCCCTATGCATTCCCTATGCTCCTCATCTCCCTATGTATTCCCTATGCTCCTCAACTTCATCTAGTGGCCATAATGCAATATTTTATTACTGCCCATAATAAAAGGTCATTTGTTCAGAAAAGAAAATAGCCTAAAGCCTCATACACACGATACGATTGTTGGCAGGGGATTGTCTGTTGACAGACTGTTGTCCTTAAATCTTACCGTTAGTACGCCCCTTTTGACAATTGTTGTCCAACTTTCGGCCAACAAATGTTAGATGACAGGCTAGTAAATTTTCAGCAGACAATGGTCTGTTTTGATTTTCGTAGGGTCAGTACACAAGTCCGTCACACAAAAGTCGAAAGTACAAACACACATGCTCAGAATGCTCACCAAACACGAAATTAGCAGAAGGGGCCCAAAGGGTGGCGCTCAAGAGCTGAAATTCCTCGTAGCATACCTCCCAACTTTTTGAGATGGGAATGAGGGACACCCATCAGCAAAAGTAGGCAGGCATAGGACACACCCCTTGCCACGCCCCCTTAAAGGAGAATTGTGCAAAAAAACAAGGATTGGTTAAACCCACAAGTTCTTTTTTTTACCACTACTATTCCTTTATATTGGCTTTTGGAATTTACAAATGCAGCAATTTAGAAATCAGATGAAAGGTTTAGCGCTGGAAAACACTTTTTGATAGATAAAAAGTGCATTTTATATACAACTATATAGATCAGACCAAAATATGGGACAAATGAGGAGGAATGAGGGACAGAGGGACATTGCTCCAAATCAGGGACAGACCCTCAAAATCAGGGACAGTTGGGAGCTATGCTCGTAGTACGTCACTACATTCGTGTTTATTGCACGACAATTGTGTACCATTAGTATGCAAAACAAGATCCTGGCACACGCCCTTAAGACAAAAATTAGACGCTCGGTTGGCTAACAATCGTACCGTGTGTACGAGGCTTAAAGAACATTCTTTATTTGTCCATTTTGCACAGAATTAATGTGCATGCAAACTCAGAGGCGGCTCTCTAATTAGGCAAATTAGGCCTTTGCCTAAGGCCTCGCAATCCAAGGGGCCTCGCAAAAGCCTAATTTGCCCGTAGCTTAACCTCCCCAGGATAGTCCTGGCGAATCAGAGTCCCTGAATGCCCGTGGGGTGTCTTGGTTCCCACGAGCAACGCTTCGTATGGCAGCCGCAAAGTGGCATCTCTCCCCGGCTGACACACACATACGGAGCTCTGCGTGCTGACCCCGCCCCCTCCTCCTCCTGCTGTGATGTTTTCCTGGACACAGAGGAGGAGGTGGGGAGGAAGCACGGCCATGCACAGGGGCGGGGATGCAATTGCCCCCTAGGCTGCTCTAATGTCCTGCACAAAGGCTGCTGAGCTGGCCGAGGGCGGCTGCTCGGGTGGAGGGCACGGCCGGATTCAGTACTGCAAGCCAGCGATGAGTTCTGTCACAGGGCTGACAGTCTGTGTTAGCCCCGCCCCTCCCTCCTGCACACGAAGCTCTGGCAGAGGCTGGATGGATCTTTTTTCAGTTTGCTTGCCCCCCCCCCCAAAAAAAATGTTGAGCACCAGTGTGAGCCCAAAGGCTTGCACTCTTAGCAGGCACTGCCACTCCACTGAAGTGATCAATGATTAGGTCGCTTTTCAGAGGCATTTGACAGGCAGTGAGGAGGTGATGTCTAATTTCCTCCCTGCCTATTTTAACCTCCTCAATGCCAGTCCCTCCAGGTAATTCACTTTGTACTCCACCTTATTTCCATTACTCTCTGTAGGTATTAGATGTTCTCTCACCTTATTGTTTGCACATCTAATGCCCTGTACGCACAGTCGGACTTTGTTCGGACATTCCGACAACAAAATCCTAGGATTTTTTCCGACGGATGTTGGCTCAAACTTGTCTTGCATACACACGGTCACACAAAGTTGTCGGAAAATCCGATCGTTCTGAACGCGGTGACGTAAAACACGTACGTCGGGACTATAAACGGGGCAGTAGCCAATAGCTTTCATCTCTTTATTTATTCTGAGCATGCGTGGCACTTTGTCCGTCGGATTTGTGTACACACGATCGGAATTTCCGACAACGGATTTTGTTGTCGGAAAATTTTATATCCTGCTCTCAAACTTTGTGTGTCGGAAAATCCGATGGAAAATGTCCGATGGAGCCCACACACGGTCGGAATTTCCGACAAACCCGCTCCAATCGGACATTTTCCATCGGAAAATCCGACCGTGTGTACGGGGCATAATACATAATGAGAGTTCTGGAAATAAGGTGGAGTTCAAAGTGAATTTCTACACCTAGGTGGAGCCCCCCTTTCAGAAGATTTGAGGATAATATTAAACTCAGAGACTGGTGGACATAAGCCACCATAGACAGACTGAAATTTCTGCTGAACTGGCAGAATTTCAATCTATCAATGTGCAGACTGGTTATACAGAATCTGATCTATCAATTGACTTCAGTACAATCAGCGTGTCCTGTTTTTTTTTTTTCTTTTTGTCGATCACTGCTGGCTGCTATAGCTGCCGGCAGTGATCACTGTATTCTGATGGCTGAGAAACGTTCACCTCAGAGCACACACCGACACGTGGCTCTTACGGAAGCTTGGTAAATCAAATGCCGGGCTTCCCTAGCATTACACCTGTGTGTCTGTGACCAAGTCTGGGCACAAGCCAGCACAGGCTCCTGGAAACGCAGGAGGGTGGCCAGTGAGAGGAAATCTGGGATAGGACATTACTTGCATCATATCCCTACTCTACTGCCGCACCAGGCCCACAATGTCCTTAATCTGGTCCCGGGGGGCCAGTGCACAGGCCTGTGCCTGCACATGCACAGCACTGCCCACACAGAGAGAGTGACCACTTCACATTGCCCGCACAGAGAGAGAGACTGCGCAACATTGCTTCCAGAGAGAAACTGCAATGTGGAGAGATTTCTCTCTCTCGCTCCCTGTGCAGGCAATGTGGAGCAGATGGATGGTGAGCTGATTCGGTGGTTCAATGGGCCACTTGACTAGACTTGCCCCCCAGGCCTAAGGCTGCCAGCCCTCCCCTGGCCATGCAGCTCTGCGGGACAGCGCTGATCTGAGGTCTTTATTAATGGGCTAAAAGTGAGACTTGCGAGGGGGGGGATAAACATACAGTACACTTGGAGTGGTTTGGGGGAGAGGATATATGGACACTTTGGGATTGTAGAAGACTTGGTGCTACAAGGGGGATGGATATGAAATCCATCCCCCTCACCCCCCAGCACAAGTCTTTCCCCCTCCCAAAGAACCCCCTATCACATATCATTTCCCCCCCAATCAAATAGATGCTGTATGTGGCTGTAGTGTTTGGTGGCTGCTGCAGCAATGTGAGAGTTTGCTTGTTATTACCTATCTCTGACTGTCTCCTGTTTTTATCTCTGCAATCTCTGACTGCTTCCTGTTTTTATCTCTGCAATCTCTGACTGCTTCCTGTTTTTATCTCTGCAATCTCTGACTGTCTCCTGTTTTTATCTCTGCAATCACTGACCATCTCCTGTTGCTATCTCTGCAATCTCTGACCGTCTCCTGTTTTTATGTCTGCAATCTCTGACCGTCTCCTGTTTTTATGTCTGCAATCTCTGACCGTCTCCTGTTTTTATGTCTGCAGTCTCTGACCATCTCCTGTATCATGTCTGCAGTCTCTGACCATCTCCTGTATCATGTCTGCAGTCTCTGACCATCTCCTGTATCATGTCTGCAGTCTCTGACCATCTCCTGTATCATGTCTGCAGTCTCTGACCATCTCTTGTATCATGTCTTCAGTCTCTGACCATCTCTTGTATCATGTCCGCAGTCTCTGACCATCTATTGTATCATGTCTTCAGTCTCTGACCATCTCTTGTATCATGTCTTCAGTCTCTGACCATCTCTTGTATCATGCCTGCAGTCTCTGACCATCTCCTGTGTCATGTCCGCAGTCTCTGACCATCTATTGTATCATGTCTTCAGTCTCTGACCATCTATTGTATCATGTCCGCAGTCTCTAACCATCTATTGTATCCTTTCTGCAGTCTCTGACCATCTCTTGTATCATGTCTTCAGTCTCTGACCATCTCTTGTATCATGTCCGCAGTTCGATCATCTATTGTATAATTTCCGCAGTCTCTGACCATCTCTTGTATCATGCCTGCAGTCTCTGACCATCTCTTGTATCATGTCTTCAGTCTCTAACTATCTCTTGTATCATGCCCGCAGTTTCTGACCATCTATTGTATAATTTCTGCAGTCTCTGACTATCTCTTGTATCATGTCTGCACAGACCTTTTTCTGTATCATATCTGCACAGCCTCTGACTATCTTCTTTATTGTGTCTGCAGTCTCCAGGGGGGGGTTACAGAGGAGTCAAGAGCTGGAGCACTGCTAGGAGGGGGGTCACAAGAGGAGTTGGACTTGTGTGGAGTGCGTAGAGGATAATATAGGATGAAACTAGAGCCACCAAGCTGGAGCCCAGAGAGGACCGTCTGGCTGAGCCCTGTACGGTGCACCTGAGATGAGGTCAGTGACAGTGTTGCAAGGATAGTCTGATGGGGGTCAGTGATGTAAGGGGGAGTGAATACAGTAAGGTAAGGGGGCACTGATATAAAGGTTCCCCCTTATATTAGTACCCCCCCCCTTTTACCTTAGTGTATTCACTCTGCGGGTGGTCTGTGGTCACCAGCGTATTCCCCACATTGGAGTTCTCATTTTAAATGCAAGTTGGAACTCCACGGACCCTGATAAAAAGGGGAACTCTGATGTAAATGGGAATGCTGTACACTCTGATATAAGGTGATCTCTGGTCACCAGAGCCCCCCTTACTTTAGAGTTCCCCCTTACTCCAGTCTGCAGCATTTCCCCTTGCACTGTAAGGGGGAATCTTGCAGACTCTGATGTAAGGGGGAACTCTGTGCTGGGTTATATTAACCTGAGCTTTATGTGAATGAAGAAATATGATTTTTGACTTTTATTTTACTAATACTACTACACATTACTAGTAGCAGCTGCACAAATTGTATTTATATTTGTGTGCATGTAATATATATATGTTTAATGATAATTTGCTAGAGAAAATTCTAGAAACTGTGACATTATAGTTCATAGTGTTTAAGGCTTTTAATATATACAATTTATACAGTTCATTATTATCGCTTTAATTATTTTTCCCATTATGGGCGTGAGTGGGGCCTCATGTCTAGGTTTTGCCTAAGGTCTCACAAAGCCTAGAGCCGCCTCTGTGCAAACTTGCAGGGTGAATGGCTATGCAAATGTGTTTATTTTTTTATTTCAGGTATTTATATAGCGCTAACAATTTACGCAGTGCTTTACATCTATATTGGACATGCACATCATAGGCCTTTTGTGTATATTATTGTCAAATTTTATTGATTTCTGTACCAATGTCTTCTCTGAATAAATAGAAAAATGAAGAAATCTTACATCTTTTGTAAATGTATGGGTTTCTATCACTAGGCCGCATCCACGGCACACTATCCTGAAATTCTCTGTTATTTGGAGCGCTCTTGTTAGGGGCAGCATGTGTGTCATTTCCACACTGATTGCAAAGCATTAATTATTTCCAGGGTGATTGTCTGCACCTAATCATATCCATCAGGGTGGAAGAAAGGGACTAGAACAGCTCAGCCACTGAACTAGAGTAGTTCCTGATTTAGCTGCCAGCAGGACTCCAAAGATGAGAGTTACCGGCTGATTTCAAGCCAAGAAATTTTGAAAAAAAAATACATTGCAGGTGCTAATGTCATCTGTTTCCAACCCATGTAGGTTATGTTATTAAATTTGCAAAAGTATTTAAGTTTAATGTACTGAAAATCTTTACCTAAAACAAGAACTGAAGTGGTACATTTATTAGGTGAGTACATTACAGTTAAACTCCATGCAAACAGCTAAATAATGAGCTAAGATCCATTTCTGGAAACTGCTTTACCCATACCTCCCAACTTTGAGATGGGAATGAGGGACACCTATCAGCAAAAGTATGCAGGTATAGGACACACCCCCTTGCCACGCCCCCTTAAAGGTGAATTGTACAAAAAAACAAGATTGGGTAAACCCACAAGTGCTTTTTTACCACTACTATTCTTTTATATTGGCTTTTGGAATTTACAATTGCAGCAATTTAGAAATTGGATGAAAGGTTTAGCACTGGAAAACACTTTTTTATAGATAAAAAGTGCATTTAATATACATCTATATGGATCAGACCAAAATGAGGGACAAATGAGGGGGAAAGAGGGACAGAAGGACATTGCTCCAAATCAGGGACAGTCCCTCGAAATCAGGGACAGTTGGGAGCTATGGCTTTACCAGCCAAGTGGTTGTAAATCTGTTCAGCCAGTCCTGAGATTAGGGCACCCCTATCAGGCAATACAACCAAGCCCCAGAACTTCCACAAAGAGGCAGCAAAGTTTTGTTTGCTTTTGGGACCTGTTCACACCAGAAGGGACCCTGTGTTTCCTGACCGTTTCCTGCATCGCACTCAAAAGTTGCGATCTGCAGTGAGTATCAATGTTAAAAAAGAGTGATGTGCTCCTACCTGGGAGACTGAAAATTATAGAGTTAGGACCGCAGTATACAGAGGAGCCTTGATCTGGGCACTGTGCTGTACCCATACATTTGCAAATGTGTGAATTTAAACCCTCTGCTTTTAACGTGAATTGTTAGACAGGGCGAATTGTGTTTGTTTTGCAGGCTGACTGGTAAGCGAGCTGGGAAATCTTTGTGAAAAATTCAAAGTCAGCGTCTACAAAAACTGTAGCTGCTGACTTTTAAAGCGGGGGTTCACCCACACCGCCAAAAAAAAAAATATTAAAAGCCAGCAGCTACAAATACTGCAGCTGCTGACTTTTAATACATGGCCACTTACCTGTCCCAGGGTCCAGCGATGTCGGCAGGGGACGCCGAGAACCCGCTCGGTTCTCGGCAGCTGCCGCCGCCATCCTAAGTGAGGGAATCAGGAAGTGAAGCGTTGCGGCTTCACTTCCCGGTTCCCTACTGCGCATGCGCGAGTCGCGCTGCGCGTCCCAAATGGTCCCCGCTCTCTCCTGGGAGCTGTGTGTTCCCAGGAGACAGCGCGGTGGGGACGGGAAGAGGCGTAGACTCCCATGGGAGTCTATGCTGGAAGTGGGTGCAAATACCTGTCTTAGACAGGTATCTGCACCCCCCTCCCCCCTGAAAGGTGCCAAATGTGACACCGGAGGGGGGAAGGGTTCCGAAAAGCGGAAGTTCCATTTTTGTGTGGAACTCCGCTTTAATAAACAGACACTTACCTGTCCAAGGATCCTCATTCAGGCCGGTTCTTCACTGGTCTTCGGGTCCCCGGCACCAGCATGTTAACTGTGGGCAAACGGCTGTGACTCCTCCACACTACGCATGCTCGGGGCGCACTGTGCTTTGTGAATGGCCCCCCAGCCACCTGGGATGTGTCCCAGAAGGTTGAAGGTGGGGGGAGAGACCTTCTGCTTGGATCGCCTAGGCGATGTCATAACTAGGTGCCTGCTACTCCCATCAGAAAATATATTCCAAATATGGCCAGGGAGGGAGGAGGAAGAGGAAGAGCAGAACTTCCCCTTTTGTGTGAAGTTCCACTTTAAGGTAACGACACCCCAAATGCAGTTTGCAAACACAGTGTGTTTGCATGCAGTGGATCGCATGGTACCATGCAATCCAAGTGCAGTGTGTTTTTTTTAAGTAGTGCATGCGCTACTTTTGCTGCGGTTTAGTGCCACAATGAATTGGCTCAATTCGCATCGCACTGCGTGTGAATCGCACGGGAACGCGGTGTGAACTGCCACTTAAGCCGCCTACACACGATCGGATTTTCCGACCGGAATTGGGTGATGACAGACTGTTGGCGGAAAATCTGACCGTTTATACGCTCCATCGGACAATTGTCGGATTTTCGCAGACAAATGTTGGATGGCAGGCTTATAAATTTTCCGCAGACAAATGTCTGTTGTCGGATTTTCCGATCGTGTGTACACAAGTCCGCCGGACAAAAGTCCAAAGTACAGACACGCATGCTCGGAAGCAAGGATGAGCGGGAAGCGGTCGGTCTTGTAAACTAGCGTTCGTAATGGAGAATTAACATTTGTGACGCAGCAAATTATGAAATCTCGAAATGCAGCGCACAATTCTCTTCTTCTTTAATGGGATAATAATGAAGGTGCTTTGCTGGTGACACTGATGGAGTTCTGCCAAACAAATTTTCAAAGGCTTTTTTTTTCTAGTGATATCAACAATAATGGTATGCTTTTTTTTTTGGGCAAGTTACCACAACACCATTATCCCGTAGTTTTTAAGATCAAAGATACAACTATGTTGGTGTCCCTTGTCAATTTTACATTGTATTTTTTTAAATATAACTGCCTACTCCCAAACTGTCATTTGAAGTAAAACACATAGCCAAGTATTATTCTCCACATTTTTTTTATTGTGCATTAAAAAAATAAAACAAATAAAATTAGACGTGCGATCTGCCAATAGAGCTTAACCAAAAAGTGCATTCTAAAATATAGAAAATATAACAAATCAAATCATTATTATTCAACCAAAAAAATAAATAAATGCCTCATGCATGTGTCCTGCTTCTTAATATAGGGGGTCAACAATGGCAAGAGTTGTTGAAAGCAGGGGTCCGTCACCCGGAGATAATTCCGAAAATCATCCGGATTATTCTCCTGGAGCTCCCGCAGCAAAGGCATATGACATAATTAGTCACGATTAATAAAGCAACCAATTTTTGGTCCAAGAAATCCTCCTCCTCCTGTTCCTGGACTGGACTTGGGTCAAAGCAATAACTCCAAGGCCAATAATAAATAACACGTTATCTCCTCCGTTTCCGCAACATGTCTGGTCGACGAACGGCCATTAAGAAACGAACTGAAAAGCACAAAATGAAAAGCGCGAAATGAAAAGCGCAAATCAACACTCACCAAACTTCTTCTAACACGAAATTAGAGAAGGAGCCCAAAGGGTGGCGCCTGACAATTGAACTTCTTCTTTATCGGCTCATAGTACGTCACTACGTTCGTGTTTGTTGGCTGACAATTGTGTACCGTTTGTATACAAGACAAAATCCAGGCACACGCCCTTCGGATAAAAGTCTGACGCTTTGTCTGCGGAAAATCCGATTGTGTGTACCAGGCTTTAGGCCCCATTTACACTGACTGGACAATAAAAATGCACCAGCACATCACTTTGACATATCTCTGTTTTAGGGCCCAGTTCACACTTTGCTACAGTAATTCACATGCTTCTTTGTAGAATTCACATACCCTGTATGTGGTTATTCAAATGCATGCATTTAAGGTGTACTTAAACCTAAAACATAATACAGGTGGTCCCTGGGTTACAAACAAGGTCGGGTCTGTAGGTTTGTTCTTAAGTTGAATATGTTTGTAAGTCGGAACAGGTACATTTTTTAAGTGTAGCTCCAGCCAAAAAAAATATTTTTAATCTTTTTGGATAGCATAATGAAGGGTTAACACCCCTGTAACATTTGTTTTGCTGTCTGTGCCCCTGTTCAGAAGATTTCACCTCACTTTCTGTCCCTATGACAACTGGATTTTGAAAATTTTGGGTTGTTGTGGAAACAAGGATTGGTGATAAAGCTTCAGTGGAGGTACTTTTTTCCCATAATAACTCTTATGCCCCGTACACACGGTCGGATTTTCCGACGGAAAATGTGTGATAGGACCTTGTTGTCGGAAATTCCGACTGTGTGTGGGGGCTCCATCACACATTTTCCGTCGGATTTTCCGACACACAAAGTTTGAGAGCAGGATATAAAATTTTCCGACAACAAAATCCGTTGTCGGAAATTCCGCTCGTGTGTACACAAATCCGACGGACAAAGTGCCACGCATGCTCAGAATAAATAAAGAGATGAAAGCTATTGGCCACTGCCCCGTTTATAGTCCCGACGTACGTGTTTTACGTCACCGCGTTCAGAATGATCGGATTTTCCGACAACTTTGTGTGACTATGTGTATGCAAGGCAAGTTTGAGCCAACATCCGTCTGAAAAAATCCTAGGATTTTGTTGTCGGAATGTCCGATCAATGTCCGACCGTGTGTACGGGGCATTACAGGAGTGAATTTCCCTTCCTAGGGGTAGATTTCCTCTCACTTCCTGTTGTCTCCCTCCGTTTGTAAGTAAGAGTCGTTTGTAAGTGGGATGTTTGTAACTAGGGGACCACCTGGATATTGAAGTTTTCTTGTATTTGGTGTGGTGGCTGCATTTCTTCTCTTTTGCTTTATTTTCACATGATAATCCTGCAAATAACACACTTCCTGTACTTGAGTTGCTATGTTTACCTCTTCACTTTATCTATGAAGGGAGCCATGGTTGTCATCCTAGGCTACTCTCTTGATATAGACTACAAACATGTCTGTATCTTATCTCCCTGTGAGCTTCACCAAAGAATATCTTCCAATGAAGTCACACTGCATTTCTGGCAAGATCAACATGTATTTTCTGTATTTGCTGAAATGTTACCGTGCATCTCACGTGATCCAGTGAAAACTCCAGCCACCAGGCTCAACCTCTATGCATTAGGCCACCAACGCACGTGGCTTCATCTGGAAGGGATGAAGCCACCTGCGTTGGTGGCGTAACATGTAGAGGTTGAGCCTGGCAGTGGGAGTTTTCATTGGATCACGTGAGATGCTGGATTGTATTACATGCTGGTCTTTTACCAAATACATGTGAGTGCATTTTATGAAGTGGGTTCTGTGAGGTTGGTTGAGCTTAATTAACCTAGGTATGGCACTATTGGAGGCTGTTTTTTTCTGTTTGTTGCCTATGACCTATGTTTGCTGTGTGGAGCCATCTTGGAGAGGGTCATATAAACAAAAAAAGAGTGACAAATTTGAAGAAAAAAAAAACATTTTTTTACTTTTTGCTATAGTAAATATCCAAAGAGAAAAAAAAATGAATTTCTTCATCAGTTTAGGCCAATATGTATTCTTCTACATATTTTTGGTAAAAAAAAAAAATCGCAATAATCATATATTGATTGGTTTGCACAAAAGTTATAGCATCTACAAAATAGGGGATAGATTTATGCCATTTTTATTATTATTTTTTTTTTTCACTAGTAATGGCAGCGATCTGCGATTTTTAGCGGGACTGCGACATTGCAGCAGACAGATCGGGCACTTTTGACACTTCTTTGGGACTGTTGACATTTATACAGCGATCAGAGCTAAAAATAGCCACTGATTACTGTATAAATGTCACTGTCAGGGAAGGGGTTATCACTAGGGGGCGATCAAGGGGTTAAGTGTTAAGTGTTCCCTAGGGAGGTGTTTCTAACTGTGGGGCAGTTAGAAACACCTCCCTGACTAGAGGAGGAGACAGATCGCTGTTCCTGACCACTAGGAACAGCAGATCTCTCTCTACTCCCCTGTCAGAACGGGGATCTCCCTGTTGACATTGACAGATCCCAGATCTGGCTCTCTGAGGAGCGAATGTAAGTGGCCGGACATCCCGGCCACGCCCATTGGCTGCGCACGAACATACCCTATAGCTTCCTAAAGAGGCTGACGTACAATGAGGGCGATTCGCGCAGCCGTGCCTACCTGCCACAGTGCAACTGCGGCGGCTGGTCGGCAAGTAGCTAATTTGCACTGCCATTATATATATATATATATATATATATATATATATATATATATATACACATACACTTACTTATATAGTCATTTATTGTTCACTTTTTAGTTATCACCTTACCTTGATTTAGTGACAGCTCGGTCACACATTTTAGTATCGATTTATTGCGGATGTGGGAACACATTTGGTGATTGCAGCAGCTGTACTGTAATTCTTAATTTCTATCACTAGGTGGCAGCGCTCCACTACCTTATTTACAATTGTTGGATTTGCATACCTTAAAAATATTCTGATTAAAAACCATTGGAAGCAAAAAAAACGCACTGGACTGCATGTGGCGTGAACCGGCCCTACCACAGGTACTTGCAGGCGTCACCATGGTGCATGCAAATTAGCACTTTAACACACCCTTCACCTTCAATATTGTTCAAAGCAGATTTTAATGCAAAAACTAAAACCACAAAGATACATACACTATAAACTATGATCCATTACCTTGTACAGTTTTCATTTTTTTTTTTTTTTTTGTGTTTGTTGTAGTTTTGCAAAAGTCTAGCAGCATGTCCCTTCCGTTCTGACCAATGCACACGTCCTCTATTGATTTCAGCCCACATATTTATTTCGGTGTGGGTTTCCTTTAAGATACAACCTTTGATCCTCCGATTTCAATAAACATGTCACAGCTCGTTCCCAATTAAACTTATCGGACAGTAGATGATTCTCTTGTAAAGCCACAATGACATCAGTGTAAACATGTGATTGGAGTGGTGTGTAACGGAATCTTGAGTTTACATTACACATGACGGAACCACATATATTAGGTTTTGTTGTCCTTTAGACTTGTGGTTTCGAATAAATACCAAAGTCCTTATACATTTAATAAGAAACACATGCAGCTGTATTGTGGAGTAGGCTGCAGGCAGGGGCATGCCTATCTAGCATCTAAGGAGACCAGCCACGTTCTATGGAATTACAAATCACAGCAGGCTTTGGTAACAGTTTCAGAAGAACTGGAGAGTATTGGGCCTGATTCACACCTATGCCTTTTTAGGTGCTTTTTGCAGAAACACACTTCAGTTCATTTAACATGGTTTCCTATGGGACACATTCACATTATGCTTTTTTTAACCACTGCGTTTTTGTAAAGGGTCAGGGACTTTTTTTAATGCAAAACTATGCTTTTTATTTATTTATTTATTTTTTTGCTTTTTTTGGTTCAATAGACTTTAATGGAGAAGCTGCAGAAAAGCATGTAGTGTGTTTTTGCCTCAATTGTATATCGATTTTGCAGCGATTTGCGTTTTGCAGTTTTTATTCTGCCCAACAACAAATTGCCAAAAAAAAAAAAAAAGCATAAAAAAATACAAAACACAAATCGCAGCCAAATCATGTGTCCAAAAATGCAAGCGCACAGCAAAAAGCACTGCAGAAACGATCAAAAGCAAACTGCATATGTATGAACCGAGCCTTAGCCCTTGTTCACATTGATTGTGGCTTTGAAATCGCACTACTTCATCTGAAATTGCACAATTTCAAAGCCACTTGTTAGGCCCCTTTCACACTGGGGCGGTGGGGGCGTCGGCGGTACAACAGCCCTATTTTTAGCGCTGCTGTACCGTCGTTCTTGCAGCGGTATTCGGCCGCTAGCGGTGCGGTTTTACCCCCCGCTAGGCGGCCGAAAAAGGGTTAAAATCCCTCGTACAGCGCGGCTATAGCCGCGGTATTGCAGCGATATTGCCGCGATATAGCTGCGCTGTCCCATTGATTGCAATGGGCAGGAGCGGGGAAGGAGCTCGATGTCCACGGAGATACTCGCGATCGTCTCACGGAGAGGAAGAACGGGGAGATGCTAATGTAAACAAGCATCTCCCCGTTCTTTCTAGTGACAGTGTCACTAATCACAGTTCCCTGTGATCGGGAGCGGTGATCAGTGATGTGTCACAGACAGCTCCTCCCCCCCACAGTTAGAATCACTCCCTAGAACACACTTAACCCTTCCTTAGCCCCCTAGTGGTTAACCCCTTCACTGCCAGTGTCATTTTTACAGTAATCAGTATTATAGCACCGATCGCTGTAAAAATGACAATGGTCCCAAAAATGTGTCAAAATTGTCCGCCATAATGTTGCAGTCATGATAAAAATTGCAGATCGCCGCCATTACTAGTAAAAAAAAAAATATTAATAAAAATGCTATAAAACTATCGCCTATTTTGTAGACGCTATAACTTTTGCGCAAACTAATCAAACGCTTATTGCGATTTTCTTTACCAAAAATATGTAGAAGGATATGTATCATCCTAAACTGAGGGAAAAAAATGTTATTTTATATATTTTTTGGGGGATATTTATTATAGCAAAAAGTAAAAATTAATGCGTTCTTTTCAAAATTGTTGCTCATTTTTTTGTTTATAGCGCAAAAAATAAAAAACGCAGAGGTGATCAAATACCACCAAAAGAAAGCTCTATTTGTGGGGAAAAAAGGACGTCAATTTTGTTTGGGAGCCACGTCGCAACGACTGCACAATTGTCAGTTAAATCGGCGCAATGCCGAATCGCAAAAAGTGCTCTGGTCTTTGGCCAGCAAAATGGTCCGGGGCTGAAGTGGTTAAGCAGAACACCTGAACGTGTCCAAAAGTGTTTAAGGAGAGTTTTTAATGCTGCTTTTTTCCTGCCAGTAGAAAGGCTTTTAAAATCGTTGTGCAGTATATGCACGATGCCTAAAATTTAAAGAGTGACTCCAGTAATGTTCAGAAAAAAGACTCCATCCCTTCTGGGTGAAGTACGTTTGTGGGGACTTTAACAGATTCCTACTTTTTGTTGCTCTGAAGGTTGCGCTGTGTTTGTTTCACCATGTCCTTTGCAGACTGATTCTGAATGGGAGGGTCTGATTCATCGTAATCAGCTGGTGCG
Organism: Lithobates clamitans; assembly: GCA_037952925.1. NCBI lineage: Eukaryota > Metazoa > Chordata > Amphibia > Anura > Ranidae > Lithobates > Lithobates clamitans. Next base: position 1,598,641 of record JBBGZY010000315.1, read on the forward strand.
CTCTCAGTGTTTTAAAGAAAAAAGCTGCAGAGTCTGCATCCCTTTAAAATATTTAACCCTTAGGGAGTATGTAACCAAAACTGAAATTCCTATTGCAGGGGGTGCCAAAAATCTGACCTGTCATTTTGTCATTGATTGAAAAGCGTTCTCTGGACGAGGTGCAGAGGTGGGGTGGAGAGGTCATGATCTACACTTTATCCAATCAAAGAACATTTTTCATTCATTGAGAAAATGCAAAGTGTTCTCTGAACGGCGCCTGTTCTGAGAGTGTGACCTCCTGTATCCACAATGCAGCAGAGCAGCCGCTCGACACAAGGGCACCCGAAGCTCATGGAGATCAATAGAGCGGTGGTGTCTACTACAGTGATTTCCAGCTTCTAGGCGGATCCCATAGGTATGGAACATGCATACTTACACTGGTCCAAGCTTAACCAATGTAACTATGCTTAAAGTGGAGTTCCACCCACTTTTATAACTCTTTAGCCTCCCTCACTAAACTGTGCACTGTAAACAAATTGGATATTTTTACATTTTTTTTCTCAGCACCTACTGTATATCTGCTGTATTCATTTTTCACTTCCTCCTGCCTGGCCGTGGCCCATCGCATCATTTCCTGTTTGCAATGCCTTCTGGGAAGGGGCGGCAACTTCCTCTGACACTGCGGTTGCTATGTAACCTGACCTGAAACCTATTACACTGCTTGTGCTGCACTGAGCATGTGCAAGATCTGCAAGGATGAGATCCAGGAGGAAATACAGTCTGGCTTCAGATGCCCACACTTAAGATGGCCACGGCCTGCTGTAAGTTTATAAAAAAACAAACTACTGCTATAAACTAACAAAACAGACCTTAGTTTACAGACTAACTTTACTAGAATACATTAAGCTTGTGTATTATAGGGGTATTTTTATTTAAAAAATATCATTTTGGCCGGAACACCACTTTAAATAGCTAGTTCCGCTTCAAAGATAAACAAGAAAAGCATGAAAGTCCTGTTGTATCTAAATTAAAGGATAACTCCCTAAGCAAATAATAATAATAAGCAAATAGAAAAAATAATATAGTATATACAATTGCGACACAAGTCATATTGTAGCTGAATGTTATTAAAAATTCCCTTTCCTTTTCAATCTGCAGTGCTGCAATTTTCTGTAAAATGCAATGTGGCTACCTAGAGGTGTTCTGTACACAGACGGTATACAGAACACCCCCTGGAAATGTAATTTCCTGCTTGTGTGATTGGCTCACTAATTTTTCCCAGAAGTCTGCACTAAGATACAAGTCAGATTTTGGGCATCCCCTGCAACAAAAATGTCACTTATGGTGAGATACGCTCAGGCTGGGTTCAGACTGGAGCACGGAGCGGCTCACAGCAGGGGGGTCTGGTGCGTCTCCATTCACCGGTTCAGGTCCGATTGCAGCCCAAATTTTTAGCTGAATTCGGACCCGAAATGGACAAAAGACGCACAGGACTCCTGTGCAATCCGCACCAGATCCACTCTGGAGATGTGTGAACCGGCTCCATAAAGAGACGGTCACAATCTCCTGCTATGCAAATTGGATGCAGTAAAAATCCACATCCAATTCGTAATAGTGTGAACCCAGCCTTAAAGGGAAATCACGTCTAAAGGGATGCAGACCCTGCAACTTTCCTCATTAGAGCCCTGCAGATGCAGTAGCTGATTGATAATTATAAAATCACTTCCATACAGATTCATTTTTCACATGGACACAGACAAACAAATAGCTGTTTCTTCAGATTAACAAAAGGTAGGAATCTGCTACAAAGTTTGTAAAAATTTCTGCAATGTACATCATAGATCACCCAAGAGGGGAATGTTTTTTTCTCAACACAAGTGGAGTTACTCTTTAAATGAAAAGAAATCAGTAATTAACTGGAAGTGAGAAAATGAAGAATGCCGGGTCGCAGACGAGATCTCACAGAAGCTTTTTAGGTACATTCATCTGTGAGAAGGCCCGGGGCAGCCCTAGAATATACTAGAAGGATTCCATCTCTCAATTGGCCTCAGAAGGCCCTGGAAATCCCTCATGGGAGAATCAGAAGAGCAAATGGAAACGATGGACTTAAATAGTGTTCTGAAGAAATGTGCAATTTGGAGTCAAATTTTACTCAGCAAAAAAGTCAGTCTGTAAAGCTGGAGTTATTTGTTTGTAGCAGAAAAACAATATTCTCTGGTTACTTATATGGCTAGGTTCACACTAGAACGTGGTGCAAGAAACCCACATGTGCACGCTTCCCGCACCATGTCTAAAACGCACTGCAGTTGCGATCTGCAGCGGGTGTCAATGTTAGGTTAATGACGCCTCAAACACAGGTCACAAACGCAGTGGTTTGCCGGCATCGGTACAAAAGTACCATGAGATCCTGTTGTTGGCATTTCCAAAAGTAGTGCGTGCGCTACTTTTTGTGCGATACAGTGCGCTTACATCAATGCATTGATCTGCACTGATCAACACAGGCACAATGCAAAGGCAAAACTATTGTTCTCTATGTGCCCTGTTCACACCATACAGTGGGGATCGAAAGTTTGGGCACCCCAGGTAAAAATGTGTATTAATGTGCATAACGAAGCCAAGGAAAGATGGAAAAATCTCCAAATGGCATCAAATTACAGATTAGACATTCTTATAATATGTCAAAAAAAAGTTCGATTTTATTTCCATCATTTACACTTTCAAAATGACAGAAAACAAAAAAATGGCATCTGCAAAAGTTTGGGCACCCTGCAGAGTTAATATCTTGTACTGCCCCCTTTGGCAAGTATCACAGCTTGTAAACGCTTTTTGTAGCCAGCCAAGAGTCTTTCAATTCTTGTTTGAGGTATCTTTGCCCATTCTTCCTTACAAAAGTCTTCCAGTTCTTTGAGATTTCTGGGCTGTCTGTCACGCACTTCTCTTTTAAGGTCTATCCATAGATTTTCAATAATGTTGAGGTCAGGAGATTGTGAAGGCCATGGCAAAACCTTCAGTTTACGTCTCTTGATGTAATCCCCCCTGGATTTTGAGTTGTGTTTAGGATCATTATCCATTTGTAGAAGCCATCCTCTCTAACTTCAGCTTTTTCACAGATGGCATCAAGTTACCATCCAAAATTTGCTGAAATGTTATTGAATCCATTTTTCCTTCTACTCATGAAATGTTCCCTGTGCCACTGGCTGCAATACAACCCCAAAGCATGACTGATGTACCCCCATGCTTAACAGTTGGACAGAGGTTCTTTTCATTAAATTCTGTGCCCTTTCTTCTCCAAACGTACATTTGCTCATTCCGGCCAAAAAGTTCTATTTTAACCTCATCGGTCCACAGAACTTGTTTCCAAAATGCCTCAGGCTTGTCTATATGTTCATTTGTAAAGTTCAAATGCTGATTTTTGTGGTGAGGACGTAGAAGAGGTTTTCTTCTGATGACTCTTCCATGAAGACCATATTTGTACAAGTATCTCTTTATAGTGGAATAGTGTACCACAACTCCAGTGTCTGCCACATCTTTCTGGAGGGATCGTGCAGTCAAACGTGGGTTTTGAATTGCTTTTCTCACAATCCTGCAAGCTGTTCTGTCTGATATTTTTCTTGGTCTTCCAGATCTTGCTTTAACTTCCACTGTTACTAATGACTGCCATTTCTTAATTACATTCCGAACAGAGGATATTGACATCTGAAAACGCTTTTCTATCTTCTTATATCCTTCTCCAGCTTTGTGAGCGTCAACTATTTTCAGTTTCAGTTTTCTAGACAACTGCAAGAACCCATGGTGCTGATTGTTGGGGCAAGGTCAGATGAATCTGGCCATTTAAAACCTTTGAGATTGACATCACCTGGTCTTCCCAGATGATGATTGAGAACAATCCATGACACTAGCATGCCATTTGGAGATTTTTCCATCTTTCCTTGGCTTCGTTATGCACATTAATACACATTTTTACCTGGGGTGCCCAAACTTTCGATCCCCACTGTATACAGTGCTGTAAGTGCATTGGTGTGCAAGGCATAACATTTCAGCATGTCTGCATTTTTATGCAATGAAACAAACAAAAACGCACATCAACAAGCTGTCATGCATAGCTTTGTCATTTTTCCACTTGATTTATTTAACCGCTTGCCAAACGCCGCCTGTATATTTACATTGACAGAATGGCATGGCTGTGCAAATGGGCGTACCTGTACGTCTCTGAATTCGCCGCCGTGCACCCGCCGCGCACCCGCCGCGAGCTCCGTGAGTAGGATCGCGGGTCCTGCAGACTTGATGTCCGCGGGGATACCCGCGATCGCCTCACGGAGAGGAAGAACGGGGAAATGCTGATGTAAACAAGCATCTCCCCGTTCTGCCTAGTGACAGGACAGTGATCACAGCTCCCTGTAATCGGGAGCGGTGATCAGTGTCGTGTCACATGTAGCCCCCCCCCCCCCCACTGTTAGAATCACTCCCTAGGTCACACTTAACCCCCTACACTGCCACCTAGTGGTTAACCCCTTCACTGCCAGTCACATTTACACAGTAATCAATGCATTTTTAATCACACTGATCTCTGTATGAGTGTGAATGGTCCCAAAAATGTGTCAAAATTGTCCGATGTGTCCGCCAAAATGTCGCAGTCACGATCAAAATCGCTGTTCGCCACCATAACTAGTAAAAAAAAAAAAAAAAATTAATAAAACTATCCCCTATTATGTAGACGCTATGACGTTTGCACAAACCAATCAATATACGCTAATTTTGTGTTTTTTTACCAAAAAAAGTAGAAGAATACGTATCAGCCTAAACTGAGGAAAAAAAATGTTTTTTATATATTTTTTGGGGATATTATTGCAAAAAGTAAAAAATAATGCGTTTTTTTCAAAATTGTCGCTCTTTTTTTGTTTATAGCGCAAAAAATAAAAACCGCAGAGGTGATTAAATACCACCAAAAGAAAGCTCTATTTGTGGTAAAAAAAAAAAAGGACGTCAATTTTGTTTGGGAGCCGCGTCGCACGACCACACAATTGTCAGTTAAAGTGACGCAGTGCCGAATCGCAAAAAGTGTTCTGGTCTTTGGCCAGCCAAATGGTCCGGGGCTGAAGTAGTTAAAAATGAATCATAGCGCACATGTACACTATTACGTGTGCGTTAATGCACCTCCCTCTTTTACCTCCTAAGCCTCCATATTTCCTAATATGATGGGCATGAAGTGCAGATAAACTCAATGTTTACACTAGTGGCTGTGAAAGAAACTTTAAATTCTGTATTTACAGTGCCATGAAAAAGTATTCATACCCCTTGAAATTTTACAAATTTTGTCATGTTACAACCAAAAATGTAAATGTATTTTATTGGGATTATATGTGATAGACCAACACAAAGTGGCATATTCAGTATCTCACAAAAGTGAGTACACCTCTTACATTTTTAAATATTATATTATATCTTTTCATGTGACAGCACTGAAGAAATGACAGGGGTGAATGGGGAGCAGGTGTATTAAATTTGGTGTTATCGCTCTCATACAGTTTACATGAAGTTCAACATGGCACCTCATGGCAAAGAACTCTCTTAGGATCTGAAAAAAAAGGATTGTTGCTCTACATAAAGATGGCCTAGGCTATAAGAAGATTACCAAGACCCTGAAACTGAGCTGCAGCACGGTGGCCAAGACCATACAGCGGTTTAACAGGACAGGTTCCACTCAGAACAGGTCTCGCCATGGTCGACCAAAGAAGTTGAGTGCCCGTGCTCAGCGTCATATCCAGAGGTTGTCTTTGAAAAATAGATGTACGAGTGCTGCAAGCAGACAAGGACATGGATTACTGGAACCATGTCCTGTGGTCTGATGAGACCAAGATAAACTTATTTGGTTCAGATGGTGTCAAGCGTGTGTTGCGGCAACCAGGTGAGGAGTACAAAGACAAGTGTGTCTTGCCTACAGTCAAGCATGGTGGTGGGAGTGTCATGGTCTGGGGCTGCATGAGCGCTGCCGGCACTGGGGAGCTACAGTTAATTGAGGGAACCATGAATGCCAACATGTACTGTGACATACTGAAGCAGAGCATGATCCCCTCCCTTCACAGACTGGGCCACAGGGCAGTATTCCAACATGATAACGACCCCAAACACACCTCCAAGACGACCACTGCCTTGCTAAAGAAGCTGAGTGTAAAGGTGATGGACTGGCCAAGCATGTCTCCAGACCTAAACCCTATTGAGCATCTGTGGGGCATCCTTAAATGGAAGGTGGAGGAGCGCAACATCTCTAACATCCACCAGCTCTTTGATGTCGTCAGGGAGGAGCGGAAGAGGACTCCAGTGGCAACCTGTGAAGCTCTGGTGAACTCCATGCCCAAGAGGGTTAAGGCAGTGCTGGAAAATAATGGTGGCCACACAAAATATTGACACTTTGGGCCCAATTTGGACATTTTCACTTAGGGGTGTACTCACTTTTGTTGCCAGCAGTTTAAACATTAATGGCTGTGTGATGAGTTATTTTGAGGGGACAGAAAATGTACACTGGTATACAAGCTGTACACTCACTACTTTACATTGTAGCAAAGTGTCATTTCTTCAGTGTTGTCACATGAAAAGATAGAATAAAATATTTACAAAAATGTCAGGGGTGTACTCACTTTTGTAAGATACTGTAATTGTGAAGTAGAAGGAAAATGATAAATGGTTCTCCAAATTTTTTACAAATAAATATGTGAAAAGTGTGGCGTGCATTTGTATTCAGCCCCCTTTACTCTGATACCCCTATCTAAAATCTAGTGGATCCAATTGCCTTCAGAAGTAAATGGAGCGGAATTCTGTGATGTGCAGTGTTAGTTTCCGCCACACATAGCGTTTTGCTTTTAGGCCAGAAAGTTAAATTGTGGTCTCATCTGACCAGAGCACCTTCTTCCACATGTTTGCTGTGTCCCCCACATGGCTTCTCCCAAACTGCAAATGGGACTTATGGCTTTCTTTCAACAATGGCTTTCTTCTTGCCACTCTTCCATAAAGGCCAGATTTGTGGAGAGCATGACTAATAGTTGTCCTGTGGACAAATTCTCCCACCTGAGCTGTGGATCTCTGCAGCTCCTCCAGAGTTACCATGGGCCTCCTGGCTGCTTCTCTGATTAATGCTCTCCTTGCCCAGCCTGTCAGTTTAGGTGGACGGCCATGTATTGTTAGGTTTGCAGTTTTTGCCATACTCTTTCCATTTTCAAATGATGGATTGAACAGTGCTCCGTGAGTTGTTCAAAGCTTGGGAAATTTTGTATAACCTAACCCTGCTTTAAACTTCTCCACAACTTTATCCTTGATCTGTCTGGTGTGTTTCTTGCTCTTCATGATGATGTTTGTTCACAAAGGTTCTCTAACAAACCTCTGAGGGCTTCACAGAACAGCTTTATTTATACTGAGATTAAATTACACACAGGTGGACTCTAATTGCTAATTAGGTGACTTCTGGAGGCAATTGGTTCCACTAGATCTTAGTTAGGGGTATCAGAGTAAAGGGGACTTAATACAAATGCACGTCACACTTTTCAGATATTTATTTGTAAAAGATTTTGCAAGCCATTTATCATTTTCCTTCCACTTCACAATTATGTGTCACTCTGTGTTGGTCTATCACATAAAATCCCAATGAAATAAATTTAAGTTTTTGGTTGTAACATGACAAAATGTGGAAAATTTCAAGGGGTATGAATACTTTTTTCAAGGCACTGTACATTCTTTATTATCTCAATAGGCTAATACCAATGTTTTAATCATTGAAAAATATAGAGGATAACATAAAAAAACTGTAAAAATCCAAAATAAATGGAAAGAGAGGGTGGGGGATTCAGATCAGCAAATCCCTACAGCAATGTAATCACATATAGTCAGCTAGATACAGAGTGCATTAATTAATACTGGATACAACAGTTTAAATCTTCCAGGTCTGTAATTGGTTTATTTTAAAATGATTGAATGATTGAGTATAATTCACACATGTATTTCCTGTGCCTAGAGAATCAGTTTGATATTATCTGGTTCCATTGTGTGTGTATTTTCTGAAGGTATAATTTGAAGTTGGAAAACAAAACTTGTATTTATGGAATGCTCATTCATTCACAAAATCATTAATGTATTATTCCAGCCAAAAATAACAATATAAAAATAAAAAGCACATCAAAAGATAAAAATATAAAACTTGCTTTTGCTGAAATAGTCAACATCAATCCAGAGATTTCCCCTGCAGTACTTTCACATTCACACATGAGCCTATCAGATCACGTGTTTAGGTGCCATTATTTCTGGCACCCCAAAACGCGCTAAGAAAGTGGGCTTTTTGTTGTGCGACAAAATGCAAAAACACACCAAAGTCGCTTCCAAAAAAAGTAGAGGAGCTACTTTGACATGTTTGGTATGGAGGGCAGCCCATTTAAAAGCAGAGTTACGCCGATTTTTTTTTTTTAAAGTCAGCAGCTACAAATGCTGCAGCTGCTGACTTTAAAAATAAGGACACTTACCTGTCCAGGGCCCCCGCGATGTCGGCACCCGAAGCCGATCTATTCCTTGGCTGTCGCTGCCGCAGTTATCCTCGGTAAGGGAATCAGGATCACTTCCTGGTTCCCTACTGCGCATGTTCGACTCTCGCTGCGCTATCCCACTGGTTCCTGCTGTGTTCAGGGACCCGTGTGCATCCCAGAAGACAGCGGGGGGTGACGGGAAGTAGCGTAGATACCTGCGGGTGGCTTGGGTATCTATGCCCGGAAGTGGGAGCAAAATACCTGGATTATACAGGTATCTGCTCCCCCCTGAAAGATGCCAAATGTGACACCGGAGGGGGGTGGGAACTGGAAAAGCGTAAGTTCCATTTTTAGGTGGAACTCCGCTTTAAGTGGTAGGTGCAGCCCCAAAAATGTGCAAAACAGCGCACAAAAAAAGTGTAGAAAATTCAACACGTGAGCATCACTAGATGTGAATGGAGTTTGTACGAATCTTGTAGGGCTACCTTTGCAGGAGCCGCTGGATAGGATAAGTCCTTTCGTTCTTGCCTTGACCTTCTCAAGAACCTCAAACAAGGTTAAGGGTACAAACATACAATACCACAGAAACTCACTGAAAGTAATACTTAGTACTCCATGGTACTGCTATATCAAGGAAACAGGTAACAAACCAGGTAGGAAAAGTAAACCTAATGTATTATTACACAATAAGAATAATAAAAACGCAAGAATAAAATAGATTAACAATGGCAACAACTTTTAACTAGAATATGGGATTATCAATAAAGATGGCATCTAACGTCCAGATCAGCATAAACCATAACAATGCCACCTGAAGTGCAGCAGCAACTGTAATAAGACCTGATCTTGCAAACGGCAGGAACTATACTGTAAGTGTGCACTAATGGCGGCTATGCTAGGCCTAAACTGACTGGGTATTCACTGTCCTTTTTTAAATAATGAAAAGGGAGTAAAGGGGACAAAGAGGATGTGCAGAAATAGGGTCAGACCTTAAAGTTATTTTTCTGCCAGATATTGTTGGGGCCTTTTAAAAAGTGTTGGTGCCCCTTCTTTCTGAAATGGGTTGCCCCTCCTTTATATACCCCCCAGACAATTATTATGATAGGTACTATGTTGTCTGCCCACTTTCATATACACTGAGGTTCTTGCCAGGGTTTCCCGTGACTAAGCCTCGTGGGCAGGGTGAAACATGTTAGGCATGTGGCCTGGACAGAGTCTAGGCTGAGACTGGTTCCACTCTTTACATAAGAGTCTTGAGTGTTGAGTCTTGGGACTTCTTTTCCTCCTTCATTGACTCGCCAGGGTTGCCCACTTCCTCCAGCAATCTTTGCTCTCATGATGGAACCTATTACTGTGGCACTTTGAATACATTAAGAAGTGCATTTTATGCAGCTCAATGGTCAAAATGATGGACCTGCACTTTTTTTTTTGGACAGAGCACCTCACTGCATCACACATCCAGGGGACTTCATAAGGGATGTCATAGACACCCTTTAGAATTCCATTGTGCACAGCACTGAAATTGTCGGTGCTTGCACCCGATACATGTATCAGTCAGGGACAGGTACATGAATCTGTCAATCTACACTGGACACTCTCTCCTCAGTGTACTCACTTCCACCCTTCATCCCTGGTCGCTGCACCCGTCACACTGACAGGCGCTTGGCTGAGTAATTATATATACTGGGGTGGGTGGAGCCTAATGAGGAAATGAGAGGCTAGTTCTCCATCAGGTCTGCTTTCCTTTTGATTGACAGCGGCAGTGAGCAATCCATACTCACCATTCAGTCCAATAGCAGCATTCTAATCCACCCACTGCCATGCGCCATCAATCAGAAGTAAGGGAACCTTTGAGTAATTAGCCTCTCAGTTCCCCATCAGACTCCACTCACCCAGTGGACAAGTCATTTCCCAAATATAAGCATTGCCCATATTTGGGTAATGACATCACCCCTATCCCTGTTTACATTTAGCCTTTGTCGGGGGAATCTCCGGCTGACAGCTGAAGGTGCTGGAGATACGGCTCATGCCGGGCCTGTCTCAGTGCCGGGCCTGAGTGACCTCATCCCCCACCAGCCAATGAAGAGGCCCGAAGCCTTGCACTCAGAAGAGGATGCCAACACTGACAAGGGACCATTGGACAGGTGAGTATTGAGCCTTCTGCTTTAACAACCACTTGCCGACCACACTATAGCAGATTGACGGCTACAGTACGTTCGCCTAGTTCTGGAACACTGTCATCTAATAGCGGCCGCCACGCTTCTGTGGGAGGCGCACTCTGTGATCAGAGTGTCCTCCAGACACTGCTGATCACAGACTGAGGTAAAGAGCCAATCAGTGGCTCTTTACCATGTGATCAGCTGTGTCCAATCACAACTGATTATGGACAGATGCTGGTTATTGGCACACCTTTCCTGAAAGCACAAGGAGAGGAGAGGAGAGGAGAGGAGAAGAGAAGAGAGACAATAACCGGCTTCTCTAAAAGGGACATCTACACTGATAATCAGGGCACTGATTATCAGTGTCCTGATTATCAGTGCAGTCCCACCAGTGCTACAAATCTGTGCCCACCAGTGTTGCCAATCAATGCCTACCAGTGCTGTCAATCAGTGCTATCAGTGCCGTCTATCAGTTCTGCCTATCAGTGCCCATCAGTGCCACCTATCAGTGCCTACCAGTGCCTCCTCATCAGTGACACCTATCAGTTCTGCCTATCAGTGCTCATCAGTGCCACCTATCAGTGCCACCTATCAGTGCCCACCAGTGCCGTCTCTTCAGCGCAGACAAAATCACAGTTAGGTCCTACAAGGTTTGACCATTTTCTAGTAGGGGAGCCCTCCACTGATTAATATACCACAAATACTCCAACAACAGGGTGGATATGGGCTCAATGAATTCTATTGGTAAACCAGTCTATTAGACACCTTCTAGAGTAAACCATGAACAGAAATGTCCGACCATTTTCATTCACATACAAAACTAAGTCTTTATTGTAAAGGTTAAAATTGATCACATAAACATGTGACACAAGACATGTTTAAAAATATGACCCAGCTAAGCTCTCATGCTTCCCCCCCCCTTCCCACTGGGATGCCCCGTACACACGGTCGGATTTTCCGATGGAAAATGTGTGATAGGTCCTTGTTGTTGGAAATTCCGACCGTGTGTAGGCTCCATCACACATTTTCCATCGGAATTTCCAACACACAAAGTTTGAGAGCAGGCTATAAAATTTTCCGACAACAAAATCCGTTGTCGGAAATTCCGATTGTGTGTACACAAATCCGACGCACAAAGTGCCACGCATGCTCAGAATAAATTAAGAGACGAAAGCTATTGGCTACTGCCCCATTTATAGTCCCAACGTACGTGTTTTACGTCACCGCGTTCAGAACGATCAGATTTTCCGACAACTTTGTGTGACCGTGTGTATGTAAGACAAGTTCGAGCCAACATCCGTCGGAAAAAATCCATGGATTTTGTTGTCGGAATGTCCGATCAATGTCCGACCGTGTGTACAGGGCATGACACTAGAATGGTTAACCCATGAGGGTGTTTAAGAGACTGGATTACCAATAGAATTAATTGAGTGGGACGGCTGGGGTTGAGCCCATATCCACCCTGTTGATGGAGTATTTGTGGCCCATCAGTGTCACCTATCAGTGCAGCTCCATCAGCACACATCAGTGAAAGAGAAATATTACCTGTTTGCAAAATTTTATAACAAACTATGAAAAAGTATGTTTTTTTTCCTCAAAATGTTTGGTCTTTTTTTGTTTAGCAAAAAATAAAAAACCCAGTGGTGATTAAATACCACAAAAGAAAGCTCCATTTGTGTGAACAAAAATTATTAAAAGTTTGTTTGGGTACAGTGTTGCATGACCGCACAATTGTCATTCAAAGTGCGACAGCACTTGGCCTGGGCAGGAAGGGGGTAAAAGTGCCCAGTAGACAAGTGGTTAAGGAGCTACCATCCAGAAAAGTGCCCTTAGGGCTATAATTAATTCCTCTGATAGTATGTTGCCTCGCAGCCCAGGGCATCTTGGTCAGCAAGGTACATTGGGGTGCCATTCAGAATTACTGGCACTGCATCACACCATCGCAAATAGCATGTGGCTCTGGCCGTTGTGGTAATGTACACGTTCCTCCAATGTGTTAGTGTGAACGGGGCATTAGTGTCCTATTTGCAGCCTCCTCCAATCCCCCAGAGTGCAGAATGTTACTATAGATGATCAATAGGCGCTCAATACATGAAGAATTCACAGACAGATTCCTGCCAAGTAACAAAGGTAAGAGTGACATGCCAAGTGATTGTGCTCATCTGTCGCGGTGTGATCACACTATATTATCACCTGGAAAGTGCTAATTCCCCGGTGATAATAACACTACATGAGCTTGTTTTCATTCTGCCACTAATTAGCTTAGCCATCACCCTCAATACAATGTACAGATAATATTCAGTCTTTATTCCCAGGGAGAGAGTCACAACATCCATGGACGGCCATAATGAATATTCTTGTCCTTACTGTGGTCTGTGATGGGGATATAAGACTAAATTAAATAGGAACTAGACTAGACTGCCCATTGTCTCCCCTGATCTTTGCTCTCGCAATGGAACCATTGGTGATAGCAATAAGATCCAGTCCTGCGGAGGATGTTCTTCTTTACTTGGGAGATACTGGGCAGTCTTTAAATAAAGCTATGAATATTGTGGAGGAATTCGGAACGTTTTCTGGATTCGTAATAAACTGGGAGAAGTCGGAGCTTTTACCGGTGGACCCTATGAGTAATCCAACTATCTCTGGAATGCCCCAACTAGTGGTAGTAAATACACTGAAATACCTGGGGACACTACTAACGAGAGATCCTAACCAGTATATTAGTAATAATATAATACCATTACTGACGAAATTTAAACAAAAAATAAAAATTTGGAAGCGGCTCCCTTTGTCAGTAGCAGGCCGATGCAGCCTGATAAAAATGATATGGATGCCACAACTAATGTATGTGCTACATAATTCCCCAGTGTGGATATGTAAAAAATGGTTTAAGAAAATGGAATCCCTTTTCAGAGAATTAATCTGGAAAGGAGGACAAGCTGGAATTCGGCTGCAGCTCCCAACCGGGGAAGGGGGCATGGCGCTACCTCACCCAGAGACTTACTATCTGGCCGCACAGTTGCAACAGTAATAGGAGGCGATAATATGAGAGGAGGAGGGGGGATAAATGGGGGGATAATTCTATCAGGAGCATTGCATAATACACTGGTGGAGGCGTTGGAGGCGGAATCTTTTTATCATAAGAATGTGACAATAAAAATGATAATAAAAGTCTGGAAAACAATTAAGAAATTGATGGGATATTCAGGGAGACTTGAATATACCCCTCTTTGGAAATAATAAGAATTTACAGGAGTTGCTCCCAATAGGAGAGAGTGGGAAATACAGGGCATAAATAGACTGACTCCGCTATATGAAGGGAATGTTTTAAAAACTTTCTTGGAATTAAGAAGGGAATATAATATACCGCATCACTCCTTTTATAGATATTTACAGATTAGGCATGCTCTAGAAGCCCAATTTAAGACCCAGGTATTAATATGGAGTAAACCCCGTTTTTTCAAAAAATATTTAGGACAGAGACAACCAAGGGGCTTATTTCAGAAATATATGGTCAGCTGAGTGAAGGAGAAACGTCCAGGCTGGATCTCCGTAATAATAACAAGGAGAGATGGGAAGCGGATATTGGAGAAATAACGAATGAACAGTGGAAAAGAATATTGGAGATGGGTCCTAGGGTATCGGTATCCCATTCACAGAAAGTGTCTCACTTGATGCTGATACACAGAGCTTACTATACCCCTAATGCCCCGAACACACGATAGGATTTTCCGACAGAAAATGTTCGATGAGAGCTTGTTTTTGGAAATTCTGACCGTGTGTAGGCTACATCGGACATTTTCCATCGGAATTTCCGACACACAAAATTTGAGATCTGGATCTCAAATTTTCAGACAACAAAATCCGTTGTTGTAAATTCGTTGACGTACAAAGTTCCATGCATGCTCGGAATCAAGCAGAAGAGCCGCACTGGCTATTGAACTTCATTTTTCTCAGCTCGTTGTACGTGTTGTACGTCACAGCGTTCTTGACGTTCGGAATTTCCAAGATTTGTGTGACTGTGTGTATGCAAAACAAGTTTGAGCCAACATCCGTTGGGAAAAAAAACATGGATTTTGTTGTCGGAAAATCCTAACGTGTGTACAGGGCATAAGAAGTTATTTATGTATGGTAGGAGACCTGATGTGAAATGTCCTAGGTGCCAGGAGATTAGGGACCTCATACATATGATGTGGAGATGTCCAAAGTTGTTCCGCTACTGGGAGGGGGTTCTGGACACTATAAATGGGATTTATGGGAAATCCTTGAGATTGGAGGTTAAGCTTTGTGTATTGGGATATAAGGAGAATTCAGGTGAGGGTCAGAGTGTGACAGTTGCAATACTAAGATGCTTATTCCAGGCTAGAAAACTGATTGCGCTGAGATGGCAGTCGAAGAAACCCCCTGCAGTAAGCGAATGGATAAATACAATAAATGAAACTATATAGAAAGAAAAAGTAAATTATATAAAGAGAGGGAATCTTAGAGAATTTGAAAAAATGTGGAGAATGTGGATGGGGAGAATGCGTTTCCCCCTCTAAAAGGGCTAAACCTAGAGCAAGAGCTATGAACAAATAAAAAAGGATAAGTTCGGAAGAATTCTCTGGATACATTAATACTAGCAGGAGGGAATATCGCATCATAAAATAGTCCAAAATTACCGGTGTAACACAGTAGTGAAATACAGACAAAACTAGAACCCCAGCATGGTTATATATAGACAGTGAGTACCCCTCTAAGGGGAAAGGGGGGGGGGGCAGGGAGAATGGGATAAGCTTGCTGGGAAATATACCAATGCTGGGGATAGAAATTATATTGGATGAATACTCTGAAATGTCTGAATTGCTTTTTTATGATATTTTGTATTGAAAGAAAATAATGAATAAAGAATAAATAATTAAAAAAAATAAAAAAAACATAAAAATCGCCAGGCCCACAGAGGCACCCCTCGATGTGTCAATGATATAGATCGGAGGTCTCCAAACAAACTAACTAAACAAAGGGCCAGTTTACTCTCCTTCAGACTTTAGGGGGGCCGGGTAAACAAAGCCCAATCTTTGGTGTCACTGGGAATAAACAATGCCCAATCTTTAGTGTCAGTAAACAATGCCCAATCTTTGGTGTCAGTGGGAGTAAACAATGCCCAATCTTTGGTGTCAGTAAACAATGCCCTATCTTTGGTGTCAGTGGGAGTAAACAATGCCCAATCTTTCGTGTCAGTGGGAGTAAACAATGCCCAATCTTTGGTGTCAGTAAACAATGCCCAATCTTTGGTGTCAGTGGGAGTAAACAATGCCCAATCTTTGGTGTCAGTAAACAATGCCCAATCTTTGGTTTCAGTAAACAATGCCCAATCTTTGGTGTCAGTAAACAATGCCCTATCTTTGTCAATGGGAGAACTGGTGTCTCATCTTTGATGTCAGTGGGAGGAATAGTGCCCCCATCATTGGTGTCAATAGAAAAAATTCTGCCCCATTGTTGGTGTCAGTGGGAGGAATAGTGTCCCATCGTTGGCATCAATGGAAGGAATTATACCCTTTTGATGGTGTCAGTGACAGGAATTATTCTTCATTGTTGGTGTCAGTGGATGAAATGGTTCCACCAGGGCCATATAAAGGCAAGCAAAGGGCCACATCTGTTTGCAGACCACTGGTATTGATTATAACTATTAATATTTCAAATAATTAATTTAGAGGTGCACTCTGGTCAGACATGATGACTGGGGGGGGGGGGACACATTCAGGGAAAAATGTCCTAATTGCTGATTGCTATCCCTCTGGCACTCAACATTTGAACCTGGCTAACCTGCCTCTGAAATAATTAGAGGTGTCGGTAATCTTTTGGTGGTCCAAATTTTGAAGCTGTGGTTGGACCATTCAGCCTCTGTCCTTGACCCCCTGTAAGCTTCGAGCAGTACCTCTTTAGGAACAGAGACACATATCCTATCTATGATTTATAGATCTCTCCTTCCGCCATGTTTCTCAAGAATCCATATTTTCTGTTTCAATACATTTTTGTTGAACAAGCATTTTATAATCCAAGTATGAAAACATACAAAATCTACAGTCATTGAAGAGCATACATCATGGCATGCGGCAGGGGCATTGCTAGGGGGTGGCATTTGGGGCTATAGCCCCGAATCTGGGGTCCATAGCCCAGAGTCTCTCAGAGTCGGCCGTGGTCTTGGCCTCTCTGCAGCCAGGCCGCGAGTGCGGCAGACAGCACCGGAGAGCGGGCAGGCAGCATGGGAGAGTCAGGCAGGCGAGAGAGCAGAGAGATGACATCATCTCTCACCACCCGCCCTGCATCACTGCTGTTCCGCCGCGGGCAGCAGAGAGATGACATCATCTCTCACTGCCTGCCATCTCTCTGGTGACCCTGATGTAAGGAGTGGCTCTCTGGGGACTCTGAGGTAAGGAGGGGCTCTCTGGGAACCCTGATGTAATGATAATATATATATATATATATATATCCCCAGATCTTTTGTAGACCTAGCAACGCCCCTGGCATGCGGTATTAAATGAAAACAGATAGTACATCAATTTGCCTCAAAGTCTGGCCGTTCGTTAGTAGATTTATAGACAAGAATATTTATACAAACATTTGTAAAAAAAATTCTGTGTACATTCAAAGGAACTGAACAAATGTCATTCATAAATTTTACTTGCTATTAACATTCAATGTTAGAATGAATATAATTCCTGAACGAAATCCACATACCCTGTAGAAAAATTAATTTATTTGAGAAAAAAATGACATCCTGCTACTTAAAATTTTCTTGTGACTGGTTAAAAATGAACGTCAATTTGACCCCACTTATGATTAGAAAATCGAGCGAATGTTCTTAAAACAAACATTTTATAACAAAAATCTATGTGTTTGGCCAGCAATAGAATTGTATAGTATGTGACCCTGTTGCCACAAAATTGTTGAGCGATCTTATTGGAGGGGGCGCTACAAGAATCCATATTTTTTAGGAGAAATGGGAGAGTTCAGACAGTCTATACCAGTGGTGGCTGGCGTTTTTTTTTTGGGGGGGGGGGGGGGGGCGGAAAACAATCACCCCCCCCCCCGTTGTTTGCCGGCACTTATCCCATCTAGGCGAGTAGCGGGGGGCTGGCAGCGTGCAATGGCTCCGTGTCCTCTCCTCTATCGGCGGCTTCCAGCTTGTGGCTCCTGCCCTCCTCCTAGGCGTTCAATAGGATCACCTGTACTTTCAGCCAATCGGGTGTCAAAACCCGCTTCCTGATTGGCCGGGAGGAGGATCAGTGTTACAATAGCGAATATTCATCCACTGTTATAACACACCTGGGTGGGCTGTGAGCGCATTCTCTGTGCCCGCCCTATTTTGAACCCCATGAGAGCCTCTGGCTCTAATCAGTGCTTCAAACCCCCCCCCCCCCATTGGAATCCATGTGCTGGTGTCCTGAAAGGATGGATAAGGGGGAGGCGGCAACGGATGGGGGGGCGGCGCCGTGCGCCCTTAATGGACGGGCCGCCCGTGGCCTATACTCCTTTTGGACTGGAATAACACATGATGTCCATGTCTGCTAGATTCCAGGAGATAAATGTTAAAGGATACTTAAAAAATAAATAAAATAAATGCACATTTTTTTGCAGGTAAACAAATGTGCATTTACAGGACCTAAAGCCTCATGCACACAGGCAGTAAAACACAGCTTTTAGGGCTTCTTCACACAGGTGGCTGGGGGTTGGTAAAAGCAGGCAGTTGAGCCGCCCCCTGACAGCCTACCTAAACAAAATGACATAGTCGCTCAAAGCTGTACCCGTGCCAGAGCCGCAATGCTTTTCTTCGCAACAAAAGTATGTTTCATACAATGCAAACGATAACAGCTGCAGACTCCTGCAGGAAGACTGGACATAGATCACCTTTATTACCGGGATGCATCTGGTTTGCCGCATTGTGACTCATTGGTGAATACAGTTGGTCGTGTTCTCTTAATGTATCCACAATTATAGTTTTGTAAATCTTTCAGGTAAATGATTCCAAAACGTTCTAAACTTCAAGGGTTGCCAAATTTCAAAAATCCCTGAAGAATTTCCCGCGCTGCTGTCTTCGCGGAGCCGGTGCCAGGTACTCTGGCACATGGGTACGTTGGCACAGACATTAAATCTCTCAGGGGGTCGGAAGTCGGAGAGCTGATAATTTACATATTATCATCACTCCCAGAGGCAGGAAACCGAAAAGAATTATCGCATTATCGCAATTATGTTTGGAGATTGTAACAGCTCCTTCACTGCAGCTTATCTGCAGATTATCTTTTGGACCAGAGTCCTTGTTTATACAAGTCCGGCGCTCAGGCCACATGCACACTGTATTCTCTATGAGACCTTTTCTTCTATAGGAGTTCAGCAGCAGAAAAATGCTGTAAAAGAGCTGCGCATTTGCAGGTGCGTTCACGTGTGTTTATGCATGTTCACGCGTCTGGCGTTAATGCATTCTATTGGCCAGGATGTTAATTTATACTGCCCATTAGTAGAATGTATAAGCGTGAACACACAAACGCATTTATGCACACTTGTGGGCATTTTTTATACTCAAAAGTTCCTCTCCTGATTGCAACTTCGGGGGGAGGATTCTACCTATAAACGCCCCGTCTCTAAAATCCTGTATAGGCCTATAGTCTGTGTGGACACTTACAGGCTAACATGGAGAGGCGTTTAGGGACAGAGAAAGAAAAAAGCTTAAACGCCTGTTAGGGCTCATGCACAATGCAGCTCAAAAAAAAAAAAAATCCTGCATTAAAGTGGAGTTCCACCCACTTTTACAACTCTTCAGCATCCCTCACTAAACTGTGCACTGTAAACGAATTGGATATTTTTAAATTTTTTTTCGCAGCACCTACTGTATATCTGCTGTATTCATTTTTCACTTCCTCCTCCCTGGCCGTGGCCCATCGCATCATTTCCTGTTTGCAATGCCTTCTGGGAAGGGGAGGCAACTTCCTGTCAAACTGCCGTTGCTATGGAAACCTGACCTGAAACCTATTACACTGCTTGTGCTGCACTGAGCATGTGCAAGATCTGCAATGATGAGATCCAGGAAGAAATACAGTCTGGCTTCAGATGCCCACACTTAAGATGGCCACGGCCTGCTGTAAGTTTATAAAATAACAAACTACTGCTATAAACTAACAAAACAGACCTTAGTTTACAGACTAACTTTTTTTTTTTTTAACATAGAGTTTATTTATTTGTTCTGAACAAACAGAAATAATAAAAAAAAAACAAGTTACATTAGTTCAAGACAGACAATGTACAATTATCGCTTATACCATGTCAAGTCAATAAGTACAGTGAAAATAATACAAGTCAATGTCACACATAGTGGCAGAAGTATACTATTAAGTCTCCAAAACATAAACATCTTATAAGACCCTTGAGAGGGGGGGGGGTGAGGCCCGGGGAGGAGGGGGAAGCCCGACAGGGTTCCCCCAACCTTAGTTATATACTAGCAGTGTATCGGCCAGGCCATGTCCGGGGCAAAGTTACAGAAAGTAGGGATGTGTGGGTAGCCAATGGGCCAAGGCAGGGTACCTAATATATCTATTCAATGGTCAGGTGTTTGGCCTCCACCCAACCCGCCCATATCCTATCGAATTTCTTCGGGCAATTTCTCCCCATATATGTCAGCTTATATAGAGGCAGGGCTGCGTTGATAAGAGAGAGCCATAGTTGTTTAGTGGGTGGTTGAGGTTGGTTCCAGTTAAGGAGAATGGCCTTTCTGGCATACATTGCTGTGTAAAAAACGAATATTTTTTTCCTTTTTGGGGCCTCAAGAGAGTCACATATGCCCAACAGGAGGGGGATAGGACTGTAGGGGACCCTGATTTTGCCCACCGAGTTAATATCATCCAGGACTATCTTCCAAAAACCCACTATCCTTGGACATGTCCACACCGTATGGAAGAAATCAGCATTATCCGCATCACACCTAGGACAGGTGGCTGTTCTATTCGCATAAATTTTAGCAAGACGCGATGGGGAGTAATAAGCCCGATGGAGAAATTTTAATTGGGTAAACCTATCCCTGGAGGAGATGGTAAGGGTTAGGTATTGCTGCACCCCCTCTTCCCAGTCCTCATCAGTCAGGTCAGGGATGTCACGCTGCCAGGTAGACATCAATTGTGAGACTCTAGACGTGTCCAGTCGTGCAAGCATGTTATACATAGTCGACAACAGTCTGGTTCCCTCAGGTGCGCGGAGCTCAGTTTCCAAATCTGACATCTGCAAGATCACCGGACCAGGAAACTGGGAGCGAAAAGCATGTCTTATCTGAAGGAATCTAAAAAACATCTGGTTTGGGAGGCCCTTTCTACTCTTCAGTTCATCAAATGTTATCAGTTGTCCCTGCGATACAATATCGCTCAGGGTAACTATTCCATATCTAGCCCATATGACGGGATCTGGTATCGAGTGGAAATGACACAACCGTGGATTGCCCCAAAGTGGTGTCACAGGGGACCACGTGTTTTGCTTACCTAGCTTCGTGTTTACCGTATCCCATACTTTGATGGTCGTTTTCATGGGCACAGTTATTTTGGGGTTGGAGCGGGGCCCTCTATGTATAAGGTTTCTTAGTTCCGAGTATGAACCAAGCAACGCGGCCTCCACAGCGGAAGCCGGGTTAGAGGGCTCCTCCGCCAACCACCATTTTAACGTCACCAGGACCGCTGCCCAGTAATATTTTAGGAAGCTTGGGAGTGCCAGGCCTCCCAATGTAATCGGTAGTTGTAAGGTTGTTTTAGCAATTCTAGGGGCCTTTCCATTCCATACAAATGATATGACTAAGCTGTCCAATTTATTGAAAAAGGAAATAGGTATAGGGACAGGAGTTTGCCTAAATAGGTAGGTGAATTTGGGCAGGATAGACATCTTAATTAAATTTACGCGTCCCACTGGACTAAGGGGAAGAGACTTCCATGATGAAAATTGGTGGGTCACCCGAGACATCACCGGGGCCAAATTGAGGCCAATGAATTGACGAAGGTCTCTATGTATCTCTACGCCAAGGTATCTGAACTGTGACACCCGGCGCAGCTGTGCGTCCGATTGCGAAGAAGCAACCCCAGAGTGCAGTGGGAAGAGCACCGACTTTCCCCAGTTAATGCATATTCCGGAGTATCGCCCGTATCTATCTATTACCTGAAGCGCTTGTGTCAGCGATTGTCCATCATCCTTAAGGTATAAAAGGGTGTCATCTGCATATAACGACACCTTTTCTTGTAGAGGGCCTATAGTAATACCCTGTATACGTGGGTTGGACCTTATAAGGATAGCCATGGGTTCTATGGCGAGCGCAAAAAGCCCCGGGGATAATGGGCAGCCCTGTCTCGTCCCCCTACGGAGGGGAAAGGACCGAGAGAGGACCGCTCCAGTGCGCACCACGGCCGTCGGAGATCTGTACACCGCCTCAACCCAGGAGATGAAGACGGGACCAAATCCAAATCTGCGGAGGACCTCCCATAGATAATTCCATTCCACGGAATCGAAATTACAGACTAACTTTACTAGAATACATTAAACTTGTGTATTATAGGGGTATTTTTATTTAAAAAGTATAATTTCGGCCGGAACACCACTTTAAGGCAGTTGTGTTTTTATTTCAGCTTGAAGAAGCTTGTGCTTTTCTGTGCTCTTGTGCACGTTTTTATTGAGCTATTTCAAGCTCCTTTGAGCTTCTTTGAGCTTTTTTGAGCATAAGAAATTTTTTTTTTTTTTTTCAAACCCTCCTAGATAGTATTTTCTTAAAGTGATTGGAAACCCTTACACACCACTTTTCCCGACAGGTATGCCTATAATAAGGCTTACCTATAGGTACTGGAAATATCTCCTAAACCTGCATGGTTTAGGAGATATCTACCTTATAAGCTTGCGCCGACGTCATCGGCGCACACGCACTAAAAGGCCCGTGCCGTGACCGTCGGCTCCCACGCGCACGCGTCACATCACGAGACTCCGCCCAGTCACAGAGCCGGAGTCCACAGCCCAGGAAGAAAGAGGGGTGAAGATGGACGTGACCACCAGTGGGGACTTTGTGGGCTTCATTTGCAGGTAAGTGCCACATAATGCATAGCTCCCAACTGTCCCTGATTTCGAGGGACTGTCCCTGATTTGGAGCAATGTCCCTCTGTCCCTCATCCCCCCTCATTTGTCCCTCATTTTGGTCTGATCTATATAGCTGTATATAAATTGCACTTTTTATCTATCAAAAAATGTTTCCCAGCACTAAACCTTTCATCTGATTTCTAAATTGCTGCATTTGTAAATTCCAAAAGCCAATATAAAGGAATAGTAGTGTTAAAAAAAAGCACTTGTGGGTTTAACCAATCTTGTTTTTTTGTACAATTCTCCTTTAAGGGGGCGCGGCCAAGGATGTGTCCTATGCCTGCATACTTTTGCTGATAGGTGTCCCTCATTCCCATCTCAAAAAGTTGGGAGGTATGCGATGCATACTAGCCCATTATGCTTTTACTTTGCAGAGAAAAAAAGAGGAAGTAAAACCCATCAGGGTTTACTTCCTCTTTACCCACAGTATAAACAAAACAAAAAGGTGGAACAAATGTTTTCGTACGTTTTCAAGCTTCTTTGAGCTTTTTTTGAACTCTTTTCAGCTTTTTCGAGCTCTTCGGGGCACTAGCTTCTTTCAAAAACGCAAATTTGGTGGGGTTTTTTCTTTCCTGTAAGAGCATATGCCTGAAAACGCTTTAAAAAGCCATAGTGTGCATTAGCCAATGTGTCCATACACACTATGGCTTTTTTAGAAGGTTTACAGGCATATGCTCTTACAGGCAGAAAACCCCCCAGCAAACTCTAGTTTTTGAGAGGTGCTTTCGAGCAGAAAAGATGCCTAAGTGCCCAAAAACACGCAGAGAGCGTGAAAAGGCACAAGAAGTGCAAAAACGCACAAAAAAAAAAAAAAAAGAAGGAGAAATTAGCTGAGGGGAAGGTTTGTGACAAAACGCTTATGCTCAAAAAATCTCAAAAAAGCTCCAAAAAAAACGCAAAAGAGCACAATAAAGCACAAGCTTCTACAAGCTTTTAGACTGCATTCACACCTCAGTGTTTTGAATCGCGGGCAGATTTTCTGCAATTCTGCCCGCGATTTCAAAGCGCCGAGGTGTGAATGACGGATACGCAGGTGTGCAGAATGCACATTTGAGATGCTATTCATTTGAATGGCAACTAAAAATGCAGTGCCGGTTCTGCTGCGATAAATCGCGCTGCAATGGCGGCAACCTGCATCACGTGAAGCATGTCGCCGAAAGTGGCTCCTGAACTTTTTTTGCTTCAGGCAATGCTGGTTGCCGCAATTGCAGCGCGATTTATCGCGCAACAATCGCGGCAGAACTGCACCACGATTTTAGCTATCAGTCAAATGAATGTCATCTCAAATGTGCGTTATGCGATTTTTACATTCACACTTCGACGCTTTGAAATCGCGGGCAGAATCGCGGCAAATCTGCTCACGATTCAAAATACTGAGGTGTGAATGCAGTCTTAGGCAGAGAAATAAAAGCTCAATGCTAAATGCCTGTAAAAGCAGTTGTTTTTTTTTGTTTTTTTTTTGAGCTGCAGTGTTCATGAGCACTAAAAGCAGTATTTTTAAACCCAAGTGTGCATGGGGCCTTATAATGTACAGACTGAGCAAGACACCGCACACTGCATCATCACAGACTGATTGAAAGGAGCACTCTGCCACCTAATGGTCATATAAAGTACTGTATTTGTACAGTAAACCTAAAAGTATAACTTTTTTTTCCTCCTTTTGGATAGAGAGGCCCATACACACGATCATAAAATCGTAGGAAAAATAACGCTTTTGAAGCGATTGTACGATAATCTGATCGTTAGTTTACAGCTTTCGAGAGCTGATCACTACAATTCATACGAAATTATCTGATGGCATAAGCACGAAAATTCTTCTCGTACGCTACCAGATTGTATGATTTCCATTTAATTAATACAGTTGTCGTTCAAAATACAATACAATAAATAACATCACTTCTGAAATTTTTATTCTGTCATACAAGAATTTTCGTAACTTTAGTAACCTCATCATGTTCGATATGATATGAAATATGAGACTAGCATGCAAAAAAAAACTGGATGATCATTCGTCCGATAATCTCATCGTGTGTACCAGGCATTATAGGGAGGGCTGTAACCACTTTTAATTTTGAGGTCAAATTTCGATTTAATTTTAATCATAGTCTTTGGACTAAAATGTCATTTTAATTTTAGTCATAATGTAGCCAAGTCCCGGATCTCTCCAGGCCTAATGGTGACTTCCAGAGTTAGGGACAGCTGACATCCTTCTGTGTAGAGTGGGTTACAAGGCATGGTGGGTATATTTCAAGGTAGATTGATGGGCGCCAGACACTTCTTGAATGCAAAGAGAGTTATTGTCTCTTAAACAGAACTGTGGGAGAGAGGATCAGGGCCAGGACATCCTTTAGTAGATGCAATGTTAATTGGCAGACTCCGAGACTTCTATAGGTAGACAGCCATGCAGGGAAAGGCACCCAGCCGGACACCACATCTGCATGTGTAGACACGCTGTCTCCTATGGCAACAATCTTGAACAGTTTCTAACAAAGGTTACAATGAACTCTCTCACTTCCTCCACAATCTCCTCCTTCGATCTTCACTCAACTGAGCTGCCAGTCTATCACTTAGACCCGCTGATCCACTGCCACTGGATCTCCTGAGCTCGTCCAATCCTCTCATGGAGTGTCTTCCTCAAGTGTCACCCTCGCGTCCCTGCTGGGTCCTTAGCCTGGCACTCACAGATACTCCCCAAGCATCACCCCACTGGCCTGCTCGGTCCCTGGCTTTGGACACAAGGCTGCTCTGCAAGCATCACCTCTGCTGGCTGGGTCTTTGGTTTAACACCTGCTGAAGTTTTCCAATTTTTCACCGTCCCCGGTTGGTGAGAATACTGGTCTGGTACTTGCTTCAGCTACTCGCGATGGTCCCTTAATGGCGACAGGCTCTCTGGCTGGCAGAACCGTCACTTTTGGTTGGACTGCAAGCCGCAGTCCCAACCTTATGCTGCTCTCTTGCTTCTGGATAGGCTCTCAGATAGTCTAGCAGCCAGATGTCCCCGGGATAGGCCCCAGGCTCTGGCCTAGCAGCCAGGGGCCATACAACTTACTTCCACCCAGACAGCCGTCCAGGTGGCACAGAACCCCAATCACCTGACCTCATCCAAATAAATAGGCTCTCTCAGCAGGCCAAGGGATCCAAGAAGATCCCTGCCCATTGGCTGAGATACCCCATCTACTCTTAATCTGTCCTTGCAATGCCCTTGTCTTTTCTAATGCCACCAGCTACCCGGCCATCTAGTGACAGAAGAGAGAAGTGCAGCAATTCCAAAATTATGGTGGAATCAATTTATCTCCTATCAATTGGCCAATACAACTATACCTGGCAGGTAAATTTACTAGCAACCCTGCCTAAACATCAGGGTGCTACACATATTTTAGGCATCTGCCAGGGGTGATAGAGGGACACAAGTGCCAGGGTGCAGATAGTGAAGAATGGAACTTGGGATCGCTGGTATCAGGTGAGCATTGGTACAGCTGGTGGTACACCACAGATACTTCAAGTACATTTATGAATGGAGTCAAGTCACAAGCTGGGTCCAGTAAAGGCTGAGCAAGAAGGCCCCAAATCATAGGCAGGATCAGAGAGTCAGGGGTAAGCAGAGGTCGGCAACATCAGGCAGTGAGGTACAAAGTGGATGAGGAGATGGGCAGAAGTCCAGTTTAAGGTCCGTAATGGAAACAGGCAGCAAACATGGGTAGACAAGGGTAATCTGAAAGCTGGTTAGGTAGATGGTGGGTTTGTTTAAGTTTCAGGATCAGGAACACAGGAGAAAAGACTGAAAGACCATTCAGCAATGATCCTGTGCAGAGCTCAGGTTTAAATACCCCCCTCGGCACCAGTAGACGTACATTGTGATGTGCACGTCCTTGGGTGCCTACATGTGCACACTGTCGCTCGTGTAGTAAGGCTTCTATGCCCTGTAATATGGGGAGCTTGGGACCACCAACCAGCTGTTTATCAAAGTAAAACAATCCATATTGTTCCATCAAAATCAGGAATATAAAACAGTGGGGTTTTTTTTGTTTTTTTTTAGCAAAGTAAAATACAAACAGTTCTGGTGTATTGAAAATCATATGTTGGCTCACCACCAGTATACTTATCCCACCCCAGGGTTTAGGGTTCCTGCCTGCTTTGGGATGCTGCAAAGGCCATAGGAGCTCAGCAAAGTCTCTCTTGCCAGACAGTCCACAACCACTCCACTCACTGTACCTCACAGGCAGGTGCTGACTTCTTCCTCTTCTTTTTTAGGACCTCTTTGCAGGCAGGATAACCCTTCTGGGTTCAAAATCCCAGTAATCAGAGTTTTGGAGGCTCTTTCCCAATCAAGGTCAATCCAAGCCTCCGAATTCTAAGTCCCAATCAATGACTTACAAATCCTGAGAGAAATGTAACCTAGTCTTAGAACCCCTCACCCTGCATGGATAAGAACCCCTGAGTACTCAAAAATGTTTCATATCGTCCTCTTAAAAGGGACCACAACCCAAAAATTGGGTACATATCTCCTGTCCAGGACACATAAACATGTGCACGGCTGTCACAATGTTCCTGACACTAACACAAATGTAAAACGTTTATATACAACAGTAAAAAAAAAAAAAAAAAAGAAAAGCTATGATACTTAGCGTCATCTAGTGGCCAAATGTGGTATTTTCCATTTGAAATCAATAAAAAAAAAATTACCAGCACAGGGAAAAGCCTAATAACAATCATTTTTTGCCTTTCTCACACAGAATGAATTGTCATGCACTTTCATTGGGCAAATTTCTATACAATTTGTTTTATAACTATTTCCCTAAGTGTATTAAAACTACAGAACATCTCCCCCATCCTCTCTTCCATAACATAGAAAAAAGGTGTTCTGTAATTCATACAGAGTGCTCTAAGCAATGCTGATAACAGTGCAGCACAGGCAGAGTGTACAGTAAGTTATCAGCTCTTCAAATTTCTGGCAGGGTTAATGATTATTTTCCATGTATTGGACAGACGTAATAAAATGGTAAATTTATTGACTAAAAGGAAGCAAATAAGAAAAGTTCATTCTTAGGTTGTACATACAGTTTTAACTCCAAAACCTATTTGGCTACTTTGTGTGCTGGTCGAATGTTTTTCATTGATATAAAATGGAAAATACAGCATTTGGCCCCTAGATGGCACTAAGTATCATAGCAATTTTCTTAGAATACTTAATGACATCTAGTGGCCAAATGCAGTATTTTTTGTTTTAAATCAATCAAAAACATTCAACCAGCACAGGAAATAGCCTAACAACTTTCTTTTTTGCTCCATATGCACAAAATGATTGTACATGCACTTTAACTGGGTGAATAACTATGCTATTTATTTTTGATTAACCCCTTGCCGACCGGCTCACGCCGATATACGACGGCAGAATGGCACGTACTGGCACATTAAGGTACCTGTACGTTGCCCTTGTGACGCGGCATTGTGGGTGCGCGCGCGCCGCCTAGAGGTCCGTGAGTGTGATCGCGGGTCCCGTGGACTCGATGTCCGCGGGGATACCCGTGATCATCTCACGGAGAGGAAGAACGGGGAAATGCTAATGTAAACAAGCATCTCCCCATTCTGCCTAGTGACAGGACACTGATCACAGCTCCCTGTAATCCGGAGCGGTGATCAGTGTTGTGACACACGTAGCCCATCCCCCCCATCGTTAGAATCACTCCCTAGGACACACCTAACCCCTACACTGCCCCCTACTGGTTAACCTCTTCACTGCCAGTCACATTTACACAGTAATCAGTGCATTTTTAATCACACTGATCGCTGCATAAATGTGAATGGTCCCAAAATAGCGCCAAAAGTGTCCGATCTGTTCGCCATAATGTCGCAGTCACGATAAAAATCGCAGATCGCCGCCATTACTAGTAAAAAAAAAAAAATATCAATAAAAATGCCATAAAACTATCCCCTACTTTGTAGACGCTATAACTTTTGCGCAAACCAATCAATAAACGCTTATTGTGATTTTTTTTACCAAAAATATGTAGAAGAATACGTATCGGCCTAAACTGAGGAAAAAAAACTTTTTTTGTATTTTTTTGGGGGGATATTTATTATAGCAAAAAGTAAAAAGTAATGTGGTTTTTTTTTCAAAATTGTTGCTGTTTTTTTGTTTATAGTGCAAAAAATAAAAACCGCAGAGGTGATCAAATACCACCAAAAGAAAGCTCTATTTGTGGGGAAAAAAGGATGTCAATTTTGTTTGGGGGGCCACGTCGCACGACCGCGCAATTGTCAGTTAAAGCGATGCAGTGCCGAATTGCAAGAAACGCTCTGGTCTTTGGCCAGCCAAATGGTCCGGGGCTGAAGTGGTTAATAAATCCTTTGGAGTGGGTTAAATCAGATGAATTCCCATGTCAAGATTTCCTCAGTCCAAACCTGCAATGTGATCTGTGAAATGGCAGTTTATAGGACATTCAATGCAAAAACTATAGCTGCGTGTATGCTGATTATACACTGTTATGTTAGATATAAACAGCAAAAAATGGAGTCCATATATCTTTATTAGTGAAAAGAACAAATATGAGTGTGGGGGGGGGGGGGGTCTTTTGCTATCCTAATTCAGCCATAAAAACAGCTTCAAAAGTAAATGGAGTCATTGTACCTATAGTAAGCAATCTAATGTGTGTTATATTTTCTAACTAGGAGAAATAAAATAAAAGAGATGACTAGTATAAAAAATAAACCAGCATTTCATTGTATTGCATTCTGGGCTGTTATATAATATATAAAAACTATAATATATATATATATATATATATATATATATATATATATACACACATACATACATACTGTATATTATATATATAAAAACACAGAAACAAATAAATCGCAGTCTGTACTGCCCTCTAATGGGCTCTTGTTGAAATACACACAAGTGGTTGAAGTACCAGTAACATATCTTTTTGCATGAAGCAACATATTCAATCATATTTATTTTTTACAGGTATTTATATACAAACAACAATATACACAACACTACATGTTGTACATTCCCCTCAGTCCTTGCCCACAAGGAGTTTACAATCTAATGCCCCATCTCACATACATAGACATATTGGGGCCAATGTAGACAGTAGCCAGGTAAGCTGCCAGCATGTGTTTGGAGTGTGGGAGGAAAGGCACACCAGCACAGGGAGAACATACCAAGGAGGACCCCAAATGCTGACAGGCAGAAGTGCTGCTAACCACTGAGCCATTGTGCTGTTTGTAGAGCAGATCAGGAAAACAGCCATGGGTGACAATGCTGGTCCCCTCAAAGACACTGTATGGTTAGTAAGCGTTGTCACCTTAGGCAAGGAGATGTGGTAATGATAGAATCACCAGGTGAAAATAAAGACTAAAAATCATTTTTAGAAAGTCTGAAAAAAGTTAATGTAACCACCTAATGGCTGGTAAGCTGCATTACATAACATTTTGTTCCTGGGTTTAGCTATGCTTTAAACCTCAAATTGATGCTACTGCAGGGGTCAGGAGTAAGTAATACAGAGCGCAGGGGCCGAGGGTAAGTGACATAGAGTGTGGGGGTCAGTAGTAATGCAGAGGTGATGAGTAATCCAGAGTGCAGAGATCAGAAGTAATTCTGAGTGCAGGGGCCAGTAGTAATGCAGAGTGCAGAAGTCAAGAGTAATGCAGAGTGCAGGGGCCAGGAGTAATGCAGAGTGCAGAGGTCAGGAGTAATGCAGAGTGCAGAGGTCAGGAGTAATGCAGAGTGCAGCAGTCAGGAGTATTGCAGAATGCAGAGGCCAGGAGTAATGCAGAGTGCAGGGGTCAGGAGCAATGGAGAGGTCAGGAGTAATGCGGAATACAGAGGTCAGGGGTATTGCAGAGTGCAGAGGCCAGGGATAATGCAGAGTGCCGGGGTCAGGAGTATTGCAGAGGTCAGGGCTATTTTCAGAGAGCAGGGGTCAGGAGTAATACTGGTGCAGAGGTCAGGAGTATTGCAGAGTGCAAAGGTCAGGAGTATTGCAGAGGTCAGGGGTATTGCAGAGTGTGGAGGTCAGGAGTATTGCAGAGGTCAGGGGTATTGCGGAGTGCCGGGGTCAGGAGTATTGCAGAGGTCAGGGCTATTTTTAGAGAGCAGGGGTCAGGAGTAATGCCGGGTGCAGAGGTCAGAAGTATTGCAGAGTGCAAAGGTCAGGAGTATTGCAGAGGTCAGGGGTATTGCGGAGTGCAGGGGTCAGGAGTATTGCAGAGGTCAGGGGTATTGCGGAGTGCAGAGGTCAGGAGTAATGCAGAGTTCAGAGGTGAGGAGTATTGTGGATTGGCCGATGGTGTGTGCTGTGACACATAGTGTAGCACCAATCCTAGAGCATCGCACTGTTTGCTTTGTTTTTCACATGGCTTTATTTGAACGTCACTTGTGTCATTTCAGTACAATTCTATGCACCATGGCGGTGTTACAATGCAGTGGTGTGTCTTGCTCTCTGCTACACTAAAAAAATGTTCTCTCTCTTTATCATGCACCACAGCAACGAGGTGTTCTATGTGACTATGTGTTCAGGCTGCACTACTAGGCTTTTCCAATGTATCTCTGGAGTGAATTCATTTTCTGATTGGACTTATCATTATCATTAGTGTCTGAATGTACTTCCTCACACACGGAGCCTTCCAGCTGCGGCAGTATATAGAGGAGAGAACAGAGCACAGAGCTCACCCCTCCTGGGTGATGTGCTGCAAAGAACTATGGGACATGTAGTCCAGGGGGGGCGGGGTTGGCTTGACAATGAAAAGAGCTACAGAATGTGTATACTGCCTGAGGGGGACTACAGGGTCCAGCATGTCCTACCAACCGGGGGAGTCTGTATGAACTGCCTAATGTGGCATTACATGGCCCAGCTGATATAGGAGGATGTGTGTGCACTGCCCATTCTCCTGCTCTGTGGCACTACAAGGCTCAGCAGTGGAGCAGAGTGTGTGTGCACTGCCAGATCCCAGCTCTGCTTTATCTGCTACTACAAGGCCCAGCCACCCATTGAGAGCCTGTCAGGGGCATATCAGTGGCCGCCGGGCAAATATGCGTGCACACAGGTGCACAAGAAGCTCTTCCAGGGCAATTCTGCTCAATTCCCCACCAGGGGGCGCCGGAGCGCTCCCGCGTGTGCCCGTGCGCGCGCGCGCCCGTGCGCGCGCCCGTTCGCGCTAGCGCTGTTTGGCGCCAAGGCGCCTTTAAAAGGATGACAGGTGCTTCTGTCAGATGCTGTTTGTCTGCAGCTCTGTACCTGCGTTCCTGTTTCCCGTTTGATTTGTATTTACCTGTGACCCGGCTACGTCTGACTACTCTCCAGTCTCCAATCCGACCCGGCTTGCCTGACCTTGTTTATCTGATCATCTGTTGCCGAATCTCTGCCTGCCTGACTACTCTTGGATCACCCCTTTGCCATACCTGCCTGATTTCCTGCTGAAACGGACTGTCTGACTTGCTTCTGCCTGTGTCCTGGGACGCTGCTTCCAGCCTGCCTGTCAAGCACCCTGCCGCTGCCTTCTCAGCTACCTGCCTGTCTACTGGCCTGCATCCGCATACCTGCATCCGCAGCTCAGCCATCCCTGAGGGGCATTCTTCCAGATCATCATCTGCTTCTGCTGGAACCGCATCAGGCCCTCCTACCCACTGTGCTCAGGAGACCACTGTCCCCACTCCAGTGGCTCCTGAACCAGCGCTTAAGAGAGGTCTCCTTCTACCAGTCAGGCTCAACTACCAGGTACCTTACAGTACAAACAGCCATGACTGAGCCTGCAGGAGAGACCTCTCCCATCCAGGAGATCTGCACGCACTTAGCAGCACTTACCCAGGCGGTACAAACCCTACAGGACAGTTACAACAGACTGGAGGGCCAAGTATTAAACCTCAGTGGGCCCAGTAATATGGCCCCTGCTGCAGCCGCTCCAGTACAGGCTGCTGCACCGCCCTCTGTGGTAATGCTTCCACCTGAACCAAGAGTGCCTACCCCCGAAAAGTTTTCTGGTGATCGAACAAAATTTGTGGCCTTCCGCAGCACTTGCCAACTCTATTTTGCCCTACAGCCACGGACTTTTTCCTTGGAGGCCACCAAGGTGGGATTTGTTATATCCCTCCTTCAGGGGGAACCCTTGACCTGGGCTCACCGCCTGCTTGAAACCAACGCTGCACAGGTCCAGTCCCTGTCCGCCTTCTTTGAAGCCATGGCCCAGCTCTATGAAGATCCTCAACGGACTGCCACCGCTGAGGCAGCTTTGTTCGCGCTCCAGCAAGGCCGTAGGCCGGCCGAGGACTATGTAACAGACTTTCGACGCTGGAGCGCGGACACTCAATGGAACAACGCAGCCCTGCGTCATCAGTTCCGCATGGGGCTGTCTGAGGGTCTGAAGGATGAGCTTGCTCGAGTAGGGATGCCTGATACCCTTGAGGAACTCATCACCATTACCATCCAGATTGACCGACGCCTTCGTGAGCGCCGGTCTGAACGCTCTTCCCAACCAACACGCCCTATGTGGATGACTCCAAGAGTTCCGGTTCCTGCCTCCCGATACCTACCTTCTGCTTACCCGAGTCCAGTCACCCAAACAACCGAGGCTCCTGAACCGATGCAGCTAGGACTTATGCGGGCTACCCTGACCCCGGAGGAACGGGCACGCAGACGCCAGTTAAACCTCTGTCTCTACTGTGGTGGGACGGGCCACTATGTGAACAACTGTCCAGTAAAGACTCGTAAGTGCTTTACTTCTACTCCAACCTGTTTATCTGCTTTAACCGCCAATACAACTCAACTTGTCCTTCCCCTCTCATTGCAGCTCCAGGGAAGAACAATCCAGGTCAACGCCATTGTTGACTCCGGGGCATGTAGTTGCTTTGTGGACTCTGCTTTTGCCACCCAACAGAATCTGCCTTTAAAAAACAAAACACATAGACTCTCAGTTTTCTTGGCCGATGGTTCCCATATAAAATCTGGACAAGTCTCTCAGGAAACCTTCCCGCTGCCTGCCACCTGCTCATCCCAGCATCAAGAGATCCTAACCCTGGATGTTATTTCATCCCCATTATTTCCAATCATCTTGGGCATGCCCTGGCTTCAGGCCCACAACCCTCTGGTTGACTGGGTCACGGGCGAGATCAAGTTCCAGTCACCCTACTGCCAAAAACATTGTCTACCAGAAGCCTCTAATCCTGCCACTACCTTACTTTGTATGGACAATGATCCAGACCTACCCCAAGATGTACCAGAGGTCTATCGGGAATTTGCGGATGTGTTCAGCAAGAAGGGGGCAGACACCTTGCCTCCCCATCGTCCCTATGACTGCCCAATTGAGCTGCTTCCTGGGGCTGAAATTCCTTTCGGGCGCATTTTTCCACTGTCTGAAAAAGAGCAAGAGGCACTCAAGATTTATTTAAACGAAAACCTTGAAAAGGGCTTTATCCGACCTTCCACTTCACCAGCTGGTGCCGGAATTTTTTTTGTTTCTAAGAAGGATCAGTCTCTTCGCCCCTGTGTGGACTATCGGGAGTTAAACAACATTACAGTCAAGAACCGTTACCCACTGCCACTGATACCTGAACTGTTCCAGAAGCTGAGATCTGCTACTATCTTTACCAAACTGGATCTGAGAGGGGCCTACAATCTGGTCCGCATTCGGGCTGGGGACGAGTGGAAAACGGCTTTCAGAACCCGTTTCGGACACTACGAATACCTCGTCATGCCCTTTGGTCTATGCAATGCCCCCGCCACGTTCCAGCATCTGGTCAATGACGTGTTTAGAGATTTCCTGGACATCTTTTTAATTGTCTATCTGGATGACATTTTAATCTTCTCCAGTTCACTTGAGCAGCACAGGGAACATGTCCGTAAAGTCTTGATCCGACTCCGTTTGCACAGACTGTATGCTAAGGCGGAGAAGTGCGAATTCGAACAGCAGGAGATCCAGTTTTTGGGATTGGTAATCTCTCCAACCGGCATCAAAATGGACCCTCAGAAGGTATCTGCTGTGTTAGAGTGGCCTGCTCCCATGGACAAAAAAGGTGTACAACGCTTCATTGGGTTCGCAAACTTCTATAGGAAGTTCATTAGGGGGTTCTCTGCTATTATATCCCCCATCACGCAGCTGACCAAACAGAATTCCCGTTTCCATTGGAACTCAGAAGCCCAGAGAGCCTTTGAGGAATTAAAGAAACGTTTTACATCAGCTCCGATCCTCAGCCATCCGGATCCATCCTTACCTTTTATCCTGGAGGTTGATGCATCCGAAGTAGCCGTGGGTGCTGTTATTTCCCAACGACAAGGCAACAAGGACTTGATGCACCCCGTAGGGTTCTTTTCCAGGAAACTTTCACCTGCAGAGCGGAACTATGATGTGGGGGATCGAGAGCTACTCGCTATCAAGACAGCTTTGGAGGAATGGAGGTACTTGCTAGAAGGTGCAGTTCACCCAGTACTGATTTACACAGACCACAAAAATCTCGAGTACTTAAGGTCCGCCAAGAGGTTAAAACCCAGACAGGCCCGTTGGGCTCTATTTTTCACTCGATTCTGTTTCCATATTACCTATCGGCCCGGATCCAAGAATGTAAAACCGGACGCGCTGTCGCGCATGTTCGATAACCCTAAAGACTCTTCGGTACCTGACACTATCTTGCCGGCAAATAGCTTTCTCCTTCTTCAAACAGACCTTCTGTCCATGATCAGAGAAGCATCTCCAGAACCTTCAAGCCTTCAGGGATCCTCTTTAACACCTCGTGATGGACTTTTGTGGAGAGGAAGTCAAATTTTTGTACCAGAGAGTGCCCGAGTCAAGGTGCTGACACTTCTGCATGACCACCCACTTGCAGGACATTTTGGGGTACGTAAGACCCTTGAGCTGGTGCAGCGCACCTTTTGGTGGCCTAACCTAAAAGAATTCTGCAAAACATACGTCAACTCATGTTCTGTCTGCATCCAGAATAAAACTCCTAGGAACAGAGCTTGGGGTTTACTGAGACCATTACCTATACCAGATAGGCCCTGGAGGATGATAGCGATGGACTTTATAGTAGAACTGCCTTGCTCAGAAGGATGTTCGGCGATCCTTGTGGTGGTCGACCGACTATCCAAAATGGCCCACTTCGTGGCCCTAAAGGGAACACCTTCTGCTGTGGAGACGGCCCGTGTATTCATCAAGGAGATTGTCAGGTTACATGGAATCCCTGCAAATATAGTGTCCGACAGAGGGGTGCAATTCACATCACGTTTTTGGAGAGCACTTTGTGAGATCCTGAAAATTGAACTAGCCCTGTCCTCAGCATACCATCCCCAAACAAATGGGCAGACTGAAAGGACAAATCAGACTCTAGAGCAGTACATAAGGTGTTTTACATCTTTTGTACAAGATGATTGGGTATCTCTGCTGCCCCTAGCGGAATTCGCTTACAACAATGCCAGCCACTCTGCTACCGGTCAATCCCCTTTCTTTTCCAACTATGGTTTTCATGCATCTTTTTTACCAGATTTTCTTTCAGAATCTCCAGTTCCAGCGGTCCAGGACACAGTGCAGTTCCTTAGTCATAATAACCAGATCTTACGGGAAGCAATATCCAAGGCACAAGCGGACAACAAGAGGTTCTTTGATCAGAAAAGGAGAGGAGACCTAAACCTTCAGCTTGGTGACAAGGTATGGCTGTCTACTGATAATATTAGATTAACCTGTCCCACTAAGAAGCTTGCTCCTAAGTTCATTGGGCCCTTCCCTGTGAAAAGAAAAATTAATGAGGTGTCCTATGAACTGTGTCTACCTGATTCACTCAAGATTCACCCTGTGTTTCACGTGTCACTCTTGAAACCTGCTGTAGATGACCCTTTTCCTGACAGGGGCACCAGGGTCCCTGAACCGGTTCTGGTGGACGGCAATGAGGAATATGAAGTGGAGGCCATCCTTGATTGCAGGAAGAGAGCTGGGCAAGTACAGTTTTTGATTAAATGGAAGGGGTATGGGCCTGAAAATAATTCATGGGAACCTGATTGTAATATCCATGCCAGACGTTTAATCCATGCTTACTTCTCTGCTCATCCTGAAAAGAAGGGTATTCTGGGCATCCGGAGGCTGCCCGTTGGGAGGGGGCAATGTCAGGGGCATATCAGTGGCCGCCGGGCAAATATGCGTGCACACAGGTGCACAAGAAGCTCTTCCAGGGCAATTCTGCTCAATTCCCCACCAGGGGGCGCCGGAGCGCTCCCGCGTGTGCCCGTGCGCGCGTTCGCGCGTTCGCGCGTGCGCGCGCGCGCCCGTTCGCGCTAGCGCTGTTTGGCGCCAAGGCGCCTTTAAAAGGATGACAGGTGCTTCTGTCAGATGCTGTTTGTCTGCAGCTCTGTACCTGCGTTCCTGTTTCCCGTTTGATTTGTATTTACCTGTGACCCGGCTACGTCTGACTACTCTCCAGTCTCCAATCCGACCCGGCTTGCCTGACCTTGTTTATCTGATCATCTGTTGCCGAATCTCTGCCTGCCTGACTACTCTTGGATCACCCCTTTGCCATACCTGCCTGATCTCCTGCTGAAACGGACTGTCTGACTTGCTTCTGCCTGTGTCCTGGGACGCTGCTTCCAGCCTGCCTGTCAAGCACCCTGCCGCTGCCTTCTCAGCTACCTGCCTGTCTACCGGCCTGCATCCGCATACCTGCATCCGCAGCTCAGCCATCCCTGAGGGGCATTCTTCCAGATCATCATCTGCTTCTGCTGGAACCGCATCAGGCCCTCCTACCCACTGTGCTCAGGAGACCACTGTCCCCACTCCAGTGGCTCCTGAACCAGCGCTTAAGAGAGGTCTCCTTCTACCAGTCAGGCTCAACTACCAGGTACCTTACAGAGCCTCTGTGCTCTGCCAGCACCCAGATCTGCCTCCTGTGGCACTACATGGCTCAGCATGTCCTGGTAATGGAGGAGAGTGTGTGTGCACTGCTGCGTCCCGGCTTTCCTCTTGTGGCACTACAAGCTCCAGCATATCCTGAGAGATGAACATGGCGACATTTAGGTTGGATAAGTCAGATTGACTATATCTGTGTTTGTACAGAATGATGGTCGGGGTTATAGAATCATTTTCGGGAATAGTAGTTAACGTGAATGTCCAATCAAAACATAACTAAGCCCTAACCTGCCCCTCCCCCATTCTTAGCCCTATACCAGGGGTGCCCAGTCAGGAAAATATTCTTCCAGCAGAGGTCCAAATCACAAGAGGCACAGTAGGTCTGAACAGAGGGGGGAGGTGTTAGTTTTCCATCCCCCCCCCCCCCCAAATATTGAGTACCAGCCGCCACTGAGCGGCACTGATAGGCTGCATTGATGGGCACTGATAGGTCGGCATTGGTAGGCTGCACTGACGGACATTGATAGGTGGCATTGATAGGCTGCATTGATGGGTACTGATAGGCGGCACTAATGGGAACTGATAGGCGGCATTGGTAGGCTGCACTGATGGACATTGATAGGTGGCACTGATGAGTACTGATAGGTGGCACTGATGGGTACTGATAAGTGGCATTGATGGGTACTGATAGGTGGCACTGATGGGCCTGCACTGATGATTAGTGTCTTGATTATCTGTGTACACATCCCCTGTACAGGGCCAGCGCCACCTTTTGGCAAGCTAGGCGCCGGCCTAGAGCGCACATCAGTCAGGGGCACCGCGCCGGTGCCCCCCACCTCCAGGCTCCTACCTACGCTGCATGTTTATGTAGAAGGACTGCTATGTGTGCCTTCCAGGACTGCTGTGTGAACTCTTTCCACCCTCCTGGTTATCTTCTAGTATTTACCTTCATTGACCTGGAACAAGTATGGAAGTCAGTAAAGTCTGTAAGTAAATCAACATGTTAACCAAGTGATCTCCAGAAGATTCACCCCCTTCCTGACCATATCCTGTTCCCACTTCCGGGAGTCTGGGCAGCAGCCCATGGCATCACTGCAGGGCTCCCTCCTCCTCTCCCTGTCACCAGGCCAGTAGGAGAGAGGAGCGGGGCCTCACGCATGCACAGTAGGGTTGCTGGCGTGAAGCCATAAGGCTACACTGCTGGGTACCCTTAAGTGCAATGGCGGCGGTGGCATCCGACAACTGATGGAAACATCACCTGTGGTGCTGACATCGCAGGACTCCAGGACAGGTAAGTGTCCTATTGTTATAAGCCAGCAGCTGCAGTATGTGTAGCTGTCCTGATGGCTTTTATTATTTTTTTGGGCTGAACACTGCTTTAATATTGCTGATATGTGCCTGCTGTACCATGTACTTATATGAGAAAGTCTCCTATTCTCTTTGTGTTGCTTCCCTTGGGTAAAATCCCTGGTGTTCCTGCCAGTCCCTCTACTTTCCTATTAAAAACTGACCACAGTTCTCTAGCTATGCTGAGAACTCAGCCTGCTCTCCTCCAATGATCAGGCTAGTCCTGACATGCCTCCTCTGCGCAGCCATTCACTGGGAAGATCAGTGTACTGTTACCTCTCCCCCTAGCTCTTATGCAGCTGAAAACAGAGGGAATGTGATAACTTGTAAAAAGGGAAAAAGAGTATTTATAATGTTTCTTGATATCTATACCAAAATGTTTTGCCTTTTATTTCTAATTTAAACTGAATGGATTGTTTACAAACTGGTTGTAAAGGCACAAGATTTTTGTGCCTGTTTGGGAGCCCCCAGAACAAGCTGTTTGCTGTGGGGGCACTCAGCAGGAGGGAGGAGCCAAGAGCACCAGCGAGGGACCCGAGAAGAGGAGGATCGGGGCTGCTCTGTGCAAAACCAACTGTACAGAGTAGGTGTGTATGACATGTTTGTTATTTTAAGGGGGTAAAAACGAAAGCTTTAGTATTACTTTACTGTACTGAATACTGTTGGTACAGCTGGTTGCTTTATCTACCTAACATGCTAGAACGGTTGATTATGGGGATATGTCATGTAACAGTTATTTTTGTTTGCTTTTTCTTTTTTCTACTCAAGCAATATTTCTCATTTACCTGCCTGTAATGTACCGTAGCTCTGTTTTGTATCGTTGAGAAAATCACAATAAAAACAGTAAATGTGAAGGAGTGTATGTACAAGGAAGGAATAGACTCTGAGGGGTGCATATATGGGGTGAAAGTGACTGGAGAATGTGTGGATGGTGTGGGAATGAACTCAAGTGTGGTCAAGGATGCAGTCCACTCACCAAATCTTCAAATAAGGGCTGTTTTGCACACTTTTATTAATAGAAAATATGTAACACAACAGTTTCCCCTGCAGGTGTTATTCAGCATTTTCCTGCCACAAGTACTAATTCAGTCTCCTGGTTATCCGTTGCAGCACTGCTGCTCCTCAGGAGGTTTAGGGCCTGTTCCTCCATAGACAGTCCACTCAGACTCTGTGCACAGGCCACCCTGTGTTCCGGGTGTAGCTTGTCTGTCTCTAGAGCCGAGCCACAGTCGCTCCTAAACTAGAAGGACTGTAAATTACAATCAATGGATGCTGGTTGCCACCAAAATGTGGACCTAGGGTTGGAGGCTTCATCCCACCAAAATCTCTACAAAGTCTCCAGGCTTCAGGTCTCAGTAAATACAAACTATCCCAGGACAGTCAAGCTCCCCCAAAAATACTTTTATTTCATGATATCTTGCTACATAGAGTAACACGCTTACGCCTTTCCCCTCCAGGACCCAGATCAGGACTTGCCAAGCCCTGAAAATAACAACAAGCTTGTCTCCCCAGAAGACACATATCCTGGATCCCCTCACTGTGTATGGGTGAGGTTCCTAGGTGACATGAGTACCCTTCATGAACCTGCCATCCAGTCTCACCTCTCTGTATAATATCCCCATCAAACCCATTCCTGGAAAAGGCATAGGGCAATCACGTGCTGCAGAAACCACCAACTGGAAACCAGTACCATAAACCAAAGTATATGCCATCAGCACACCAAGGATCACTGAAATAATGCCAAGTGTTTATTCAGTGTTGGACATCAACAGGCAGACTTCTTGTCATTGGCAGACAGACTTACTTTATAAACACAGACAGACCAACAAACCAACACAGATGGACCTTCAACTATTCAGACAGATTGATAGTCATTGCACAGACGTAGCTGGAGATCGAATGACAGGCAACAATA
This sequence comes from Lithobates clamitans, assembly GCA_037952925.1. NCBI lineage: Eukaryota > Metazoa > Chordata > Amphibia > Anura > Ranidae > Lithobates > Lithobates clamitans. The sequence continues at coordinate 1,639,506 of JBBGZY010000315.1, forward strand.
AACGACTGAATCATCAGCGACAGTCCATGTGATTGGTATTAACAGACTAAGGTCCCATTTACATCTAGCGATTTGGGATCATGCAAAGAATCGCTGCAATTCTGCCCACAATTCCAAATTGCACTACCATGCTGGCAAAATGCAGCACTAGTGTTTAGGTGCCATTCATTTTCAATGGCACCTAAACATGGTGCGGCTTAGCTGCGATAAATTGCATTGCAATTGTGCTAAAACTGCATTGTCTCTGAAAACAGAGCAGGAGCTTCGTGAAATGTGGTTTTGCTGTGATTGCAGCGTGATTTAATGAGTGGCAATCACTGCAAAACCACAGAGCATTCACCCGAACCCAGGTGCTACGTTTTTCCAGCATTGCAGTGTGATTTGGAATCACGGGCAGAATCGCAGTGATTGGGCAATGGATCCCAAAACGCTAAATGTAAACAGGGCCTTAATGCCATTAACATAGAAGCACAGATATAGAAAAAGTCCGACTGGCTCCCTTTAGTGAAGCAAAATGTATTCTGGTAACTATATGGTGTTAATACCAGTAACAATAGTATAAAGTTTACGAATTTCTTTTTTTTGCATGAAGTGTAACTAAAACAAAAATGTAATATATTGTAGCTTAGCAATCATCAGATTTAGTGGCTGCTTTTGATTTCTTTTTTGTCAAGCTTTTATTTCTTTATTTTTATCTGGTGATCGGCCACAACTCTAGTTTTATGCCCTGTACACACGTTCGGACATTGATCAGACATTCCGACAACAAAATCCATGGATTTTTTCCGATGGATGTTGGCTCAAACTTGTCTTGCATACACACGGTCACACAAAATTGTCAGAAAATCCGATCGTTCTGAACGCGGTGACGTAAAACACGTACGTCGGGACTATAAACAGGGCAGTAGCCAATAGCTTTCCTCTCTTAATTTATTCTGAGCATGCGTGGCACTTTGTGCGTCAGATTTGTGTACACACGATCGGAATTTCCAACAACGGATTTTGTTGTCGGAAAAATTTATAGCAAGCTCTCAAACTTTGTGTGTCGGAAATTCTGATGGAAAATGTGTGATGGAGCCTACACACGGTCGAAATTTCCGATAACAAGGTCCTATCACACATTTTCCGTCGGAAAATCCGACCGTGTGTACAGGGCATTAGGGTGGCTACATTCACTCCTCCATTGTATCTATGGAGGAGCAACGTAGCCACCCTTGGACAGCAGCATTGTCCATTAGTGGAAAAAAGGACACAGGCCAATTTTCAGCGCTGTCACGCTTTGAATGACAATTGAGCGCTCATGCAGCACTGTAACCATATGACATTTTTATCATTTTTTTTCACACAAATAGAGCTTTATTTCAGTGGTATTTAATCACCGCTGGTTCTTTTATTTTTTGCAAAATAAACTAAAAAGTTTGAAAAAAAAAAAACCAAGTTTCTTTGTTTCTGCTTAAAATTTATTTATCTTCATAAATGTAGGCCACAATTTATACTGCTGCATTTCTTTGGTGAAAATAATCCAAATCAGTATATATTAGGCTCGATTCACATCTATGCATGTTGCTTTTGAACATTTTTGCAGTGCTTCTTGCATTTTTGTAAACTGCGTATTTACCGCAATTTGCGACTTGCTTTTGTGGAGTTTATTTTGCATTCACTGTATATAGCCGGTTGCTAAGAAGTGGGTCGGGAAGCCGGCCGCCGCGTCCTTAACAATCGATGAGTTATCAGCTGACAACGGGTTCCCCACTGACAGCTGAATGTAGAAAAAAAGATTGATGGCAAAAAAAAAAAAAAAAAAAGAACGGCCTGGGGTCCTTCCAGGTACATTGCAGGCCCTTTGGGTCTAGTATGAATTTGGAGGGGACACCCCTATGCCAAAACTTTTTTTTTAAAAATGGCGTGGGCTCCCACCAAAATCCAAACCAGACCCTTATCCAAGCATGCAGCCCGGCAGGTCAGGAAAGCAAGGAGAGGAGTGAGCGACCCCCCTTCTGAATCATAGCAGGCCGCATGTCCTCAACATGGGGGGGGTGCTTTGGGGCGGGGGGGCTCTGCCCCAAAGCACCTTGTCCCCATCACCTTGTTGATGGGGACAAAAATCTCTTCCCCACAACCCTGGCCGGTGGTTGTGGGGGTCTGCGGGCAGGGAGCTTATCAGAATCCAGAAGCCCCCTTTAACCAAGGGGGCCCCCAAATCCCGCCCCCCATGTGAATGAGTATGGGGTACATTTTACCCCTACCCATTCACCAAAAAAAGAAGTGTAGTGTGACAAAAGAAAAGAGAGTTTTCGACAAGTTCTTTATTAAAAATGTCTTCTTCCTCCGTCTTCTTCCCCCGCTTGTTCCTCTGGTCTTCTTTTTCTTCCTCTGGTCTTTTTCCCTCGTTTCTTTCTCCAGTCTCCTTCTTCTTTTTTCTTCTGTCTTGTTTGTCCAGTGTTCTTCTTCCTCCACCATCCACCCGCTGAAAAAAAAAAAGACCCACTTCTGACGCTGCGTCCCACCGATCTGTCCACTTCGATTTTGGACATTTCATATATAACTATGGGGTGGATGACGTCATTCACAGACCCGCCCCCTTGTGACATCACCACCCGGAACATGATGGGCCCATGATATCACAAGGAGGTGGGGTCTCCAGATGACGCCATCCGATGGCTACGCCTCCATACTTATATATGAAATGTCTGACATGGAAGCAGACAGATCGGTGGGACGCAACGTCAGAGGGTTGTTTTTTTTATTTTCATTGGGTCGGCGGGCGAGGAAGAAGAACACCGAACAAAGAAGACAGGAGAAAGAAGAAGACCGGAGGAAGAAGCAGGTAAAAAAGAAGAAGACTGGAGGAAGAAGCTGGGGAAGAAGAAGACGGAGGAAGAAGACATTTTTAATAAAGGACTTGTTCAAAACTGTCTCTTGTCTTTTGTCACACTACAGTACTTTTTTTGGTGAATGTATAGGGGGGATACTGATAAGCCCCCTCGCCCGCAGACCCCCACAACCACCGGCCAGGGTTGTGGGGAAGAGGCCCTTGTCCCCATCAACATGGGGACAAGATGCTCTGCCCCCCTGCCCCAAAACACCCCCCATGTTGAGGGCATGCAGCCTGGTATGGATCAGGAGGTGGGGACCGCTTGCTAGTCCCCTCCCTTTTTTGACCTGCCGGGCTGCATGTTCGGATAAGGGTCTGCAATGGCTTTGGGGAGACCCCAACATGGTTTTTTTTTTGTGAATTTTTTTTAGCTGACAGCTGATGACTCATCGGTTGTTAAAGATGAAGCAGCCGGCTTCCTGGCCGCTCCTTAGCAACCAGCTATTATATACAGTGAATATAAAGCCAAAAAGACAAACACAAATCGCAAATTGCTGCCAAATTGGGGTAAAAACACAGTACTTGCGTTTTGGATGCGGGTCCATTGAAGTTTATTCCACGCAAAATGCTGAATTTAGCGGGGGAAAAACGTCCCCGACCATTTCCAAAAACGCAGAGGCACAAAAATGTATTGATGTGAACGTGTTCCATAGGTACTCATGTTAAAAAAATGAAATGCGTTTCTGCAAAAAGTAAAAAAGCATGAAAAAACGCATTAGTGTGAATAGAGCCTCATTTAGTCTGTAGGAAAGTTATAGAGTCCACAAACTATGGTATATATGTATATCTGAAATTTAAAGGGGTTGTAAAGGTATACATTTTTTCACCTTAATGCATTCTATGCATTAAGGTGAAAAAACTTTTGAAAATACCGCCGCCCCCAGCCCCCCCCGTTTTACTTACCTGACACCTTGAAACTCGGCCGCTCGCTCCCAACCTCCATTCAGCCGATCAGCCTGGTCGCTGATTGGCTATAGTGGATGGATTGAAAGCAGCGCAGCCATTGGCTCGTGCTGCTGTCAATCACAGCCAATGACACGGCGCGCCGGGGGCGGGGCCGAGTGATACAGCGAGCGGCTGTAGCCGCCGGCTGTATCACGGGAGCGCGCCCGCAATAACTAACCACCATGCGAGAGAGCTCGCATTAAGGTGGTTAGTTATTGCGGGGAGGAGCTGAGACAGCCGCCGAGGGACCCCAGAAGAGCAGGTTCGGGGCCACTCTGTGCAGAACGAGCTGCACAGTGAAGGTAAGTATAACATGTTTGTTATTTAAAAAAAAAAAAAAAATTTACCTTTACAACCCCTTTAATGAATTCAGATGTACTGACGGCCTCTCATCTGATTTCTTGAGGCCTGAAAATGCCAGGACAGTACAAATATCCCCCAAATGACTCCTTTTTGAAAAGACAGTCCAAGGTATTTAATAAGAAGCATGGAGAGTTTCTGTCACAATATTCTGGAAAATTAAGACATTAAAAGGGTTTTTGTTTTGCAATGTTTTACATGATGTTACCAGTGCAGTACAGCGTCATTATACAACTTGTGTGGCGCTGATCAGGGACACTGACTGGTGATATTATGTAAAAAACAAAAAAAGTATATATTTTATTCATTTTAAATTTTTTTTTTTACATACAGTGAACAGAGCAATACCGTGTTACCATGGTAACACTATACTACACTGGGGAGGTGATCAGGATTTGCATAAAATGCATAACTGCATTTTACCATCACAAGCAACTATTTTTTTTGAATGAAAACTACTCATTCAGTGATTACTGTTGTGATTAGCTGTGATTGGCCACAGCTCATCAAATGGTACATATGGGCAGTGATTGGCCCTGTCTATACCATGTGATACTCATCACAATAGTACACAATGAAATGCATGTAACAAAGCTTTTCACTGTGTACAGCTGTCATGTGATCTGCTGTGATTGGCCACAGTGATCACATGGTACCAGCAGCAGGCTGCTACAGTTTTCTGTCATCTGCCGTGTCCAGTAGATGACAGATCACGCGAAGCGTGGTCCGATACTAAAAGGACATCATATGACGTCCTCCCAGAACAACATTGCTCCTGCCCAGGCATCATTTCACTATAGGCTGGGTGGAAAGGGGTTAAGAAAACGTACCTGTTCCAACTTACATACAAGTTCAACTTAAAGGGATAGTTCACCTTTACCACAAAACTGCGTATGTGCAGATGTAGATAAAAACAAACTATGCAACTCTAACTAAAGTTGAATAAAGCCCTTGCTATAGGTGTAGGCCATTTACATACCGTATGAAAACGGAATACTCCCAAGACGTTGCTAGGTACTCTCAGGATGTTGCTAAGTGAGGCCTAGTCATCACTGCTCACCTCCACCATCACAGGAGTGAGCTCTCAAACGCTGAGCTCAGAGCTACTACATCAGGAGGGAGAGAGAGTATGTGAGGGGGGCTGGAATCATCGAAAGAGCTCACTCCTGTGATGGTGGAGGTGGACAGTGATGACTAGGCTTCACTTAGCAACGTCCTGGGAGTACTTAGCAACATCCTGGTAGTATTCAAGGCATCATAAGGTATGTAAATGGACTACACCTATAGCAAGGGTATTATTCATCTTTACTGAGAGCTGCACAGTTTGTTTTAATCTACAAACATTGACAGTTTTTTTGTAAAGGTGAACTATACCCTTAAGAACAAACCTACAGAACCTTTATGTTTGTAATCCGGGGACTGTACTCTGAATAAGCAAAGAGTCCTTTAGTTTAATCAATTGGCCAAAAATTAAAACCTCAAGAAGAAATAATTCTATCTTCTATTCGGTGACATATTTTTGGACAAAAGATTACAAGCCTGTCCACCACGGCAAGGTAGACTCTTCTGGGACAGGACCTACACTACACTAACTCTAACCTAACCTACTCGATGCTAGTCATCGTTTTTTTATTATTTCTATTGTTTTTTGTTATTTTTTTTGTTTTTTGTGATAACTAAAGTTCTTTATATAGACATCAGGACCTCCTTTTTTCCACTGGTGATTCCTCTAGTTAGCAGCTAATTCATGGACCCCCCCCCCCCCAATTAAGGACAGCCAGGCGGTAGAGGGGAGACCCCGGCTGGGTCTTCCATGAAAGGGAGCGCGGGAAACAGCGGGAATCCGGGGAGGAGCCACAAGAATAGGAAGCCCGGGGGTAGTGAATGTAATTAGGGTATAAATCCCAAAAAGAAGGTGTGGAGACGCATTTTAACCCGGGGGCGGGCTTCCATTTTTGGGTGGCCAGGCAGAAGAGGGGAGACCCTGGCTCGGTCTTCCATGAAAGGGAGCGCAGGGCACAGCGGGAATCCGGGTAGGAGCCACGAGTATAGATAGGCCGGGCATAATGGGTGAAATGAGGGTATAAATCCCATAGAGAAGGTGTGGAGACACATTTTATCCCGGGGACGGGCCTCCAATTGCGGGTAAACAGGAGGCAGAGGGGAGAACCAGGGCGGTCCCTCCATGAAATAAGGCGCCCATGGAGCCAGATAGATGCCATGTTGTCCGGTGCTCCGCGGCTGAAATATTGTCCCATCTTGTGTTCCAACTTCTTCTAGATGTTCCTGCAGGTGATACAACAAGCCGGGCTGCTCCTACCTCACAGATCACAAACTGGAAGGCACTGTGACGTTCTAATGATCACAAGACCAGAGGGAGTGGGCGTGGCCTAAGGATCTGAGCATTGTTTACATTCCTGCTGGTTGTTCTGCAGCCATGGCAACAGACCAGGCTGTGGCTGGCAGAGCTGAGAGAGAGCAGGGAGCCCGGAGCTAACAGGAGAGGCTGGGCGTGACAGAGATCAAACACACCCACTCCAGCCTCGGAGGAATCCCCAACCGCACAGGAGTGAGTGGAGAGAGTACAGGACTGTAATGGAGGAAAGCATGACACTTCCTACAGCCAGACCTGTGTGACACTGTGCGTGTGTGTGTTATATGTGTGTGTGTATATATGTGTGCGTTATATATGTGTGTGTGTGTTATATATGTGTGTGTTATAAATATGTGTGTGTTTATATATATGTGTACTTATATGTGTGTGTTTATATGTGTGTGTGTTATAAATATGTGTGTGCGTTATATAAGTGTGTGTTATATGTGTGTGTGTTATAAATATGTGTGTGTGTTATATGTGTGTGTTATATGTGTGTGTTATTTATGTGTATTATATATGTGTGTGTGCTTATATGTGTGTGTGTTATGTATGTGTGTGTTTATATATGTGTGTGTATATATATATATGTGTGTTATATATATTTGTGTGTGTGTTATATACTGTATTTGTGTGTGTGTGTTATATGTGTGTCTGTATGTTTGTGTCCGTGTGTTTATAAGTGTGTGTGTATTTTTGTGTCCATGTGTTTATATGCATGTGTATATATGTGTGTGTTATATATGTGTGTGTGTGTATACAGTATATGTGTGTGTGTTATATGTGTGTGTGTATATATATTTGTGTGTTATATGTGTGTGTGTGTTATGTGTGTATGTGTGTGTTATATGTGTGTATATATGTGTGTGTATATGTGTGTGTTATATATTTGTCTTATATGTGTGTGTGTATATATTTGTGTTATATGTGTGTGTGTTATATATGTGTGTTTTTTATATGTATGTGTTATATGTGTGTGTGTTTATATATGTGTGGTTTATATGTATGTGTTATATGTGTGTCTGTATGTTTGTGTCCGTGTGCTTATATGTGTCTGTATGTTTGTGTCCATGTGTTTATATGCATGTGTATATGTGTGTGTGTGTATATATATATATATATATATATGTGTGTTTATATGTGTGTGTTTATATGTGTGTGTGTGTGTATATATATGTGTGTGTTATATATGTGTGTGTGTATTTTTGTTTGTTATATGTGTGTGTTACAGGGCTTTTTTTCTCTAACAATAGGTGCTGGAACTCAACCAGGACCCCCCCAAAACCCCTCTACCCACACACATTCTCCAAATCACATCAAATAGTTGGTGTGGTCAGTTTCAATTTCACGAACAGTAGGAGGGTCTTAAAGGGGCATTAAATACCAGGATTGCATTACATACAGAGTGCAGCGTTCAGGGGGGTTACACACAGATTGCAGAGCTGTCACTTGTAAACACAGAAACCGGACTTCTGTGTTTACAAGTGATTGTGGTGAGCAGCCCCCCCCAAGGGTCTGAGTCAGAGGTGGTGGAACTGAGTTCCACCAAGTTCCCCCTGAAAAAAAGCCCTGGTGTGTTATATATGTGTGTGTGTGTGTTATATATTTGTCTTATATGTGTGTGTTATGTGTGTGTGTATTCATATGTGTGTGTGGATATATGTGTATGTTATATATGTGTGTGTGTGTGTATATATATATATATATATATGTTTGTGTGTGTATTATATATTTGTCTTATATGTGTGTGTTATGTGTGTGTGTATTCATATGTGTGTGTGGATATATGTGTATGTTATATATGTGTGTGTGTGTGTATATATATATGTGTGTATATATGTGTGTTATATGTGTGTATGTTATACGTGTGTGTTATAAATGTGTGTGTTATATGTGTGTATGTGTATTAGATATTTGTCTTATATGTGTGTGATATATTTGTGTGTGTGTTATATATGTGTGTGTATATATGTGTGTCTGTATGTTTGTGTCCGTGTGTTTATATGCGTGTGTGTACATTCGTGTGTGTGTGTGTTATGTGTGTGTTTCATATGTGTTTGTTATATGGTGTGGGAATGGACTCAAGTGTAGTCAAGGATACAGTCCACTCACCAAATCTTCATATAAGGGCTGTTTTGCACATTTTTATTAATAAAAAAGTTCATATAACACAACAGAGTTTCCCCTGCAGGGGTTATTCAGCATTTTCCTGCCACAGGTACTCATTCAGCTTCCTGGTTATCCATTGCAGCACTGCTGCTCTGGTCCTCAGGCTTAGGGCCTGTTCCTCCATAGACAGTCCACTCAGACTCTGTGCACAGGCCACCCTTTGTTCCGGGTGTAGCTTGTCTGTCTCTAGAGCTGAGCCACAGTCACTCCTAAACTAGAAGGACTGTAAATTACAATCAATGAGTGCTGGTTGCCACCAAAATGTGGACCTAGGGTTGGAGGCTTCATCCCACCAAAATCTCTACAAAGTCTCCAGGCTTCAGGTCCCAGTAAATACAAACTATCCCAGGACAGTCAAGCGCCTCCAAAAAATACTTTTATTTTATGATATCTTGCTGCATAAAGTAACAAGCTTACGCCTTTCCCCTCCAGACCCAGACCAGGACTTGCCAAGCCCTGAAAATAACAACAAGCTTGTCTCCCCAGAAGACACATATCCTGGAGCCCCTTACTGTGTATGGGTGAGGTTCCTAGGTGACATGAGTACCCTTCATGAACCTGCCATCCAGTCTCACCTCTCTGTATAATATTCCCATCAAACCCATTCCTGGAAAAGGTATAGGGCAATCGCATGCTGCAGAAACCACCAGCTGGATATCAGTACATCTAGAGATTTGGATCACAGGCGGAATCTGCCCACAATTCCAAATTGCACTTCCATGCTGGAAAAATGCAGCACTAAATGTTCAGGTGCCATTTATTTTCAATGGCACTTACACATGGAGTAGTTTTTCCATGATTGTCACGTGAGAAACCGCATTGCAATTGTGCTAAAACCGCATTGTCTCCGAAAAAGGAGATTCTTTTGGACGACAAGTTTTGTGAAATGTGATTTTGCTGCAATTGCAGCGTGATTTATTGAGTGGCAATCACGGCAAAACCACACAGCATTGACCCGAACGCAGGTGCTACGTTTTCCAGCATTGCAGTGTGATTTGGAATCATGGGCAGAATCACAGGGATGGTGCCCGGGATCCCAAATCGCTAAATGTAAACAGGGCCGTAATAGCATTAATGTAAAAGCAGTTGTAGAAATGCAGTGAAGTAAATTTCTTTGAAAAGAAGATAGTCCCCACTACCCTCTCCTATGTGCTTAAATGGGAACGTGACTTGTCCCCATAGACCATGCAGACTGGAGTAAAGCCTGGTCCAGCATAGCAAAATGCTTTTTTAACACAGCCATGTTGGAGGCAGCCTATAAGGTTCTCCTACGCTGGTACTGGGTCCCAGCCAGCATCGCCAAGTCAAACTCATCATGCGGTGATGGTTGCTTCCGAGGGTGTGGTCAGCGAGGAGATGCAATACATATATGGTGGTTTTTGCCCCCGTCTTGTGGGATTCTGGTCAAGGGTCTTCGGTCTCCTATCCTCCCTCTTTCACGTGCCCTTTCACAATGACCCCAAATTTGCAGTACTCCATTGCCCGATCCCAGGCCTTTTCTCTCACCAGCAGAACTAGCCACATACTTATTTATCGCAGCTAAACGCACAATAGCATGGGCCTGGAAAAAGTCGGCTGTTTAATTTCCGTAGGTTAAAAATACCTTGATGACCCTCATGATTCATGAAAAAAAATGTCCAGTATCCTCTATGACTCCCATGCCAAATTTCTTAAGGTATGGGCCCAGTGGTGGTCCTATGCACCCCCCACTTTGCACCCGACTAGTCTAGGACTCTCAACCTAATTTGACCCCATCCCTAGCCTGAGGGACCTTTCTTTTCCTTCCCTCTTCCTCCCCCCCCCCCCCTACTCGTTCCATTTCTGGACCTCTTGCCTGCTGCTCTGCTCTCACCTACCCCCCCCCCCCCTCCATTGTTGTGTGTGTGTTTTTTGTGTCCCCCCCCTCCCCCCTTTTTTTGTTTTTCCCCATTATTTCAGACAGCTCGGCTCGCCCTTACCTACCTTAGCCCCTGGGTCTATAGGCTCGGGCATAAGGAACAGACCCCCGGCCTCAGCCTGAGGGTCAGTGTTAGTCTATAATTTATACCTTTATAACAGGTTTTATTTTGTATCTTTGCATGATCTTCTGTCTCATGCTTCATGTCCATATCACCTGCATGGGAATTTGTTATTTGGTTTCCTTTTTTTCCTTTATGTCAATAATACATTGTACCAGAAAAGAAGATAGTCCAAGGTATTTAATAAGAGGCATGGAGAGTTTTTGTCACAATATTCTGGAAAATGAAGACATTAAAAAAGTTGGGTTTTTTTTCAATTTTTTTACATGCTGTTACCAGTGCAGTACAGCGTCATCATACAACTGGTGTGGCACTGATTAGGATCACTGACTGGTGACAGTATATAAAATATATATATATTTTATTATACTGTAGTATTCTGGGGAGGTGATCAGGTTTTTAATTTTTTTTTTACATACTAATTTTTTTTTTTTTTTTTTTTTACACACTATGATTGCTTATAACTGTGCCTTTTAGTGTCATAAGTAACCATTTTTTCTGTGCTAATCACATGGTACATATGGGCAGTGATTGGCACTGTCTGTACCACGTGATGATTGTCACTAATCACAGAGCTCATCACAAAAGTACACAATGAAAGGCATGTAACAAAGCCTTTCACTGTGTACAACTGTCATGTGATCTGCTGTGATTGGCCACAGCGCTCACATGATACTGGCGGCAGGCTGGTACAGTGATCTGTTATCTGCTGTGTCCAGTAGGTGACAGATTGCACCAGAGTATGGCCCAATTCTGGGAGGATGTCATATGACGTCCTCCCAAAACAACAGTGCTCTCCACCCAGCCAGGGCTGGTGCAAGGACTTTTGACACCCTAGGCGAAATGTCATTTTGGCGCCCCCCATTAGCACCACCCCTGACTCCACCCCTTTTTCCCTGCCCATGTATATGGTGGAGGTGGTGGAAAATACAGGAATTGGGGTGATTTGGGGTGTGGAGGTTCAAGTTCACCTTTGTCAAAAAATAATAAATGCAGAGCTTTGTGCGGGTAAAAAAATGTGCATTGTCAGTGTATCTGTCTGCTCGTATGGACAGGCAGTTACACAGCTAGCCTGTCCATATACTACCCTAGCCTGCCTGTATACTGCCCCAGCCTGTCCGTATGCTACCCTAGCCTGTCCGTATACCTGCTGACCATGGCTGGCATGAGGAAGCGAGCCGGTGCTGCCACTATTTGTCTTCAGGCCAGGTCCAGAGGCGCAGGTGCGGGTCTGTGCACCTCTCCACCTATTTTTTCAGCTGTGGTCCACAGGCCCGCACCTACGCCTCTGGAATCCGAATCCCCAGCGAGGGGATCCGAATTTTGCCGCCCCCCCCCCCCTGGCATAATGCTGCCTGGCCTGCCTATTGCTAGTGTCAGCCCTGCACCCTGTCTGTACCATGTGATGATTGTAACCAATCAGAGCGCTCATCACAATAGTACACATAAAAGCAGTAGCACAACAGCTACAACTCCATCTGCACACCCACACACTCTTGGACCCACTACAATCTGGTTTCTGCCCTGGCCACAGCACAGAAACTGCACTCCTCAGTGCAGCATTCGACACAGTAGACCACAAAACCCTACTTACTCGTCTCACAGAAGTAGCTGGAGTTGCAGACTCAGACTTACCCTGGTTCGCATCCTTCCTAGAGAACCAATCTCAGAAAGTGAAACTAGGAACGTTCACTTCGGAAGCAAGAAAAATTACATGCGGAGTCCCTCAAGGATCACCCCTGTCGCCCGTGCTCTTTAACATCTATCTCCGCCCACTCCTCAAAATCATCAGCAACCAGCATCTACTTTATCACTCCTACGCGGATGACATCCAACTCTACCTACGCATCACCAACAAGAAAGACCAATACCAGGCACTGGAAAACTGTCTCTCATTGATCAACGATTGGATGACGGAGAGCTCCCTTAAACTCAACGGATCCAAAACAGAACTTCTCTTCCTCCACGCAAACCAAACCAAAAACCCTGGCACGATGTCCACACCACTCACCATCCTCGGACAACCCATCACCCCCAGCACTAAAGCCAAAAGCCTCGGAGTCATCTTTGACTTAGACATGACAATGGATGCACAAATAGGATCAGTAGTCAGCGGATCCCACTACCTTCTTCGCCTATTGCGTAGACTCATCCCCTTCATCCCGGAAGGAGATACAGAGGCAGTAGTTGGAACAATCATCAATTCCCGACTCAACTACGCAAATTCCCTCTACCTAGGAATTCCAAAATACCAAATTTCATGCCTACAAACCATCCAGAACACAGCAGCCAGACTGGTAACTTGAAAAAGGAACAAAGGAAAAAACACCCCCTCAGATGGGACTTTGACGGACCATCCACTCAGTGTATATAAAAAATGTCTTTAATGGTATAGAATAAAATACATATGAAATCTACACATCACAGGGGTGCATAACAAGTATCGCCTGAAAAACAAACAGAAACAAACACAAAAACTAGCAACTGTGTACATGAACCTCATACAATGTAAATGCCCTGATGCCCGACACGTTTCCGGTATGAAGTATTCAGATACCTTCGTCAGGAGCTGAGGGTTCGACAAGTTTTTTTACATGTATATTGGTTCTAAAATACAAAAAGATATGTCAGAGAATACATAAAATTGGAGTGTAAATAGTATTAAAAGGGAAATTCTAATTTAAAATCTAATTCTAATACTGTCTCTGTGTAATAAGCTCTGGCTTATACTTCGCACTAAATTCTTGCACAGCTTCTTCACACACAACCTTCTGCTTCAGAATACTCCTGCAAGTGATACAACAAGCCGGTGTCTTGCCGAGAAAGTTCCCTCGGCGGATAAGTTCCCCCCTGTACTGCGCAAGCGCTGCGCTTGCGCAGTACGAATGACCAGGAGCCGCCGAAGATGAAAATCTTCAATCAGCTGTACACGGCGCCTGTGCCCTGAGTCCAGGCTGAAGCCCCACCATCCAAGTGGACCTAGAGGGGGAATAAAAAAGAGCCGAGCGAAGCGAGGCTGTGCCCGAAGCGTGGCGAGCGAAGCGAGCCCGCGAGGGGCCCTCTTACAGGCGCCGTGTACAGCTGATTTCTTCTGTATTTCGCTTCGGCTATTTCCGCCGGCTCCTACTGCGCAGGCGCTGCACCTGCGCAGTAGATGGGGGTCCTTATCCGCCGAGAGGAACTTTCTCGGCAGAACACAACAATAACAGCTCGCTAAAACAAGCGCTCTGTGACGTCACAATGCTGCTGATCACGTGACCAAGGTCCCAGCGCACGTGACGTGACTTAACGATCTGTTTATTTCTTGCTGGTCGCCATGGCAACAGAGCAGGCTGAGGCTGGCAGAGGTGAGAGAGAGCGGGGATGACAGGAGAGACTGGGCGTGGCAGAGATCAGACACACCCACTCCAACCTCGGAGGAATCCCCGACAGCACAGGAGTGAGTGGAGAGAGTACAGGACTGTAATGGAGGAAAGCATGACACTTTCTACAGCCAGACCTGTGTGACCCACAAATCATGTCTGCCTTCCAGCACGGGCTGTGCCCCTCCTGTGTCTCTCCCCGCGGCTGTGTTGTTGGAGATCAGGCTGAGCTCTGTGCCTGCTCTCTCTTCCTCCAATCCCTGTATAAGGAACACAGAGGGCAGCATGTATGTCTGCTCCCTCCTCCTATCTCTCTTCCACGTCACACACATGACGTCAGAAATCAGAACACTTCATACACCGCGCGAGCGGATTTACGCAGGCGCAGAGAATCAGCCCAGCATCGGACGCATGCGCAGTACGCTCCCGCTGGAAGTCTGCGGAGGTCCGACTCTTAGTTTGTTGGCCAGGGGACGTAGCGCGCATGTGCTGGCCGGTGTGAGGTGTGCGGGCGTTGCTTCAGGTGAGAGGCGGGCGGGGGTCAGGTGAAGAGTAGCGGGGAAAGAAGTGATTCCGGATCCGATTTCATGGAATGGATACATGGTGCAAATTTTCCGTTGTCTGCCACTTCTATTCCTACACGCCAGGTGGCGCTGTGGTCAGTGTGTCTGTATATCTATGTGCGTGTCACCGGCGCAAAACCAAACCTCAATTTCCTCTACTAGGTAACAAGTGTTAGGTATGCTGCACTCAAAAACGGCCCTTAACTGGGTAAAAATATTAGTGAATGTATGTGAGTGCGCTGCCCCCCTTTTTATTATATATCACCACCTATATTCCTTATCAACTAACCAATGATCAATATTACATGTGCATATATTCAAACTTTAGATCAATAAATCATAAATATCACAAAAAAAATCACAAAAAACGTCCTTCAGACATATTGCAAAATCTTGAATCCTTTAAAGTGACTGGCGTGCTCCTATGTTACTTCAATATGTGACTGAGTGGGACCCTCCACCATGCAGATTGGCCACTCACCAGATATTTCGCTAGGGGTACGCCTTTGGTTCATTCAGGGATAACCATTCCACACAGGTACCACTTCTCACCAGTTTACAACTTGTGCTCTAATACTCCTCATGGGAAAGCATAGGGACAGAAGGCGATCATAGCGTAATATGTTTAAATCTTTTATTTTAAAAGGTATCAAAAGTTAAAATCACTCACATTTGCAGGTGCCCTTTGGCCGGCACCAAGCTTATCCAGCAGTTACGGACGGATATCTAGTAGCATGGTTCGCCTGGTGTTGTAAGCGGTCTCCACGCTTGGCTTGCACTCCAAGCCTCGTTTTTCGTTTTCGTCCGGTCACGTGATGCGTCGAAATCTCCCAGCAGCCACGTGACCGGACGAAAACGAAAAACGAGGCTTGGAGTGCAAGCCAAGCGTGGAGACCGCTTACAACACCAGGCGAACCATGCTACTAGATACCCGTCCGTAACTGCTGGATAAGCTTGGTGCCGGCCAAAGGGCACCTGCAAATGTGAGTGATTTTAACTTTTGATACCTTTTAAAATAAAAGATTTAAACATATTACGCTATGATCGCCTTCTGTCCCTATGCTTTCCCATGAGGAGTATTAGAGCACAAGTTGTAAACTGGTGAGAAGTGGTACCTGTGTGGAATGGTTATCCCTGAATGAACCAAAGGCGTACCCCTAGCGAAATATCTGGTGAGTGGCCAATCTGCATGGTGGAGGGTCCCACTCAGTCACATATTGAAGTAACATAGGAGCACGCCAGTCACTTTAAAGGATTCAAGATTTTGCAATATGTCTGAAGGACGTTTTTTGTGATTTTTTTTGTGATATTTATGATTTATTGATCTAAAGTTTGAATATATGCACATGTAATATTGATCATTGGTTAGTGTGTCTGTATACTGAGCTGTGATTGGAGGGATAATGACCCATATTACATGCTTCATACAATGCTGATTGCCTGGCCGGTGTGCTCCTCACCTGGCTTCCTTCTTCCAGGATTGCACTGCTGATTGAAGCTGACATCCATTTTTCTCTCTTGCTCAGGTGTAGCAGTTCCTCTCCTGGACTGAAATGGCTTCCTCTGATGTCACCGCACACTGTGAGCTTCTCGTAGTGTGCATTAGAAGCTGCAGCAAGTCTGATAGCGCCCGCAGCATTAAATAGCCAGCAGACGTCCAGCGTCATCTTTACTGCCCATTAGTGTGCTCTTTACTCCCCATTAGTGTGCTCTTTACTCCCCATTGGTGCGCTCTTTACTCCCCATTGGTGCGCTCTTTACTCCCCATTGGTGCGCTCTTTACTCCCCATTGGTGCGCTCTTTACTCCCCATTGGTGCGCTCTTTACTCCCCATTAGTGCGCTCTTTACCCCCCATTAGTGCGCTCTTTACCCCCCATTAGTGCGCTCTTTACCCCCCATTAGTGCGCTCTTTACCCCCCATTAGTGCGCTCTTTACTCCCCATTAGTGCGCTCTTTACTCCCCATTAGTGCGCTCTTTACTCCCCATTAGTGCGCTCTTTACTCCCCATTAGTGCGCTCTTTACTCCCCATTAGTGCGCGCTTTACCCCCCATTACCCCCAGGAGAGGGACACACAGTGCATTTTCACACCTCAATGCCAAACCATTTTGGCGTTGCTACATATTTGTAGCATATCGCAAAGCATACTGAAGAAGTGCGAGTAAAATAACTCAGAGCATTGGTGTCAGTGGATGCAATAATCTCCCCCTTCATTGGTGTCAGTGGATGCAATAATCTCCCCCATCATTGGTGTCAGTGGATGCAATAATATCCCCCATCATTGGTGTCAGTGGATGCAATAATATCCCCCATCATTGGTGTCAGTGGCTGCAATAATCTCCCCCTTCATTGGTGTCAGTGGATGCAATAATATCCCCCATCACTGGTGTCAGTGAACTCCAAGAATAACCTCTATCAGGGCTCAAAATGTCAAGTCCTGAGCTACTAGCCAGGCCTTAAGGGTTACTCGCCACCAGTTGCCCCACCCACTCTACCCTGCCCCGCCCATAAACACGCCCTCATAAATTATCGTATGAAATTACACGATTTATGCAGAATTAAGTTACAAAAATAAATATTAACAACGACTTTATCAGTGCCCACCAATGCAGCGTGACCAGTGCCCATCATTGCAGCTCCACCTGTGCCCATCATTGCAGCCCCACCTGTGCCCATCATTGCAGCCCCACCTGTGCCCATCATTGCAGCCTCACCTGTGCCCATCATTGCAGCCTCACCTGTGCCCATCATTGCAGCCTCACCTGTGCCCATCATTGCAGCCCCACCTGTGCCCATCATTGCAGCCTCACCTGTGCCCATCATTGCAGCCTCACCTGTGCCCATCATTGCAGCCTCACCTGTGCCCATCATTGCAGCCCCACCTGTGCCCATCATTGCAGCCCCACCTGTGCCCATCATTGCAGCCCCACCTGTGCCCATCATTGCAGCCCCACCTGTGCCCATCATGCAGCGTCACCTGTGCCCATCATTGCAGCCTCACCTGTGCCCATCATTGCAGCCTCACCTGTGCCCATCATTGCAGCCCCACCTGTGCCCATCATTGCAGCCCCACCTGTGCCCATCATTGCAGCCTCACCTGTGCCCATCATTGCAGCCTCACCTGTGCCCATCATTGCAGCCTCACCTGTGCCCATCATTGCAGCCTCACCTGTGCCCATCATTGCAGCCTCACCTGTGCCCATCATTGCAGCCCCACCTGTGCCCATCATTGCAGCCCCACCTGTGCCCATCATTGCAGCCCCACCTGTGCCCATCATTGCAGCCCCACCTGTGCCCATCATGCAGCCTCACCTGTGCCCATCATTGCAGCCTCACCTGTGCCCATCATTGCAGCCTCACCTGTGCCCATCATTGCAGCCCCACCTGTGCCCATCATTGCAGCCCCACCTGTGCCCATCATTGCAGCCTCACCTGTGCCCATCATTGCAGCCTCACCTGTGCCCATCATTGCAGCCTCACCTGTGCCCATCATTGCAGCCTCACCTGTGCCCATCATTGCAGCCCCACCTGTGCCCATCATTGCAGCCCCACCTGTGCCCATCATTGCAGCCCCACCTGTGCCCATCATTGCAGCCTCACCTGTGCCCATCATTGCAGCCTCACCTGTGCAGAGGAAGAGAGAGGGTGGCCGGATCATCACAGAGTGGGGATTTCCCGCTGTAGCAGCTTTCATTTGAATTGCTCTTTGCTCGCGGTCACACACAGTCCTGCCTCCTGACCCGATGCCTGTGACAGACAACATTGGACTGGCGTTCAGTCTATCATTGGCGCCGGTCAGGAGGCGGACTGTGTGTGACCGCGAGCAGATGGCAATTCAAATGAAAGCTGCTACAGCGGGAAATCCCCACTCTGTGATGATCCGGCCGGCTCTCCTCTTCCTCCACTCACTCTTCCCTTGGGACGATCGCTGGGAGAACGGCTCCCATTGAACCGCGTTGCTCGCCGAGCCAGCCCACGCCCGCCCTCAATTATTTTCCACTCGCAAAATGCGAGTAGGCGAGTGGAAAATTTGAGGGCTGACCTCCATCATTGGTGTCAGTTTACACAATAATATCCCCCAATATTGGTGTCAGTGGATGCCATTAGGGCTGCAACTAACAATTATTTTCATAATTGATTGGCCGATTATTGTTTCGATCAATGGGTGGACTCAATATAAACCTCCATCATTAGTGTCAGTGGACACAATAATAACAACACATAGCATTGATGTTAGTGAACGCAATAATATCCCCCATCATTGGTGTCAGTGAACACAATAATATCCCCCAATATTGGTGTCAGTGGATGCCATTAGGGCTGCAACTAACAATTATTTTCATAATCGATTAGTGGGCCAATTTATTGTTTCGATTAATCAGTTAATAACCTTAAAAAGAAGTGTGATGTATAATTTAGTTAATATGTAAAGTTTTAAAAAAAGGCTATTTATTCTTTAATATCTCTATGCAGTGGTAAATATAAATAACCAACTATATTGTTAGGGAGCAAAATATCTAATCTAGTCTGAGAATAACAGACAGAAGAGATATACTGTATATACTATTACAGGAGATATACTATATATACTATTAGATTAGAGATATATACTGTATATACTATTAGAGGAGAGATACTATTGAAGGGTGAATCTGGTAAATATCATCAGACTCAGAGATCATTTTTTTTTTTTTAAATAAAAAAAATTTGTAATTTTAAGAACGTTTGTTAGATTTTCTAATCGTTAGTGGAGTCAAATCGACTTTTATTTTCAACCACAGTGACGGGAAAATTTGGAAATAATAGAAAACTTCTTGGTCAAAGGAATTTTCAAACAAGTGAAAATTTCAAACAACATTCTTTCATTCAGCGAATGTACAAAGATTTTCCGTCTGAATATTCTCGTCTGAAAATTGATCCGTGCGGCCAGCATAAGGCTCGGTACACACCTATGCAGTTTGCTTTTGATTTGTATTCTACAGTGCTTTTTGCTGTGCGTTTTGATTTTTGCGCACATGATTTTGCTGCAATTTGCATTTTTTTTTGGCCAATTTGTTGTTGGGCAGATTAAAAAACACAAATTGCTGCAAAAACGCATTACATGCTTTTCTGCAGCTTCTCCATTGAAGTATATTGAACCAAAAACGTTTTGCGTTAAAAAAAGTCCCTGACCCTTTCCAAATATGCAGTGGCTGAAAAAGAAACATAGATATGAACATGTCCCATAGGACACCATGTAAATGAACTGTAGTACGTTTCTGCAAAAAGCACCAAAAAACACATAGCTGCGAACCAGGCCTAAGACGTTTAGTAACATAATGGGGGTAAAAAAACTAAAATTAGCCCTTTTATAGTACAAAAAAAAGCAGATCATCACTACTGTAAGGTGTTCATGTTTTTACTGTAGAACTGTGAAAGCAATATTTACAGTAGCGATTATTTGCTCTTTTTGTACTATAAGCACAGTAAAATCACGGCAAAATCGTGTGCGTGTTCAGCGCCATTATTGGCACCGTTTTTGGCTGATATGTTTCGGCCGCCTAAATGTCAGTGCATCTCTATAATGCAGTCATCACATATAAGAATCGGTAAGCTGCAATATAATAAATGTTTTGATTTCGAGTTTATTCACCACTTAAAATTTTGCATAAAAATGGGGATTTTATTGTGTTTGTGTGAAATAAAATAAATTTTTTGTGTGTTGTGTTTTGTTTGTTTTTTTTTACTGAAAATATAGGTTTGATGAGCCCCTTTCACACGATCTGGTCCACCTGTCCCTTTTTTAGGCAGACCTGATTGGACCACCCATTGCCCTCTATGACAAAACCTGCTGGAAACAGACGTATAGCGATATAATCGTCATCCGTCCAGCAGGTGGGATTGGATGAAAATGGTCAGGCTGTCAGTTTTCTTCCGATCTCCCCATAGAGAACGGGACTCTGACAGGTCTGTCTCTGCACAGTAAGCGGAGACGGACCTGTCATCTACTTGCTCAGTGGGGATCAATGGAGCGATCCCCGCTGAGCAAGCGGAGTCCGTCAAGATGGATCCGCCCCGTGTGAAAGGGGCCTTACGCAATTGTGCAAATATTGTTAGCTCTTTATTCTCCAGGCCCTCCGATTTCTGAAAATATATATTACTTTGGGAGATTTAAGTAGCCTTAAAGGAAAATAGTAAAGGGTACCTAATATAACATACATACTCATTTTGATTCTGCCAGCTCTTAGCCTGAGATCTGAGTGATCACATGAGCTCTGATGGCTCAGTTCTCAGTCAGCTCTGAGCAGAGAGATGTGACGGTCAGTCTCCGGCTCTCTGCTTTGCCCCTCCAGCACTCAGTGGAGCAATGGGGAGGAGAGGGGTGGGAGCAGCTGGCTCAGGCTCTCAGCAGCGTGCTGAGACACTTAGGCAGCTGCTGATCAGGCATCCGGGTGGATACTGACAATGCGGTCGGGATCCTTCTAGAGCCTTGAACAGCTTTGTGACGCCTTGTGACAGCTTTGTGACACCTACTGTTGGCTGATTCTGGGTCACAGGAGTAAAAAAGTAAGTGCGCTTCTGTGAGCCACAAGAGAAGCAAAAAAAGCTTTAGCCATCCTTCTCTTTTAGGCTTCTTTCACACGGGCTTTCTGATCAGGTCCTCCTGACAGTTTTTTAGGTGGACCTGATCGGACACTCCATTCACCTCTATGGAACAGCGGATGTCGGCGGTGACACGTCTGCTGACACCCGCTGTTATTCAGTCTGATCCTGTCCGTGAAATCCAGATGGATGGTAACCTTATTTTCCATCCGTCTGTATCGGAATGAACACGGACAAGGCGGTCCATTTTCATTCGATCGCCCCATAGAGGACTCTGACGGGTCCGTCTCTGCACAGTGAGCTGTGTCATCCGCCTGCTCAGCGGGGATCAGCAGATCGATCCCCCGCTGAGCAAAGTGGAGTCCGTCGGGTGGACCGCCCGTGTGAAAGTGTGAAAAATGCACATTTTAATGTGTGTGCGAAAAACAAGCTCCAGCAGTGAAAGGATTTAAACCCTGAATAATAAAACGAACACTAGAGGGCAACAAATGTATACAAGTGAATTGTTTTCTAAAATTCTCCAGCAAGCCGATTGCTGCTACCTTGTGTTGCTCAGCTAGGTACAGATTGGCCTGATGTCTTTTACTGTAATAAAGATCGATTTTAAAGAGGTTCAGGTTTGTTTGTTCTCTCTGAGGGATCTCCCTGTACTTTTTAGCATCTCCCTCCCACTGTAATGTTTTCTCATGAGTTGTGTGTTTATTTATTTATTTTTTAAAATTTTTTTTTATGTTGGAGCACAAACAGCAGCAAAGTATTTTCCCATTGTGTAGCAAAAGAGAAAACAGTTCTTGCTGAGATTTGTACTGAAATGCTTGTTAAAGCTGAATTCCAGGAATGTAGCTCCTTTGTAAGAAAAATGAAGGCACACTATGAGTTAAGTCCAAGGTGGTGCATGACATCTCCTGGGCGTATCTCCATTATTTGCATCTGACAGTCTTGAGCTATCATTGTATTTCTGGGAGCCCCACGCTGAAGCTTCATGCCTAAGCATGTTCAACATTAGAGTTGGTGCAGCTGCTATGCCCACCTCTCCCCTTTACCCGCCCAATCACAGGAGTCTTTGGATTATGTGAACTCATTTACAAAATACAACGTCATCTCTGAATGGGGGAGGGAGGGCATATCTGTCCCCTGTGCCCACAGCCCTCGGTATTGGTGTATGTTCCGGCAGAGCTATAAAACACATCCAGATATAAATAATAGAGATACGTTCAGGAGATGTCAGGGACCTCCTTGGACTTAAAGCGGAGTTCCACCCAAAAATGGAACTTCCGCAGGTCTGATTCTCCCCCCACCCCCCCTCCGGTGCCACATTTGGCACCTTTCGGGGGGAGCAATCTTGTGCGGTGATCTACGCAATATCTGTCCCTCCTCCTCCCCCCCCCCACCCCGGTGCCTTCTGGGAGACACACAGGTCCCAGAAGACAGGGGGACCATTCAGAAAGCGCAACGTGACTGGCACATGCGCAGTAGGAAACCAGCTGTGAAGCCTCAAGGCTTCACTTCCTGTTTCCCTTAGTAAGGATGTCGGCGCCTCCTCCCGGAGCCAATGGACGGGTCAACTTCAGGTGAGGACATCGCGGGCTCCCTGGACAGGTAAGTGCCCTTATATTAAAATTCAGCAGCTACAGTATTTGTAGCTGCTGACTTTTAATTTTTTTTTTCACCCAGACAGAACTCCGCTTTAACTCATCGTGTGTCTTCACTTTTTACAAATTGGCTGAATTCCTGGAATTCAGCTTTAACGTTTATTTTTTGATCCTGCACCACCCAGATCCAGCTAGCAATGGTTCATTTGGTCACATTGCTCTCAAATAGAGATCTCCAATTGCAGTATGACACTATGTGATTTTACTTTATTTTTCAGAGCCTTCAAATACAGTTTTGGAGAGAGGGGAGGAGGAATCCTTCTGGAGGAGAGATAAAGACACAGAGTGGCAGTCACATTGGAATATTATGGAAGGCTCTGTTTGAGATATATGAGGGTAAGGGTACATACACTATATTGTCAAAAGTATTGGGACACCTGCCTTTACACGCACATGAACTTTAATCGCATCCTAGTCTTAGTTTGTAGGGTTCAATATTGAGCTGGCCCATCCTCTGCATCTATAGCAGCTTCATCTCTCTTTTTTTGTAATTCTTTTTCTTTGTACATTGTTTATGCACTGCTTACTTTCAGAATATTAAATTGTAAAAAAATAAGTGGCTTCTGTGTAGCATGCTAGGACTCCTATCCTTGGAGAGATTGTTGCATTGTAGTATGTGCTCGGTCTAAGTTCTTTGCTAAACTGTATGCAATTCTACTGTGTATTGGCAGATTGTATGCAGATTGTTAGCGATCAGATCTGCCAGACATAGATCTGTGGGTGTATGGTTGCCTACCCTGTTTCCCCAAAAAATAAGACCTAGCGTGATTGTCAGTGATGGCTGCAATATAAGCCCTACCCCCCAAATAAGCCCTACCCTGTTACCCCGAAAATAAGCCCTACCCTAAAAATAAGACCTACAAGGACTTTAACTAGGGCTTATTTGGGGGGTAGGGCTTATATTGCAGCCATCACCGACAATCATGCTAGGTCTTATTTTCGGGGAAACGGTAGCAGACCAGACTGTGGACAAACTGCTAGGTGGTGGTAGCTACTGTTTTTTGTGTGTCTTGTGTGGGGGGGGGGGGTGTGTGTGGACAGTGGGAAGAGTGGTCAAGGGTTCTAGCTTGTAGGATAGCTGGAGGGATCCTGGAAATGTGTGTCAATTTCTAGACTGCTCCCAAACCTTAGAGTGCACCAGATTGCCTGTAAGATTTGTATCTGCCTGTGTGTGGTCAGCCAGCTAGATTTGAGTCGTGTCTCTTAATGGTAGTGTGTATGTGAAAAGTGTATCACAGTTGGTCTTAATTGCTCAAAGTAAGTTCCCCCTCACTCCGTCCTACCCCTTCACCTCGGTTAGCTAGTTGCAGTGGGGTTGCATGCCTTGACAGTTTTTTACGCAGCATACCGCATCTCAACGCAGTGTTATAGAGGACATAGGGCACATAGGACACAATTGTTTTCTATGTGCCCTTGCATTGAGCCGCCCTTGATCTATTCCAGGGGTGTCCAAACTTTTTTCAAAGAGTGCCAGATTTGATGAAGTGAACATATGGGAGGGCCGACCATTTTGCCTGACATTCTTTGAACCATTAAAATTTGGTCTAAGTAAGTTCATCCGAGCACTAATACACACTGCCCAACAAGAATTCTCTTGCCTTTGTGGTGGCTGTGTGGTGAAGAGATGAGCTTGGGCGTGTCATTTGGATATACCGTATTTATCGGCTTATAAAACGCACCTTTACTTTAAGAGGGAAGTTTCAGGAAAAAAATCTTAAATTTTAAATAAAGAACTGTGAAGCAAAATAAGGGTCAGTGACCATCAATGCAGCCTAATCAGTGCCCATCTGCAGCCCCACAAGTGCCATGAATGCAGACTCACCATTGCCATCAGTGCAGCCTGTTTCGTGCCCATCTGCAGCCTCAGAGGGGACAGGGAGGGGGGGGGCGGGACGAGCACCAACAGAAATACAGGAGAAACTCCTGTTTTCTCGGCGGCCTCTTTAATAGAAAGTCCCGCCTCCTATGATGGACAGATCAATCGCCCAATGGCAGCGCCGGAGACGGGATTTCCTTTTACAGAGGCCGCCTTGTAAACAGGAAATGCTCCTGTGTGTACGGCACTCGTCCCGCCCCCTCCCTGTCCCCTCTAAGGCAGCCAGCATGTATATCTTTTGTGGCCCCCGGCGCTCAGGGATTTGTAGTGGGGGCCGCAAAAGATATACATGTCAAAATTACCGGGCGGCCCGTCCAAAATCAGAACGCGGGCCGGACTTCGGACATGCCTGATCTATGCAGATTGACACAGTTCAATGGACATGCTGTGAATGAGCCCTTAAAGCGGGGGTCCACCGATCTATCGTTTTTTTTTTTTTTTTTTAGTTCATTCACAAACTTTTCTTCTCAGCATTACATACTCACATATTGTGTGTAATATGTCCGCCTGTGTCAGATTTCGTCGGAAAGAATAACTTATATTATTCACTGCAGGCGGTTTCCATCTTCATTGTGGGCATTTGAAGCCCACAAACATTTATTTCCTGGATGTGGTGAATACTGTGCTCCCAGCATTCACTGCTCGTTCCCGCACATGCTCAGTGGCATCCTGGGAAACCTCAGACTAGCTCCCAGGAGTCTGGGAGAGGCTAGAAACACGCCTACCCCCACGGGAGGAGAACCAGGAAGTGCAAAGAAGAATAGAAAAATAAAAGGTAATTACGGGC
Organism: Lithobates clamitans; assembly: GCA_037952925.1. Lineage (NCBI taxonomy): Eukaryota > Metazoa > Chordata > Amphibia > Anura > Ranidae > Lithobates > Lithobates clamitans. The sequence goes on from JBBGZY010000315.1 coordinate 1,665,069, forward strand.
GATTTAAATTTTTTTAAACGGCATGTCAGCATCTAGGCAAGGAAGAGAATACATACAGATATTGTTCAAAATTTGGGTGGAACCCCACTTTAAAGTGGTTGTAAACCCATATAAAAAAACAAAAACAAACAAAAGCCTGCAAGACAAAGGCATAATGAGCTAGTATGCATTATGATGATTATGAAATACTTACCTTAGATCGAAGCTGTTGCAGCGGTCCCCGTACACCGCTGTGACCGGCGACATGTCTCCCTGGGTTATTTCCGGGGGTTCGCAGGCTCAGGCGCTGTGATTGGCTGGAGCCGCGATGATGTCACTTCCGCACATGCGAGCGGGAGCCGCCGGTCACGGCACAAAGCCTTTAGAAACGGCACGATCGAGCCGTTTCTTCAGTGCGCATGCGCCGATGACGTTGGCGCAAGCGTATATGGTAAATATCTCCTAAACCGCGGAGATATTTACAGTACAGTACCTACTTATTCTAGGCTTATCTGTAGGTACAAGTGGTGTAACGGGATTTACAACCACTTTAATGATTACAGAACATCAAAACTTTGTGACTTGATTTTTATATCTAGAGTTCTCTTTAATAAGCTGCCTGCTGCAGATCATGTACTCCATCGTAGAAATTGGAGGCACTTTGTGGGGTGGTTGTGTTCTCGGTGTGGACTCGGTGCTCTGACATTACACCCTTCCCTGTAGAACTCGCTCTGCAATGCACTCACTATCCACATTCGCAGTCTCCCATTATCTGTGTTTCTGTGACGCTTTCCTCCCAGAATGACACAGTAGGAGCTTCAGGAGAGATTATGTGGCTTAGCGGTCCTGGATGACATCCCTGGCCAGTTTATTCTGTAGTCAATAGTGCTGTTTATTTCCAGTATCACCTGCTGCATTGTGTTACCTACCCATCATCCTTCCCGCTGCTCCGTCCCACTCACGTCCCCCCACTGTTCCATTCTCTCCCCCTCCTACACACTGCATACTGGCATTGTAGAGAGCTTTGAGTCTGTTCCTTATTCCAGCCTCTTTACTTTCCCTTCTTTCAGCCCCGGGTTTAATATTATTCAGTTGCTGTTGCATCTCATGATATGCCTGTAGTGCTATATACAGTGTCTTGAAAAAGTATTCATACCCCTTGAAATTTTACACATTTTGTCATGTTATAACCCAAAAACGTAAATGTATTTTATTGGGATTTTATGTGATAGACCAACACAAAGTGGTACATAATTGTGAAGTGGAAGGTAAATGATAAATGGTTCTCAATTTTTTTTTTACAAATAAATATGTGAAAAGTGTGGGGTACATTTGTATTCAGCCCCCCTGAGTCAATACTTTGTAGAACCAACTTTCACTAAAATTACAGCTGGAAGTTTTTTTGGGGATGTCTCTACCAGCTTTGCACATCTAGAGAGTGACATTTTTGCCCATTCTTCCTTGAAAAATAGCTCAAGCTCTGTCAGGTAGGATGGAGAGCATCTGTGAACAGCAATTTACCAGTCTTGCCACAGATTCTCAGTTGGATTTAAGTCTGGACTTTGACTGGGCCATTCTAACACATGAATATGTTTTGATCTAAACCATTCCATCGTAGCTCTGGCTGTATGTTTAGGGACATTGTCCTGCTGGAAGGTGAACCTCCACCCCAGTCTCAAGTCTTTTTCAGACTCTAATGCCGCGTACACACGGGCGGAATTTCTGACAGAAAAAGTCCAACGGGAGCTTTTCATCGTCTATTCCGATCGTGTGTACGCCCCATTTGACTTTTTACGTCAAAAATTCTGACGGACCTAGAAAGAGAACATGTTCTAAATTTTTCCGACGGAACCAATTCCTACCGGGAAAACCGCTCGTCTGTATGCTGTTCCGACGTACCAAAAACGACGCATGCTCTGAAGCAAGTACGAGACGGAAGCTACTGGCTATTGAACTTCCTTTTTCTAGTCCCGTCGTACGTGTTGTACGTCACCGCGTTCTGGATGGTCGGTCGTGACCGTGTGTAGGCAAGACCGCTTGAGCGGAATTTCCGTTGGAATTCCATCAGAGAAACCTTCAGAGTTTATTCAGACAGAAAAACCGCTCGTGTGTACAGGGCATAACAGGTTTTCGTCTAAGATTGCCCTGTATTTAGCTCCATCCATCTTCCCATCAACTTTGACCAGCTTCCCTGTCCCTGCTGAAGAAAAGAATCCCCACAACATGATGCTGTCACCACCATGTTTCACGGTGGGGATGGTATGTTCAGGGTGATGTGCAGTGTTAGTTTTCCACCACACATAGCATTTTGCTTTTAGGCCAAAAAGTTTAATTTTGGTCTCATCTGACCAGAGCACCTTCTTCCCCATGTTTTCTGTGTCCCCCACATGACTTCTCACAAACTCAGAGGAGAAGGAAAACTCCTCCTATAAGCTTTAACCAGACACTGATAGAAGTCACAAAACTGCTATGTACTGCTGATTAGAAAAGGTATTTAGCAGTTTATATTTACTAAAATAATTGCATTTCCATGTTCTGATTACTGTGGGAGACCAGATATAATGAATGCAGGTTCCTGGGTTTAGTAACACTTTAAGTCTTGCTTTGTTCTTCGTTGCTCAGCCCTGTGAGAGCGTTCCATTCTATGCCGCGTACACACGGTCGGACTTTTCGGCTACAAAAGTCCGACAGCCCGTCTGACAGACTTTTGGCGGACTTTCTAACGACCGGACTTGCCTACATACGATCACACCAAAGTCCGATGGATTCATACGTGATGACGTACACCGGACTAAAATAAGGAAGTTGATAGCCAGTAGCCAATAGCTGCCCTAGCGTGGGTTTTAGCCCATCGGACTAGCATACAGACGAGCGGATTTCTGGGTCCGGCGGAGTTACGACGTAAAGATTTGAAGCATGTTCCAAATCTAAAATCCGTCAGATTTGCGACTGGAAAAGTCCGCTGAAGGTCCGGTGAAGCCCACACACGATCGGATTGTCCGGCGGATTTGGTCAGTCGGCGTCCGTCGGACAAGTCCGGTCGAAAAGTCTGACCGTGTGTACGCGGCATTATACTGTATTCTATTAAGGCCCATTAACCAGGGTTTGACAAATTTGCTTTGACTCTAGGAGCCAGCTAACAAAGTTAGGAGCCAGTTTGTGCGCGTGCATGGCGATATGTAACATGTATCACAATCAACGTTTTCATGTGTAGGCGCCCCAACGCGTACATTTACATTTGTGCATGTGTATACGTGGGGGTGGGGGCTCAAAAAAAATTTGTGGGGATCTTATGTGCTTGGGTGTAACTCTACAATTTAAAAAAAAATTATTATTTTTTTTTTTTTTTACTTTTTCCATCACGTTGGGGACAAAAAGTCCCCTATGTGATGATTTTTTGGTGACAGGTTCTCTTTAATGAGACATGCAGGTTCTAAAACTAAAAATGTTTCTCAAATACCCCCAACAGGTCATGTTTTCAGGATTTCTCCCAGATGAAACCGCTGTGGTAATTACTAAGGTAGTCAAACTGATCAAATTACCTGTGAAAAATAATGGAAAGCCTGAAAACATGACCTGTTGGGGGTACTTGAGGACTGGAGTTCAGAAACATTGGTCTTAAAGACACCCAATATCTCCCCTTTGCATGACTGAATGTAATGCAATGTCCTGGGCGTTGGGCGATAGAAATTCTGCATCACTGATGCAACAGTGAATGGGCCCCCAGGTGCCAGGACGCAACTTCTAGTCGCCATGGCGATCCAGTTCCTGGGATTTGTTGAGCCCTGCCATTAACACTGTACAATTTGATAATGAGTGTTTAACCGCATAAACCGCGGTCCATTGATTTTCAAATGGCATCCCAATGCAATAGACTAGCTGTGAGAAGAAACAAGGCGCCCCTTCTTCTATTGTATTCCGACAATGCAGCTAGCAAGGAGATGGCTGTTTTGAAAGACGGTGATTTTCTCTATCTCCATGCAATGGCCTTCTTGCTTGGAACATTTTAGCTGACAAGTCCCCCTCCCCCTGCGTTCCTCATGAGATGCTTGTCTCTGGGAATTGCTTAGAGATTAAAAAAAAGGTGCTGTGTGTCAAAGCAGCCGTCTCCTTGCTAGCTGCGTTGTCGGATGGCGGTGGAGGGATGAGGGGTGCCCTGTCCAACCTCACAGCTAGCTTTAGACGGCACATAGGAAGATGGGACAAGTTCTACACATACCTTATCCCCTGGGAAACAGAACGCATGATAAACAAATGAAAGTGTGACTTCTTTAATTTGCTAATAGAGAGTGACTGGCTCTCCTAGGTTACAGAGGGGGGGCCGTGCCACATCCAATAAAGCATATACAAAACGAGAGGGTTCCCCTAAATGGATTTTACCGGCACTTGCACACAAGTTTATATAAAGTGGAGGAGTGCAAACTCGTATGAAGAATAAAAAAGTATTTTTATTTATTAAAAGATTCTCATATATTAAAAACATTGTGGACATTATGAACAACGAAAACATATTACATGATTAACATATTTCGAATAAGTTACTAGAGAATAACGTTGTATAGTAGAACTCTTTTCAAGCCCTAAAAGAGCTTGAAAAGGGCTTGAAAAGAGTTCTACTATACAACGTTATTCTCTAGTAACTTATTCAAAATATGTTAATCATGTAATATGTTTTCCTTGTTCATAATGTCCACAATGTTTTTAATATATGAGAATCTTTTAATAAATAAAAATACTTTTTTATTCTTCATATGAGTTTGCACTCCTCCACTTTATATAACTTCTGTACAAGTGACGGTAAAATCCATTTAAGGGAACCCTCTCTTTAATTTGCTAAAGCACTATGTGTCCTAAACAATTGCCACTTTTTTAAATAAAAAAAAAAATTGGTTTACCTTTTTTTTTAATTCTTTGTTGCATCTCGGTGCTGCAGAATTTATGCAGCCTCCTCCTGTCTACATGCACTCCATCAATGGCTGCCTGGTAATTCTCAGGGCGGGTTTCCTGATGGTGACAACAGTAAGCCATGCCTGCACAATATACATTGAAAAACTAATTGTAGTCTTCATGGGGAATTGTGTGTGATCGGGTGACATTGGAGGAGCGCTATGGGGAGATCTAATATATAAATATATTTTTTCCAGGTCCATCCCTAACACTATGAAACAGGAGCGGCTGTCTGCATGGGAGTACAACATATACGTCCTCCTCTCCCTGGGGATTCATTTCTATTTATTCCATGAGGTCTACTTGTCTTCCAGAGGTAACACATTCTTTTTTCATAGTCATTTCTGTAATAAATGACGACTACTTTGAATCTCAAGATACTAAATTATTAGAATTTTGGCCTAATGCCCTGTGCACACGGTCGGACATTGATCAGACATTCCGACAACAAAATCCTAGGATTTTTTCCGACGGATGTTGGCTCAAACTTGTCTTGCATACACACGGTCACACAAAGTTGTTGGAAAATCCGATCGTTCTGAACGCGGTGACGTAAAACACGTACGTCGGGACTATAAACGGGGCAGTGGCCAATAGCTTTCATCCCTTTATTTATTATGAGCATGCGTGGCACTTTGTGCGTCGGATTTGTGTACACACGATCGGAATATCCGACAACAAGGTCCTATCATACATTTTCCGTCGGAAAATCTGACCGTGTGTACGGGGCATAACTGTGAAAACTTTTCTACTATTCTGGATGCCATCTTAAAAAGATAAAAAAAAAAAAAAAGTTAAAAGGAGGCTTCCTGTAAACCTGTCATACTAACAACATGCAATGATAATGGATATTAAAAATACTTTAACCACTTGACCTCCGAAAGATTTACCCCCCTTCATGACCAGGCCATTTTTTGTGATACAACACTGCGTTACTTTAACTGACAATTACACGGTCGTGCGACGCTGTACCCAAATAAAATAATAAAATTCATGTCATTTTTTTTTTTTCACAAATAGAGCTTTCTTTCGTGGTATTTGATCACCTCTGAATTTTTTATTTTTCGCGCTATAAACCGACAATTAAAAAAAAACAAAAAAAAAACAATATTTTTTATTTCCTGCTATGTAAACATTTCCAGTAAAAACACAACAAATTACATTTCTTCATAAATTTAGGCCAATATGTATTCTGCTACATATCTCTGGTAAAAAAAAAAAAAATCCCAGTTAGCGTATATTGATTGGTTTACGTGAATGTTATAGCATCTACAAACCTTTTTTTATACTATTAACCTCCCTGGCGGTATACCCGAGTCTGGCTCGGGTTGGATTTTTCATACCAAAAGCGGTATCCCCGAGCCAGACTCGGGCTTGCATCGCAGGATCCAGGAAGAGTTTACTTACCTTGTCCCCTGGATCCTGCGATGTCTCCCCGCTGTGATCGGCGAGCCGCTGTGTCTCGCTCGATTCACAGTGCCGAGCTCCGTTCCCTGCGAGCGTTGCGACGCACGGGGACGGAGTTCGGCGGTAAATTCAAAAGTGAAACACACAGTACAGATACAGCATACTGTAATCTTACAGATTACAGTACTGTATCAAATAACTACACATCCCCCTTTGTCCCTAGTGGTCTGCCCAGTGTCCTGCATGCAGTTTTATATATATAAAACTGTTCTTTCTGCCAGGAAACTGGAGATTGTCCATAGCAACCAAAACTGTCTCTTTACATCAAAAGTGCTTTTAGACCAGCTAGAAAAAAAGCGATAATAAATTATAATCACTTGCAGAATTGATCGATAGTGATTTGTGGGGAAATCCGTCACCAAACACTAAAAGTAACAAAAGCGACAATTCTGCAACTGAGCAAATTTCAGTGTTTTTGATTTGATTACATTATTATATAATTTTTATTATTATTATATTATTATTTGTTATAATTATTTATAGTTATTTATTATATTATAATTTTTTATTTCGTTTTTCAAACTTTATCATACCCGGGATGTCTACTAGACTCTTGTTTGGACAGATTTAAGTGAACTATTCCTAAGAATTACAGGCCTACAATATAAAACGCCAAATTTCTGTGCAAAATAATTGTACCGCTTTCAGCACCTAAAATCAGAAATAATCATACCGCCAGGGAGGTTAATGGCGGTGATCGACTTATAGTGGGACTGCGGTATTGCGCCTGGCTATCGGACACTAACTGACACTTTGCGGGAACCAGTGACACTAATACAGTGATCAGGGCTAAAATATGCACTGTCACTGTACTAATGACACTGGATGGGAAGGGGCTAAGCATCTAGAGCAATCAAAGGGTTAACTGTGTGCCTAGCCAGTGTTTTTGTGTACTGTATGTGCTGCTTTTACTAAGGAAAGAGAGGGAACACAATATCCCCCCCCTCCCCCCGTCAGCACGGATTTCGGTCTTGGTTCTTGATCTCTGCCTTACAATCATCAGGTGGCGGTGGACATCGAGTGCCCGGCACACGCAGATAAGCTTCTTCTGTAAATAATCACAGCAGAAGTGGCCTGCCGGCAGCGTGCGTGCCCCCTGCAGGGGGAAGTGCAGGATCACATGTGTGTGTGTGTGTATATATATATATATAATGTGTGTGTATGTATGTATATGTGTGTGTGTGTATATATATATAATGTGTGTGTATGTATGTATATGTGTGTGTGTGTGTGTATATATATATAATGTGTGTGTATGTATGTATATGTGTGTGAGTGTGTGTGTATATATATATATATATATATATATATATATATATATATATATATATATATATATATAAATATAGTGTATGTGATGCGTCGCAAAGCTGCTGCCCTTTAGCAGTAAAACTGTTGTAGGACGGTCAGCTAGTGGTTTAAGGCTTGTTTACACTTGTAGTTGGGGTAGTAAAACCACAGAGTTAAGCCATGATTTTACCACCCCTCGTCCGCTTCCCTTTAGCTGCAAAGGCAGCGGCCAAGGATGTATAAATGCTGAGGCTACAACGTCCCAAAGTGAATGGGACCACGCTACAATGGGCCCACAAATGCATGCGGTTGTGGCACGGTAGCGTGGCATTCTGAAGTTAAAGCAGGTGCTGAAGAGGGAGGAGGCGATACAAAGCCTCCCCATAACTGTCAAATGCTGTCTGAAGAGCAATCTGAGTGTGGATAACTCTTCAGAGACAACCATGTTCTGGAAACTAATGACACTGGCTGGGAAGGGGTTAAATATCTAGGGCGATCAAAGGGTTAACTGTGTGCCTAGCCAGTGTTTTTGTGTACACAGTGTACACTAGAGGAAGAGATTGATTCTAGTCCTTGCTTTTCAGAGAGACAGGATCGGTCCCTTCCCCCCTGTCAGAGCAGAGATGAGCCTTGTTTACATTTCTCTGTTCTCTGTGCATTGCCGACGATCGTTGGGTGCCGGAGGGCATCGAGTCCCCGGGACCAGCAGATTGGCTTCTGCTGTGAATTATCACAGCAGAAGCAGCCTGCCAGCAGCACGCACCCCCTGCAGGCGGTAGTGCGGGATCACGTGTATATATATATATATATATATGCATGATCCTGCGCACAGCTGCCGAATCTGACTTCACATCTATCCGTGTCCATTTTTTAACCACTTGCTGACCGTCCTATGGCACTGTTACTGCTACAGGGCGGTCAGCAAGTGGTTAAAAAATGGACACGGATAGATGTGAAGTCAGATTCAGCAGGTTTTCCAGGAAGCTAGATAAAGCTGTCATATGATTCTATAAAGCGCATGGCAGAGTTACGGACGGATGTTGGCTCAAACTTGTCTTGCATACACACGGTCACACAAAGTTGTCGGAAAATCCGATCATTCTGAACGCGGTGACGTAAAACACGTACGTCGGGACTATAAACGGGGCAGTAGCCAATAGCTTTCATCTCTTTATTTATTCTGAGCATGCGTGGCACTTCGTGCGTCGGATTTGTGTACACACGATCGGAAATTCCGACAACGGATTTTGTTGTCGGAAAATTTTATAGCCTGCTCTCAAACTTTGAGTGTCGGAAAATCCGATGGAAAATGTGTGATGGAGCCCACACACGGTCGGAATTTCCGACAACAAGGTCCTATCATACATTTTCCGTCGGAAAATCCGACCGTGTGTACAGGGCATAAGGCTGCAAAGTAAGACTTTTCTGTTCCTAATGAACTTGTGTAGAGAATAACACTGCCAACTGTAGAAAAATACACCGATCAGCCGTAACATTATAACCACTGACAGGTAAAGTAAATAAAATTGATCATCTTGTAACAATGGCATCTGAAAGTGGGTGGGATACATTAAACAGCAAGTGAACATGTTGTCCCTGAACTTGATTTATTAAAAGCAGAGAAAATGGGCAATTGTAAGGATTTAAGTGACTTTGACAAAGACCAAACTGTGATGGTTAGATGACTGGGTCAGAGCATCTCCAAAACTGCAGCACTTGTGGGATGGTCCTGTCTTCAGTGGCCAGGACCAACCAAAAGTGGTCCAAGGAAGGAAAACTGGTGAACCAGCAACAGGGCCAAGACTCATTGATGCAGGGAGCGAAGCATGGCATGTATAGTTCAATCTAATGGAAGAGCTACTGGAGCTCAGATTGCTGAAAAAGTTAGTGCTGGTTCTGATAGAAAGGTGTCCGAACACACAGAGCATCGCAGTTTATTGTGTATGGGGCTGTGTAGCAGCAGACCAGTCAGGGTACCCATGCTGACCCACAGCCAAATGGGCCTACAATAGGCAGGGGAGCATCAGAGCTGGACCACAGAGCAAAGGAAGGAGGTGGCCTGGTCTGATGAATCCATGTTTTCTTTTACATTATGTGGATGGCTGGGTATGTATGATCATACCCCCCTCACCTATGTGAATGAGTATGGGGTAAATTGTACCCCTACCCATTCACCTAGAAAAAAAAAGTGTCAAAAATAATAAGGGTACATAGGTTTTTGACAAAATAATTTACTAAAGCAGCTCCGGCGTCTCTTCTCCTTCCAATTCTCTTCTCCCTCCCGTTCTTCTCCCTCCGCTGATGACATCTTCCTCCGGTTCTTCTCCCTCCACTGATGTCTTCTTCCGCTGCCGGTTCTCCTCTCTCCGCTGTCTTCTCCCTCTGTTTTCCCTCTGTTCTTCCTCCGATGTTCTCTCGACGCTCTCTCTCGCTATAATGCTAGGGCCGTCGCGTGCCATTACTTATATAGCCATAGGGCGTGGCCACCCGGTGATGTCATTTAGCGGCCCTGCCCCCTTGTGACATCACCGCCCCATCATGCCCTGGGCGGTGATGTCACAAGGGGCGGGGTCTCTGGATGATGTCGCCACCCCGTTTTTTTGGTGTGGGGGTTCTCCTTATTTTAGTCTGGTATGGTCTTGGAGGGGGAACCCTATGCCGTTTTTAAAAAAAGTTGGCATGGGGTTCCCCTTCAAGATCCTCAGAGCACAAGCTGCATGCCCAATTCGGATCAGTTAAAGATGATCATCCGACTTTGATCCGTCTTCAGTGATATTCAATGGGCTGAAGTAGGATCAAAGTCAATCCAAAATAGTGCAGGAATCTTTTTCAAAGTCGGACCGACTTGTGTCGGACCAGTTAGGACGGCTCTCATAGGGAACCATTCATTTATACACATCATGCGACATGTGCTCCCAATGTTGGAGCGTTTGACGTACCGGTGTGAACCCGGCCTGAATGCGGGTTTGAATTTTTCTTTACGCTGCTTTTTAGAGTAGTTCCTGTTATTTATTAATAGTCATTTTGTTTTGGTTACAGAACATGAAGATGAACTTGAACAGGAAGTCGGCTTAGAGACTTCTTTTTGGGGCCTTAAAAAGGTAATTTTCCTCATAAGACAACTTGCCAAGGAGGTGTAAATCTTTTTTTTTTTTTTCCAATGCATTATTTAATGATCACACATGGTAAATACAGAAGCCACAGCATCGGTGTTTCTGGAATGAAACATTTCCATGACTAAGTGAGGTGTATATCTTTGACTCCTCATAAGTATAATGATCGCTCTGTTTTGCCATGTGCTGGAAACTCTGCTACAATTAGTATGTATGATTTTGGATACGTGCTGCCCTCTATTGATGCTTACTGGTGGCTTCACATACAGAATAAGCACATCCCTACATACACAGTAATTGAACTGGTACTGTGCAGCATCGTTACATACAGAATAAGTGAAGTGGTACTATGCAGCATCTTTACATACAGAATAAGAGAAGTGGTACTATGCAGCATCTTTACATACAGAATAAGAGAAGTGGTACTATGCAGCATCTTTACATACAGAATAAGAGAAGTGGTACTGTGCAGCATCTTTACATACAGAATAGGAGAAAAGGTACTGTGCAACATCCTTACATACACAGTAATTGAAGTGGTACTATGCAGCATCTTTACATACAGAATAGGAGAAAAGGTACTGTGCAACATCCTTACATACACAGTAATTGAAGTGGTACTATGCAGCATCTTTACATACAGAATAAGAGAAGTGGTACTGTGCAGCATCTTTACATACAGAATAGGAGAAAAGGTACTGTGCAACATCCTTACATACACAGTAATTGAAGTAGTACTGTGCGGCATCTTTACATACAGAATAAGAGAAGTGGTGCTGTGCATACCCTATAGGACAAGTGGTACTATGCAGCATTTTTACATACTGAATATTAGAAGAGGTACTGTATAACAACTTTACATACACAATAAGCGCTTGTTCACACTTGACTAAATTTCTAACACTCAACAAACGCTGCTATAGCGTTTGTATGGCATTAGTATGGGCGTCAGACAGGCGTCAATGAGCTTTAGTATGGGCATTAGACAGGCATTTTACAAGCATTAATGAGGAGTTAAAAATGCTCCCCAAATTCCCTATTGGCAGTTTTGAAGCGTTTGACGAGCGTTAAAACTGCTCCACAAATGCCTATTCCATTACAGTAAATGAACGAATCCTAACGCCCCGCAACCGCTCCACAACTGCCTGCCAGTGCATTTGTGAGGTGTTACCATAGACTTGAATGGGAGGCATTGAAAGGCTTCAAATGCCTCCTGACTGGACATGAGGCATCAATTTTGAAGCAACGCGACGCTAACACTTATGCCCTGTACACACTATAGGATTTTCCGACGGAAAATGTGTGATAGGACCTTGTTGTCGGAAATTCCGACCGTGTGTGGGATCCATCACACATTTTCCATAGGAATTTCCGACACACAAAGTTTGAGAGCAGGCTGTAAAATTTTCCGACAACAAAATCCGTTGTCGGAAATTCCAATCGTGTGTACACAAATCTGCCATACAAAGTACCAGACATGCTCAGAATAAATGAAGAGGTGAAAGCTATTGGCTACTGCCCCGTTTTATAGTCCTGACGTACGTGTTTTACGTCACCACGTTCAGGATGATCGGATTTTCCGACAACTTTGTGTGACCGTGTGTATGCAAGACAAGTTTGAGCCAACATCCGTCGGAAAAAACCCTAGGATTTTGTTGTCGGAATGTCCGATCAATGTCCGATCGTGTGTACAGGGCATAAGTTTGAACAGCACTATGTGCTGTCTATTGTATCTTGTGCATAGTCGTTTGAGGGGTCTTTTTAACGCCTACTCTTAATGCCAGTGTAAACTCAGCCTAAGAGAAGTAGCGCTGTGCAGCATCTTTACTTAGTGAATAGGAGAAGGGGTACTGTGCAGATTTACATACTGAATAAGAGAAGAGGTACTGTGCAACATCCTTACATACACAGTAAGAGAAGTGGTGCTGTGCAGCATATTTACATACAGAACAGATACTGATAATTGCACAAAGAAAAAAAAATGGAAATTGTACTGTACATTGGTTATAGATACTGATTAAGAACAGATACTGAGAATTACACCCAGCATACAGAACAAGGGAAGTGGTACTGTGCATCATCTATACCAGTGGAGGTCATCTTACTCCGTATAGGGAGCCATCACACAACCGCATATAACATTTAGTAAGTGGAATGCTACAGAAAGCTGTCAGAGACTTCTGACATACAACAGGATATGGTCAGAGGCTGCAGACATGCTGTAGGAGTTGATGATTGGGGACGTGCTTCAGCAGTCATAGATTGGAGAGACATTGCATGAGACTGCCAGAGATCATTGCCATTACAGCTCCTTTATAAGTCAACATTTCCAGATTTGTGCACCCTACAGTCCTCTTATAATTGACTTGTGTCACATTTGATATTTCTCTTGGCAATTATTAGATTGGAGGGAAAACAAAAAAAATACAAAAGAGAAAAAGGATGGACGGCACAGAAAAGAGTGAGATAGTTTTGAAGGAATTAAACCAAACCATTACCTACCACAAGCCAGTGTAAAGAATATACGGTATTTCCCTCAATGGCTTGAGTGAGCATCAAAATTGACCACTGTCTGGAGGGCCCCAAGGGCCACACAGTAAGTTCTAAAGAGCTGAATGGGACTCCAGGGCCACAGGTTATGCACTAGGGTTCTGTAATGCAAACAAAGATTTCCGTGCTGCTACCCATATAGTCCACCATCCGCAGAGCTCACAGGTGCCTGATCCACAGTCACCCATCTGAGAGTAATTCAGGAAACCACAGTGTACAGTACATAGATGCATCTGCATACTGTACACTGTGGAGCAATTGCGGTTGTGCGGATTATCTTTATGGACTAGGGATCTTTACCTTCAGAATTAAGACAAAAACTGAGAACTGCATACAGGACAAGAGAAGTGCTACTGTGTGTTGTCCATAGATACGGGATGAGAAGCAGTACTGTACAAAAGCCCCACATATAAAATAAAGAGGCACTCCACCCTTCCCCAACTAAAATGAAATTTGTATTCCTTGGTAAATGTACCTGTATGGAAATATAAAAATAGATACTTACTAGTCCATGAAGTTCAACGTTGTCCTCTTCCAGCCTAAAGTTCTTCCTTGGGGCTCTGCTCCCACACCACCGCACATATTCAGCACATATGCAGACATGCCGTGGGGCTATAGGACCCGGCAGAGACCCAAGGTGTGCCTGCACATTGCACAAAATTGCACAGACATGCCATCTGTCTCTGCCACTCTGTGGGACCTAAAACACCTGTGGATTGTCTGCACATGTGCAGGCGGTTTAGTGCTATTTCACACATGCACAGGCCTCTGCCAGGTCTTTATATGTAGACCAGCCTTTTTCAACCAGGGGGGCCTTGAGGATTATTCAGGGGTGCCTTGGCAAAGTACCAAAAAATTGGCCAAAAATTGTATACAAGCCAGCGTCTGGATGAAGCCTTTTAGTTACATTAAGCCACAGGTTTTCATTGCGCACCATTATATCCAACATCCTAATGACATCATCAGTTGAGGATGTCAGTCCCCGGCATAGCATCGTTGTTTTACCCTCCCCTGCCCTTCTCCATCATCGTTGGGATCACATTAGCTGAGTGATGGAGAAAAATTGAGGGAGAAGAGAATCATTGCAATACTTGTCAGTACCAGTTTGCAAAAGTAGATTTGCTTTGGAAGAATAAATCGCCTCTAATGTTGGGTGTCCTACTTGGACATGGGGATCATTTTTACATTTTAGAATGGGGTGCCTTGACTGAAAAAAGTTTGAGAAACACTGATGTAGACTCAAGGCATGCCTGTACACGTGCGATATGTGCGCAGATATTGCACAACATATGTCACCCTCGCCTAAGTGAGGATGGGGGGAAGTAAACACTATTTAAAAAAAAAAAAAAATTAAGGTATTTATTGTTAAAAAAAGAAGAGTGCTGTATGATTATACTTATGCAAAATATCAATGCACTGTAAATGTACCTTATTGTTCTATGTGCTCATGTTTAGTGCATTGTTTATTGTCACTGTCATTGTTTATTGTCATTGTTTTATACCTTTTTTAATAAAAAGAATTAAAAAAAAAGATAAAAAGATAGTCAGAGGATAGAAAATGCTTTAATGGGTGAAGGTCCGCTTTAAGAAGAGAATGAAGCCCAGCAGTGAGGAAGTGATACTGTGCATTAGCCATACATATGGGATAAGAACAAGTGCTCAGAATTGTACCCAGCATAGTATATATTTATTTTTACAGATATAACTGGACAAATTTCCAAACTTCTACTTCACTCTTCAACAATTATCATAATATATTACACATATATTCCCATTACTTGGATAATATACAGTAAAACCTTGGATTGCGAGCATAATTCGTTCCAGAAACATGCTTGTAATCCAAAGCACTCTTATATCAAAGCGAATTTCCCCATAAAAAATAATAGAAACAAACTCAAATGATTTTCCTTCAGTTTATAGTCCATATAAAAAGATTATAGCAATGTGACCAGGTTGTGTAACCTTAAAACATCCATCCACAAATGGCAGCCTCCACAAGGAGATTAGAAGGAAAATCCAGCAGGAGCTACAGAGTATAAAAGAGAAGAGAGGCGCCTCTAAGTGTAGCAATATGGTTACATTTAATGAAGGTACAACATTTAGCAACTCACATGGTTGATTAAAAGAGGCACATCTAAGTATGCAGGCATCCGGGGTAAAGCTGTCCACATCGATCATCCACACCGCTGTCAGTCTGCCCTTGTGACCGAGAAGACTACCCTGCAGTAGAGCGATCTCTTGAATTGCTTGTGGAGTGCAGCGTGGAAGGGATGGCGTTGAGGAGGATGGTCTATGTGGACAGCTTTACCCCGGATACCTGCATACATAGATGTGCCTGTTATTTAATCATCAACCATGTGAGTTGCTAAATGTTGTACCTTCAATAAATGTAACCATAATGCTACACTTAGAGGCGCCTCTCTTCTCTTTTACACTCAGTTGTGACATGACGCTACTTGTATATCAAGACATCGCTTGTATATCAAGTCAAAATGTATTAAAAAATGTTGCTTGTCTTACAAAACGCTCTCTAACCAAGTTACTCCCAAACCAAGGTTTTACTGTAAATTATATGACAAGCTGGCTCATTAGTTACTGGTCTGTGCCTGGGTATGCCCTGTATTCCCATTGCTGGTGTTTATATTTTATTGGCAGTTCCCCTAATTGCTCTTGATTTATCTCCTGTAAGTGAATTAGTGCAGAGAGCGTAACCTTCCTGTACTGTACACAGTGTAGACCGACTGTCACACATGGCTTGCCTCTCCCTCGCCGCTTCCATGTTACTGAGTTTCACTGCTTTCTGTAATGAAATTTGCCCGCCTGAGCAGTCTTTAGGAACCTCATTAAATGGGTTAAATGTCACAGTTGCTGTTTTGACTAATAAAACATGAATGAAAGGACGGCTTTCTGCACCCCCCAGCAAATAAAGAAAGTAATAACTAATTAACAGGCTTATATAAAGAAGAACACTGCATGGGATTATTTGTGCCTAAACTGACCAAATAACTACAATGCATCTTCAAAATTAATCAATTTTTTTTCACACAAAGTATTTAACTTGCAAGGGCCACGTTTGCTTGCACAGGGATGTGCAGGTGTTCTGTATATCCACGTGTAGGCAGTCCTATTGATGTCAGTTGGGACGCAGTGGCTGCGCAGACACAGATGCTGCTCCCAGTTTGACATCCGTATGGGTACAGATCCCCAAACACCGACAGTGTACGTTTGGGCACCCACATGCATCTGCACCCACATGGATCTCAAATTGGGAGCAGCAGCTGTGTCTGTGCAGCCGATGCGTCCTGATTGATACGTACGGGACTGTCTGCACGTGGATGCGCGGCACAACTGTGTATCCCCATGCTGGCAAATGTGGCCTTCACACGGGCGCAAGCTTAAAGCAGAGTTCCACTCAAAAGTGGAAGCTCCACCTCTCTGCCTCCAGTGCCACATTTGGCACCTTTCGGTGGGAGGGGGGGCAGGTATCTGCTCTCACTTCCGTGTGATTGCGCCCCGGGGCGATCACCCAGAAGATCGGTCCCCCTCCTCTTCCCCCCGCAGCCAGGCCATTTAGAAAGTGCAGCACGCGTCGCACATGCGCAGTAGGGAACTGGCTGTGAAGCCGCATTCTTCATAGTCCCACTGTATGTGGGAATGTAGCCTCTCTTGCTTTCTCCTGAGATGGACTATGGAATTTGTAGTGTGCATAGAGCAGAGCTCATGACCTCAACTAATGTACACTGCTTGTTCCAGTGGTATCCCAGTAGCTATTTGTGAGATGTCACGCATGCACACAAGCCGTAGGGGGGTCTGGCTGAGATCTGCGGCATGCCTGTGCATGTGTTAGGGATCTTGTGTATGCATGGACGCGCTGCAGGATCTTTGCCAGGTCCCGTAGGCCTGACAGACTTAGTGTGCCTGCACACATGTCAGATCTCTAGTAAATGTGGCAGGGCTGGAGAAGAGGGACGAAGGGATAACCTCTGCTTCAACCAAGCCAATGCTGGACTCTATTGTATAGTAGGTTTGTTTTTCTAATGACAGGGAGCAGTGTTAGGATTTTTTTTTGGGGTGGGTTAGGGTTGAAGTTCCTCCTTTAATGATTACTGATGGACTAATTTGGAAAAAAATAAAATAAAATGTTAAATTAAAAAACGTTATCTTGACATTAATATTTTACTTCCTATGTAGGATGTGGCAGACTTTGAGTGGAGTTTCTGGATGGAATGGGCTCATTCTCGGCTCTTATGGCTTATGCTGGGACACTTGGTGATGTCACAGTTTTCCAGAATTTTTGGGGGAAAGGTATGTGATTTTTATGCATCCATTAAAGTGTTTGTTACCCTAAAAAATTGTTTCAAAAATGGACCCTGTTCCTTTTAAAGCGTGTTATACAGCATAGTGCTTGTGTTGTGTAATTTGGCACCTTGTATCGCCTGAAATACTTAGCTGATCCTGCCTGGTTCTGTCCCCCCCCTCTGTAAACTGACCACGGTTTATCATGGCTGCTGAGCCCTGACACCGCGGTCCGTATACAAGCCTCCGTCATCTGCAGCTCTTCTGTGTCCTCCTCTGTTCTCCTCCCCCTCCCCTCCCCTCCCTGCCTATCGGCTCTTACCAGTGCTGCTCTGCTCACCTCCCCGCTGCTACAAAAGGACATGATGTTAATACAATAGACCTCTGTTAGATAACAACATATGCCCCAGTGTCTGTGCTCTATAAAAACATGCTAATTTATACCTTATATCAGAGTGCCGCTCACGTGACTCCTCGGCTCTCTCCTCCTCCCCTCCTCCCTTTGGCCCCTCCTGCTGTAGCTGCCAGACTGGGAGAGAGGAGAGCCAAGGAGTCACATTAGCCCCAAAGGACGCTGAAAAATAATGTAGAAATCAGCATATTTTTTATAGAGCACAGACACTGGGGCACATGTTGGTATCTAACAGAGGCTATTATATTAATATCACATTGACAATCAGCAGTGTTCAGTTTCTGTACTGAATTTGTCTGTGCTACATTAAGGAGAATGTATGAAAAGGAGGTAGATTCCCCAAGTTAGACCTAGAGACAGGCCCGCTACCCTCTGCCTTCTTGTTGTCCCAACAGTATAAAAGCTAGAACAAAACAAAAAATCCTCATCTTTTCTGCAGAAACAGATGCTTGGAGATCCTGAAGCAGCCGGTTGCTTGACCAAATGCTGAGGCTTAAGTCACGTGATCCTTTGTAATTTTTGTAAAAAAAATTAAAAAATTTGGTACAAAACAGAGCCTATTGGGCATACCCATGCTCGAAACACATACATAACCCCCCCCCACCCAAAAAAAACCATACATTTACCAACAACACTAGTGCCCGAACTGACACTAAAGTCACATGATCTTTTGCCGAGGTAAATAGTGAGCCAATGAAGAGCTGTGTGTGATCTTTGCTTCTCTTCTTCAATAGAAATCACATGAACGATGCCTCATAGTGATGTGCAGCCTTTGTCTACTGCAGAGAATTGTTGGAGTGACAAGGCCAGTTGGGTTTGCATATCAAGTTAATGGGGTCCTGGGAAGTTTGTGAAGATTATAAAAGATCCATGACAGCTTCTATACCGGCTATCAGTTTCCAACCTTCTCTGTGAGGACATGTTTGGTAATACTATAACTCCCAACTGTCCCTGATTTGGATGGACTATCCCTCCTTTGGAAAAAAAAAGTCCCTCTACCCCTCTTTTCAACCTCATTGGGTTCTCATTTTAGTCTGATGTACAAGTACAAACATTTTATCCAATTTATACATTGTTGCATTTGTAAATTTCAAAAGCCAGTATAAGGGAAAAGGAATGGCAAAAAAGCACTTGTGGGTCTCAATCATTTTATGTTTTTTAATTCTCCCATATAACAGGGGTGTGGCAAGGGTATGTCTTTTGTCCACTTACTTTTTGCTAATAGATGTCCCTCCACCCATTTCAGTAAGTTCAGAGGTGAGGTGATATACCTGATAGGCATAGGTGTGCGCAGCCTATTGCCTTAGGGTGTACACACTAAAGCTCAAAGCCGCGGCGGATAGGGGGTGTGGCAAAATTGCCTTTACAGTGGGAGGGGCTTAACTGGTTAAATAAAACTAAAAACCTTCCTGTACCCATAGAATATATTTTGGTCCTCCCTCCCCCAATAGGGTGCTTTCACACTGATGCGGTGCGGTTTTCCCGTACTATGAGTGCAATGCAGTGTACCCACGGTTTTCGTGTGGGTTAGGTGCAGTTAGCCATAGACTTCTATTACAGTAGTTCTCAACTCCTGTCGTCAGGACCCACTAACAGGCCAGATTTTAAGTATTACTTTGGGGAGATGCAGACTAGAATACTGCAATCACTGAGCGGCAAATGATATCACCTGTGATGTATTTCAGTTATCTTGCAAACCTGGCCTGTTAGTGGGTCCTGAGGACAGGAGTTGAGAACCTCTGATCTATTATATCCCATGGTTTTGGTGCGCTTTGTGAAACAAACAAATGAAAGCGTGGTTTTGGTGCTCTTTCAGAAAGTGCATCAAAACCGTGGGACATAGAAGAAGTCTATTGCAAAGCACAGCCAACCCACACGAAAACCGCGGGTACACTGTGCTGCACCCATGGTGTGGGAAAACCGCACTGCATTCATCTGAAAGCCAAGCTGACCGTCAATTACTACTGACCTCTGAAATCTCTGTTAAATGCTACTGACCCTGGAACTCTGCTTCACTTACTACTGACCTCTGCGTAACTTACTACAGATTTCAAAGGTCAGTGCTAGGTGAGGCAGAGATTAGGGGTCAGTACTTAGTGAGGTAGAGGTCAGGGGTCAGCAGTGACACAGAGTGCAGTGGTATGTAACTGTCTGTCTCACCTCTGCGCTGTTTACTTCTATTCTCCTCCCTGGACTTTTCACACTCGAGGTAGTGCAGCTCCAACTCTTCTCCTCCTTCTCCTATTCCCTGGTCCAGTAGGCAGAGCTAAATTACAGCTACTCATAGCCCCACCAAATGCACCAGGGAATAGGAGAAGGGGAAGAAGAGTCAAAGCTGCATCTCAAGTAGTGAAGATTCCCAGGGAGAAGAACAGACGTAAGTGAATCCTCTCCCCTACAGCTGTGCTTGTTACAGGCAGCTACAGAGGAAACACGGTTTGTATATGCCAGGGAGGGGGTGTCTGCTACGGTGAGTAGGAGGCAGGGCTATAATTGGCTTGCAGCCCCACCAGCCATTAGCACCCGTCCCCTCCCCTGTACCAAGCCAGTCACTCTCAATCACAGTCCCGCCGCCCCACACCCCCCATGAAAGCCCTTTACTACCTGCCCCCTCCCTGGAATAAACAAGCTCTGTTTCCTCTGTAGCTGTCTGTGACGAGCGCAGCTGCAGGGGAGATGCAAGCTAGGAACCGAGTGCTGAAATGGCTCAGCATGGATTGGCAGGACACCAGGGATCAATTGAAATCTCTGGATAGTCCCGTCCAATCCAGGGCACTTGGGAGGTTTGCACAATTGGTGATTAGGGTGTGCCCATGCACCCGCCTATGCTGATAGGTTTGCTTTAAAGTGTAGGCAATGGTTATATTGGTGCATGTGTGTCTCTGTTGGGGATAATCTCCCTTTCTATGGGTCCTTTTGGCTTTGCTGTTTTTATCCTGTGTTTATGAGAATCGCTATTTTTTTTATTACTCTGAATATCCAGAGTCAGGGACACTTGTCCAAGAAGGCATTTCCCTCATATTGGTAAGATATCCTCTCACTTCCTGTTAAGTCTACAAGACAGAGAGTGAAGGGAAATTTCCCTAATAAGAAAAAAAGACAAGAAAAAACTGACAGGTGTTAACCCAACCTTATCCAAAATGAAAAAAAAAAGCTTTGTTTTTTTATATACTTTAACTAATGGGTGCTGAACCTGTGGCCCTCCAGCT
This sequence comes from Lithobates clamitans, assembly GCA_037952925.1. NCBI lineage: Eukaryota > Metazoa > Chordata > Amphibia > Anura > Ranidae > Lithobates > Lithobates clamitans. The sequence continues at coordinate 1,686,335 of JBBGZY010000315.1, forward strand.
GTTGCGGAACTACAAGTCTCATGATGCATTGCAAGGCTGACAGTTACAAGCATGACTCCCAAAGGCAAACACATGATGGGACACTCCTTTCTGCCAGCCATATTCATATATGTCGCAGCACGGTGGTGGACTTCATGCCGTGCTATCACATATATGCTGCCAGTCAGCTGTCGCTCTTTTGTGTTGGTAGAATGTGCAAATGCGCACCTCCAGCACTGTGACTGAGCTGTCACTGACAGCTCTCGCTTTCTGTTTATAATCAAGAGCTGGTAGCACTGGCTTCTGATCACGTGGCCACTATGACAGCCATTTGCTGCTATCACATGGTCGGGAAACCCAGGAAACACTTTCACTATTTAGGTATCCTTGCAGGGCTGGCTTCCAGTGGTTGTAGGGGGTTATCTATGCATGACCAAAAGCAAGAATAAATGACATAGCTTACATAGTTATGTGACTTTCTCTCTTTCTCTCTCTCTCTCTCTCTCTCTCTCTCTCTCGCTCTCGCGCTCTCTCTCTCTCTCTCTCTCTCTCTCTCTCTCTCAATCTCTGTATAGCTCTGTATATATATATATATATATATATATATATATATATATATATAAATACACTTCAGGTGGGTTACCCTCTTTTCTTTAGTCCTTATTCAATCAAAGCACCGTCAAGGTGGACTCCCAACCTTCCACCATAAATGGATAAAGAAAAGACGTGGATCGATGCTTGATGCAAAAAGTGTCCTTGACTGGAAATTTTTCAATCACATATTTTCTGAAAAGCCTCACGAAAAGCCTGACGAAGAGCGACTCGCGCTCGGAACTGTACAGTGGCCTGCATGTAATATGTGATTGAAAAATTTCCAATAAAAGACACTTTTTGCATCAAGCATCGATCCACGTCTTTTCTTTATATATATATAGAATCCTGTACCCACAGTTGATCCAGAGGAAGGCAAAAAACCCCAATAAAGCCTGATAAAATTTGCTCCTGAAGGGGAAAAATTCCTTCCCGACCTCCAAAGAGGCAATTGGATATTCCCTGGATCAACTTTACCTATAAATATTAATATCCAGTTATTATATGTTATTATATGTTAATAACTACGGAGCCGGACAAAACCACCTCTTCAGGGAGTCTATTCCACATTTTCACAGCTCTTACTGTGAAGAAAACTTTCCGTATTTTGAGATGAAATCTCTTTTCCTCCAGATGTAAAGAGTGCCCCCTTGTCCTCTGTGATGACTTTAAAGTGAATAACTCAACACCAAGTTCATGATATGGACCCCTTATGTATTTGTGCATGTTGATCATATCCTCCCTTAGGGCTCATTTACACTTGCTTTGGCTTCAACACACATTAACGGCTAGTTTACATTTTGTTAAAGCTCTCTGGATGCTAGTTAAAGCTCCTGTCACAAATAAAATGGTTAGCTTACAGTCCTGTTTATACCCCATGTAGCTTTAGTTGTGCTTCAAACTGTCTTCAAAGCCTCTATAGAAGTCTATGGCAAAGCTCGCTTGAAGCCCCACCGAAGCTCCACCAAAGCATCACCGAAGCCCCATCAAAGGCTCATTGAAGCTCCACCAAAGCTTCATTGAAGCACCAAGCAAAAGCTAAGTGTAAACAGGACTGTTAGATAACCATTTTATTTAGTGACAGGAGCTTTCAGAGCTTTAACAAAGCCTGTCCGAAGCCATGTTTTGAAGCAAGTGTAAACTAGCTCTAAATCTCCTCTTCTCAAGAGAGAAAAGTCTCCATCATATACACTTGATTGACATCGTATTGTATAAAAAATAGGAGAGAATAAAGTATGTTTGAATTTTTGTTTTTTTTGTTTTGTGTATCAGGAGAATGTGCTATTGTGGAGGTTTTATCCAAATACTTCTTCCAAGCTATTTATCAGACTGATGTTTGATGTATTCACTCGATTTAACATATTTTCTTACATAACAAAGGTCAAACACTTCCTTTTCAGTTTTTCTCATTGGCACATTAGCTGTATAATGGAGGAGCGCTTAAGTGGTGCATTCTCGATGACAGAGTGCATACAGTAAAAGCATTTTTATAGTGCACATTTTTACTGCAGCAGAGAAGCCTTCAAAGCACATACTTGTCTTTCTAACCTTCGCTTGCAGCCCTGAGCACCAGTCTGGCTGTCTGTGACTCCTTGGGGTTTTTTTCGTTTGTTTAAAAAGACCCTGTTATCTGCTTTGTATGTGTAAAACTAAAAGTGCTGCCTAATTCTAGGTGTGTGGTTTTTTTTTTTTTCTTTGTGTTCAACCTAGCGACTGAGAGGTCATCATACTAACAGATGTTAGTGTGGCGATTTCCCCCGCTAAACTATTGTGTTTCCCTCCCACCAGAACACACTGATCAGCGCTCACAGCCATTGCCTGCAAGTACTGATCAGATGCTGGTTTTCCAGCATGCCTGTTCGATAAAAGCCGGTAATTGGACAGGCTGCTGTACACACAGCACAAATGTCGCCCGGTTTCTGATGAACCTGATGACCTTTGGGCCCATGTGTATCAGTTTCAAGAGCAGGTACCTATGAAGTTCCGACTATCACCTGCCTTGTCCAGAAAAATCGTTTTTCAGTGCTCCATCTCAGTCCCACCCATCATCCTCTGTTCTCTAAAGCTGGCCATACACTGATCAACATTTGGTCGGTTCAGAAAATTTTCCTTCATCAGCGGCTGCAGCCAATTAGCTGCAGCCTCTGATCAGTGTATTCTCACAGAGACGAGTGCCACTATCAAAATATACAATGTCCCAGAATTTCGCCATCCACTAAAAATTATTTTTTTTTGTTTCCCTTTTATTGGTTGAACCAAATGGACTTGTGTCTTTTCAACCAGATTAACTATGTATCCTCGTTTGTGTGGATGGAGGAACCTGTTTTTTTTTTTCATTCAACCCGCTAGATGAAAAGAAATAAATAAAACTGTGTATGGCCAACTTAAAGGGGAACTTAACCTAAAAGGGGAAGTTCTGCTTTTTCTGCCTTCTCCCCCCTCCTCTACCACTTTTGGCTACATTTTATATTTATTTTTTTTGGAGGGGGGGCTACGACCTGGTTTTGACAAGTACATGCTCCCACTTCCGCTCGGATCTCTTAGGCGATCTAAGCAGAGGCTCGGCCACCCTTATCTTTACCTTCAGCCTTTTGAGGCACATCACAAGTCCCAGGAGGCTGCTTGCGCATGTGCAATGGGGAGCCGGCTGTGAAGCCACAAGTAAACAAGACTGGTGAAGAACCAACGTGGGTGAACACAGTTCTGGATCCTTGGACAGATACATTTCCTTTTATTAAAAGTCAGCAGCTACAGTATTTGCTGAATTTTAATTCGTTGAATATATCCTGAAGATCCTCTTTAAGAATTGAAAGTTATCGGCCAACAAAGCACTCTTATTGGGTGGACAGGTGGCTGGCAGGTGGGCAGGGCTTAGCACAGGGGCACAAGTGCCCAACACACCATATGCATTGGTGCCAACGCATTGAGTAGGCAAATTTGCCTTGTGTCCTATTTTCACACCATTGTGCTTTGCTGGTGCGCGTTCCAATAATGTAGAACAGGATGCATTTTTACACAGCGCTGCATTGATGAGGCACTACACTATATCACAATGTGCTGCAGTGCATAAAGTTGATAGACATTTCAATATAGCAAACAGTGTGATACCTTGTAACAATGGATCTCACTGCCCCTTCCTGTCCCAGAAAACACAGCAGGAAATGATAGAAGTTCTCTTAATTGTGAGAGAATATCCCCTTAGACAGTTGTCACCAGATCACATGTCCCCATTGAAAAATTTGCCCTCGTCTCCTGTTCCTGTGACAACTCAAATGTTGGATTTTCCAGCACTTTTTGTTTCAGGGACAATGGTCACCAGGACCAACAGGACCAACAGTAAAGCTGGCCATACACAGAGTACATTTTGGCTAGTACTTCATGAACCAGCCAAAATTTGAGCTGTGGGTGGTGACTTTGTTGGCATCCTCCCTCTGATGATATCCTTCGATCTGAAAATTGAAGGAGGCAGGAGGAAAATTGTGGGCCACTGTTCAAATATGCTGATAGCTGTGGGCGAAGGCTGTCAGAATACAATAGCTAACGCAACAGTTTTGTCCATCCATGTTGTTAACCCTTGGAGCTGAATGAGGGTGTGGCCCACTTGAGGGAGCATCACAGATCGACTTAAATACAATCGGCCTGCCCATAGTAAGATTGAGTCTAGTCTGGTCCCTGCTAAACCGGCTGAGATTTGATCTATCTATGGCCAATTTTACTTTCCCTTTGCTCCCCTGAAATTCTGATTCTCTTGAGATGTGAGAAGTCCTGTGCTGGCTCCAGTTGAAGCCTACACAGGGCTGAAGACCATTTCTCTGCCCCAAGTGACAATGCTAGTGGCTGAGTTGCCAGTTTTGGTGCATCTGTCCTGTTACATGGGGCATGAAGAGTGAGACACACATTCCTCTATACCCATAAGTACTGAGTATTTCATCAATGCCCCCAGTAGCAACATGGTTTGAGAGCATTTTGCAAGACAAGCTACATTTTTAAATTAACTCTGACTTGATATACAAGCGATGTCTTGATATACAAGTAGCATCAAGTCACAACTGAGTATAAAAGAGAAGAGAGGCGCCTCTAAGTGTAGCAATATGGTTACATGTAATGAAGATACAACATTTAGAAACTCACATGGTTGATGATTAACCACTCCAATACTGGGCACTTTCACCGCCTTCCTTCCCAGGCCAATTTTCAGCTTTCAGCGCTTTCGCACTTTCAATAAAAATTGCGCGGTCATGCAACACTGTACCCGAATTAAATTTTTATCACTTTGTTCACACAAATAGAGCTTTATTTTGGTGGTATTTATTCACAAATCAGTTTTTTATTTTTTTGCGATATAAGCAAAAAAATGAGCGGAAATTTAAAAAAATTATATTTTCTACTTTCTGTTTTAAAGAAATCCAATGAAATCAAATTTTGGCATAAATTTATGCCAAAATGTATTCTGCTACATGTCTTTGGTAAAAAAATATCCCATTAAGTGTATAATAATTGGTTTGTGTGATTACGGACATATGTGCACGCGCACAATCCCCCTCCTTCTGTGGTTTGGTCTATGTTGACCGATTTAATCATCAACCATGTGAGTTACTAAATGTTGTCTCTTCATTTAGGGCTGGGGAAAAAATCGATTTGAATCGAGTTGAGAGGTCAAATTGATTCAAAATTTAAGCAAATCGATTTTTTCAGATTTTTTTTTTCACCGCACCGGTCCTGAGGAGCTGCAGGCAGGAGTTTTTAGGCGAGGCCGCGACCTCGCCTAAAAACTCCTGCCCACAGCTTCTAAAGACCGGCGCGGTGTCCAATAAAAAAAAAAGACTTGATTTGAATCGTGAAAAATCTCAGATTTTTTTTTTTTTTGGAAAATCTCCCAGCCCTAACTTAATTAAATGCAACCATATTGCTACACTTAGAGGTGCCTCTCTTCTCTTTAAGAGCCCTTTCACGCGGGGGCGGTGTCGGCGGTAAAACGCCGCTATTATTAGCGGCGTTTTACCGTCGGTATGCGGCCGCTTGCAGGGGGGTTTTACCCCCTGCTAGCGGCCGAGAAAGGGTTAAAACCACCGCAAAGCGCCTCTGCAGAGGCGCTTTGCCGGCGGTATAGCCGCGCCGTCCCATTGTTTTCAATGGGCAGGAGCGGTAAAGGAGCGGTATACACTCCACTCCTTCACCGCTCCGAAGATGCTGCTGGCAGGACTTTTTTTACGGTCCTACCAGCGCATCGCTCCAGTGTGAAAGCCCTCGGGGCTTTCACACTGGATACACAGCAGCGGCACTTTCTGGTCGGTTTGCAGGCGCTATTATTAGCGCAATAGCGCCTGCAAACCGCCCCAGTGTGAAAGGGCTCTTATACTCAGTGTCTCCTGCTACATTGCTATAATCTTTTTATATATACTATAAACGGAAGGACTTATCAATACATGGTTGTGGAACAAATCATTTGAATTTCTATTATTTCTTATGGGGGAATTCGCTTTGATATACAAGTGCTTTGGATTACAAGCATGCTTCCGGAACAAATTATGCTCTCAATCCAAGGTTTTACTGTATATGAAAGGACACATCCTGGAAGAACCCTGTAGATGTGCAAGCTCCTTTTTACTGGGTGGTCCAGACATTAGCTGTGCAATCTGCTAGGCAGTTGCTTGATTTGGAATTAAACAACTGATGGCACAGCTAAAGTCTGCACCCCCAGAGACCATGAATGTCTAAAGGGATGCTGAGCGTGTGTTCTTTCATGTGATACTTGGACACAAAATGGCAGAGGAAGCTAATAACTGTGAGAGGCTGTTTTTATGGCTGGAGTTCAGCTTTAAATAAAGTGATATAGAATAAGTTTACCTTGACTGCAAAGGGATCCAAGTGATATTAGAGTATTGCTACGTTAAGCTTAACCGTACTTTGGTTAAATGTGTATAATGTCCTTAGTCTAATAATTCATATTGTCCAGGCAGTAGGGCCACTCTCCCACCAGTCATTACTATAACACCGACTTATTGAAATGCTAACCCCAAGCCCACAGTCTGAATGCACCCGCAATTGTGTTAAAAAGCAGGAAGTGATTGCAGTTGTATCTATTGGGGCTGCGCTTTATACCTTGCAGCTGAAATCGCATAAAAGACAAAAACCAAATGCGAAACGGAAAGGAAAGGTTAATTGAAAACAAGAAAACCAATTTCAAAATCCGAACAAGTGGAAGATAAAGTAATTATTACAAGGCAGTATTACAGGGAAAAGAAAGCAGGTTAGTACACCCCGGAGTTATCGCTGCATGTGTAATTTCTGGACTAATCATCTGTGTAGGTATCTCTTGTTTTCTTGTATTCATATATTCTTCAAGAAATGAAATGAGTAGATTAATGGATCATAATGATGGTTTGATTAGCTGTGTGATTAAGAAAAAAAAAAACAAAAAAAAAAAAAGGAAAAGTGAATCTCTTCCTCAATCGGGTTTGTTTCATCTATTCAAACCAGTCAAGCAATTGTGCCCGGGCAGTCCAGGTTTTGAATCGTGTCTGGAATTCAGTCCGCTTTAAAACAGGACACGTTATTTACACAGGACTGTGGCCCCCTAAGGGCTCATTTACACTTGTTTATACTTTTACACCTCTACCTTACACGCCTACTGTGTCAACATGCATTTTTTATGTGTTTTTGGTGCTGTGGTGATGCTTCGATGATGCTTTTTTGAAGCTTTAATGCAGCTTGGGAAATGCCCTGTGTGTGTTGAATTTCTATTTGTTTTTTAGTGGCCCAGTAGAACCCCAGCTCAGTAGTACCCCCAGTCAGCAGATCCCCAGCTCATTGGTACCCCCAGTCAGCAGATCCCCAGCTCATTGGTACCCCCAGTCAGCAGATCCCCAGCTCATTGGTACCCCCAGTCAGCAGATCCCCAGCTCAGTAGTACCCCCAGTAAGCAGATCCCCAGCTCATTAGTACCCCTGTTTGGCTGATCCCCAGCTCAATGGTACTCTCGATCAGCAGATACCCAGCTTATTAATACCCTTGCTCAGCAGATCACCTGCTCAGTAGTACTCCCAGCTCTGCTGATTTTCCCATTCAGTAGTAGCTGTCATAGACTTCTATGGAGGCTTCGGAGATGCTTCGAATCACCAAGAAAGCAACATGGAGTATAATTTTTAAGGAAAAACAAAAGCAACATGTAAACAGGACTGTAAGCTAACCATTTTATTTAGTGACAGGGGCTTAGATTGCCATTCAGAGCGTTTAAAAAAAAAGCATGTCCGAAGCCACATTTTGAAGCATGTGTAAACAAGCTCTAAGATAGCTGGATAGGACTGGATGTTCTCCTCCCTCCAGCCTGCTGGGGGGTGATAGAGATCTGGCAGAACTCAGTCTCAGAGGGGCACTGCAGGGGAGTGGAGATTGGAGAGGGAAAGAAGGAGCTACCTGGTTTCCAGTTTATGATCTGTGAGTACAGAGGGAAGGGGGGACAACTCTGATGCGTGGAGGGGCACCTGGGGGCACCTGATGTAACACGGGACTGTGATGTGTAGAGAAACTCTGATGGGGGCACCTGATGTAAGGGGGACTCTGATGTGGCACCTGATGTAAGGGGGACTCTGATGTGGCACCTGATGTAAGGGGGACTCTGATGGGGGGGACTCTGATGGGGCACCTGATGTAAGGGGGACTCTGATGGGGGGACTCTGATGGGGCACCTGATGTAAGGGGGACTCTGATGGGGGGATTTTGATGAGGTACCTGATGTAAGGGAGACTCTGGATGAACCCTCTGCACACTGCTATATACTCTTTATAGCAAACTTTGCAGTGGAAAAACATGGATTTTTAGTTTACACATATTCTGACTATTCACCTTTGCATGTAAGTTTGAGATTTAGCTATTTAGCTCTGTTAACAGGTTTTTTTTTATCAAACAGGGGTAAGAAAAAAAAAAACATGTAAAAGAAGACTAGAGCTGCAACTGCTTTCTAGTATTAAAAATATTAATATTCAAAATGTCATACTTAGGTTTTTAAGGGCCCTTTCACACTAGGGCGGGGGCGGCGTCAGCGGTAAAGTGCCGCTATTGTAAGCGGCGCTTTACCGTCGGTATTCGGCCGCTAGCGGGGCGGTTTTACCCCCGCTAGCGGCCGAGAAAGGGTTAAAAACCACCGCAAAGCCCCTCTGCAGAGGCGCTTTGCCGGCAGTATAGCCGCGCTGTCCCAATGATTTCAATGGGCAGGAGCGGTGAAGGAGCGGTATACACTCCGCTCCTTCACCGCTCCGAAGATGCTGCTAGCAGGACTTTTTTTTTCCCGTCCTGCCAGTGCACCGCTCCAGTGTGAATGCCCTCGGGGCTTTCACACTGGAATCAAAGCAGCAGCACTTTCGGGTCGGTTTGCAGGCGCTATTATTAGCGCAATAGCGCCTGCAAACCGCCCCAGTGTGAAAGGGCCCTAATTCTGAGCATAATAAATAAATAAAATATATACAAAACCACTACACAGTAACTTTAACTCCCCCTGTAGGCATCTGTGCAAATTACGTGTACATCTATGCATGCAGAGTTGTTGTCCTCAGGATACGGCACTGTAATAAAAACATACCATCTTTCTCCACTTTTTCCATCAGTACATATCCTTGCTCATATGCTTCCAGGCATCACACTGAGGTAGAGCTATTCATCAGAATTGCCTGTGGTCTCCCTGTATCTGATCTTACCTTGTTGCTGACTTATCACGCCCTGTTCTGCACTGTGTCTGTGTGGAGGTGGCCATTTTGATAGCAAGTCTTTAAGCAAAGCTCCATTTGTTTGCACCCCCCCCCCCCCTCCACTGCCACATTTGGCCCTTTTTGGGGGGGGGTGGGGGAGCGGGTACCCTCCTTCCCCCGCAGTCTTCTGGGACACATCACAGGTCCCAGAAGACTACGGGACCATTCACAAGGCGCAGCACGACTCGCACATTCATAGTAGGAAGCAGGCTTCACTTCCTGTTTCCCTTACTAGAGATACTGGCAGCTGCACCCAAAGCCTATTGAAGAATTGGTTCAGGTGAAGACATCGCAGGATCCCTGGACAGGTAAGTGTCCGTTTATTAAAACTCAGCAGCTGCCGTAATAGCTGCTGACTTCAATTTTTATTCTGAAGGAGCCTGGTGTTTCGCTTTACTTTCTCATGTCAGAGCCTCCAGCATGGAAAATTGTCAGCAGCACAGTAGAGAGATGCCTCATGTTTGCCCCAGTGCCTACCCTGGGACCTTCCCTATGTTTGCACTCATGTCTCCGGGCAAGGTGAATGCTCCCAATGGATGTATTATGTGTAGACATGTGACAACTGATATATATCCTGCATGATTGTAATTTATGTTTTTTATCTATATAGTGTATCCTATTCTGTCCTGAGAAAGCGTAAAGCGAAACGTGTTTATGCACAAGGACTTATTCAACTGCTCAGTTTTTTGAGAAACATTTTCAATGATTTGATGTATCAATTTTCGCTAAATGTGAAAGCTCTTCGCAATACAAATGATAAATGATATCTGTGGAACTGTGATAATCAATAACTAAAACTAGCTGCAAAACCTATGGTGTTGACAATACACAAATATAATGTAAATGGAAGACTTATCTTGCGCAGTAATACATTATCACAAACAGTATATATGTGCAATAATAGTGCACCAAATAAAGTCCAAAAAATGTAAAATCAACACAATTCTTCGTGATTAGAGATGTCTCTAATAAATATTCATTCCGTGCCTTCACACAACTGTTGATGTGCTCCCAGAGCTCTCACCTAAAAGTAGTTAATATCCAGCCTCCAATATATGGGAACATCCAGCCTTCATCCAGACCCTGTGTGGAGACAGTCGCGGAGCGGAAGTGACGTGAGAAGGCGTTCAAACGCCGTGATTTTTATCGTAATGCATTTTTAATGCTTGTTTGATGTAAGAATCAGTTTTCGCTGTCATCAATGTTTGTAAATATGCACGTGTCATAGGTGCCTTTGTTTTAGTACCGGAGTTGGACTATAGCCCCGTACACACTATGAGAAAATCGAAAGAAAATCGAAAGAAAAATTCTGTGCGAGGCACGATTGTACGATTTTCGTATAATGTGTATACAACTTTTGACATACGATTCGAACTTTGCAAATGAAAATTTCCGAAGGGGCAAGCTTCAAAATTTTTCTCGTCAGCGAACATAACGGAAAATTTTCATTTTAATGTGTACCATTTTCATACGATTTTCGTACGAGAAATATCAGATACGAAAGGCTGCGCATGATCAGAAACAACAGATAACAAATTTTCGTGCAATGGGGGTTACTTACGAAAGGCAAATACACTTTGCACTGCAAGTGCACTTGGAAGTGCAGTCGCTCTAAATCTAAGGGGTGTATCTGAAATGAGGGGAAGCTCTGCTTATTTTATCTTCCAATCATGTGCAGGCTAAAATGCTGTTCTTTATTTTCCTTGCATGTCCCCCTCGGATCTACAGCAACTTTACTTTAAAGTGCACTTTCAGTGCACTTGTAGTGCAAAGTGGATTTGCCTTTAGTAAATAACCCCCATTATTTCCATCCTCAATTCTGATTGTACGCCCGATTTTCTTATAGTGTTTACGCCACTTATGTATAAATAAAGTTTGATTTTATAATATTCAGTGTCCCATCTGCCTTTTTAAAGTCCAACCAAAACGTTTTTGTTTTTTTTCCTCCTTACTTTGCATGATTTATACGGATGTAGCAGTGGAGTGGCTTTACTTCGTTTTCGAGTTTCCCAAATTCACTCCAAATGCGGTGAGTCTAAGTGCCGGTTCACACTAGACGCGGCACGACTTGCAGGTCGCCTCACCGTTTTTCCAGTCAGGGGCGTGCTGTGTCCCTTGGACATGGCGCTACCCTGATCTCGGTGAAGAGCTGATCACATGTAAAACAAAGGAAGTGCCAGTAATCCGGCTCTCCTTACTTACACTGACAGTCAGTGGCATCTCCTCACAGGGGAGACTGTACAGATAATCAGGGCACTGATTATCGGTGCCCTGATTATCAGTGCAGCCCCCACAGTGCCCATCAGTGATGCCAATCTGTGCCCATTAGTGATGCAAGTCAGTGCTGTCTTTCAGTGCCCATTAGTGCCTGCTCATCAGTGACGCCCATCAGTGCTGCCTATCAGTGCGGCATATTAGTGCCTCCTCAATAGTGCCCTTCAGTGCCGTTTCATCAGTGCCGCATCAGTGAAGGAGAAAAATTACTTATTTACAAAAAATTTTTACAGAAACAAAGAAAAACTTTTTTTACTTTTTTTTTTTTTTTCGGTCTTTTTAAAAAAAAAAAATTAGCAAAAAAAAATGAGAAACCCAGTGGTGATTATATACCACAAAAAAGAAAGCCCTATTTGTGTAAAAAAATTATAAAAATGTTTTTGGGTACAGTGTTGCATGACCGTGCAATTTTCATTCAAAGTGTGAGAGCGCTGAAAGCTGAAAATTGGCCTGGGCAGGAAGGGGGTAAAAGTGCCAGGTATTGAATCGGTTAAAGGATAAGTTCACCTTTAGGAGCATGTTACAAGTTACACCCATGTTAAGGGTGTAACATGTAACGGGCTCCTATCCACTCACCTTCCGACACCAGTATTCCTCGTTCTGATAGCAGGTGTAGGATTTTCTCCCCGCACCTGCTGTTACAATTTGAAAAAAAAGCATGGCCATGTGGGACTCTGCCCATAAGGCCAAGTCATTCCTTCATTCATTTATTCCTTCATTCCTTCATAGTTTCCTGTGAATGAGTACTGTACACTAAAAGTACTGTCAGCCATTGCAGGTGATGGTTTGTAGTTCTCAATGAACTACGAGAGCGCTGGTTAGCATCTCTTGTATTTCATTGGTCTTCCTGCAATTCAGTAACTGCCTGCCTGTATCGGGGGTATGGATTATGGCTGCTGATCGCGGGTGCAATGTTTTGCTGGATGCTATGTAAAAAAAATAATAAATGCACATTTTTTTTTAACCTGTTTTATTTTTTTACACAAGGCAAACTTAGCCTTTAAAGGATAAGTTCACCTTTTGTACACTTTTTTTTTTCCTTCTAAATTCCAGCTCCCCTATGCGCCAGTATAGCATTTATGTACTTTTTTTGCAAAAATATCAATTCTTTCCATTAAATCTACAGTCACTTACTTTTCTTGTCCTAATCCACGTTTCCAGATGTTTCCATTAGTAATGTCTTTCTTCCTGATCAGACTTTAGGCCATGACACAGGAAGGAGTTGACCAGCTGATCTCATTAGCACACCCCCTGCATCATCCACCCTTCCATTCCCAGGCGCATGTTTTTAAAATTAAATGCAATCAATCAGTGATAACCCTTCTCACTAAATATACAATCAGATTGCATAGTGTATGGCCATCTTTATACAAGTACATAGAAGGGAGTGGACAGAAACGCTCAGCTGTCAACCTCCATTCACAACTCTACATACTGGGAACTTGTATTCCCACATGCGTATTTTTTTTGTTTAGCGAGGGGAGGGAGGTGTTTTGGAGCATTTTCACTCATCACACATAGGGCAGCCCATCCACCTGAATGGGCTGCCCTACACACAGCAATCGCTCCAAAGAAGCTTCAGACCTTTTTTTTTTTTTTTTTAGAGTGGAGCTTGGTGCGTTTTTTTTACTGCGATTTTTGGTGCAGCGCATTTCTGAAATGCAAGGAAACGCACAGATGTGAATGGAGCCTCATTGTTCTTGTGTTATCGCACTAATTTCACTTTAAGTCCCCATTCACATCTAGCATAGTGGGAGCGCACATTTTGTGTCTCATTTTTTCTGTGACGCGCATAGGGCAGCCCTTTGATTTTAATTGGCTGCACTACATGTGGTTAATAGGACATTTTGGCGTTTTGTGGGTTGCGTGTATTTTACTAGGCGCTTTGCAGCATTTGCCCCTCATTTTTACACATGGCAAAATGTGTGTTTGCTTCTGCGTTTGGTGTGCCGTTAACAATTAATGGCACTGAAAGCGCAACTAGTCATTTTAGGTGTATAAAGATGGCCATACACTATGCAATCTGATTGTATATTGTGTATTTAGTGAGAAGGGTGATCACTGATTGCATTTCATTAAGGCCCCTTTCACACTGGGGCGGTGGGGGCGTCGGCGGTACAACAGCGCTGCTTTACCGTCGTTCTTGCAGCGGTATTCGGCCGTTATCGGTGCGGTTTTAACCCCCGCTGGCAGGTGAAAAAAGGGTTAAAACCGCTCGTATAGCGCGGCTATAGCCGCGGTATTGCCGCGGTATAGCCGCGCTGTCCCATTGATTTCAATCGGCAGGAGCGGTTTAGGAGCGGTGAATACACCGCTCCTTCACCGCTCCAAAGATGCTGCTCGCAGGACTTTTTTTTTTTTTTGCAAGTATAAATTTTATTCGTTTTTCTTAAAAGAAAAGGAGGGCAGAGCCCCAGAAATACCACAACTGTACAGAACAATTCAATGGGGGGTCGCAGCCTCCCGACGGTGTATCATAACAATAGATAACATATAGTGAAAGACTTGCCAAGTCGTTTCCGTTAGCATGTTACAATTACTAAGATACATATGTTTCTTCATTTCGCCATCCTAGTACTTAAATACTGTAAAGATATATAGAAATAAACCAGTCAAATTTCTAGCTTAATATAGAGTCTTTCACTGATACTCGTTTGCTTTGCTCAGGAGGTAGCTACCCGAGATTAACACAGAGAAATAGAGAAGATGGTATTAGAAAAGAAAGAGAAAAAGAGCAGGTTGGGAGGGGGGGGGGAAGGAAATGATAAGGTAAGGTGGGGGGGGGGTTGAGAAGGGGGGGGTATTAGCAGAAAAACACAGAAGGAAAATAGAAAGATTACAAGAAAAGGAGAAGGGGGGGAGGGGGGAAGGTGCATGCTCGACGCACGCGCGATGGACTTATTCAGGATCTCATCCCGTACAAAAACCCCATCTCAGGGGCTCTCAAGAGTTCAATAAAGTTTGTCCTTCATCTGAGAAAATGTACATATTCCAGGCCAACCAGTTTTTTGAATGCTTGTCTTGTTTGTTTTGGGCAGTCAATATCAGGTCTTCCATCTGTTTTATTTCCTCAACCCTGCGCAGCCACATCCCAGCTGAGGGGGGGTGTACTCTGTTTCCATAAAGCTGGAATACAAGATTTGGCTGCATTGAGCAAATGTCTAACCACAGACTTTTTATATGTTCTAATTGAGCTTGTAGTGGCGTGTAGCAGGAAAACTGCTGGATCTCTCTGTATTATTTGATTCGTAAATTTTTTGACTATTGTCTCAACTGCTATCCAAAAAGTTTGTAATGAAGGACAGGTCCAAAAAATATGTAGTAGTGTTCCCACCTCTGAGCCACACCTCCAGCATCTATCAGAGGTGTTAGGGAAGAATTTGTGCAATAATTGAGGTGTGTAGTACCATCTGGTGAGAAGTTTATAATTTGTCTCCTGAATCTTTGTACAAATCGATGATTTCAGTGTGAGATGGATTATGTTCTGTGTTTGTACTGCTGTGAAACTGCATTGAAGATCACCCTCCCATTTTCTCAAAAATAATAAATCTGGTTGTTCCATTGGTGTGTTGAGTAGGGAGTATGTTTTGGAGAGCACCTGAGACAATGTACCCTCCCCTCTACAATATTCCTCCAAAGTCGTCATGTTACGTTTAAATCTTGTAGGTTCAGGTATTGAATGGATGAAGTGATGCAACCGTATCGCCTCCCAGAATGACAACCGGAAATCCCCATTGTCACTCGTAAGAGACTGAATTGAGACCCACTTGTCCTCCTCTACGTAATGTGTTGCACAGTCTTTACCCATGTTCCAAAGTGTCTCATATGCTACTTGGTCTAGACCTGGTTTGAACTCTGGATTTCCCAAAATGGGAAATAATGGGGACTGTCTAGAGGTCAGCGCGGTGGTTCTAAGTATACCCGAACCCACATATAGGGTGGCCCCTATGGTCGGGTGCATTGTCATGTCCTTGGGTAGTTGTTCGTAGCACCAGATAGCTCCTTTCAAGGGGACTTTGGCCTGGTGGCCCTCTACTTGGACCCAAAGTTTGGCTTTCCCGTGTCTGTTCCAGTCAATGATCCTCCCTAAATGTACTGCTTGGTAGTAGTGTTTTGCGTCAGGGAGGGCGAGACCCCCACACTGATTCGGTAGTGTCATATAGCACCTTTTAAGTCTAGGTTTCGACTGTGCCCACACAAATTTTATAAACAAAGAGTGTATTTGTTTGAAGTAGGTAGCTGGTATTCTTATTGGCAGGGCCTGGAACAGGTAAAGGAATTTTGGGAGGATGCACATTTTAATTAAATTGCATCTCCCAAACCACGAGTGCAGACCTTTGCCCCATTCTTCAAGGAGCTTTTTAACTTTACAAAGTATTGGAGGGAAGTTTAATTCGAAAGTGCGTTTCAGATCTCTAGGTATGTTAGTACCCAGGTAGGTAAAGTGACTGTCTGACCATTTAAAATTGAATTTAGACTTCAGCAGGGATAGCTGTTCAGTCGACATATTGATTCCCATTGCCATTGATTTATCGAAATTAATCTTTAAATTGGAGATATTCCCATATTTCTGAAATTCTCCAATTAAGACCGGGAGAGATATGATTGGATTCGTTATTGAGAATAAAAGATCATCAGCATAAGCCGAGACCTTATATTGCTGACGATCTATAGTAATTCCCGAAATATCTGGATTGTTACGTATTGTGTTCAGAAAGGGCTCGAGTACTAGAGCAAAAAGAAGAGGTGACAGTGGGCATCCCTGTCTGGTGCCATTAGAGATATTAAAGGAATCCGACAGGATTCCATTGGCTTTGACCTTGGCTGTTGGTGTTGAGTAAACATTGGAAATCCATTGTAACATGTGTCTACCTAGTCCTATGTGTTTAAGTACTGCATTCATAAATTCCCAACTCACCCGATCGAATGCTTTCTCAGCATCTGTGCTGAGAAAGGTACAGGGCACTTTAGTTATATTTGCTCTATGTATTAGGTTAAGCACCTTTGTGGTGTTGTCTCTGGCTTCACGCGTAGGGACAAAGCCCACCTGATCTAAATGTATCAAGCCTGTCATATGTTGGGATAGTCTATTTGCCAAAATTTTGGTGAGGAGTTTGAGATCTATATTTAGGAGCGATATGGGCCTGTAACTGCCACATGCTGAGGGATCCTTCCCCTCCTTAGGTATAAGGGAAATGTGGGCGCTTAAGGTGTCCCTCTGTAAATGGCCTCCTTCTGTGAGATTGTTAAAGAGTTTCAGCATATGCGGGCCTAGTATTGGTAAGAGTGTCTGATAATACTGTAAGGTCAGTCCGTCCGGTCCAGGGGCCTTCCCCGGTTTCATGTGCTTGAGTGCGCTCTGCAGTTCTATTATTGTAATGGGTTCTTCTAGGGCCGCTGCCTCTTCTTCTGAGATTTTAGTCATGTTGGAGAGGGCAAGGTATTCCTTTATTGCAGTGTTAGTGACACCTGCCTTCGGGAGATTATAGAGAGAGTGGTAAAAATTTTTGAATTCCTCAGCTATTTGTGTGGGTAACCCCCTTTTCTGCCCTGTTGGGGAGACAATTTGAGGTATATATGCCCTTAATTTCTGTTGTCTAACTGCTCGTGCCAGGAGCTTCCCGCATTTATTTCCCGATTCAAAAGTGAGTTTCCTACATGATTGTAGTGCTGCTTTTGCTTGGTATTGTAATATGTCAACCGTCTGTCTGCGTACAGTGAGGAGTTCTGTCTCTACTGTTGGGGTTGGGTTACTCTTGTGCTTTTTTTCTAAATCGTGGGTTTTTTGTAAAAGGGTCAATAACTGTTTTTCCCTTTCCCTTTTAATATAATCCCTCTCATCACCGACTTGTGGGCTTCCCAGAGTATCCCAGGGTCACAATTCTCAACATTATTTGTCAGAAAATATTGTTTAAGCTCTTTTGTGACGTCGGCTAGTACGGTAGGGTTCTGTAATAAACTTTCGTTCAGTCTACAAAATCTCGTTTTTGTCGTCACTGTCTGTGAGAGGGAGTAGCGTAGTATAACCGGTGCGTGGTCCGACCAGGTGATGGTCCCTATGTCTACCTTCTTCACCGCTTCCAATTGATTGTGAGGTAAAAGAAAGAAGTCAATGCGTGAATATGATTTGTGTGGTGGTGAGAACGTGTAGTCCCTCTCCCCTGCATGTAGGAGTCTCCACACGTCTATCAATCTGGCCTCATGTAGCGACTTACTGATACGTTTATGTGCGACACCTCGCACTGAGGTGGATCCCGTTGACGAGTCAACCCTTGGGTTCAAGGCAACATTAAAATCGCCGCCTATGATCAGTTGTCCTTCCGCAAAGGTCAACAGGTCAGTTAGTGTTTTGGATATGAAAAAGTCCTGTCTATCATTTGGAGCATAGATCGTCGCCAGCGTCACTAATACCTCCCCTATCAGTCCTTTAAGGAATACATATCTCCCTTCTGTGTCAATTTTAGTGTCTCGGCATGTCCAGGGCACTTTTTCCGCAAGGAGTATAGACACTCCTTTTGATTTGGCTGAGGGGTTGGTAGCGTGATATACGAAAGGAAAATGGCGGTTTTTCAAGCACATCAGCCCACCCTTTTTGAAGTGGGTTTCTTGAACAAACGCAATATCGGCTTTGGATCTTTTAAGATCATTCATGAGCATGCGTCGTTTTTGAGGCACGTTCAGCCCTTTGGCATTCAATGTGAAGATAGTAATTTGGTCCATCGCGCACGCGTCAGTTCCAAGATCCGCACCAAGGATATGGGGAGAGAGGGTTG
This sequence comes from Lithobates clamitans, assembly GCA_037952925.1. NCBI lineage: Eukaryota > Metazoa > Chordata > Amphibia > Anura > Ranidae > Lithobates > Lithobates clamitans. Next base: position 1,704,696 of record JBBGZY010000315.1, read on the forward strand.
AGGAAAGGTCAAGAAGATAGTAAGAATAGATAGGTTAGAGACAATAAGTTAGAGGAAGCAAGAAGAGAGGAGAAAGAGAAAAATAAGCAAAGGTAGACAATCAATGGACCGTCTTTACAAGTAATAACTGTCAGTAGACAGTTATGTGCAATTCCTTGCAGTGAAACACACTCCGGCTATCACCGGGAAGGTGCTTCGGCCTAGTGGGGATGAGGTTAGACTATGACCAGAGAAGCTAGCCCCTAGACATAATAAAGGCACGTGAGTGTTTTACCTATATAGAACATTATCTTAAAAAAACGATAATAAACAACATGAAGAAACGTGAAATACAGCTTTGTTATTACTAGTATAAGTAGCTTCCCTTATACATCTCCTGCATAATCCACCTCATGCCCAGTGTCCATTACCTACAGCATAATCAAATAACAGCAATACGTAAACTGGCCCATCCTGCATCAACCTGAATCACATCCCTGTCCTCCCCCCAACTTACATATTCTTAAATATAACCGTAATATTCTGATCTTTCCAATTAACCCTTTCCTTAGTAGTCAGTTGCTTAATAAATGACCGCCTTCTATATTGACTCGCTGGAATCCTGGAAGGTGGCTCACCTAGTTAACCCCACTAGGTATTCCTCGTGTGCCTAGTTTCTGTTGGAGCAATACCTCCAATCTATACCATTCCAGTATGATGGTGTCCCTGTGCCATAGAGGGGTTATCATAGAGCCCGCCGGTGAGATAATAACTCAACCCTGATCTATTTCCCGCTTTGAACTCCTAGTTTCGGGTCTCTAAAGTTATGTCACATCTGCAGTTAACTGAAAAACGGGTCTCCAGAGACCTTGCAACACATGCATTTATGCTCATTACTAACAGTTCGCTGGAAGTTCCATACATCTGTAGTCTCTAGGGGGAGAAGAGGTATCAGAATACGTCCACAGCTGTAATCCCTATTAAACCATCTCACCTCTGTAGTGACCACTCTCGGCCGCAAAATAACCAGGCAGGCGATTGGGTGTGGAAGTTCACATCTCACTCCTCATAGGGTGGGGGGACAATTAACATACCCAGTGAAATGTCAGGGGGGTTAAACTGATAAACCATGTAGAGTAGAATAGGCAGAGGTGCACTGTTGGACAAAAAATAAAGTCAAAACCATTGAGGAAGCATATGTACTCTCACCACAGCGAACATCCTTAAGCCTCTCTGTCTTCTTCTGGCGGGGTGATTCGAGATCTGCGCCGGCTGCGCTGTGGTCTCGGTGAACCTGGTCTCCGCAGACCCGGGCCCCCACCACGTTGAGTAAATCTTGGAAGCAATTGCAGTCAATCTGGGACAGTCACTGGGTCAGTTTCCAGAAAATCAAATAGTGCAGGGAGTTCCACAGGGGACCGTAGGGTGAAGAATTGTGACCGCTTCTTGAAAGTCACTGAGATTGGATAGCCCCAGCGGTATGTGACGCCAGCATGTTGGGCCAACTCCAGTACTGGTTTCAGCATTGCCCTGCGCTGCAGAGTGGCCCTTGAGAGATCAGGCATAATCTGGAGATTAGCTCCATCAAACTCCACATCCCTCATCTCCCACGCTTTTCGCAAGATGATTTCTTTATGAGTATATTGATGTATTCTACAGATCACGTCTCTTGGGCGATTCGGATCTGTTGATTTCGGTCCCAGAGCCCTGTGAATCCGATCAAAAGACAGCGTGGCGGGGAAGTCTGTTCTCGCTATTTCTCTGAAGATGGCTGTGGCTGTAGCTGAAAGGTCTTCCGTGCCTGTAGCTTCAGGTAGGCCCCTAATGCGCAGGTTGTTCCTCCTGCTGCGGTCTTCAATCTCTTCTAGGTGAAGTTGTTGGGTCAGAACTAATTTTGTTTGGGTTGCCTGCGTGTCTTCTATCTGTTTTACACGTTGTGCAAGATCCGTGACCGTGGCTTCCCCTGCATTCATGCGGTCTGACAAAGAGTTAATGTCCGTGCGCACCGCTGCTATGTCTTTGCGATGAGCGGCCTCTAGTCTGCTGGCCAGTGATTCAAAGTCTGCTCTGGTCGGTATGGCCTGCAGCAGTGCTCCCAGTTCCTCATCTGCATGCAGGGTCAGGGGTGTAGTGTGCGGACCCTGTGTGTCCTGCAAGTCCTCCCTGAACAGTGAGGGGATAGTCATTTCTTTGTTTGAGGAGCTAGGGGCCATGGACGGTGTCAGTGAGTAATGCTGTGGGGTACTCACAGATTCATTCGTCCTCGTGGCGGCCGCCATCTTTGGAGCGGGGGATGGGTCCCGGGAGTCAGGGAAGTACTGCCTGATGGCTCCGTTCCGCTGTGCGTTTTGCTGTGTTTTCGGCGGAGATCTTTTCTGTTGTTTGCCACTCTTTCCTCTGCGTCTCCCAGCAGAGTACATGCCGCTGTTTTCCTGCTGATTTTACTGATGATGGGGCCGAAAAGGCAGGGACGGGCCGGGAGCTCCTCAGACGCACGTCCTCACACTGCCATGTCCAGACCACGCCCCCGCAGGACTTTTTTTACCGTCCTGCCAGCGCACCGCTTCAGTGTGAAAGCCCTCGGGCTTTCACACTGAACAAACAGCGGAGGCTGTTTAGGGGCGGTTTGCAGGCGGTATTTTTAGCGCAATAACGCCTGCAAACTGCCCCAGTGTGAAAGGGGCCTTAACAAAACGTTCAGCTGGGAATGGGAGGGTGTATGATGCAGGGGGTGCGCTAATGAGATCAGGTGGTCAACTGCTTCCTGTATCATGACCTAAAGTCTGATCAGGAAGAAGACATCACTAATGGAAATGTCTGGAAACGTGGATTAGGACAAGAAAAGTAAGTGACTGTATTTTTAATGGAAAGCTCTGATATTTTTGCAAAAAATGTACATAAATGCTATATTGGTGCATAGGGGAGCTAGAATTTAGGGAAAAAAAAGTGTAAAAAAGGTGAACTTACCCTTTAAGCTTTTATTTTTATTTAGAATGTGTAAAAGGGGATAGCTGAGCACACCCTGGTGTCTCATACAATCTAAGGAGGACATCCTCATAGACTTCATACACACACACTTGCTGGATGCAGAACTGTTCTTGGTGCACCGGGGGTTTTGGCCCATATCAGCGTCCGACAAGGCCAGCATTGTTTAGCAAGGTGCATCGCAATTCAAATGCTTTGTGCCTGTTTGTTATAAGCCATGTGTGGCAGTACACTGTAAAAATGGAAAGGGGGTCATGAGAAACACCACCAAACACCCCACATTATTGCTTGTATATACCAGACCTTAGTGATCCCAAAGGGAGAGAGAGAAAGTAAATCAAGCCAGTGTCATCTTTACTTGTTTTGCTTCCAGCATTGCATTGCATTAGAGTTCTTGTAAGTGTGGCGTGTAGATTGGAGCGCCACATTAAATGCTGTTCTTGCCACAGGAGACAGCAGGGCACTTCACTGCCCAAAGGCCTCTGTCAGCAGATATTGCCTCATAAAATGTTCACTGGCTCGGCTTTATTGGGTACAGCTGGAATGTTCTATGTTTTCAGAACCTTTTGTTCCAGGTAGTGAAACCACTAAGCGCACGCTATCGATCTATTTATCTGTCTATGTATTTTGTTTTTCATTGTCAGTTTGTCTCTAATTGTGGGATAATTTTTTGGGCTTTAAAATCTGAAGAGGAAAAAAACAAATCCTGAACCTGTGGGCCGGCTATGGACATTCAAGTATTTACATATTTTTAACAAGCAGTAAGTGAGATTATAAACCAACTCTCATTGTAGCTGAAGGCACTGTGGAACAATTTATCCTCAATGTTTACAGCAAAAGCCATGAAGTTGTTGAAAGAAGTATTGTCAACGCTATTTTGACTATACTTCTCCTGTGGGTCACAGGCGTGCACTTAGTTCTGTACTCTTTTGATCCAGAGCCGTCACAGAGCCACACCAGGCTCTGCAGGGACCCTGTCAATAATGTCGGGATCTGCCCAGATGCTTGGACTTCAGCTGGCGCTGCCTCTCAGCACACCGATGAAAGCCTGAGCCAGCTGCTCCCTCCCCCTTCACAACCCGGTGCTCTAGTGTGTGCTGGAGGGGCAGAGCAGAGAGCTGGCTTTCTGGCTGTTACTGGCTCTTTGCTCACTGAAGACCGAGAACCAAGCAATCAGTAGTCTTTAATTGCTCGGGTCTCAATCTTAGAGGCATCTGGGGACTGATGCTGCATCCACCTAGGGGAGTATGATTGTTTTTTTTTTTTTAAAACCTTCACTTCTTGTTTAAGGCATTCTTACAGTAGCTTATTTCACCCTACCTTTTCATTAGGGATTAGAAGTGGAGTCACTGCTGGAGGGGAAGCAGGGGTAGCTGAACTGATAAGTCACTACTGGGAGGGGGAGCAGGGGTAGTAGAGCTGCTGGGTCACTGCTGAATGGGGGATCAGGGGGAGCTGAGCTGCTATGTGACTGTTGGGAGGGGAAGCAGAGCTACTGAGTCCTGTTTAGGGTGGGGGGTGGGATGGGGGATAGCGGAGCTGCTGAGTCACTATTGGTAGGGGGGACAAGGCTTCTGAGTCCTGAGGGGAACAGGGAGAGTGGGGCTGCTGAGTCACTGCTAAGAGAGTGGAGCAGGGAGAGCTGGACAAAGTTAAATTGTCCCTCCAAAGCAACCGCACTAATCCACTGATACCTTCCCAGTGAAACCCCAATACTCCTTACACCCTCAGCTGTAAGCTGGCACCAAAATACCTTGTTTTAGAGAGGAAATGGTGATTTCACCTCTATGTCAAATGACAGCACGATTGGCTCCTAGAACCGCTCACAGGAGGTCACATACTCCCCCATACTTGGAAGCAGTGGGTATTTTGTGGCAGCTGAAAAGGCAGAAGCAGAGGGGCTTTTTATAGACGTTGGCACTTTGCCCTTTTTTTTTCCATTTCTCGCTGCTAATAAAATGCTTTTTGTTTGCAGCATCGCTTGTGGTTCCTGATGTCCTATGGCATGGTGGCCTGCTGGTGTGTACTGGGAACAAGAGGCCTGGCAACCATATTCCTGAACACCTTTATATTTTATATGATCGCACAGATGAAGATTGCACTTCTCACCTGGCTGAGCTCTGCACTTATGCTCCTGATGTTACATAATGAGACAGTTGAAAACACCCAGGTAAGTCAATTGGGTTCCATCTGTTTGCCTACCCATCTGTCCACCTTTCACTCAGGCTTTCTGATCAGGCCCACCTGTCAGTATTTCAGGCGGACCTGATTGAACCTTGCAATCTCCTCTATGGAGCGGTGTATGTCAGCGGACACATGTCCGCTGACACCTGCCGCTATCCGATCCTGCCTGCAAAATCCAGATGGATGGTGGTCCTATTTTTCATCCTTCTGGTGGATTGGATGGGATCGGATGAAAACTGACAGGCGGTCCGTTAACATCCGATTTCCCCATAGGGGAGAGTGGGACTGTGTATGTGTCCACTCTGCACAGTGAGCGGAGACGGACCTGTCAGCCGCCTTGTCATGAAAAGGTTTACCCGTTGGTGGCACTATCGGTCTCTTGGATCGCAGTACCAGTGTCCACCAGCGGGTGTCTTCCAGCACCTAGGACCTGTAATAAGAGGACTCACCTGCTGGTGGCACTGTTGCATCCTTGGGCCGTAGTACCAGTGTCCACCAGCGGGTGTACTCAGGCAGTGTGGAGCAGACAGCACCCTCTGCACTCAGGTGTAACGTGAGGTCAATTACTGCAGCCTTATAAATACCCGGCAAGACCACACATGCTTGCCTTGGTATCTTTCTTCCTTGCGCCCTGACCTGCAACCTGCAACCTGTATCTGTATCTGTATCTGTACCTGAACCTGAGCCTGCACCTGAGCCTGTACCCGATCCCATCCTGATCCTGCCCCTCCTGTGTTCCTATTCCCTTGTAGCCTGATTCCATTCCATTATCTCCCTTTCCAATCCTGCCCTTGTTCAGTTGCTGATTCCCTGTGTATGACCCTGGCCTGGCCAACGTGTTTGATTTCGGTACTTCCCTTTGGCTGTATATATTATCTGTTGTCTGTGAGTTTCTGTTGGTTGGTTGAGCACTATTTGTATTTGGGGTATTTATTTATTTATATCACTTATCTTAAATAAACATTATTCTTATTCACTTTACATGCATTTTGGTTTCCTCTTTGCAGTTCACACAATCTGGTCACACCCGTTCTTAACAGTATACCAAGGCCATCTCTGACCAGAAGTGGCTGCACAGGGGAACCATCTCGGTTTTGTTTCACGTTGCTGGGATGAATTCAGATATACCGTAATTGTTTATTATGCTCTGCTGGCAACAGAGTTCTGAATATCTCCGCCAGACATTGAAAGGGTGGTCCAGTGATCAGCTGCTGGAGATTATCCGTTTAGCTCACTCTATGGTCGATCAGGGCAGTATAATGTTTGAGGATGTTCAGCCTTTGATTGGAATGTGTACAGAGCTGGCTCTGCCTTGTATCCCAAAGGGCCATGATGACTTTTCTCCCCCTTCAGCATTAACCAGGTTGTGTCCTTATTATGGCTGTTGGAGGATGACCCTGCATCCTTTTTGGAGCATTATTCGGTTTGTCCCAAACAGTTGTTGAAAGATTGTATAGATGAAGTGAAGTCCCTGGTCAGACAGAGGGTATGCGAGGCCACTTTTGTGCTACCTGTACTTCAGGCATGGTCAGACCTGCCCAGCTTCTGTCAGCTCTCCACAACCCAGACCTGCTACTAAACACCTGCCTGCTCAGATGTCCTTTCTCCCATCACCCCTGGCAACCTCAGATACAGTCCAATATACCCTGCTCCCCACCAACTATCAATACCCTGTTTCTGCTTCCTGCACCTATCCTGCCTTTAACCCACCTGCCTCTTCTCTAATGCCTGCAACTTCCCCACAAGAACTTCCTCTGGCTGCTGTTCCCCCTTCCTTGCCATATCCCAGCCCTTCGTTTCAGTATGCCTCGTTTCAGTATGCCTCACCTCCTGTCCACAGTTCTACAGCCACCTACAAATCTCCAGCAATTAAGCCAAAGAAGAAATGGAAGTTCTTCCCGACCCACACCATCCTGCCAGTAACCCAACCTGCCTCCGCACAAACCAACCTGTTCCAGCCTGGGTTCATGCCAGTTCAACTTGATGACCCACCTAAACCTGCCAACCCAGTGCCTGCTATCCAATCTGATGTGCCTGCCTTCCAGCCTGATGTGCCTGCCTTCCAGCCTGAGGTACCTACCTGCCAGTCTGATGTGCCCGCTTTCCAATCTGATGTCTTGATGCCTGCCTTCCAGCCCAAAGTCTCGGTGCCCGCCTTCCAGTCTGATGTGCCCACTTTCCAGTCTGATGTGCCCACTTTCCAGTCTGATGTGCCCGCCTTCCAGCCTGATGTCTCGATGCCTGCCTTCCAGCCTGCTGTGCCCGCTTTCCAGCCTGATATCCCCGCTTTCCCTCCTGATGTGCCTGCTTTCCAGTCGGATGTGCCCGCCTTCCAGCCTGATGTCTCGATGCCTGCCTTCCAGCCTGATGTCTCGATGCCTGCCTGATGTCTCGATGCCTGCCTTCCAGCCCAAAGTCTTTGTGCCTGCTTTCTAGTCTGATGTGCCGGCTTTCCAGTCTGATGTGCCCGCCTTCCAGCCTAAAGTCCTGATGTCTGCCTTCCAGCCCAAAGTCTTGGTGCCTGCTTTCCAGTCTGATGTGCCTGCTTTCCAGTCTGATGTGCCGGCTTTCCAGGCTGATGTGCCCGCCTTCCAGCCTGATGTCTCGATGCTTGCCTTCCAGCCTGATGTCCCGGTGCCTGCCTTCCAGCCGGATGTCTCGGTGCCTGCCTTCCAGCTTGATGTCACTACTTTCCAGTCTGATATGCCCGCTTTCCAGTCTGATGTGCCCGCTTTTCAGTCTGATGTGCCCGCTTTTCAGTCTGATGTGCCCGCTTTCCAGTCTGATGTGCCCGCCTTCCAGCCTGATGTCTTTGTACCTGCCCCCCAGCCTGATGTCTCGTTGCCTGCCTTCCAACTTGATGTCACTACTTTCCAGTCTGATGTGCCCGATTTCCAGTCTGATGTGCCCGCTTTCCAGTCTGATGTGCCCGCTTTTCAGTCTGATGTGCCCGCTTTTCAGTCTGATGTGCCCGCTTTTCAGTCTGATGTGCCCGCTTTCCAGTCTGATGTGCCCGCTTTCCAGCCTGATGTCTTGGTACCTGCCCCCCAGCCTGATGTCTCGTTGCCTGCCTTCCAACTTGATGTCACTACTTTCCAGTCTGATGTGCCCGCTTTCCAGTCTGATGTGCCCGCTTTCCAGTCTGATGTGCCCGCTTTTCAGTCTGATGTGCCCGCTTTCCCGTCTGATGTGCCCGCTTTCCAGTCTGATGTGCCCACCTTCCAGCCTGATGTCTTGGTACCTGCCCCCCAGCCTGATGTCTCGTTGCCTGCCTTCCAGCCTGGTGTCTCGTTGCCTGCTTTCCAGCCGGATGTCTTGATATTGGTGTGTCAGCCTAAAGTTTCGCTGCCCGTGTTTCAGCCTGGGGTTTCAGTTCCTGTGTGTCAGCCTGGGGTTTCGGTGCCCGTGTGTCAGCCTGGGGTTTCGGTGCCCGTGTGTCAGCCTGGGGTTTCGGTGCCCGTGTGTCAGCCTGAAGTTTCGGTGCCCGTGTCTCAGCCTGAAGTTTCAGTGCCCGTTACCCAGTCCGCTGAGCCCCGGTGCCCGTTACCCAGTCCGTTGAGTCGGTGCCCGTTAACCAGTCCGCTGAGCCGGTGCCCATTACCCAGTCCGCTGAGCCGGTGCCCGTTACTCAGTCTCATAAGCCGTGCCCGTTACCCAGTCTGTTAAACCGGTGCCCCTTACTCAGTCTACTAAATCGGAGTCCGTCACTCGGCCTGTTAAGCCAGTACCTGTTATTCGGCTTGCCGGACCAGTGCCCGGTGTCCAGCTCGCTGGGCCTGGGGGCCCGTTACCCAGTCCACTGGGCCGGGGCCCGTTACCCAGCCTGCTGAGCCGGTTCCGGTGATCCAGCCTGCCATTACGGTGCTCGCTGTTCGGCCTAATGTTCCAGAGCCTGCTGCCCAGCTCGACGACCCGGAGCCTGCTGCCCAGCTCGACGACCCGGAGCCTGCTGCCCAGCTCGACGACCCGGAGCCTGCTGCCCAGCTCGACGACCCGGAGCCTGCTGCCCAGCTCGACGACCCGGAGCCTGCTGCCCAGCTCGACGACCCGGAGCCTGCTGCCCAGCTCGACGACCCGGAGCCCGCTGTCTGCTCCGATGTGCCCGCTGTCCGGTTTGATGTATCTGCTGCCCAGTCTAAAGTGACTGATGCCCAGCCTGAAGTACCCGATGCCCAGCCTGATGTGCCCTCATCTGTTGTTCGGTTTGAGGCCCTAAACTTTGGACAATTTCATCTAGTTGAAGCATCCGTAGGCCGCTCCTTTGAGGGGGGTACTGTCATGAAAAGGTTTACCCGTTGGTGGCGCTATCGGTCTCTTGGATCGCAGTACCAGTGTCCACCAGCGGGTGTCTTCCAACACCTAGGACCTGTAATAAGAGGACTCACCTGCTGGTGGCACTGTTGCATCCTTGGGCCGTAGTACCGGTGTCCACCAGCGGGTGTACTCTGGCAGTGTGGAGCAGACAGCACCCTCTGCGCTCAGGTGTAACGTGAGGTCAATTACTGCAGCCTTATAAATACCCGGCAAGCCCTCACATGCTTGCCTTGGTATCTTTCTTCCTTGCGCCCTGACCTGCAATCTGTATCTGTATCTGAACCTGAACCTGAACCTGAGCCTGCACCTGAGCCTGTACCCTATCCCATCCTGATCCTGTGTTCTTATTCCCTTGTAGCCTGATTCCATTCCATTATCTCCCTCTCTTATCCTGCCCTTGTTCAGTTGCTGATTCCCTATGTATGACCCTGGCCTGGCTAACGTGTTTGATTTCGGTACTTCCCTTTGGCTGTATATATTATCTGTTGGTTGGTTGAGCACTATTTGTATTTGGGGCATTTATTTATTTATATCACTTATCTTAAATAAACATTATTCTTATTCACTTTACATGCGTTTTGGTTTCCTCTTTGCAGTCCACACAATCTGGTCACACCCGTTCATGACACGCCTGCTCAGCGGGGATCAGCGGATCGATCCCCCTCTGATCAAGCGGAATCTGTTGTACGGAGGCGCCTGTGTGAAGGGGCCTAAGTTATTCTGTTTTTACAGAATAAAGTTTAATATCTATTTTATTGTTGTAACATTAAAGAGAATGTAGAGTGATTTGTATTTAGTTTTTATGCTTGCTACCAGAAAAAAAAAAAAAAAAAAAAAGAAATGGCATTGTTTTACCTGTATTTAGTCATGTAAATATAAAATATTGTATATGGGCATATAAAACATAACACTTCAGGTCAGAAATTGGCATGCTGTAAGCTACTTTTCAACTCTTTTCCAAGCGGACTTACTGCTGTGCTGGTAAAAGCCTGTGGTGTCAATAGAACCGACTAGCAGGTGATAAAATAAATTCAGATGAGGGGCACATCCTTCTCCCCTAGCAGAGACCAACCTGTACAGATTTGTAGTTATAAAGAGGCTTTCAACACGTTAGCAGGCAGTGCTGGGCTTTCTTTTTTGGAATGCCTAGGCAGTAAATGTCTACAGTAATTGTAAATTAAATATCTTAAAGAATCTCTGTAGGTTCATGGGAAAAATCTATTAACGCTGCTCCTCCTCTGCATAGGTTGACCTATATAGGCAGGAACTGCCCTAAAAAGTTTGATAGAGTATGGCTGCCATGGACGGCTTAGTTGGGGAGGTCTTCCCCCTCTGTATAACCTGTTGGTGGCTGTGATGCCCTTTTTATGTGCTTGGTTATATTGTAGACTGGGTACTGTTATCCTCGCAAGTTTTCTATGTGGTGTACGTACTTGTTTTATGTTACTGAGCCTCTTTTACCATTGTCAGTGTACTATGTACTACAGGCATACCCCACTTTTAAGTACACAATGGGGTTTATTTACTAAAGCTGGAAAGTGTGAAATCAGGCTCACTTCTGCATAGAAACCAATGAGCCTTCCATGTTTTATTACCAAAGCTTAATTGAACAAACTGGGGTTAGAAGCTCATTGGTTTCTATGCAAAATTGAGCCTGATTTTGCACTTTCCAGCTTTAGTAAATAAACCCCATTGTGTATTTAAAAGTGAGGTATGCCTGTAATGTACTATGATTACTTCCATTCTACTGATTTTGTACCATGCCTTTCAATAAAAGAGCATTCTGTTTGTTAAAAAAAAAATATCTTCTAGAAATAATGAAACAAAAGATTTGTTTATGATATTGTTAAAAATCTAACATAAACATAATTGACCAAAACAAATAGATTATATTTCTAAAGTGTCTCTTTAGTCTATAGCAAGGGTCCCCAAACTTTCCAAACAATGGGCCAGTTTACTGTTCTTCGAACTTTAGGGGGGCCGGACTGTGGCTAGTTGGAGAAGAAAATGACCTGGTGTCATGTCAGTGGGATTAAACCATGCCCCTGGATTGGTATTAGGGGGAGTAACAGTGCCCCATCGATGGTATCAATGGGAGGAATAGCGCCCCATCGTTGGTGTCAGTGGGAGGAATAGTGCCCCATCGGTGTCAGTGGGAGGAATAGTGCCCCATCGTTGGTGTCAGTGGGAGGAATAGTGCCCCATCGTTGGTGTCAGTGGGAGGAATAGTGCCCCATCGTTGGTGTCAGTAGGAGGAATAGTGCTCCATTGTTGGTGTAAGTGGGAGAATTGGTGCCCTATCATTTGTATCAATGGGAGGAATAGTGTGTCGTAGTTTGTGTCAGTGAGAGGACTAGTGTCACATTGTGGGTGTCAGTGGCAGGAACTATGCCCCACTGTTGCTGATAGTGGTAGGAATGATGCCCCAAGGGCCAGATAAAAGCAAGCAAAGGGCCGCAGTTTGGAGACCATTGGTCTATAGCAGTGGTCTCCAAACTGTGGCTCAGGGGCCGGATGCGGCCCTTTGCTTACTTTTATCCAGCCCTTGGGATGCTATTTTATTCACTGACACCAACGAACGGCACATTTCCTCCCAACAAAACCAACGTTGGGGCACATTTCCAACCAATGACATGAATGATGGGGCACAGCTCCTCCCAATGACACCAACAATGGGACCCAATGAAACCAAAGACAGGGCACAATTCCTACCAATAACACCAATGATGGGGCACATTTCCTACCAATGACACCAACAATGGGGCCCAGTGAAACCAATTATGGGGCACAATTCCTACCAATGACAACAATGATGGGGGATTGTATAGTCTCACTGGCAATGGGAAGTTTTTACTCCCGATGGCCACAGTCCGGCCCTCCTAAAAGTCTGAAGGACAGTAAACCAACCCTTTGTTTAGAAAGTTTGGAGACCCCTGGTGTATAGTGTAAGCACCAATCCTCTCCCCCTCACCTCATCTAGCAGAAGCACCGTTATAGTATTGAAAATTAATTAACTATTTATTATTTAAACTATTTATCCTTTTCGTCTTCTTCTTTTTGCCATGACCACAAGACTCTCTTAAATGGCCTTAAGCCGGCCATACATGGATTGAAATTCGGCCAGCTCTGCAGGGACCGGACGAATTTCGAACAATGTATGGGCTAGCTAGTTGTACACAAGTCGATCTGTTGATCTATTTGTGTCCAACCAGCCTGTCAGATGTTTCCTGAACAATCGTTGTATTCTGCTGTTGGGGAAGGTTCCCCACTCGCAGAACACAATAGCACGACAGGAGGATTCTGTGAATGTATGGATGGTGGAATTGTTTAATTTTTTTTCTTTCCAACCCTCTGGTTGAACTAAAAAAAAAAAAAAATTGAAGTAAGTTATTCTGTTTTTGCTATTATCAGTGGGTAGAAATTAGTAGCTACTGCACCTTGTCTTCTTTGTCAGAGCCCACCTGGCTGCCTGATTGTGGGGATCCACCCAGCTGCCCGATTGACTGATGGCTCCATCTTTCAGTGCGAAGTGAGAGCCAAGCCAGCCTCACCCTCCTCCTCCCCTGGGGCAGCAGAAGAGCCAGAGAGGAGACAAGTGACTGATAATCACTGCTCTATGCTTGGAACAGACCGAGAGCTGAATGATCAGTGTCATGTGATCGCTCAGTTCTTGTTCTTAGGGTCGGCACGGAACAGATACAGATGTCACACAGGTGCTGCAGCATGGAGGTGAGTATGTACCGTATGTTTGTTTTATTTATTTTTTATATAATCCAACACTTCTAATTTCAATTTCAGGCAAAAAGCTGAATTCACTGTTGAAATGCATATATAGAGGATGTTCTGCCTGTAAAATGATTTGTATTTCTGTGTATCCAGTCCTAATATTTTCACAGACCTACCAAACAGTTGTGCCACCCAGGAGACCTGATTTTTCTTTACTGCACTTAAAAAATACAGCTGGGTCACCTCCCTGCCCCAGCCTGTGATGGATAGTGAAGGAACACCGGCACACAAATGCTGCTTCTAGTTCTCCCTCTCCCAGTCTTGTTGCCCTATGGGGTATTACAATGGTCTGATACCATATCAAATTTATATAGCTACACTAATTGTATTTAAAAATCCATTTATTGATTGTTTTAAAGTGGTATTAAACCCAAAAGCAAACATGTATTATATTGGAGCTTACCAATTCTTAGATGTGATGTCTGCATTATTTTATTTTTTTGTAGGCTTTCTTTTCTTTATTTTCATCTGGTGATACAGCCAGTTAGTCTTTTGTTTTTTAAAAGAACAAGCTGTCTTGCAGATGTAGCAGTTACAGGATAAGGCAAACCATTTATCACTGACGGGTCAGCTTTTTCTTTTTTTTTTTCCCCGTAAAACCTTTATCCCAAAAGGGAAAAAAAAGTCTAAAAAAATTGAAAACTAATGCGACCAACACATCTAAAGATTATTAAGCTACAATATATTATATTTTTGGTTTTGGGTTTATTACTGCTTTAAATGAATGCATCCAGTAAAAATAACATAGGCGTGTGTCACATACTTGCTGGTAGAGCCTGATATGCAGAGGACGGCCTCTCTTACTCCTCTGACTCGGGGCCCCTGATAGAGCAGACAGGAAGCCCAGGAGTGCAGAGTCGCACGAGTGCCTGGCAGGATCATTGATAGAGCAGGGCTGAGACTCCGGGTAGAGCTGTGGAGGAGTGCAGACACTGCAAGAGTCCAGGAACAACAGCAAGCAGGAAGCTGGAACACCACAGGAAGAGGAGCTGCTGCAGCTGCAGCAGGGATGGGAGCTCTTCCAAGGCTGAAGAGAAGGCAGGTACAGGCAGGGCGGATCATACACAGGCGGACACGTCAGGAGCAGATGCAGAGACTGGAGCGGAGTCAGGATCCCGGCCGGGTCGGTAACGGGCTGGCAGCGAAGTAGCAGAAGGAGCAGGCAGGTGCGGACTGAGGAACAAGCCGGGGTCAGATGCAAGCAGAAGGCAGGAACGTCAGGAAGCAAGCCAGGTCACAATGGAACAGATATCAGATATGGTAGGCAAGAACACACAGGGAACGCTGTAGAGCAGACAGCAAAGTCCACCTGTGTCAGTCAGGTTTAAATAGCCCGCCTGGCGCTAATGGATGTGCGCGCGCATTTCCGTGCGTGTGTGCGCACGCACATGCGCATCGGCGCCTGCGATTGCGCACCAGCAGATCTGGCTCAACTGTTTTTTGGCAGGATCTTCCTGACAGCGTGTTTTTTTTTTTTTTGTTTTTTTTAATCTTCTTGGCTTTTAGCAATATACAATGTATGATACTGTACTGTAGATGATTGCTGTATTATTATATACACTGTATAATCCCGGTTCATGCCTTTCAGACTAAAACTAACAGGGATGAGATCATGAATCATAAGGGATGCAATAAGATGCAAACAATGTTGGATCGATTAAAGGGCACCTGCAAGAATAGTTGTTATCTATCACAACCATTTTGTACAGTGATGGAGGATGATACTGCCCAGTTTTTGGAGTCAATGCTGGTTCTGGGTAGAGAACACTTCTGCAACAGCTTTACACACAATGCTTTTGAGATAGGAGCTTTGGCTGTGACAGACAGGTTCCCTTTACAGGGAAATCAACACATCTTCTCAAGTCAGAAAAACATATTAAGGCTTCATATACACTTGTGGCTGGTGGGCAATAAAAAGAAGTGGTTGAACAATACCACTTACCACTTACAATACACTTTAATGAATTTTAATACACAAAAACACAATATAAAACCCAATTGTTTGGTAAAATATAAAAGATGATATACCAAGTAAATAGATACCTAACATATTGCGCTTTAAAATTGCGCGCACCCGTGGAATGGCGGCAAACTATGTACTAACAAAACTATGTACTGTACAAACTATGGTACTCGAATGGGGACGCTTTAAATGCCTTTTCGGGTTACCAGTTCAGAGTTACACAGGAGGTCTGGTGCTGGAATTATTACTCTCGGTATAATGTTTGCGGTGATGCCTCACCTGTGTGGTGTGAACACTATTTACATATGTGCACAACCTGTATATGTGTTTGCCTTTGTGTGCAAGCACTGGGGACAGGGGCGCTTTAAAAAAAAAAATTATATAAATTTTTAAAATTTTACACTTTCTCTGTACATTGTTTGTTTTTTTTTTTTTTTGTTTGTTTTTTTTTTTTTTTGTTTTGTTTCTTATCACTTTTTTGCCATCTCAAAAGATGAACAACATTCCTTGTGATAGCATGGGTAAAACGTCAAAAGCCGCATTTTTTTTTTTTTTTTTTTAATGCCCAGTGTTCATGGACACACGGTGGTTCATTTACTTAAGGCACAAAGATTGTGCAGTTGCTCCAGAGCCTAGTAAATGAGCAGAAGCTCTGCTGACTTCCATCATCCAATCATGTGCAAGCAAAAATGCTGTTTTTTTTTCCTTGCACATGATTGGGTATACTTTGCAAAGTGAAGCTTCACCTCATTTACTAAGGTCTGGAGCAACTGCAGAGTGCACAGTCTCTCTCTCTCTCTCTCTCTCTCTCTCTCTCTCTCTCTCTCTCTCTCTCTCTCTCTCTCTCTCTCTCTCTCTCTCTCTCTCTCTCTCTCTCTCTCTCTCTCTCTCTCTCTCATCTTTAGTACATCAACCCCTTATTTTTCTTTTAGCCTGTATGTACTATTCTTTATGACGTGTAATTATTTTGTCTTTGTACAGCAAACCGTATTCCCAATTGTCTGCTTTCTGTGTCATTTAATTGAGCTTCCTCTGGACACTTCCGTATGTACTTGGGAATGTTACAAAGATGTCCGATCTCCTGGATGTACAGTGTCGCTTTTGTAAAAGAGATGGGGAATTGTGTTTTTCTATAATTCTGTTCTAGCAGCAGAGTGAGAATGGTTTAGTAGAGATCAGAGAAGCCGGAATCAGGCAGCGCAGCAGTGCTTTTATACAATGCCTGTTGTGTTCTAAGCCACAAAGCATGAACTAAAAAAACTGCAGTAAGTTGGCCAATGAAAGATTGGCAACATCTGGATTACATTTTTGGAACAAATGAATATCTTCCCTGTGTTCTACTAATCTGTGTGTGAAGGCCTTATCTGAACCTAATGGCTTTTTTGGTCTGTTAAATGTACCATTAAAAGTTTTATTTATTTATTTATATATCTGTACAAGAAGTGCAAACATACCTTTTCATCCTGCCAGAAATCCAAATGAGCTTGTAGCTTCCTGTGCTTCACCCTTATAAGTTAGCATTGTTGCCAGATGTCTGTCGACATCAGTACAAATTCTGGATGGGCCCTCTGCACACTTCTACAATCTTCCCAACAAACTTTGCAATGAAAAACAGGGATATTTAGTTCACATACACTGCAATACATGTTTAAGCTGACCAACTGCGTCAAAGTAATCCCTCTTCTGGCCAGTCCTACACTGCCTTTCCACTGAAAATGCTAAGGTGGACACGTGCGTTACAACAGAAAAGAGATATACCTATGCTCAAATCCCAATAGTGTAAAATATATAAAAACCCAAACTAGAGTCAAAGCTGCGCTCAGATCTAAAGAAACAAAAAACAAATATAGGAGAAAAAAGCTGCCAGCACCTTAAAAAGTCCAGTATCTGACTCCTAAAGTATGATAAACAGCAAAGTGCAGTGCTAAAAGTATATATATGACATAAAAAGAAATAAGGTCCCACCAAGTGACATAACATCAATCAGTAGAGGTAAATTAACAAGATCAGTCCATAATAAACAAAAGAACTTAGATCACAAATGCGTGTGAAAAGGTATATGAAAAAGAGTCCAAAAAAATTTAAAATTATAATGAGTCCACAGAAAAATAAAAAACACCCATCCAGGAAAGATGTGATAAAAAGTGCCAGTAGATAATCCACCAAGGAGTGTATGAGTAAAGTCTGCTTACCGGACGGCGATGACTGCTATTACGGCAGTCTCGCCCAGCATAGGTCTCCCAAAACCAAGGGTACAAAGCGGGACCAGTAGCAGTGTATTCATGAACAAAGGATCTCAGTGCTACCGATTTTGGTGCAAAACTCTGCTTGATCGAAACCGAGTCCAACAATTGGAAGGGAAGGTGTGGCCAGCGCTAGAGCTGTGACAACAGTAGATAAATGAGGGAGAATGTCTCTGAGGTGACCCCACACAACACACAATCTCCTCCAGTGGAGGTCACCTCAGAGACATTCTCCCTCATTTATCTACTGCCGTTGATATGTAAAAGAGGAGGGGTGTTTTGTAGCCCTGTTCTAGAGTGACAACATTGATCCTCTATAAATACAGTTTAATGACTGAGCACTGTCACTATAAGACATGTATTATGTTACTGGCAGAATCACTAGTTTAAAAAAAAAAAAAAAAAACCCTGGAAAATGAAAAATATTGCAGCCCCTATATCTAAGGACCGGTATGTTAAAATATATTTATATTTTGTCATTGGGTTTACATTTTGTTTAACTGCCTAATTCAGCTTAAACCACAGCATTTCAATAGTAGGACTGAGGTCAACATTTTGTCATGGCTGCTCTAAAATACAGAATTCATTGTGGATGAGTCCTTCTAGTTTACTTACTCCTTTGCTTTGAATCATTTCCATGTTGCATAAGCCAAATTTGCTGATACATCTTAAAATTCCTAACTCTCTCTAATAACTGCAAGAGTTTGAGGCAGTGATGCAGCAAAGTAGCTCCACGCCATTAAACTCCCTCCAGCATGCTTCACGGTTGGGCTGAGGCTTTATTGTTGGTTTGCAATGTTGTTTTTCCTCTAAAAATAATGTGTATGCTTACCAAAAATACATTTTTTTCCTTGCTTGGCAACTACCTTCATAAACAAATACATTTCTCAAATGTTGCCAATGTTCATCTGTGTGGGTGGCACAACTGAAGTTTGCATATAAAGCTTAAGGCTTAGACTGCGTGCATACATGCATTAGATTACTATTCTTATTATACAGGATTTATATAGGGCCAACAGTTTGCACATCACTTTATAATTTAGAGAGAGGATAGTGCAATTACAATACAATTTAATACAGTAGGAATTGGAGGGTTCTGCTCATGGAGTTTACAATCTAAAGGAAGGGGGAGTTGGTACAAAAGGTAATAGCTGCAGGGGATGATCTGATGGAGGTGACTTGGGTACAGTTCTTAGATGGGTGTGGGATAGGCTTCCCTCAATAAGTGAGTTTTCAGGGATCACCTAATGGCGGACAGGGTAGGGGCTGACCGGACATGGTAGGGAGTTCCAGAGAATGGGAGAAGCTCTAGAGGGGAGCATGGGAGGAGGTAACAAGGGAGCTAGAGAGCAGGGGGTCTTGGGAGGAGCGGAGAGGAGAATTTGGGCAATAACTGCAGATGAGGTTGGTGATTGTAGCTGGGAACGATGTTGTGGATGGCCTTGTATGTTGTGGTGTATTTTTGAATTCTATACGAGGGGGTAGGGGAAGCCAGTGAAGGGATTGGCAGAGAGGAGCAGCAGTCATGGATTGGTTAGTAAGGTGTATTAGTCTAGCAGCATTCATGATGTAGAAATAGAGAAGAAGTGAATAAGTTGTTTTGTGGTGTCATTAGTGAGAAAGGGGCGAATTCTGGCGATGTTGCGGAGGTTAAGGTGGAGAGATTTAGCCAGTGATTGAATGTGAGGCTGAAGGAGAGGTCAGAGTCCAGGATCACACCCAGCACCTTGGCGTGTCTGGAGAGACCAATGATTGAGCCTTTGATCTCAATGGTAAAGTCATGGGGAGGAGATTGGGGTGGAGGAAAAATAATAGCTTAGTTTTATGTTTGTAGACTGAAAAAGCATCTCACGATCACTTCAGTTTTGGCAGGGGGCTGGGTAAAGTGACTTTTTCACTAGTCCCTTAAAGAGGAGATACAGTCATTTTTGTGTTTTAAAAGTCAGCAGCTACAAAAAGTGTAGCTGCTGACTTTTAATTAACATATATTCACCTGTCCTCGGATCCAGCGATGTGCTTACCTGAGCTGTTCCTTCCCTCGGCCATCTGTCACCAGT
This sequence comes from Lithobates clamitans, assembly GCA_037952925.1. Lineage (NCBI taxonomy): Eukaryota > Metazoa > Chordata > Amphibia > Anura > Ranidae > Lithobates > Lithobates clamitans. Next base: position 1,724,207 of record JBBGZY010000315.1, read on the forward strand.
GCCGACATCTCAAATGTCGGCACCTAGCTGTGACAGCTTGCGGCTTCACAACCAGGTGCCCACTGCGCATGCATGAGCAGCAGAATAGTCCCGCTGTCTTCTGGGACCTGTGATGTTTCCCAGAAGACTGCGGGGAGGGAGGAGGAGAGGAAAACCAGGTACCCCCCCCCCCCAAAAAAAAGTACCATTTGCTGAAGAGGAGGGGTAGGAGGCCTTAAAGCAGAGCTCCACTCAAAAGGGAAAGTTCTGCTTTAAGTACCTTAAGCTTTTTCTCACTCTTATATCCAGGTTGGCAGGTGTCCGCATATGACTACCGTATATACTCGAGTATAAGTCGAATTTTTCAGCACTTTTTTTGTGCTGAAAGTGCCCCCCTCGACTTATACTCGAGTCAAGCACTTTTCTGCAGCAAAAAATTTCATTTTCCGAACCGATTTTGGGGCCCCGTATCTCAGGGCCACTTAGTGCTAGGAACCCCAAATTTGGTGTGCAAACCCAGTGGACCTGGTACCCCAACATATCCAAAGATGAAGTTCCTAGCACTAAGTGGCCCCGAGATACGGGGCCCCAAAATCGGTTCGGAAAATGTCATTCTCTGCTGCAGAAAAGAGCTTGACATTTTCTGAACCGACTTTGGGGCCCCATATCGCAGGGCCACTTGGTGCTAGGAACCCCAAATTTGGTGTGCAAACCCAGTAGAACTGGTACCATAACATATCCAAAGCTGGGGTACCTAGCACCAAGTGGCTCTGAGATGCGGGGCCCCAAAACCGGTTCAGAAAATGTCATTCTCTGCTGCAAAAAAGTGCTTGACATTTTCTGAACTGATATTTGGGGCCCTGTATCTCAGAGCCACTTAGTGCTAGAAACCCCAGCTTTGGAAATGTTATGGTGCTAGTTCCACTGGGTTTGCATACCAAATTTGGGGTTCTTAGCCCTAAGTGGCCCCGAGATATGGGGCCCCACATTCAGTCAACTATGTCCATCTGCAGCAATGTCATTTCGGGACCCTTTGGGTTCAGAGACCCCAAATTTTGGCTACAGCTAGGGGGCATCTAGGAACCCTTAACTACCAAGTTTGAAGTTCAGGGGACCTATGGCTGCAAATGGGCACAGTGAGGCTGCAAATTGGCATTGTTGACCCTCTTTTCCACTTACAGTAGCTGTGCATTTCTCACCCTCGTCTTATACTCGGGTCAATACGTTTTTCCCATTTTTTTTGTGGTAAATTAGGGCCTCGACTTATACTCGGAACGACTTATACTCGAGTATATACGGTATATTATCAGCAGAGAATGGTTGTTTTGTGTGGATGCTGTCAGTCTGAGAGTGAGAGACATCCACTTGAGTATCAAATGGGGAATAAAGATGGGGCCACAGAGGTACATGTTTTTTGACTCTCAAATGCTTGCTTCTATTGCCTACTAAAGAATATGGGTGGTTGACCCTCACCAGTACTCCTATCTACCATATTTGACCCCCTCAAAGTCAGTGATCTGTACCTTTTATAGGCCAGTTTTAGAACATGTTGTTTTCCCTATTCAGACATTTTTTATACAAGGCCTAAAAGTGATTGTAAAGGCTTGTTTCTTTTTTTTTTTTAAATAACTAACATATTATACTTCCCTCCTCTGTGCAGTTGGTTTTACACAGAGCAGCCTGGATCCTCCTCTTCTCAGGTCCCTCTTTGCTGCTCCTGGCCCCTCCCTCCTTTGAGTGCCCCTCAGCCAGCAGCTTGCTACAGGGGGCACCCAAGCTGACTGACCTTGACAGCCCCGGGAGCCAATGGTGCCGCTGCTCTGTCTTAGCCAATCAGGAGGAGTGTACTGGATGGCTGAGGGGAGGATCTTGGACATCTCTGGAGAGAGAAGGAGCTCGGGTAAGTAATTAGGGAGGCTGCTACACACAGAAGGCTTTTTATCTTAATGCATAGAATGCATTGAGATAAAAAAACCTTCTGCCTTTACAACTTTAAGTGGAACGCTTACCAAATGGTTTTCTTATTTTGAATAGAGAAGAAAAGAATTGGAACCTCATTTAGGTTTTTATCACATTCTATGTTCTGTTTTGGGGATTCACTGTCATCACAATAAAGAATGAAGAGAAATCTCACATTTTACAGTTGACAGCTGAGCAAATAAAATCTTCCAAAGGAAGATTCCAACTACTTCCAACTTTGTGATGTGGGAGTGCTGAACCTTATGGAGATGCGTTATAACACGGTGGGTGGTTTATTGTCCTAGAGGCTGCCCCCCAGCAACTGTGGGGTCTTGCTGGACCCCCCCAGAGGAGTTTATTGAAGTCTTGAAAAGATGGGAGTGCCACATAAGTTTGCAAAAGATTTTTATTATCCACTTGCTGACCGCCTCACGTAGGAGTGCGGTGGCAGAGCGTCTGTCTCGTGTGCTGGATCACGTATCTAGTCCCCAGTAGGGGGCGCACACTCCGGCTGTGCTATGATTAGTCACAGCACAAGCCAATCAGCAGGTGCCAGACAATAATTGACTGATAGCACCAGCTGATTGGCAAAGTGGATGATAGGACAGAGCTTTGTGAACGTAAGCAATATAGACCTCTGTCCTGTCAATGGGGATATGTTGGTTTTTGTAAAAACCAGCACAATACTTAGTAAAAACCGCATACAGTGAATGCAACAAGCACTGTTAGGCACACATTTAACCCTTTGATCACCCCTGATGTTAACCCCTTTCCAGCCATTGTCAGTAGTACAGTGACCATGTATACTTTTAGCATTGATTGTTGTATTTGTGTCGCTGGTTCCCACAAAGTATCAAAAGTGTCAGATTGCCCACCATACTGTCACAGTCCCGCTAGAAGTCGCTGATCGCCGCCATTACTAGTATATAAAAAATAAAATAAAAATCTAGTACATATACCATAGTTTGTAGACACTATAACTTTCACACAAATCAATCAAAATACGTTTATTGAGATGTAGCAGATTGAATATTTGCCTACAATTATGAAGAAATTTGATTTTTTTTTTTCTTATTGGATAGGTTTTATAGCAGAAAGTAAAAAATGTTTTGTTTTTTTCTTCAAAATTTTTGGTCTTTCTTCGTTTAGGGCCAGTTCACACCGTAGAAACGCAGTCCGGATGCGTTCCAGGTGCTTTTCTGCATGTGCGTTTTTGATGCGTTCCAGGTGCGTTTTTGATGCAGTCCAGTACTTTTTTTTCCTCCCTCTTTTTTTTTAACCTTAAATAAAGACAAGTGTGTTGCGGTGCATTTAGGTGCGTTCCAGTGCATTTTTGATGCGTTTTACAGCGTTCCAGTCCTGTCCAGTGCAGAAAAAATGCCGCATGTTCTACTTTTTTTTTCTGGAACTGGAACGCACTGGAACTGCAAGCACTGGTGTGAACTATGCTATCGAAAACCATATAACTTACTTTCCATGCATTTTTGATGCAGAAAAAAACGCACTGGACTGCATGTGGTGTGAACTGGCCCTTATAGCAAAAAAACAAAACAAAAAGAAAGCAGTGGTGATCAAATACCACCAAAAGAAAGCTCTATTTGTGGGGAAAAATGATATAAATTTCATTTGTGTACAGCCTTGCATGATTGCACAATTGTCAGTTAAAGTAACGCAGTGCAAAGAAGCAAAAAAAATAGCCTGGTCATGAAGGGGGGTAAATCTTCCAGGGGTCAAGTGGTTAAGCAACAACCAACGCGTTTCGGGGGCTCGACCCACCCCCTTTTATCAGGGCTAAAAAAACAGATAATGTAAGCGCATGGATTTGAAAAACCAACATTATCTGGTTTTTAGCCCCGATGAAGGGAGAGTGCTGAGCTCCTAAAACACGTTGGTTGTTACAAAATAAAAAATCTTTTAAAAGGTCCATACAAACTGGTATGCCACGCCCCATCCTTTCAAAACTTTAATAAACCAGACCCAACTGTCCAAGATGGGATTTCCCATCTTATCTGTTGCATCACAGTGATAGTAAGTGAACGGAAATCCACCAATGAGTTGAAGACATCCCAAAAAATTCTGAATGAGGTTGACACCCTTGCCCACTGTGTTCTTAATGAACAAAAATTATTTAAATGGAGTTTTATGTTAACAGTGAAGCCGATATCACCTGAAACTAACAGTGTCCTGTTTTGTTTTGCAGCGTAGTTGGTATGGAACGGAGAATGAGTATTACCTCCTGCAGTTCACACTCACTGTACGCTGCCTTTTTTATACCAGCTTCTGCCTAGAATACAGCGGACATCCGGGACATGACAGCAGACCCTACGCCTTTTCATCAATGCTGGCCTATGTCTTTTATTACCCTTTATTCCACAACGGCCCTATCCTTCCTTTTAATGAGTTTTCTGAACAGGTATGTGTCTTTTTATAGTATGGTTGTGTGAAATTACTGCCCCTTATCCACCATGTTATCTTTGTTTCCATTCATCATGTTGTCTTTATGTTTTTAGACAAGCTTATAGCCCATAGTGATCAGTCTTTTATATATTCTTTCACTGATCTCTACTGTACTGTAATATAGTATATTTTGCCCTTGTGAACTCACACTTTGTTGTATGCATTTATATTAAAGCTCATCTCTGGGCTCCTTCTTATAACACACAAGTGCTTTGCCATGGACCCTCCTGTTGTTTTTTATTTTATTTCTTTTTTCTTTTTTTAAGCTTACCTGTCTTAGATATCTTCAGGCTGTTCACATGACATCTTCTTTCTCTTCTGATCTTTTGCACTGGGTGGTCCTTGAGCCATCATTTTTATGTGAGTGTAGGGCTATGGCGAGGCCCCCTCAAACAGCAGATCTATGATGTGCTGCACTCACAATATATCCTCAGTCTTCCAGGGTAAATAATGCTTAGTACCATTTTACCTGAAAGACTGAGGACACCTAGTGGCATAATAACATGTTTGCAGGGCACAGTACTGGAGAGTAGGGTAGTTATGCACCATAGAGTGTAGGGCTCTGGTGATGCCATCTCAAGCAGCAGATCCATGATGTACTGCACTCACAATAGATCCTCAAGGTCTTCAAGTTTGCAGGATCTAACCTGAAATACTGAGGACACCTTGTGGCATAATAGAATTACTGCAGGGCACAGTGCTGGAGAGTAGGGTAGTATTGTGGCTAGAGCAACTATGTTTTAACCACTTAAGGACCAGAAGAATTTACCCCCCTTCTGGCCAGGCCATTTTTTGTGATACGGCACTGCGTCGCTTTAACTGACAATTGTGCGACGCTGTACCCAAACGAAATTGACGTCCTTTTTTCCCCACAAATAGAGCTGTCATTTGGTGGTATTTAATCACCTCTGCATTTTTTATTTATTTATTTATTTTTTTGCGCTATAAACAAAGAGCGACAATTTAAAAAAAATAAAAAATTTTTTTTAAACATTTTGCTATAATACATATCCAAAAAATATATATAAAAAATCAAATTTATTCATCAGTTTAGGCTGATATAAATTCTTCTACATATTTTTGATAAAAAAATCGCAATAGGCATATATTGATTGGTTTGCAAAAAAGTTATCACGTCTACAAACTATGGGATAGATTTGGAGACTTATATTTTTTTATTGTTTTTACTGGTAATGGTGGCGATCTGCGTTTTTTTTTTACATTTTTTTTTTTGTTAGCGGGACTGCGACATTGAGGCGGGCATATCTGATCCCAAATAACACTTTTTGGGGACCATTGACATTATTACATTGATCACTGCTATAAAAATGCAATGATCAGCGTAAAAATGACACTGGCAGGGAAGGGGTTAACACTAGGGGCGATCAAGGGGTTAAGTGTGTTCCCTCAGCGTGTTCTAACTGTAGGGGGATGGGCTTACTGAAACATGACAGAGATCACTGTTCCTGATCACTGGGAGCAGTAGATTTCTGTCATGCCATCTGTCAGAATGAGGATCTGCCTTGTTTACAAAGGCAGATCCCCATTCTGCCTCTGTACGAGGCGATCGCGGGTCGCCGGTGGACATAGAGTCCCCCTGACCTGTGGGCACGTTTGTGCAGCGGGCACGTGCCCGCCTGCAACTGTGCAAGCTGCTGTACAGATACGGTGATTCACGCAGGAGAGCCAACCTGCTGCAGTACAACTGCGGCGGCTGGTCCTTAAGTGGTTAAACTGCTCCTAGGGGACAGGTTTTTTATTTTTATTTTAGTTGGAGTTAGGATTTTAAGGGTTACTTCACTTTTTCATAAAAAAATAAAGGTAAACTTGTACCCTACACCCTGTGTAGTGGTCTGGGGATTTGAAATCCCCACTCTATTTTTCTGTAGGGCTTCCAGGATGGATCAGAGCGATTCTGATTGGTCATGGCTGGCACTTGACCACTTTGACCAATCAGAATTGTTCTGATCCCAGAAGCCCTACAGAAAGAAGAGTGGGGATTTTGAATCCCAGAACTTCTACCCGGGAGGGGAGGGGAAGGGGAGTTGTGTAGGGTGTTAGTGTACCTTTTCATTTCAGGGGTGTGAATTTAACATAAAGTTGTCTTTAGAGGAAGCGAAATGGGTCGCATTCAGGAGGACATTTCTGGCTTCTTTTGAAAATATTAGTACAATGGTAATATTAAAGGAGAATTATAGCCAAAGCTGAAGCCCACTGTCGGCTGACGTCACAGAGCTGGTCCAGGCTCTGTGGCAGGGACCCACCAAGAAGCCTGGATCGGCCCCCGGTTCAGCTTCTCAACGATCCGCCGAGAGTCTGGGCCAGCCCCTCACAGCTCAGCACTCCAGAGAGGGCTGGAAGGGAGAGCAGAGAGCCGCTGTCTGACAGACCCAGAGTGGGAGGGGGACTGAGCGATCAGCTGTGTCAGATCGATGCCACATCCAAGTAGGGGAGTGTAAATGTTTTTTTTTAAAGCCATACTTCTCTTTTATTATGCTGACCCACTAGCTTCAGTTACTAACCCCAGTCAAGTATGCAGATTTGAAAAGTCCGACTAAAGTCAGAAGTCCTTACCTGCGTTCTTGTTCTGGGTCTGTAGTACACATTATTAAAGACATAGGATCACCAAGACAGACAGGTGGCTAGCACTTTCTGGAGATCAGCAATGGCCATCGTTCTGTTTTTCTGTTATGGCAGATTTGTCTTTAAATTCTGAAGTTATTATTGTTTTTAATGCACAAAAGTACTTTTTTTGTATATATATATATATATATATATATATATATATATATATATATATAAATCATTTTAATCAGGGCTGCACACCATGGTCAGAGTACATGCCTCCGTCAGCTGCAGCTTGCTCTCCTGTGTCTGTGTCTCCCTCTGTTGTACACCCCCCCCCCCCCTGCCTGTCAGCTCCCCAATCCTCCCCTCCTGCACTAAAAATAACAGTGATTTTCTTTTATAGTTCCCTCTGATATAGAACAGTAAGCTCCCTAGTGGATGTCCTTTATGAAAAATATACAGTATAATAGCTTACTTTAGAGCGCTGTTCGGCTCTCACCTGACTGCCCGCCGGTCTCCTCCTCTCCTCATCTCGGCTGACATCAGCGGGAGTTTCCCAGCACCTCCCCCTGCAGCTATCAGATCGGGACAGGAGATCAGCAGACAGTCATCTGAGTGCCGAACAGCGCTCTGAAGTAAGCTATTATACCGCATATCTTTATAAAGGACATCCACTGGGGAACTTACTGTTCTATATCTGTTCTATATCACAGGGAACTGTAGCAGAAAATGTTTTACCTTCACAAACACTTTATTGACAGGTTGAGAACCCATCCAGTTCTGCAGGGAACTACATGTGACCTACAGTGATTGAAAGAATTTTCACCCAGCTGAACTTTTGCTGAACACAGGCTACAGACTGCTTTGTACTGGCCCAACAGTTTTCTTAATTTTGTAGCTGAAAGCTGAACTCTGGGCAGATACTAATCACCACTGCGCCTTCTAGATAATGTGTTCATTTAAAAAATGGTTCATGCATTTTATAATACTGCTAACAAAAGTACCTCTATCTGTCTATATATCAGCTTGTTACCTGAAGTCATCTGGGAGATAAATTGGAAAGGGAAGGCAGCTCTTTGATTAAGTTGGGATCTACTGCAGAGCATAGTGCTGCCTCGCTTACATTGGGTTCTTGCTGATCAATATTCTTCCTAGCATATCTTCCTAATTCATATCTTAATACACAGTATACATATTAAAAGCTGATCTTGCTAGACAATATCCAGTTTACACACAGGAACATTGTACCTGTCATTCCAGTTTTTGCCTTTACTGCGTGGCAGTATCTGTTCATATTAAAGCTGAACTCCGGCTTTTGATACTTTACAGTTTGTTTGGGCCAAGCTGGCCCAAATGAACTATGTCCCTCACTAACATGTGAGGCTTCTGAATGTGTGGTATATACTGTATGGAGCTGAGGCTCCATACAGCACTGTGTTCAAGGTTCGAACGGAGACCTCCTGTCTCATACCCGGAACACAGTAGAGTCTATCTGATCAGCGCTCAGCCATTCAGAGAAAGTGATGTATTCTAGCAGAGTCAGAGGTTGTGACATCATCAGCCCACCTCTCTGACTCTAATGTCACAACCTCTGACTCAGCCAATCAGAGGAAGCTTTGTATTCATTGCTAGAATACATTGCTTTCTCTGAATGGCTGAGCACTGATCAGATAGACTCTAATGTGTTCCGGGAATGAGACAGAAGGTCTAGGCCTGTAACCCGGAACACACTGCTGTACGCTGTATGTGGCCTCAGCTACATACAGTTTATACAGCATATCCAGCTGCCTCACATGTTAGTGAGGGACATGGTTTGTTTGGGCCAGCTTGGCCATGTAAAATGTATCAAAAGCTGGAGTTGAGCTTTAACTCATGGGTTCAGGGGTCAGTGAAGTGTGGACGCCTAGACCAAATTTAGCAGCATTTTGTATTACAAGCTGCCAAATTTGGTTAACTCCATTATAAATGTCTTGGTATTTTAAAGTGGTTGAAAACCCTTACATATACCCAGTGAAGTGACTGGCCTCAGGTGATGCACAGATGAAACCCATCCTCCTACATAAGGTGTACCTGTTTATCTGTGGTCTTCTCTTCTCTACATCTGTTCAAAGTCCAGAAAAGCTGTCAGAAAAAAGGAGGCAGAAAGCTGAAGTTACATTCTGCAGAGATCACTGAGGAGAGCTGTGAGAGCTGATTGGAGGGAAGGGACACACCCCTTTCACCCAGCACGCATGGACAGAGCTGAGGCTGTCAATCAGCTTAAGGTCCCTCCCTGTCACCATTTTTCTCTTGGTGTCAGGAAAACTTGTGAGAAGTGATTTATGCAGATAGCCTAGGAATGAAGCAGCAGGCAGAAATTACACTAAATTGCTTTTAATTCACACTATAGAGGGATATGCTTTGCTCATATTTTTGTCTGAGGTTTACAACCACTTTAAGGGGCTGCCGCCAAGATCTTGGTATTGATATTTTTTCAGTCAGCGATTGGCTTTCAAGTAAAAGTGATCTGAGCTATTCTAGAGCTGCCCAATCTCTTTTATAGGACAGGTGTTTACCACATGTGGGAAAAATGTAATAGATTGCCCTGATAGAAAAGTGGTTAAAGTGGCTGTAAAGGTAGAAGGTTTTTTTATCTTAATGCAATAAAATAAAAAAACCTTCTGTGTGCAGCAGCCCCCCTAATACTTTACCTGAGTCCCATTTCTATGCCTTGGTTGTCTGGGACTCTCCCTCCTGATTTGATGAGACACAGTAACGGCGCAATTGGCTCCCGCTGCTGTCCATCAAAGTCAGTTAGCCAATCAGGAGAGAGAGGGGGTGAGACTGCGGACACATAGAGCTGTGGCTCGGGTGCCCCCATAGCAAGCTGCTTGCTTTGGGGGCACTCAACAGGAGGGAGGGGCCAAGAGCGCTGAAGGGGGACCTGAGAAGAGGAGGATCTGGGCTGCTCTGTGTAAATCCACTGCAACAGAGCAGGTAAGTATAACATAATTGTCACTCTAAAGCAAAAAAAAAGTACACCTTACATTCACTTTAAGGGCCATTTGGTAAAACGTGTGTCTTACCGCATGGGACTGCTTGAACCGTGATACGGTTTGTTGTGGTGACATTCATTCTGAATGCACTCATACAGCAGCAGGCAATGTATCTGCACTGCTGTGCACCCCAAAGCACATGCCATGCATTGATCTGATAACTGCAATGGCTTCCTATTTTATAATGATGTTAGAATATAGTTCTTCTTTAAGGGTGCATCGTTTGATTCTGAACACTATGCTCTATAGATGATCCTTCAGCTTCCTCTAATGCTGTCTTTTAAATGCTTCGTACCTTGCAAGCTGACGCAGCTCTGCACCTAAATTATAAATGATGTACTTTTTCCAAGTGTGTTGCTATGGCAAATAATTTTATATATGTTTTAGATGTGCTGTAAATGAGTGTGGGTGTTTTGATCCATAGTGAGAGACAACTTTGTGATGTGTCATATTAGAATATATGGATGCAGCTGGGGTGTGCTGGCTGTGCGCATACGGAAAACTCTTAAATGGGAACTGTAAGGAAACAAATGTGTAAAATCTGACATTTCTAGTTGTCTGCAGTCTCTTCTCTAACATAGTAACAGTATATCACCTAATGTTTCTGCCTACAGATCTGTTATTTTCTTCCTTGCCTTTAACCCATTCCCACACAGCCCCAGCGTCCCTTTAAAGTGGTTGTAAATGATAAATTTTGTTAAAATTTCAAATAACAAAGATGGTATATTCACCTGTTCTGCGCAATAGTTTTGCACAGAGCAGCCTCGATCCTTCTCTTCTCGGATCCCTTGCCGGCGCTCTAAACTTATTCCCCCTGCTGAGTGCCCCCAGAGCACGCGGTTTGCACTTGTGCATGCTCGCTCCCAAGCCCCGCTCTGTGTGTCCATAAGGCACTGGCTTTGATTGACAGCAGCAGGAACCAATGGCTCCCGCTGCTGTCTCTGAGTCAATGAGGAGGGAGAGAGCCGCTGCTCTTGTTCACATTGCTGGTTCAAGATCAAGCAAGTATAAGGGGGAAATGGGGGGAGGTGCTGCTTGTAGAAGGTTTTTTACCTAAATGCAGAGAATACATTAAAGTGTTACTAAACCCACAACAGTAAAATCAGTCTGTATATACAGTAAAGCATGCTTGTTATACTCACTGTGGAACCTAAGAGGTTAATCCTCTGCATTGTGTAAAAAGGCCATTTGATCCTGTCTTCTCTGATCCTCCCCTTCCACAGTCCCTGATTCATGTGCTGATAGAACTGAGCCTTGGAGGCATTCTGCACATGCTCAGTTTGGTGTGTATTGCTAGAACGTTTTTTTGGAGCGTGCATGTGATCAGTACAGGGCCAGTCAGCAATGTCCAGATAGAGGGTTAGGGGTCCTGCAGCCTCATAGGACAGTCAGAGTAGAATGAAAACTCCTCCAACAAGCTTTAAAGTACCTTTGACACAGGGACGGATCCGCTCAGCAGAGTCCGCCAGCTCAGCGGGAGATCGCTCTGTTGATCTCCACTGAGCTGGTGGATGACAGGTCCCGTCTCTTCTCACTGAGCGGGGAGGGACCTGTCAGAGCCCAGCTGATTCCTATGGGGAGATCGGACGAAAACGGACAGCGTGTCCGTTTTTATCAGATCTCATCCAATTCGATCCGCCAGATGGATAGCTGAACGTATCGCCATACGTCTGTCTTGAGCGGATTGGATGGCAGGCGGGTGTCAGTGGACACATCTCCGCTGACACCCGCTTGCCCACAGAAGTCAATGGGCGGTCTACTTGGATCCGCCTGAAAAAGCAGACAGGCGGATCCGAGCGGGCATGTCGTGTGAAAGGGGCCTTACCAGTGCTCGGCCGGACACTGATAGTATTCACAAGACGGCTATATACTGCTGATGACAAAAGGTATTTCCCATATATATAGTTTTACTATATATATATTTACTAAAACTATTGCATTTTCATGTTCTGTGTACTGTGGGAGACCAGATATAGTGAATATAGGGTCCTGCGTTTAGTAACACTTTAAGGTAGAAAAAACACCTGCGCTTTAATTGGTCCTCTATGCCCAGGTGGTGGGAGAGACCTTCCGATCACATGACCACTGTGATTGGCTGTCACAGCAGTCACATGATTGGGAGCCAGTGGGAAAAGGGGCTCAAAGATGTCTTAGGCCCCTTTCACACTTATACGACTTGTCCCACAATTTTTTACTGCAAAATCGTATGACAAGTCATTCTCCATGATTTTTAATGACTACCATTCATATTGGCACGACTTTAAGTTGTGCCGACTTCAAAGTAGTCCCTGCACTACTTTGGTCCAACTTCCATACGATTTGTACTCCATAGACCTCAATGTTAAACCCTCAAGTAGCATGCAAATCGTACCTGAATAATATAGACACAATTTCAGCACTACTTTGTAAGCACAAGCTGAGAATGGTTCAAAGCCAAAGTTGTGGCAAAGTCGTACAAAGTAGTACTGCTGCAAAATCGCGGCCACAAAATCGCGGTAAAATCGCGCGACTTTGAAGTCGTATAAGTGTGAAAGGGGCCTAACAGCTCGATCATTGTGCTGGGAGCACAGAAACCTCTGCCGTCCATGGATACATACATGCAGCATGTGGGTGTTAAAGCCCACCCTCTTTGCTGCTGCATGTATGCGTTATGTGGATAGCAAGAAGTTAAGGTAAGAAGCACATGCTCAGCATATGTGCATGTTATAGCAGATTTACCTCCTAGTCTGCTCTTCAGCACTGACAGATCCATTGCCACCGTCTCCTCCTGCATTTCTTCTGGACCAGTGTGTTCTTGCTTCTGCCATGGGTGGCTACTGATAATGTAATTCTTGCGCATGCACACTAGGGTTACAATGTCTTAGCATCAGGCTCTATTCTCAACATCTTACAGATATGGGATATAATGTATACTACACTGTACATGCACTGCAGGCAAAGAAAAAAAGCTGCTAGCAGAAGAGAAAGGAGATTTTTTGGCTAAGAAATATGCAAAGTCTCTTCTACCAAGAAAGTCTAACTCCTGGCATTTTTTAAAATGTTTTTCTTTTTTTATAGTTGCACTTTTATGTTACAGAATCTTAAAGGGGTTGTAAAGGTTTTTTTTATTTTTTTTATAATGAAATAACAAACCTGTTATACTTATCTGCTCTGTGCAGGGGGTTTCTCCTCTTCTGGGGTGCCCCGTCGGCACTCCTCCCCTTGATCGGGTGCCAACACGGAAAGCCGCTTTGCATGGTGACACCCGTGCGGGTGCGCTCCTGAGTCCCGCTGCTGCGTCCATTTACACAGACAGCAGGACTTGGCCCCGCTCCCGTGTCATTGATTTGATTGACAGCAGCTGGAACCAATGGCTCCCGCTGCTATCAGTCTGTCCAATGATTAGGTAGACAGCGTCTGGAGCCACTGGGCTCATGCTCTTCGCTGGATCAGATCAGGTAAGTAAAAGGGGAGAGTTACAACAAAGATGGTTTTTCACCTTAAAAGCAGTGATGGTGAACCTTGGCATCCCAGATGTTTTGGAACTACATTTCCCATGATGCTCAACTACACTGTAGAGTGCAAGAGCATTATGGAAAATGTAGTTCCAAAACATCTGGGGTGCCAAGGTTCACCATCACTGCCCTAAAACATAGAATGCTTTAAGGTGAAAGATCTTGAGACTTTACAGCCAAACCAGACAGGAGCATTGCTTGAAATCCCGGTACCTACCACCCACCGAGTCAGTACTTGCTGCCAGGTGCTGGCTCATGAAGTGAGCATCTCTGACTCAAAAAAGATCCAATGTTGAGGAAAAAGGGTGGCCCTGATAATAGTCCCGTGAGAATTGGCTTCAGCTCAACCTCTTCTCTTTTGCCACCCCCCCTCCATGACGCGTTTCACCCCTATAGGGTATAGTTGTAGTCTGTGCAGCTCACTGCAGCCTCAGGATTAGAGCAGTGCATTTGGAGAACCTTTGTGTCATTTTTCACGTGGATAGGGAATCATAAAACACGCTACAAAAAATTCAAATCTCATGTAATTGATTAACAAGGTAAATCTCTAATTGTTTTGTACAGGGAGAATCGTTTTTTTTTTAATTCAATATAGTTCCAATTTCTAGGGTATAAAGTTCAGGGTTGCTTAAAGTAGCCTGAAGCCAGAGATAATTGGGGTTAATTGGGCACAGCGATCCCGTGTCATCATATTCCAGTCACATATGCTGTGCGGCCTTTTGCCGATGTGCATCCTTTACCAGTCAGAGAGGCTTGCATATTAATGATGTTATATGTTTTGATCCCTGAACAAGTGTTTACATAAAAAGAATTAAAATGTCATTGGCGCTGTTAATGAAGGTTATAACTTGTCTGTGCTGCATCTGCTTAAAGCGGCTCTCTCTGTGCTCGCTGTTTGCCCGCCGCTGTCTTTGTTCATATATTATAGTTAGAAATGTTAATTCTGTTGTTTCTGAGCTTCAGATGGATGTTCTCTAACACCGCAACCAATAATTAGAATTTGCATGTACGGAGTTTATTGGGGGATTTGACTTGCGCTGTCTGAACTTTAAGGTGAAAAGTCGAATTAAAGATCAACATTCCTCTAATGAATTCTAATATGTTAAGTTGGAGGAAGAGCACAGGTTTTGGTCTGGAGGGAAATTTTTACAAAAACAACTGGACTAATGTTGTTTGTGGCTTTATAAATGAGAATAATAATAATGGCCTCATATATTAATAATTGATATAAAGTAAAAAAGTACCATCATCCAAATTGAAATATGAAAAATTGGAAAGGTGGAAATGTGGGGACAGTTTCTGACGCTTTCCAATACACATGACCACCTATAGTGGTTAATGGACTGTCTTGGTACTGATACAATGACCAAATGGTTATGATAAAAAATCAAACTTTAATACAATTCAAAAAAGAACAAACATACAGGAATATTAAAAGAAACACCACAAGTAACTGACTACTAACGGGTTCCCCCATATAGCTTCTGTTGGAGTGGAGTATAAATTATAATTAGTATATAATTTAAATTTATAATAAAATAATAATAATATCATTTAATTTATACCGCGAAACGGGTAGAGGAAATAATTTATACTCCACTCCAACAGAAGCTATACGGGGGAACCTGTTAATGGTCAGTTACTTGTGGTGTTTCTTTTAATATTCCTGTATATTTGTTCTTTTTTGAATTGTATTAAAGCTTGATTTTTTTATCATAACCATTTGGTCATTGTATCAGTACCGAGATAGTCCATTAACCACTATAGATGGTCATGTGTATTGGCCAGCATCAGCAACTGTCCCCACATTTCCACCTTCCCAATTTTTCATATTTTTTAAAAATAATAATAATGGTGTCACAAAAAAGAACACCTTGCATTCTCAGGAACTTTAATCCACAGTTGACCTTATAGTGTGGTCCAATGTTCTTTAAGTATATGCAAACCTAAAACCAATAATTCATAAAATACAGTAGTAACTTACTGCCCACTCATTCCAACAGTGTCATTCTTTCCTCCTCTTTTTAATGGTAATCCTGGCAATTTTTTGACTTCTTGTCTTAGGAGGGACAACGCTCCCAGAGCTTCCTAAGAAGTTGTCACCCTAGGTCTAGGATGTTCCCTCTCTGTAAACTTCTTGATGATCTGTGAACACATGCCAGCATATACAGCTTAAAGTGGTTCTACAGGCTGAAGTTTTTTTCCCCTTAATTTGTTATTTATGCATTAAGGAGAAAAACCTTCATTATGCAGCTCCCCCCCCCCTTTTCCCCAATCTTCCTAGTTGGATGGTAATTTCTTGTCCAGCAGTACAGAAGATGGGGGTAAGGTAAGTGTAAATCTAACATTTTTTATATTACAGGTTTCTTTTTCTACCTACTAACAGTGGATGTTTTTATCGGGGTGTGTGTATATAGGTGAGGGGGGTAATACAGCATACCTGTGGAACAATGGCCTTTTATTTGTGCGTTGATCAATGTCCCCACCTCAGGTGTTCATCTGTTTTGCGTATTGCTTCCTTTAGACAGGAGAAACTCTACTGTTAAAATTTCCTGATGAATAGGCATTGGTGTACATAATTTGACTTCTAGAGACGTCACTAGGAGAAGTTGAGAACTTTGAGGACAGAGAGTTTCTGGGTGTGGTGTCAGCAATTCTAGAATGAAAAACCAAAGACAAGTGGGTTGCGTTCTCTGTGTGTATTTACATGCTCATTTGACCGTCTGACATTTTATTGAAAATTTCAGATGCGGAAACCAGATACAGAATGGACGAGCATTCGATATCGTGTATTGTTCACAGATGTGTTGCGTTTATTGCTGTGGTGGTGCCTGGCAGAGCTGATGATCCATTTGATGTATATGCATGCAATGTATAGCCACTACCCTGTTCTTGAAGAAGCCTCATACTGGACCCTTGGTGAGTAGATTATTTCTTTTCCAGTTCCCTGCCTTCAAAGGATAATTAGTTTAGGGGCCAACAGATGGCCCCTGCCCCCACCCATAAATGGCCTTCACAGCAAGAAGCTCACGGAAGGGCAAAAGGCATAAAAGACAAAACCAGAGAAAATTCCCAGCACACTTCACCAACCAGTCTGCTTACCAACCAAAATAATCTGTCCAACAGTTTGCGTTAAAAACAGGGGTTTGCACACATTTGCAAACGGATGCGTAAGCTGCAAGGCCTCTTCACAGCACCCTGTATTACTTGCAGTCCTAACCTAAATTTATGAGGGTCTCCACAATGGAAGCACGTGAATTCTAATGGACAGATAAGGAGCAGGTGGGCCTGAAGGTAGCCCAATCCTCTTTAAAGGCACAGGGGCACATTGGACACCCAGCACATAGCACGATGGCAGCAAAGGTGCCCAGTGTGTCCCCCTGACCAAATTTACACCAGTAACAAAGAGATGGCCCCTGCCCCCACCTATAACTGACCTTCACAGCTAAGAGCACATGGAAGGGCAAACTAATGAAAGACCAAACCAGAGAAAATTCCCAGCTCAACTCTCCAACCAGTCTGCTTACCTACCGAATTAACCTGACCAACAGTATGCGTTAAAAACAGGGGTTTAGTTAGCAAACATTTGCAAATGCATGTGTAGCACTTACCCCCGACGGAGCTGCTGATTTATATCAGATTGTTACCGTCACCCCTTTACCCGTAGTTTCACCAATACCAGAACTTTGAGTCCATGTTGAGCTTTGTATCTGACAATGTAGGCACCAGTCACTTTAGTACTTTCCCAATGCTTTAATGAGAAATAACTTGAAGAAGTAGCAGGAAAGAGGTAGAAGAGGAGTTGCAGGAAAGTTCAAATACCTTTTTTTTAAATCACTGAGGAATTGAAATCTCGGGGACGAATAAACCTTCAGTCCAAGATTAAATCTTTGCCCACCCGGATAGGTCTCTCTCACTGACCTAGCAGCCGGAGCGTAGCACGAACAAAAAGTCTCTGCCACAGACTTGGGGAGAACAATATAACCGTACGATCCTCTGCCACAGGACGTAGTAGTTTTAGATGAACAGCAACACAGTACCAGAACCTTTAAGCCGACCCGGCAGTACTTGTGCGGTAGATTAGATTAGGATGCATCCTCCAATTGAGTCACCAGGCTCCTCTTGAGACACCAGCCTTCCGCACGGTCCTCTCCAAGATGGGTCCTCCCCTGTGTCTTCTCAATTGTTTGGCTTCTTCCCGCAGGACAGACGGCACAGGTACATCTCTGTAATAGTAGGCCCCAGACAGGCTTCTGGGCCTACTTGCACGGCTGCAGCAACGCAGCCCTCCGGCCTGGAGGGCCACGAGGTAGAACTAACTCCTAGCACATGGCATCTGTCCCATAAATACTCTCTCCCAGAATGCATAGCAGTGGACCACCTCTGCCGAGTTACCTCTGGGAAAGAAGAGCACTCAATATACTTCAGCTTGTTGCTTTCCAAAACTGAGCTATGGTGACAACGACACCTACAGGCGACAGTGTGGAACTGCACGCAACACAGCCAATGCTGGAACAGAGGCTAATTTAGTCATAGATTAAATCTGAACTATGTACAGAACAAATGACCTACTAAATTTACATATAAGCGCCTGATCAAAAATCTGCCAGCGCTACACATGCGTAAGCTGCAGGGCCTCTTAACAGCACCCTGTATCACTCGCAGTCCTAACCTTCTAAATTTATGAGAGTCTCCACAATGGAAGCACATGCACTCTAATGGATAGATAAGGGGCAGGTGGGCCTGGAGGTAGCCCAATCTACCTTAAAGGCACAGGGGCACATTAGACACCCAGCACATAGCACAATGGCAGCAATGGTGCCCAGTGTGTCACCTGGTCAAATCTACACCCACCTGCCCCTTATCTATCCATTAGAATGCATGCGCTTCCCTTGTGGAGACCCTCATAAATTTAGAAGGTTAGGACTGCAAGGGATACAGGGTGCCGTGAAGATGCCTTGCAGCTTACGCATGCGTTTGCAAATGTGTGCTAACTAAACCCCTGTTTTTTAACGCATACTTTTAGACAGGTTGATTTGGTTGGTAAGCAGACTTGTTGAGTTGAGAATTTTCTCTGCTTTTGTCTTTAATTAGTTTAGGGGGCTGTGCTGATGGGCTTTGGGCTTGTGTGAAATGACATCAGTTTGAGATGCTTCTGAGATCATTCAGTCAAGTTGCTTTGGTTTTTCTGATGTTTCAAACATTAAGAAAAGGCCCAAACTATTGCATCATGCAATCTGAATGAAGCTAATGAACTTGTTGTTTTCGTTGTAACTTTTTTTGGATTTGTAGAAATTTGTTACTGTTGTGGTTCGTATGCATCCAAATCTCCAAATTTCATCCAAATTTCAATGTGTAACTAAATGAATCGCACATGTCTAATCTGTTCTTTGGCTGCACTGGAGTTCTTCTTTAAAGTGCTGTTGTGTACAAGGTGACAGGGCAACTTTAAAAGCTAATTCGCCTTATTTAATATGCAATGCAGCAATGATAGTTCACACCAGAATTTAATTTTTATAGGAGTGAAATGGAAGCAGAAATCGGGCTTTTCTAGTATTAATAAGGGAAACGCGACTGATTATGGTGTCTATAGAAGTAATGTGGCCGTACAGTTCACTTACAGGACCACTCAATCAACAGCCGGTGACTTTTAAACCGTGGCAGTCGTGCTGACATCTAAATTTAAAATATGCAGCACTGATTAAAGCTGTAATTACTCAACAAAAGTGCTGGAAAGAGATAAATCACTGGCATTCTATGTTGTTGTGACCATTTCTGCCTAGCAAGTACAAATGCATGTGAGGCTGGGATCCAGTCCAGTATATTAAAGCCCAACTCTGAGCACCTTCATTTTATACTTTCGGATTGGCTTAAAGGAGTTGTAAACCCTTGTGTTATCACCTTAATGCATCCTATGGCCCCCCAGCCCCCCTGTTTTACTCTCCTGAGCCCTGTAATTTCCCTGGGCGGAGACACGCTCTTCCTCTGCCCGGGGTTTTCGGCTCTTGATTGGATAGATTGATAGCAGCACAGCCATTGGCTCCTACAGCTGTCAATCAAATCCAGTGACACGGGCTCCGGGGGGCGGGGCCGAGTCCTACATTCGGCGGGGTTACATGATGCGGGGAGGAGCCGCGAGAGCCGCGGGGGGACCCCAGAAGTCGAGGATCGGGGCCACTCTGTGCAAAACGAACTGCACTGTGGAGGGAAGTATGACATGACATGTTTGTTATTTTTAAAAATATAAAAAAGTAGCTTTACAATCACTTTAATATTTGTGTAGCTCTACCCATTATTATAGCTGAACTCCCGAATCACATTCAGTCTTGCACGGTTGTACAGGCTCCTCTTCTGTACTGAAATTGCTACCTCTGATTTCACTGTATACTGTGAGTTTTCTCACAGTGTGCAATAGAAACTGAAGCAAGTCATATAGAGCCCACCTCATTTCCTGACTGAAGGATACCTAGCATCCCCTGGGACTTTCCTCCCCAGCCTGACTGTCCCTGTTCTAGCCTGTTTCTTTTATTCATTGGATTTAATTATTATTTTTTTTTTTCAATGATGGATGCTCAGCATCATGTGTGGGCACTAACCAACCTTCCTTGGAATGCCCACTCTAGACTGGCATCCACCCATCAGGGCATTTTTAAATTGATATAACTAATCCCAAAACCCAGCCTCTGCATCATGCCTTAGGGCTATTGAGAGGAGTACTGTACTGAGACAGGGTGCTGTGATGTTTTCAGGTAGCTACATACAGCATGTCCAACAAAAATAAACTAACCAGCCAGCCTGCAGCAACCCAAATTATCCTGTCTAACAGTTCACGTTAAAAACAGGGGTTTAGTTTGCACACATTTGCAAATACATGCGTAAGCTGCAGAAGCAGCAACAAGGCACTCTGGTATTATCTGTAGTCCTAACTCTATACATTTTGAGAGCCTCCATATTAGAAGAACATACAGTATATAGTAATGGATAGATTGAGGGCAGGTATGCTTGGAGGGAGCCCACTCCTCCTTAAAGGCACAGGGGCGCACTGGACACCCAGCATATAGCACAATGGCAGTGAAGGTGTCCAGTGCGCCCCCTCGCCAAATAACCAGTGTGTTGTGGCCCCTCCGCCAGAACACATTGAGCAGCGCTCACAGCCATTGGCTGCCAGTGCTGATCGGCTGCTGGTTGGGTGCTGGTTCTCCCAGTAATTGTTTTCAACAAAGCCGGTTGTTGGACACGCAGCTGTACGTCCTGCTGAACCAGCCAATATTTGGATTGTGTGTACGCTTCTCTCTCCATGCCTCCTCAGTCTAATGCTGGGTACTACCCAGCATTAGACTGAGGAGGCATGGAGAGAGAAGCATGGAGAGGGCTAGTAGAACTTGGGCACTTTTTTAAATACAGGATTTGGATGTTTTTTGCACCCGGATATTTGTGGGGGCAAAAAAAGGAATAAGCAATTGAACCTACAATTTCACTTGAAAGTCTGTCTCAAACTATTCTGCAGAGAAATCTCACAACATCATTGTCAGCCTGTTATAGGAATTGGAATATCAGTGGATCAACTGCAGTAAATCTACGTTGCAGGTGGGACACACAATAACAGAAAATACCACGTTAATGCTATTTACAGATTGCAATATATATATATGGCATTTTTTATTTTACTGAAAAGTCTACTTTAACCACCTCCCGACCGGCGCACGCCGATGTACGTCGGCAGAATGGCACGGCTAGGCAAATGGGCGTACAGGTAAGTCCCATTGAATTTCCCGCCGTGCCATTGCGTGCGCGCGCGCGCCGGCCGGGAGCTCCGTGAGTCGGGTTGCAGGTCCCGTGGACTCGATTGCCGCGGGGATACCCGCGATCGCCTCACGGAGAGGACAAACGGGGAGATGCTGATGTAAACAGCATCTCCCCGTTCTGCCTAGTGACAGTGTCACTGATCTCTGCTCCCTGTCATCAGGAGCAGAGATCAGTGACGTGTCACAGCTAGCCCATCCCCCCTACAGTTAGAAAACACTCCCTAGTACTGACTTAACCCCTCCCCACCCCCTAGTGGTTAACCCCTTCACTGCCAGTGTCATTTACACATGAATCAGTGCATTTGTATAGCACGGATTGCTGTATAAATGACAATGGTCCCAAAAATGTGTCAAAAATGTCCGATGTGTCCGCCATAATGTCGCAGTCACAATGAAAATCGCTGATCGCCGCCATTACTAGTAAAAAAATAATTAATAAAAATGCCATAAAACTATAAACGTAAACGCTATAACTTTTGCGCAAACCAATCAATAAACGCTTATTGCGATTTTTATTTTACCAAAAATATGTAGAAGAATACGTATCGGCCTAAACTGAAGAAAAAAAATGTTTTTTTAATTATTTTTTGGGGATATTTATTATAGCAAAAAGTAAAAAATAATGCGTTTTTTTTCAAAATTGTCGCTATTTTTTTGTGTATAGCGCAAAAAATAAAAACCACGGAGGTGATCAAATACCACCAAAAGAAAGCTCTATTTGTGGGGAAAAAAGGACGTCAATTTTGTTTGGGAGCCACGTCGCACGACTGTGCAATTGTCAGTTAAAGCGGCGCAGTGCCGAATCGTAAAAAACGCTCTGGTCAGGAAGGGGGTAAATTCTTCCGGGGCTGAAGTGGTTAAAATATTCTCTTAGGGCTGGTTTACACCGGGAATCGCACAGGACTGCACTGTGTGTTCCCCATGCAGTTCTGTGGAGTGCACCAAAGGTAGTGCATGCACTACTTTTGGAAACTCAATGCAACACATTACATGGTTCTTTTGCACCATGGGATCCGGTTTGAGAAAATTAATTGCATTTGCGATTTCATTAACCACCTCAGCTCCGGAAGATTTACCCCCTTAATGACCAGGCCTTTTTTGCGATATGGCACTGCGCTACTTTGACAATTGCGCAGTTGTGTGACACTGTACCCAAATACCCAAATAAAAAGTATGTCCTTTTTTTTCCCACAAATAGAGATTTCTTTTGGTGCTATATTTGATCAACTCTGTGTTTTTTATTTTTTGCGCTATGAGCAAAAAATGACCGACAATTTAGATTTTTTTTTCTGCTATAAACCATATCCAATAAAAAAAATTTAAAAAATCTATTTTTTTCATAAATATATGTAAATGTGTATTCTGCTACATGTTTTTGGATAAAAAAATCCCAATAAGTGTATATTGATTGGTTTGTGCAAAAGTTATAGTGTCTACAAACTATAGGATATTTTTATTAATTTTATTATTTTTTTTTTTTTACTAGTAATGGCGGCGATCATATAGCTGGATTGTGATATTGCGGCGGACATTTGGATACTAACTGACACTTTTGACACTTTTTGGGTACCAGTGACACTAATGCAGCGATCAGTGCTAAAAAAATATGCACTGTCACTGCACTAATGACACTAACTAGGAAGGGGAGATCAAAGGGTTAACTGTGTGCCTAGCCAGTGTTTTACTACAGTGTGGGAGGTGCTTTTACTAGGGGAAGACATAGATCCATGTCCCTGCTTTGCAGAGACACAGGATCCATGCCTACCCTCCTGTCAGAATGACGCTCTCCCTTGTTTACATAGACCGCCCCTCTGTGTCTCTGCAGGATAATCGGCAGGTGCCGGGGGACTTCGAGTCTGCTGTACCTGCCGATCAGCTCCTGCTCTATATAATCACATTGGAAGCGAGCCAGCGGTGGCGCGCATTTGTGCCGGTACACAGAAGAGCCAGATCACGTATATATACATGATCCGCCGCACAACTGCCACCCTGTAGCAGTAAAACTGCTACAGGGTGGCAAGCAAGTGGTTAACTAAATATTGACACCTGGTGAATATCGCAACTGCAGTGCAATTTGAACGCGGTGCAGAAAACGCACACGGAACGTGGGTTTCCCACACTATGTTTGGGTTTGCCTTTAGTGCACTTCCTGCCTTCCTACTCCAGTGCTCTATGCTGACCGATGAATAACGGTCACAATCTTCATCACTGGCGTCCTCGCACACACTTGTACTGCAGAGAAAGAAAGGGGCGTGTCTGACCGGGTCAGTTAGAGAGCACTGGACAGTGTGGTCACACTCTGTTGCATATTGGACTGCACAGGTATATTAGGGCACATTGCCATAACTTGAAAGTAATGGGGAAACCATGAGAAATAAGGTGATTAGTACAGTGTTTATCTGTGACTTCAGGTGGGCTTTAAACCCTGTTTTTATATTCTGAATCTTTTGCAAAACCAGAAAAAAAGACCAACAGTGCAAATAGGCTTGTGTCTCTAAGGGATAAAGGAAAAGGGAATCCGTTAAATCTGAGCTGCAGGCAGCAAAAGATCAGCTGGGTGATATGAGCTGATATTGAGGATGGAAAAGTGAGATGTCTAGTCAATGCTAGACAGAGAAGTTCTGGTTCCAAGGCCAAGTAAACAGCCTGCGGCCCACAGCACACTTAATCCACCACTGTCCTCTGATACCAGTATGTAACCCAGTAGGACACGAGCTTCACAAATTGAGTTTATCTCTTATTACATGATTCTTTCAAAAACATTTAAATCGCTACTTCAGGGGATAAATGACGGCAAGCAATTCTCATACACCTGTCTTAGTAAACATGTCAGCAAACCACATGTAAACTCACCGAGTAACAAAGTTATAGCCTTTTTAATGCTTGATTTAATTAAATTTCATCATAGCTGGATCTGACAAAAAAAAACACATTTTTTAACCATTTGAGTTCCAGATGGATTTACCCCCTTTATGACCAGAGCATTTTTTCCTATTCAACACTGCACTACTTTAACTGGCAATTGCATAGTCATGCAACACTGTACGCAAATGACGTTTTTATCAAATTCCCAATAAGTGTATATCAGTTGGTTTGTGTGAAAGTTATATTGTCTACAAACTATAGTATATATACTGGAATTTATGAAGCTATGACACTTTACTGGTAATGGCGGTGATCAGTGACTTAAAGTGGGACTGTGATAGTGTGGCGGAAAATCTGGCACTAGCTGACGCACTTTGAGAGCCTGAGCATATATACAGTTGTGCTTATAAGTTTACATACCCTGGCAGAATTTTTGACTATTTTTCAGAGAATATGAACGATAACACAAAAACTTTTCTTTCACTCATGGTTAGTGTATGGCTGAAGCCATTTGTTATCAATCAACTGTGTTTACTCTTTAAATCATAATGACAACAGAAACTACCCAAATGACCCTGGTCAAAAGTTTACATACCCCAGTTCTTAATACTGTGTATTGCCCCCTTTAACATCAATGATAGTCTTTTGTGGTATTTGTGGATGAGGCTCTTTATCTTCTCAGATGGTAAAGCTGCCCCATTCATCATGGAAAAAAAAAGCCTCCAGTTCCTGTAAATTCTTGGTCTGTCTTGCATGAACTGCACGTTTTGAGATCTCCCCAGAGTGGGTCAATGATATTGAGGTCAGGAGACTGAGATGACCACTCCAGAATCTTTACTTTATTTTGCTGTAGCCAATAACAGGTTGACTTGGCCTTGTGTTATGGATCATTGTCATGTTAGAATGTCCAAGTACGTCCCATGCGCAGCTTCCTGGCTGATGAATGCAAATGTTCCTCCAGTATTTTTTGATAACATACTGCATTCATCTTGCCATCAATTTTGACCAAATTTCCTGTGCCTTTTGTAGCTCACACATCCCCAAAACATCAGCGATCCACCTCCGTGTTTCACAGTAGGAATGGTGTACCTTTTCATCATAGGCCTGGTTGACTCCTCTTCAGCATTTATAGCATTTGTAGCATTTATGGTTGTGGTCAAAAAGCTCAATTTTGGTCTCATCACTCCAAATGACTTTTGTGCCAGAAGGTTTGAGGCTTGTCTCTGTGCTGTTTGGCGTATTTTAAGCTGGATACTTTGTGGCATTTGCGTAGTAATGGCTTTCTTCTGGCGCCTCGAACATGCAGCCCATCTTTCTTCAAGTGCCACCTTATTGTGCATCTTGAAACGGCCACACCACATTATTTCAGAGAGTCCTGTATTTCACTTGAAGTTATTTGTGGGTTTTTCATTGCATCCCGAACAATTTTCCTGGCAGTTGTAGCTGAAATTTTAGTTGGTCTACCTGACCGTGGTCTGGTTTCAACAGAACCCCCCATTTTCCACTCCTGATTGGCATTCTCAATTGTTTGGATATCTTTTTATATCCCTTTACTGTTTTATACAGTTCAACTACCTTTTCCCGCAGATCCTTTGACAATTATTTTGCTTTCTCCATGACTCAGAATCCAAAAATGTCAGTTCAGCACTGGATGAAAGATGCAAGAGTCTGTCAGGAGTCCAGAAACTCATTGACCTTTTATACACACACCAATTACAAGCAAACAGATTACAGGTGAGGATGGTTACCTTAATAGCCATTCAAACCACTTTGTGTTAACTTGTGTGCATATTATCAGTCCAAAAGCACCAGGGTATGTAAACTTTTGATCAGGGTCATTTGGGTAGTCTCTGTTGTCATTATGATTTAGTTTTTTTTCAGGTATTTACCAAAACATATTCAAGCTATGGTTATATAATGGATATGGGTTGAAAGTGTACACTCTCATGTTTAATTTGATGGTATGTACATCCAAATCGGAGGAAGGGTTTTGGAATTACAGCTTTTAAGAATAGCCATCCCCTCTTTTTCAAAGAACCAAAAGTAATTGGACAATTGAATCAAAAGCTGTTCCATGGCCAGGTGTGGG
Source organism: Lithobates clamitans (assembly GCA_037952925.1). Classification (NCBI taxonomy): domain Eukaryota; kingdom Metazoa; phylum Chordata; class Amphibia; order Anura; family Ranidae; genus Lithobates; species Lithobates clamitans. The sequence goes on from JBBGZY010000315.1 coordinate 1,750,458, forward strand.
CTACTCCTTCGTTATTTCTTCATCAATTAAGCAGGTAGAAAGTCTGGAATTGAGTCTAATGCTGGCCATACACTATACGAAAAATCGGCCAAACACATTTTCGAAAAACGAACGTTCGACCGTGACCACAAACGATCGTGCCATCATGTAATGACCGATAAATTGTTCAGTGGACATGAATAAATAATTTTTTGTTCGTTTTTTTACATATACCTAGTGCAGACAGTTTGGACAGGAAACACATTAACCTTGCAATTTATCGTACGTTCGGCAGAAATTTTTCAAACTTCCCGTTCGTTTTTTTTCCACATAAACGTCACAAACGATTATCGATTTGTGCCCATTAACTTGCCGAAAAACGAACGAAGTGTCTATACGAACGATTTTTCGGCTGATTTTTCGTATAGTGTATGGCCAGCATAAGTGTGGTATTTTGCATTTTGAATCTATTGCTGTGAACCTACATCGGGGGTCAGCAACCAGTAAATCGTTGAAAGGTGACTGGTTGGAAATATTGATTTAGCCACTTTTAGCATGTATCAAACCAAAAACATGTTTTCCTAGTTTTGGATAGAGTTGGGAAGGATTAGAACCCCTTATAAGGCTCTTATTTATCCTCTCTTCCTGTCCCGCTGACGAGGCTTGTCAGCTTCTTTCTTGTGGTTGCAGGAAAGTCATTTGCACGTTCTATGGCCTGCCTTAGTATGGCGGAGACTAACCTGAAGTCTCATGGGATGTATGATGTTTGCATCCCAAGAGGCTTCAGGGATAAGTAATTCATGCTAGTTATCAAAAAGTGAGGGACTGGGACTCACAAAAAAGGATGTTTTAAGTGGATGGATAGAGTTACAAATCCTTTGGCAGATAGACAGTTCATATGTGTGTATTTACCTATAGTTCAGCTTTTGTTCCTCTTAATTCCAAAGGTTTAATGTTATCTTACCATGACCACATTTCTCACAAGTCATGATTCTGTCTACATTATGCTCTAATTACTTTTCAGTAATACTGGCCTGTTCTTTCTCCTAACATCAGACCACACAAATACATGTTAGCTACACAAGGCACCTTTCTAAAACCCTAGGATTATCCTTATTAAAGGGAAAGTCTAACAAAATGTTAACTCAGTGTCTATCCTGATTACACTATGGTAGGTTTATGAGGTCACAATGTTCTGTTTTTTTTTTGTTCAGTTAGCCTCTATTCATAAGCACACCCACGAGGGATGAGTCAAGAAGATTAATTTCCAATTGGCTTTGGATTACTCTGAAAGGCAAGTTAACCTATCAAAGGCTACAAAGGTTAAGAATGAATCTATCAAAACCAAATGAAACCTCCTAAATGACCAGGCCCTAATGTAGATCTGATAGAAATGTGACACTTGGGTGAATATATATTGCTGGCTGGGGAAATCAGAGGTTTTGCTGCTGATGTTAAACATTGTTGAGATGTTTGACCAGGGAGGGTTGAGAGGTTTCAGATATGAGATGTATAAGAATTGGGGAAGATGTTCATCTTAAAGTGATATTAAACCCAAAACCTTCTTTTGTATAATACTGCTGTAAGTTGACCATACAATGATCGTATTTAAGCCAGTCCAGCAGGGAATGGATGAAGTTTTATAAAGCCAAGAGCCAGGCGCATAGAGACTTTCAAAGTGGTAATCTAATGCCGTGTACACACGAGCAGACTTTACGGCAGACTTTGCCCGGCGGACTTTTCGACGGACTTTATGACGGACTTTCCGAACAAACGGACTTACCTACACACAATCCACCAAAGTCCGTCGAATTCGTACGTGATGACGTACGACTGGACTAAAACAAGGAAGTTCATAGCCAGTAGCCAATAGCTGCCCTAGCGTGTCTTTTTGTCCGTCGAACTAGCATAGAGACGAGCTGACTTTTCGACCGGACTCGAGTTCGACAGGGAGATTTAAAACATGTTTCAAATCTAAGTCCGTCCAACTTTTGAGAAAACAAAGTCCGCTGGAGCCCACACACGATCGAATTGTCCGACGAAATCCCGTCCGCCGGGCAAAGTCTGCCATGACCAATGAGAAGGGACAAAAACACAAAAAAGGATCGCTGTTCAAAAGTAGTAGAAAAGAGGATAAATCCATGAGATCCAAAGCAGATAAACGTGTCTCCTCTGGCCCGTGTGTCTCCTTCGGGGCTCCCTGGCTGTCACTGGCTCTGTCCTTTGTTAAGACCCCTCAGGAGATCCAGGGGCTGAGCCAACCATTCATTCGACATGGCCGTGAAGTGCACCCTACCATCTATGTGAGTCATTGAAGGCTCCTGCACATCTCTACCTTTATTTGCTCCAAGCACTTATTGTTACCATGCATACAGTTATCTTACTGTGGTTATGATTTTTTAACAATAAATTGTTTATCTGCTTTGGATTTTATAGATGAAGTTTGATCTGTATGTAGTCTCTCCTGCTCAAAAGAAGTTAAATATTTAATCTTCTGTCAAAAGGACATGTTGGAAAATATTCCATTTGCTTGCTCAGCTGTGTTTACTGACAGTACTTTATGAATTTGGCGCAACATATTAACAAGAGGCATTAACGCCAACAAAAATGGTGCAGCAGCTTTATTGAAACCCCCCCCGCCCCTTCCCCCCTGTGTTTTACTCTGCAGGCTAGTGTAAAGCTAGCCTAAGGGTTAACTATTTCTAAAGGGATGCAGACATTGCAACATTCCTTATCAGAACCCTGAGAATGCACAAGCTGATCATAATTAACCAGACCCTCCCATTCGGAATCAGTATGCACAAGACATGGACAAACAAACAGCTATTTCTGCAGAGTAGAAGCAGGTAGGACTTTGCAACAGTTTGTTAAAATCCTTATGGTGTACATTGATCACCCAGAAGGATTACATTTTTTCCCCAACAAAAGTAGAGATATTTAAGATGTACCAAACAGGATGTGCACAGACAATAAACTTTTCAGGGTATTCGGTTCTGGGCTACATTTAAGATTTTCTTTCTTTGCAAATATGAGTTCGCTGGCTATGTTTAGTAGTTGAGCAGCTTCTCGAATCAGAACAGCACCCAGTGGCAGCCTGCCCATAGGGGGTGCAAGGGCGCCGCCCCCCTAAATACTTATCTTAAAAAAAAAAAAAATACTGGCCTTTTACAGTGGGGCAAACAAGTATTTAGTCAGCCACCAATTGTGCAAGTTCTCCCACTTAAAAAGATGAGAGAGGCCTGTAATTGTCATCATAGGTATACCTCAAGTATGAGAGACAAAATGTGGAAACAAACCAGACAATCACATTGTCTGATTTTTTAAAAAATTTATTTGCAAATTATGCTGGAAAATAAGTATTTGGTCAGTATCAAAAGTTCATCTCAATACTTTGTTATATATCCTTTGTTGGCAATGACAGAGGTCAAACGTTTTCTGTAAGTCTTCACAAGTTTGTCACACACTGTTTCTGGTATGTTGGCCCATTCCTCCATGCAGATCTCCTCTAGAGCAGCGATGTTTTGGGGCTGTTGCTGGGCAACACGGAGTTTCAACTCCCTGCAAAGGTTTTCTATGGGGTTGAGATCTGGAGACTGGCTAGGCCACTCCAGGACCTTAAAATGCTTCTTACGAAGCCACTCCTTCATTGCCCGGGCAGTGTGTTTGGGATCATTGTCATGCTGAAAGACCCAGCCACGTTTCATCTTCAATGCCCTTGCTGATGGGAGGAGGTTTGCACTCAAAATCTCACGATACATGGCCCCATTCATTCTTTCATGTACACGGATCAGTCGTCCTGTTCCCTTTGCAGAGAAACAGCCCCAAAGCATAATGTTGCCACCCCATGCTTCACAGTAGGTATGGTGTTCTTTGGTTACAACTCAACATTCTCTCTCCTCCAAACACGATGAGTTGTGTTTCTACCAAACAGTTCTACTTTGGTTTCATCTGACCATATGACATTCATTCAATCCTCTTCTGGATCATCCAAATTCTCTCTAGCAAACCTCAGGCGGGCCCGGAAATGTATTGGCTTAAGCAGGGGGGCACGTCTGGCACTGCAGGATCTGAGTCCCTGGCGGCGTAGTGTGTTACTGATGGTAGCCTTTGTTACGTTGGTCCGAGCTCTCTGCAGGTCATTAACTAGGTCCCCCTGTGTGGTTCTGGGATTTTTGCTCACCGTTCCTGTGATCATTTTGACCCCACAGGGTGAGATCTTGCGTGGAGCCCCAGATCGAGGGAGATTATCAGTGGTCTTGTATGTCTTCCATTTTCTAATTATTGCTCTCACGGTTGATTTCTTCACACCAAGCTGCTTGCCTATTGCAGATTCAGTCTTCCCAGCCTGGTGCAGGTCTACAATTTTGTTTCTGGTGTCCTTCGACAGCTCTTTGGTCTTCACCATAGTGGAGTTTGGAGTGTGACTGTTTGAGGTTGTGGACAGGTGTCTTTTATACTGATAACAAGTTCAAACAGGTGCCATTAATACAGGTAATGAGTGGAGGACAGAGGAGCCTCTTAAAGAAGAAGATACAGGTCTGTGAGAGCCAGAAATCTTGCTTGTTTGTAGGTGACCAAATATTTATTTTCCACCATAATTTGCAAATAAATTCTTTCAAAAATCAGACAATGTGATTGTCTGGATTTGTTTCCACATTTTGTCTCTCATAGTTGAGGTATACCTATGATGACAATTACAGGCCTCTCTCATCTTTTTAAGTGGGAGAACTTGCACAATTGGTGGCTGACTAAATACTTTTTTGCCCCACTGTATGTATGTGCGGGATGCCGGACACACAGGTGTATGGGAAGCATGATGTGCTGCAATCACTAGAAATAAATAAATAAGAAAAAAATAAAATAATGGCCCTTTAAGTGTGTGCAGGGCGCCGGACTCACAGTTGCTATGGAAAGCATGACCTATTTGCAATCACGTGATTGCAAACAAGAAGCTCTATTGGCTTCCTTTAAAAAGACCTCGGGGCACTCCCTCTATAACGGGGACTCTGATGAGGACATCAAATGTAAAGGGGGACTCTGATGAGGACATCAAATGTAAAGGGGGACTCTGATGAGGACATCAAATGTAAAGGGGGACTCTGATGAGGACATCAAATGTAAAGGGGGACTCTGATGAGGACATCAAATGTAAAGGGGGACTCTGATGAGGACATCTAATGTAAAGGGGGACTCTGATGAGGACATCTAATGTAAAGGAGGACTCTCATGGGGACATCTAATGTAAAGGGGGCTCTGATGGTGACATCTAATGTAAAGGAGGACTCTGATTGGGACATCTAATGTAAAGGAGGCCACTGATGGGGACATCTGATGTAAAGGGGGACTCTGATGGGGACATCTAGTATAAAGTAGAACTCTGATGGGGTACATCTAATGTAAAGGAGGACTCTGGGGGCGTGTCCAAGATGGCGCAGAGAGTGGTCGCTTGTTAACTCCGCTCTCCTCTCCGGCAGTAACATCCTGAGCGAATCCTGGTGTAAAAGGCTCGTCCTGCACGTCCCTTTAGGCGGCTGTTTGGGAGGAGGCTCGGGCGATGCCCGCAGGCAGAAAAGCAGGGTCAAAATCGAACGCTGCCACCCCTGTAAGCGCCCGACACACGTCGCGGCCTACTCCCCACGAGGCCTCGCACATGGAAACCCAGACAGACCCGCCGCCTGCGGGGGCCATAGAAGCGGGCTCGGCGGCATTTGAGGCTCTCATGACGGCAATCTCCACTTGTCAGGCTGCTCTGACAACAAAGATAGAGCATGTCCAGACCGAGACGGCGCTTATCCGCAGAGATATGGATAGATTTCGGGAACGGGTGACGGAAGTGGAGAGAAGAGTATCGGACATGGAGGACGCCCTGAGAGAGCAGCATGCGGACATCCGAGCGTTACAATTGAAGGTAAAACACCTGGAGAATAGAGCGGAAGACGCCGAGAACCGCAACAGGCGCAATAACCTGAGAGTTCTCGGCCTCCCGGAGGGGGCAGAGGGAGAAGATCCGGTGGGTTTCATGGAGGGCCTACTACCAACCTTGCTTCCCCGGGCTAAATTCTCCCCACATTTTTCGATTGAAAGAGCCCACCGCATCCCAGCTACCAGAGGGCCCCCTGGGAATCCACCTCGTACCTTTATATTCAAGCTGCTGCACTACCGGGACCGGGACACCGTGCTGCGGGCAGCCCGACTACAGGGCGAGCTGAAATTTGCAAACGGGAAACTGCTTATATTCCCCGACTACACGGTGGAGACACAGCGCCAAAGAAAAGCATTTGACCATGTACGAGGCATGCTTCGCCAGAAAGGTATAAAATATAGTATGCTTTTCCCTGCGAAGCTACGCATCCAAGATGGGGAACGTGTCCAGTTTTTTACCTCGCCAAGAGATGCCGTGGCGTGGGCTGAATCGCTACCTAACTGAGCCGCCATATGGTACGTTGCAACTTTTGTTTTTATGTTGTACTGCTGGTCTACACTTCAAGCTCCCAAACCTGAACTTGCTCAATAAGCCCCAAGTAAGAGGAAGTTGATGAGCTGCAGGGGTCTTGTCAGCACGGCTTTGGCGGGGGTATGGCGGCTGTGCGCCCTCCCCCCCAATCTCCTGTATTCCTACGGAGGGAGATGAGACCATGATCTGAAACTAATTCTCTATCAGGACTGATCCTTGAACTGATCCTCCGAGCAAGTATGTTAGTTCGCCCCCGTTCATTAGGGGGGGGGGGTCGGTGGCAGCGGCTCCCCTCTGACTTCTCTAAGTGGATGCGCTCCTGCTATGGCCTTTCCTCCTCGCGGGGTGCCGGTGGGGTTTTCGGGAGGGGATCGGTGATCATGGCCCCTGGACCCTCATGGTTGCCTCCACCCCCCCTTGATAACAACTTTAGCCGCTTCTCGCTCCCACCCTGGGATATAGGAGGTCATGTATCCTGGAGAACTTAACTATCTGCTGTGCGTGGTTGGAGGCTGACGGGAAGTCCGAATCCATTACTATGCTGACATTCTAATCCGGGAACTTTAGCCAGAACCAGCAGTACTAATCTGGGGGGAGTCTCTTGACTTTGTTATGTCAGTATGTTCTATTTACCTCCCCCCGGGTCTGAAGAATGAGCCCCCGGGGATCCGGGTGATTTACACAAGTTAATCCTCCTTCCCTTTTTTTTTTTTCTTTGTTTTTTGCTTCTACTTTGTTTTCTGCCGGACTGTTATACGCATATTGGTACAAAAGAAAGTGCGCCTTTTGCACACTGCCCTCAAGCTGAGCTAGACAGCTCTTGTTTCTACCTGGGGAGAGATGCCCTCCTGCTGTTCCGGGGGATGGGCGGGGTGGGGGGGGGGGGGATCTACCGGCTATCTTGGTCTGCCGTTGCAGTCCCTGTGTTGGCCCTATTGTTTAAGTTTGTTTCACGTTTTTTTTCTCTTTTTATGGTATAAGACAGTACGGATGTTAATTACTAATGGCATTGAACTATGGTATTCTGTCTCCTGTGTGAATTTTGCAGGGTCTAAGAGCTGGGTCGTGGAATGCTTTTTGCAAATTGGTCCTCCTAACTTACCCACTAGTCATTTAGATGTCTTCCCTTAGGATAATCTCCTGGAACACCAGAGGACTTAACTCACCTATAAAAAGGTCTTTGGTATTTCAATTTATTAAGTCCTACCGCCCGCACATCTGTGTGTTCCAGGGGACACATCTGATTGGCAAGAAGACGCTGTCCCTTAAGAAGCCATGGGTGGGCTACCATTACCACTCGACCTACTCCACCTTTTCCAGAGGGGTAAGCATTCTAATCCTTAAATCGCTCCCTTTCAAGCTCCTTGACCTAGCTCTGGACCCTAATGGTAGATTTGTGGTAATTCATGCCCTGATCCATCATGTACCCTGGGTGATAGTGGGCCTTTACCTCCCCCCTCCGGCCTCCCTCCAGGTTTTAAACCAAAGATAGCTGAATTCTCCACTGACAATGTGGTCCTCCTGGGAGACTTCAACCTTGTCCCGGACGCAGACCTGGACAGGCTGTCTCCTGCTGGTACGACCCGAAAGGGGCTTGCGGACTGGGCTGACACATATGGCCTTGTTGACCTGTGGCGATGGAAATTTCCTCAGGATAGAGCATTCACGTGCCATTCTGCTTCCCATAAAACCTTCTCCCGCATTGACCTAGTCTATGCGGGCAGTCCGGTTCTTCCTAAGGTCCGCGAGGTTAAAATCCTTCCTCGGGGTATTTCGGACCACGCTCCACTCCTCCTAGAGTTGGACCTTTCGTTGACCCCCTCAGACAGACTCTGGAGGCTGTCGAGGTATTGGGTCTCGGATGTGGAGGTGGAACCGAAGTACAGAGAGGAACTAGACTTGTTCTGGGGGATAAATGCGGGTACAGCCTCAGCCTCATCCGTATGGGATGCTTTTAAGGCATTCTCTAGGGGACAATACCAAAAAATAATCATTAAGGTCCGTCGTGCACGTAGGGAGGAACTCACCAACCTAGAAGCAGAGACATCAAGACAGGAGGCATCATACATTAGATCACCGAGTCCACAGGCCTATACCAGGCTGCAATCCCTTCTGCGGGACACTCTCCTGCTGAGGACTTCTCTCACGCAGAAGAGGCTCCTGCACCAAACACAAAAAATATTCGAGCAGGGGGAAAAAACGGGACACCTTTTAGCATGGCTCTCTAGGGAGCAGACAGTGGGAATGTCTATAGGTCAAATCCGAGCCCCAGATAATTCACTACTTTCCACCCCAGCTGAAATCAACAGAGAATTCACCTCCTTCTACCAGTCACTATATACCTCTAAAGTGTCTTACGTAAGGGAGGAACTCACTGTATACCTTGATGGGGTTGACATTCCAACTCTCACCCCAACATATGCTGCTAAGTTGGATAGCCCCATTAAAGTTGAGGAAATATACAAGGCCATAAAAATGATGCAGACCGGGAAGACACCGGGACCGGACGGTTTCCCGGTGGAGTTTTATAAACTTTATGCCGAACAACTTGCCCCTAAACTCCAAACTCTGTTTACCGAATCACTGGAGGAAACTCGCCTCCCAGACTCCATGCATGAAGCAGTAATAATTGTCATTCCCAAGCCCGGAAAAGACCCTACCCTCTGTTCATCCTACCGTCCCATATCTCTACTTAATGTAGACACAAAAATTCTCGCCAAAATTCTGGCAAACAGACTCAATTCGGTCATTACAGCTCTGGTTCATCCGGACCAGACGGGATTTATGCCCGGGAGGGGGACAGACATAAATATCCGGCGCCTACACACCCATATAGCGAGGGCCCCCTCGGATGGACGGGGAGTGGTGGCCTCGCTCGACGCCGAGAAGGCCTTCGACTCGGTCGAGTGGGGCTACCTCTGGGAGGTCCTCGGTAGGTTTGGGTTTGGTCCCAAGTTTTTAAAATGTCTCGGAATGCTTTACTCCCACCCTACTGCCAGAATCCGCACCAATGGGACACTTTCCGGGGCGTTCACGCTGGGGAGAGGCACGAGACAAGGTTGTCCGCTCTCCCCGGCGCTGTTGGCCCTGGCATTGGAGCCCCTTGCGCCCTTCTGCGGGCGGATGACTCGGTCGAGGGAATACGTGTAGGTCCCCTGATGGAGAAACTTTCATTGTATGCGGATGACTCCCTTTTATACTTAGCGGATGCTTCTGACTCCCTAAAATCGGCCCTAGCAATAATAGACAAATTTGGTTACTTTTCTGGAATTAGAATCAATTGGAATAAGTCAGTCCTCTTCCCCCTTAGTCCAACAATGCCCCTGGTAGAAACTGGTACCCCTTTAAAATGGACACAGGAACTTAAATACCTGGGAGTAAGAGTAGGTGAGGACTCTGCAGGCTACCTCGACAAGAATGTCTTCCCGCTACTTTTACAACTCCAACAAAAATGCTCCACATGGAAATCTCTCCCGCTGACTCCAGTGGGGAGGGGAAATCTCCTAAAAATGGTATACCTCCCGAAATTTTTATATTTTTTTAGACACACTCCTGTAATAATCCCCAAGTCATTTTTTCGGCGGTTGGAAAGCATAGTGATCTCCTTCATCTGGGCAGGAAAAGCCCCGAGGGTTGCAAAGAACATACTTTACCTCCCCCTGTCCAGTGGCCGCCTGGCATTGCCCAATTTTCAGATGTACTATTGGGCCGCTGTATTGGTAACGGTGAGGTGGTGGTTCGCGCAACCCCAACTCAACCCAGCAGTCACCCTTGAGGCAGCCATAGTGGGCTCCTACGCAGCCCTGTCTAACTTACCATATAGGGGAGTAAAGACTGGAGTTGAAGTTACAGGCCCTATGAGGGCCACCATTCAGGTCTGGAGGTCATCCAGAGCAGCCCTCATAGAGGAGTCCTCTATTTCCCCACACACCCCACTATGGGCTAATCCCATGCTCCCCCACCTCCTGAATATCCCAGATCCGGCAAGTTGGGCTAAAAAAGGGATTGTCAAATTAAAACATGTTATTCGCAGGGAGGGTATAATTCCGTTCCGCGAGCTGGGACTGACCCATGCGCTGCCGCGGACCTTCTTCTTCAGATATAGGCAGCTACACCACGCTCTTAGAGCACAATTCCCCTCCCGGGTAACCCTTGAACCAGACCCGATAGAACGTGTCCTAATTTCGGGAATGCTAGACAAACCTCTCTCAACTCTATACATGCACCTCACAGTGGCACACGATGTAAAAACAACCAGGTCAATGGTAGAGTGGCAAGCAGATATCCCCTCTATGGGGGAGGAGGAATGGGAGGAGTGCCTGACGACTTTTATCCCTACTATGATAGCAGCTAGAGATAGGTTTGTTCAACTAAAATTCCTCCACAGGGCGTACTACACGCCACAAAGGCTGGCTAATATATACCCAGGACTCAGTCCCAATTGTAACAGATGTGGTGTAGAGGTGGGTTCCTTTTTTCACATAGTGTGGTCATGCATTAAGTTACGCCCTTACTGGACCTCAGTGGCGGATATACTAGGCAACATATGTGGAATCAAAATCCCTCTCAACCCCCTTACTATGTTACTGAGTCACTTGGATGACATAGAGGGAGATCGCTATGTTAAACTCTGCCTTACATACTCCCTATTTTACGCTAGACGAGAAATACTCCTTAGGTGGAAACAAAAGGAACCCCCAACTATAGCAGCCTGGGAAAAGTCGATCAATGGTGTACTGCCCCAGTACAGGCTCACCTACGAAAGTAGAAATTGCCCACAGAAATACGACAAAATATGGTCAAACTGGGTGAATACCTGTGGATGACGCCGTTGGGGATTTATGACCCTTGTAGAAGAACGAACATTTGTGTTCCAGATGGTATAATGGGTTGTGGCCTCCGGACATAGGGCACCTATCTCTGCTAAGGTTCAGGGGGGTTGGGGGAAGGATAACAGTCGTACTTCTGAAAAAGTGTCGTTATGGAGGGTGTTTTCTTCCCCCTCCCCCTCCCCCCCCGTCCCCCCCCCCCGCGCCGTCCCCCTCCCCGGCCCCGCCCCTCCCCCCCTTGCCGCCCCCCCCCCATCCCACATCCCCTCCTATTCCCGCCCAGTTCTCCACGTTTATCCTTCCACCTCCCCCTTCTCTCTGCTGGGGATCTGAGGACGTAATATTATCACCCAGGTGGGAACTTCCCGACCCCTCTGTGCCCCGGTTTTCAGGTGTATGATTTTGCAGCTACCCCACCTGTATTAGAATGTGTAAACCTTATAGATCCCTTGGATACCAATAGGAGGTTGTATTAACAACTGATTACTCATATAATGAAACATAAACATGCTGTTGCAAATACTGTATCTGTATTTAGTGATATTCCTTTGTATAACTCCTTCTAAATTTGTACTGTCTTATTGTTCAATAAAACTCTTTTCTGTTAAAAAAAAAAAAGGAGGACTCTGATGGGGACATCTAATGTAAAAGAGGACGCTGATAGGGACATCTGATGTAAAGGGGGGCGCTGATGGGGACATCTGATGTAAAGGGGGACGCTGATGGGGACATCTAATGTAAAGGAGGACTCTGATGGGGACATCTAATGTAAAGAAGGACTCTGATGGGGACATCTGATGTAAAGGGGGACTCTGATGGGGACATTTGATGTAAAGGGGGACATCTGATGTAAAGGGGCACTCTGATGGGGGCATCTGATGTAAAGGGGGACTCTGATGGGACATCTAATGTAAAGGGGGACTCTGATGGGGACATCTGATTTATAGGGGGATGCTGATGGGGACTCTGATTGGGATACCTGATGTAAAGAGGGACACCTGCTGTGAATGGGGACTCTGGGACACCTTTTGTAAAGTAGGACTCTGATTGGGACACCTGATGTAAAGGGGGCTCTGATGAGGACACCTTATGTTAAGTGGTTTTATTTTCTTTTACTTGAAATGTGGATGTGATTGGACTACAGTGACGGGCACAATGATGCTGCATATGATGGGCACAGTGAGGCTGCAATTGATGGGCACAGTTTTATGTAGCAGTAATGATACATGATCACCTGATAAATGGCTATTTATAGTTCTGCATTAATAACGGTTTAATTTTTCAGTTTGTTTGCGCCCCCCCAAAAAAAAATTTTTTGAGAACCCGCCACTGGGACTAGTGTTCTTCTTTAAAAACAAAAACTTTGTTAAATAATCTAGTATTCTTTTTTAGCTCATGAGCTCTTATGATTCTGCAGTTTCCAACTGCTTGTTGCCTAGCAACATCCTCCCTGGTACTTTTATCCATCTTACACAACTTGTAGAATTTCACAGTCAGACAGGTCTGACCCTGCTTCGCTGATTCCGTAGTTTTAAATATTCACCTAGTTGGACTGTAATTGACAGGCTAAGCCACCTGTAGTGATCTGCCTGTGAAAGGTGTTATTGATTGCATTGCCTTTTCATTACCATCTTTATATGTTGCGTTTTACACATCTCGTCAAAATATTGATATCGATTTTAGATTGAGATGGTGGTCTCTGCTAAAATTAGCAGCATAACTTTTCTATGCTTTTTTTTTTCACTGAACACTCATGTGAATTCTGAAACTGTTTGACCTATACAAGGGTCTCTAGCCTTCTACTAGACTGAGTCTGCACCTAGAATCACACAAAGGAAAATAAAAGACACAAACCCCCAGCAACAAGAATCAAAATTCATCTTTCACTGTTCAGAAAATAAAAATACAATGGTTTGGCTGCTATGATGCTCTCGTTGCACCATACCCTTGTCTGTGGTCTTCAACTAAACAGCCTAGACTAGCCATTCTCAACCAGGATTCCTCCGAAGTTTGCTAGGGGGGTCCTTGAGCTGCTGATGATTGACCTTCCATGTTGTCTGCATAGTTCTGGGGTCAATGCCACTTGGCAAAACCATCTGAATGAACCCATTTATCTGTTTGGCTGTCCTAAGCGTGGCATTCTGACCACCACTGTAAAGGGGGGGGGGGCATTCTTGCCAGTAGTCATCAATGTAAAGAGGCATTTTTTACACTGACCACAAATGAATTGGTTTTAGCAAGGGTTCCCCTAGACAACGAGACCTGGAAAATTATTTTAAAGGTTCCTCTGGGGTAATCAAGGTTAAGAAAGGCTGGCCCACACCCTCTCCTGTCTGCCTAAAATGTTGCCCATATGCCTCTTCCCCCAGTAAAATCTGCATGACTGTTATGTTTAGGCAGTTATATTTTGGACACATAAGGTAAGTATCGGCCTGGTAATGGAAGTTTTGGTTCAATAGTTCAGGAAAAAGTTTCGTTTTTTGGAGGGAACTACATTACTTCTACACTACTGAGAGAAGTATGGATCTGTCCCATTCTGCAAATGCTAGTTGCCTAGTGGTCATACTTTAATGGGAACTAAACTAAATTCACAGGTGCCTCATAAGGCTCCACTGGGTCCTCTTATGTAGCAACTGCTTTGGGTGCAGACAAGGACAGAGCTTGTCTCAGCTCTAGACATCTAATGGAAAAGTCCTGGAAGTTGCACATCTCTGAAAAACCCCATGTATGGCAGCCTTAGCCCGGGCACCAACCAGGCCACGCCCTCAATGTGTTTCACTCCGCCCACAGAGTCAGTCATAGCTCTGTGGGCGGAGTGAAATGCCTTTGGTGTGGCCTGATTGGAGCCTGGACTGAAGCTGTCATGCATGTTCTTACGGGGTTTTGCCGAGATGTGCGATTTCCTGGGTATACTTTAACCACTTGCCGACTGTGTCACGCAGATATACTGCGGCACAATGGCTCTCCTGGGCTAAATCCCATACGGGTACGTCCTACCTGTTTTCGGCCACCAGAGGGCACGCTCGCGTGCCCGCTGCACAGGGGGGGGACCCGATGTGCATGGCCTGCGGGCACAATTGCCGCTGGCTACGCATGATCACGTGCACGAGCGCCAGCACAGGGATTTGTGTGTGTAAACAAATCCCTGTGCTGTCAGAGGAGAAGAGCCATATCATTTCTTCCTACGAAGTAGGAAAAACTATATGGCTCCTCTCCTAGTCACTCACATCCCCACACAGTTAGAATATGCTGAGGGAACACACATTTAACCCCTTTATCGCCCCCTAGTGTTAACATCTTCTATGCCAGTGACATTTACACAGTAATCGGTGCATTTTTATAGCACTGATCGCTGTATAAATGCCAATGGTCCCAAAAAAGTGTCAAAAGTCTCCGATCTGTCCGTCGCATTGTTGCAGTACCGCTAAAAATCGCAGATCACTGCCATTACTAGTAAAAAAAATGTCATAAATCTTTCCCATAGTTTGCAGACGCTATAACTTTTGCGCAAACCAATCAATATACGCTTATTGCAATTTTTTTTTTTTTTTTACCAAAAATATGTAGCAGAATATATATTGGCTGATGCTGATGAAGAAATTTGTTTTTTTTAAAAACATTTGGAGATATTTATTATAGCAAAAAGTAAAAAATGTTTTTTTTTTTAATCAAAATTGTCGCTCTTTTTTTATAGCGCAAAAAATTAAAACCGCAGAGGTGATCAAATACCACCAAAAGAAAGCTCTATTTGTGGGGAAAAAAAGGACGCAAATTTCATTTGGGTACAACGTCGAACGACCGTGCAATTGTCAGTTAAAGCGTCAAAGTGCCAAATTGTAAAAAGCGCTCTGGTCAGGAAGGGGGTAAAATTTTCCGGGGCTGAAGCGTTTAATATTTTGAGCTACTAAATCAGAATGATTATGCGGATAAGAATTTTTAAATGGTTAGGGTTAGGCAGGGGAACATAGTAAGGGTTAGGCTTGGGTTATAACTACATTTTTTTAAAATTTCATATCTCTTCCCCATTTTCCCTTTTTTTTTTTTTCCCCTCTTCATTTATCACTAGTTATGGATCAATTTTTAGAGGAGATGTTTAGTAAATTAAAAGTACAGAGTGCGGTGGTCTCCAGGGATGGTACTCAAGAGGGAACAAACCAGACTGCGATATAAATCAAAAGATCTCTTTGAAAGGAAATCTAGGATTTGGTGGAATTTATATTTCTTTGGTAAGTATATTCAGAAGAACATTTATCCTAAGGGATTGACAGTCCAGATATTTTCAAAATTAAATGCGAAAATAACTTCCAACACTGTACAAGAAATATAGTTGTCTTATTTGGTGGATTTTTATGAACAGCAACGTCTTCTAATCAATAAAGACATTCAGGAAACCCTGGATTTTCTCACTTCCTTTAGACAAAGGCCGACATGTATACAGAAAGAAAAGGACATATGTCTAGCTATTGAAAAAAATAATAAAGAAATAGTAAATAGCAAAAGTCAAAAATTAGAGAGGGACAGATTTGTATATACTATGAATATAGCCTATAAATGGGGTCTTGCTAACAATACAAATAGACAGGGCAAATTTCGTAGAAATTACAAAACCATTGAAGAGTAGCCTCTCTGAATCTGAACCCACATGTGGTGGAGGACGTACGTGGTCTGCCACCTCACGGGGGTAGATCAAATAAGGACATCAATTCACAAAAAAGGAAGATAAAAGTGTTGGAGGATTTGGAACACCCCAGTGACAAAAAAGTTCAGGATGGACCGGTATGTGACTCCAGGGGGGCACAGGACTTATTGTAAGTTTTTAATCTCTCAACATATGAATTAACAGGTATTCAGACTACCCTTTTAACAAAGGGTCTCGCCTTCTGTCCAACAATGAAAGGTCAGCTTTTTGACACAGTTAAGGACATTTATATTTTTGCGCATACATTTTTCGAGTATTACATGATAGGAAAAAAAATGGTACCCCATTGGGACCATTAGGAGATTGGTCCAGTCTAAGTAGACGGGAATATCATACCCTCAGGGACTTGATAGATATTTGGGAGGAAGGACATGTAGAACAAAAGGATGATATTGAGGAGGATCCTGCTGAATTGATGCTTGATTTGGCTATAGAAACTTTCGATCATACTAATGGCATTAAGAATAGTCCAGGGGAATAACCAAGTTAAAAGATGGAGGACTTCACAATAGATCCAAAGTCTTACCCCTCTTGTCTGCAGTTGCAGGTATGATTTACTTTGTGTGAGCGGTCACACATATCATCAGAAAATTGAGATGGGAACAGTCCCTACAGGATAATCTAACACAAGATGAAAGATCTGCATTACAGACTTTACGCACAAATGTGGATCTGATCATCAAGGCAGCCGACAAGGGGGGAAATATAGTGTTGATGAATCGTGGGAAATATCTGAAAATGTGCCAGTTTTTACTCAACAATAGACAATGGTACACTCCCATTCGCAACATAAATCTAGAAAGGGATCAAAAAAGATTGCTATTATTGACCACACATTTTCGGTAAATCTAAATGATAAAGACACTGTTGAATATTTAAAAGTGGACTTTCCAAAAGTGCCTATATTCTATGCACTACCGAAGGTTCACAAGTTCATGGATGATCCACCGTGTTGTCCAATTATTTCAGGAGTGGGCTCACTCACTGAGCGGATTAGTGACTACATAGACAGAATCCTACAACCCATTGTATGTAGTCAATTGTCCTATGTCAAAGACACCTGACACTTGTACTCGAAGTCAATCTGTGGATAGTATAGGAAAGGAACAAACAGCAACAGAGAACATTGACCTGAGGTGTGCCAGCGTCACGTGGTCAGTATGCCTAAAAGGGGGCATACCCAAATTTGAAATGAAAGAATAAAATGAAAAAAAAGGGAATTTGTGGGATACAAGAACCTACGACCATGAGGGAGGAGGCAAAGGAGGGCTGGCTTTATGCAGCCTGACTCCTACAAATACAGGCTGACCTGCGGTCAGCCTTACACTTGTACTTGGAGTCAATCTGTGGATAGTATAGGAAAGGAACAAACAGCAACAGAGAACATTGACCTGAGGTGTGCCAGGGTCACGTGGTCAGTATGCCTAAAAGGGGGCAAAAATAAACACAGTAGGATGAAAGCTTACAAAGAGATTATTACACACTGAATTAACGTTCAAACTGCCAAATTGACAAACGCTTGTGACATCTCAAAAAGTGGCTCTGGGACATACCCAGAGAAACAAGATGACCTCCACCCACCCAAATTCTAAATAGTAAGGACCGGGACCCCTTGGCGCAAAGCCGCGGAAACCGCTCCTATCCTGAATGAATGACCAGAGTATGCCAAGGGTCCAGACCCTGACTGGCCAAAAGACGAAGTATGCGATGAGCTGCGGAGAGGGGAGCACAAAGGGAAAGGCAACAGAGGACCATCCCTGGGTTTATCAGACGTAACACTGATGAGCTGGTCTAACACCAAAGTCGGGCACCATGCCTTGCCGGTCTTCAAGAACATGAAGTCAGTGCTACCTCCTGCTTGCTGCGTCTTATGAGCATGCAGATGTAACCAGAACAGAGTGGGGTGCCTAATCAGTTGATAGGTCAAAAGTATGAGAGAGCCTGGGCCAGATATACCGCACACAAGCTGGGTACCAACCCAGAAGGAGACCTCAAGAGCATGTCGGACATCATGGAAATTATGACCCGTGATGGAAGGTCTGCTGGGCATAGCAGGAGGGCTACTCCTCAGGATCCCTTTGAGGATGGCTTTAATAGGGTGCGCAGAAAATAAAGAAAGGCCTGTTAGGGTCTTCCAAAACAGAAATGCTGAGTCCCAGCCAGATACAACCTGATAGTGCCGTGGGCCAATTTAAGTTGGAAGTGGCAAAAAACAGAAAACTAATAGGTACTGGAGGTTGTAACTGTCGGGACTAGGAAACCTCGACTGGAAAGCCTGGAAAACATTCCAAACAGTGACATGAGCCATCCTGGCATACAAAAATAAAGATCTAATCGAACAAGGCTGCTGTGTCAGCCCAATGGGAACCTTATTGCTGGAACCGAGGAGAAGGCGTGGCACAGGCATCTGGGTCTGAGACCTACCAGTAACTGCCTAGGCCTCCAGGGGGTTCCGGAATACACAAACCAATAAGCTAGTAGAAGCTGCAGGAGCTGCATTGGCCGACTTCTAACAGTTCCACTTTATTACGCAACTTCTGGCAGCATGTAGCTAGGAAATAAAGGGTAGTGTAGAATTAGGACAGGGAAGAAACCACAGACCGCAGGGTAACTTGCTCCGCACTTGCGTCCGACACACAAGGGAACAGCAACCTAAAAATTGGGCTTCCCGAGCCGAAGCCGAGAAAGCAAAACCCCTGCGTTATAATTCAGCCATCAGATCAAAGAGTTGCGGCTAGCTATGTGTGAACAAAGAGGCCTTGGGCCGGTCCAGGTTCTGAAAGAGGGTGAGCTGCCGTGCTCCGACCCCCTAGCCAGAGAAGGAGGGTTAGAAGCAAAGTCCCCAACATCCGCTACTAGACATAACCAAGAATGTAACAATTGCCCCCAAGAATTACCTGCCACCAATTGCACCCCCCCCTGAAAAACACATTGTTAGAACGGGACCGATGTATGCCAGTCTTGTGCGATTACCAGGCCGAGTACCTGAGGCGAAATAGGCAACTAACATACGCTCAGGCCTAGAAACCTGAAAACGAATCCGGGTACTGAAGTAAATGGTAACCTGAAAAACATGAAACAGAAATCGAGGTGTAATGCAAGCTGCGTGAAGGAACATAACTGAACGATAAACGCAAACTGCATGAGAAACGCAGGTTGCATGAGAACGTGAAAGGTATGGACAACGTGAGTAACACGGGAAAGACGTGAGTAACATGGAACGCGAGTTGCACGAGAAAACGTAAAATTGCGCGAGAAACGTGAACTGTACGCGAAACATAAAATTGCATAAGAAACGTGAAATGTACAAGAATCGTATAATTGTATGAGAAACGTAAAATTGCACAAGCAACCTAGATTCCACGAGAAACGCAAAATTGCATGAGAAACGTACGATTGCCCGGGAAACGTAAAAATGCATGAGAAACATAAAAATGCATGAGAAACGTAACCTGTATGAGAGACGTAAAATTGTATGAGAAACGTAAAATTGCACGAGAAACGCAAAATTGCATGAGAACGTAATTTGCATGAGAAACGTAAATTGCCTGAGAAACATAACTACGTAAATTGCATGAGAAATGTAAAATTGCACGAGAAACGTAAAATTACACGAGAAACGTAAAATTGCACGAAAAACGTAAATTGCATGAGAAATAGGGCATGAACATGAACCTGATGATAATACCCCCCTAGTGTAAGCAGTACCTGAGCCCGAGCAACCTGCCGCACCAAGACAAGATAATTAAAAACGAACACTCAGGGCTAAAGGTACCCACAGACCGTGGTGAGTAGAAGTAAAGGTGTAAATGGTGAACATGCATGTATGACTATGGTATATGGGTGAGAAGATTGTGGGACGACAATCAATTTAACAACAAAACCTCAGCCCGTATGGATCTGTAGGACGTGACAGATCTTAGATGTGAGCACTAGCTAACGAAAAAGTAGTGGATGAAAAGGTAATGCCATGAAATACAATGCTACACATTGAAAAGCTACACAGGAAATGCTACACTGGAAAACCTATTGAACGAAATGCTGAGATAGGAAATGGAAAACTGACGAAAGCCTGCAGGAGGATTTAGCACAATAAGAAATAAGCATTCGTTGGACTAACAGGAAAATATAAATACACTTAAGCTTGAGGGATTACTTCTGACAAGGGGCCAGCACCTGGTAACAGGGAATGGATGGACGTACCAACTATCTATACCTTTGCAATAGGGAGGGAAGCCCATGAGTATCACACAGCCATGTGCAGTATGATGATCCCATAAAACACAGACCAGACCCCATCCGTCAGCGATGAGACTCTGGGAGCAAGTCTGCAGGGCACAGCCTATAGAGCTCTGGGCCCTACTCCTTACATTCCATACATGGATAAAGTAACCTGCCAAGGTAAAGGCAAGTGCCAATTTCACAACAAAAGCTAAATAACCTTCTTTCCCTGTGTGCAGGAGCAAATAAATGGTGTAGGTTGGATTTTTAGAAGTTCAGATTTCTACTACCTGTCTCGTTCGGTGAAAGGAAAACTTCAGGCAAGAAGGGAAGTCAGCTAGTGAAGGTATACAGAAACACAAATTGCTAACCCTTAGTCTTGGAAAAAAACGGGCTATCCAGTGACAGAGGCGGGACATCGTGTCACATGACACCCTGCCATCATCCCCTGAAACCCCCCCCCAAAAACCCACTTCCCCACCCTGCAACCCCAAAACATGGTGCTACCTGAACCCCGAGCCGACCGAAGTAAGTGAGAATGGAGGGAAGAACACTACCCCTCTCCCTGCACCCGCAGCGCACAAGACCCTACCGCATGGTAACGCTGCTGAGGCCTGCCATGACCAGAGAGAGCAACCGCCGAACTTCCTCCTCGTTGAATGCGTGACCCGGAAGTGACGTCAGAGTCGCCTGGAAATTACGCTGATACAAGAACCTACGACCACGAGGGAGGAGGCAAATGAGGGCCGGCTTTATGCAGCCTGACTCCTCCTACAAATACAGGCTGACCTGCGGTCAGCCTTACACTTGCTAACTTTACTGCATGATATGACATTGCTGGAGAATATGCTTCTTGTGACATTGGACATAGAGGCTCTGTATTCCTCCATATCCCATGACAGGGGACTACGAGCCATCAACAAAATATTGGACAGTAGACCATTGGGTAAGAGGGATCACAATAAATTTATTGTGGAATTATTGGGTTTCCTTCGTAGCCTCCCTGGCGGTATGATTATGGCAGATTTTTGAGTCTCAAAGCGGTACATTGTTTTGCATAGAAATTTGGTGTTTTATATTGTAGGCCTGTAAATCCAGTCTTTGGAGTCTTTCCAGTTGATTTGAGGGTGGCTACAGTTCAGTGGAACTTGGTCTCCACAGGAGAGTATACTGCCCATAACAAACTGAAATTGCAAAAAACTAGTGCGCAGGACCACACTCTCAAAGCCCAAGGACGATGGTATCAGATAAAGCAGCCGCCAACATAAAAGGTGTCCTCACACACCCTGATAAATGCGTAATAATGGTAAAAAGAGTATGTACATATGTACATATGCACATATTATTGGAGTCGCATTTATATATGCATGATTTTTGCACAATTGTCACCTTGTTTTACACTTGATCACTTATGCATAGATGTAGAGTGCAGAGTCGCATCCTTTAATCAAGCATTGCATTGCATTTTTTATATTTATATTATGAGGAACTGTATTCCATTTATTCACCAGTAATATTTATTTCATTTCCTGGCTACATTTTCACACGTTGTGGTTTTTAGGAATATTATGCCCATTGTTTGATTTATTTATATATTTTGAGGAATTGTATTTCTATATTTTTATATATTTTCATATATTTTTTTATTCACTATCCACACCTATTTTAATGTTCTGGTCACATTTTTCACACGGTGTGGTTTTAGGAACATTATGCACACTGTATGATTTATTTATAGAATCTCACTAGGAATGGTAACCAGCACTTAGCACTTTAATATAGTTTGGCAGTTTTTGAAACAGGAGAAGGTAGTAGCCAATACTGAAGCGCAGTGTTCCTATCAGAAAAACATGTACACGGGTCTATGGTAACTATTTGTAGGTGTTTATTGGTTGTTACACTAATCATAGGCATTACGTGCACTGTGAATTAAGGAAGGATTTAGATTCATGCTATTTTGAGAGGTCCTTTCCACAATTGTGAGTGGTATATTTAGATAGATTAGCGCCACATACTCTTTTTACCATTATACTGCCCATAAATATCTTGGAGCTTTTGGCCAGTACGCCTTGCTGTGGATTATGGTACAAACCAGTTGTAGATTCTATCCAGAAAAGCCTCTGCAGGGGCATATATATCAACCACCAGGGCGGCACCAGGAGTGATGCGGCTCAGGAGGGTGAACCACATTCTGTCTGGGACAGAACAAGTGCTGTCTCTATCGTCAGTGCATATTCCAGGTATAGAATAGTGGCAGGGGAAACTCTGTAGATTAATCTACTAAATTCCAAGTTCTACAACAAATTGGGACAGGTTGTGTCCAGGACGAGGGTCCCACTGGCAATGGGGATAGATGCACTGGTAATGCCTTAGGGACCGGTTCTCTCTTATTTGAGGCATTCCCTCTGTTTCGACTTCTGCCACATCTTTTGCGAAGAATCCGGAAGGGGGTAACACTGATAATAATGTTAGCCAAATTAGCCCAGGAGGGCTTGGTACACTGACATAGTGAGTCTTGCGGGGGTTGCTCTTTGGACACTCCCAGTCCAGCGGGACCTAATGGTCTTGAGTCCTGTATCTCAGCACTGTTGAGCCCTGGAAGCTAGCTTCGGGGAACTTCAATTACAGGACTTGGAAATATTTGTTTTAGGGGAAAGGAGATTGGCCTTAAGTACCGTTAAGGGTCAGAGTTTGTCCCTATACATTTTTCCAGAGGCCGTTTCTCACTCCTTGATTCATGCTTCATCCAACGTGTAACGTAGACAATCTCGCCTGTCAGGCCATTCCTGTGTCCTTGGGATTTGAATTTGATCTTGACTGTCTTTGCAGAGGCCACTTTTTGAACCAATCGGGGGATTCTGTTGGTCCTTTATCTCAGAAAGTGGCTTCTTTAGTGGCTATCACTTCACTAAGTGGAGTGTCAGAGTTGGTGGCTCTTTCGTGCAAGGAGCCGTTCTTGGTCTCGCATCATAAGGTGATGTTGCGTCCTTATCCATTTTTTGCCTAGAGTGGTGTCTGCGTTTCACTGGAATCAAGACAATGTCTTGCCTTCTTTCCTGATCCTCAGTTGGCAGGAGTAAGATCACAGGTATTTCAGGCAGTCAGAATTACTAGAATTGTCAGTGCAGGTCAGGAATCCTAGTTTGTGCTGCCAGTAGAGCCCAGGATGGGCAGGAGGCATCCAAGTTAACTATTTTCATTGGATTCCCCAGTCAATTATTCAAGCCTATGGCTTAAAAGGGCAAGGTACCCCACCCCTTTTTTTTGGTAAAAGCGCTCGCTACCAGGTGTGTGGGGGCATTTTGGGCCATCCGGTGTCAGTGGCCTTTTGTTCATACATTCACAGAATTTTACCAGATGGATATCAAAGCCACGGAGGATACTGCTTTGGCCACAGTATGTTTGGGACGGCAGAAGAAGTCCTTCTCAGGTGGCAGTTTCTGTGATTGTGTCTCCCTCCCCTCAAGTGCATTGCTTTAGGACATGCCATATAGTCATTATTATGGTTGCTCTGTGTCCTGCGATGTATGATAAAGAAAATAGGATTTTTTCATCATACTTACCTGTAAAATCATTTTCTTGGAGTATATCACGGGAAACAGGTCCCTCCCATCTTTTTTCGGATATTCATTGCTTTGCTACAAAACTGAGGTCCTTCCTGTGTAGGAGGGGTTATGTAGGGGAGGACTTCCTGTTTGACTATCTGCCAGTGTCCATCCACCGGTAGGTGACGTATAATCCATATAGTCATTATTCTGGTTGCTCTGTGTCCCATGATGTACTCCAAGAAAATAATTTTACAAGTAAGTATGACGAAAAAATCCTATTATTCCATCAATGTTTCCCCCTACACGTAGCTTAGTGCTTATAAAGAGGACATTATATATAATGCATTTTTTCTCTTCTCTAGTGTGGAAGTAGTTGAGCTAAATTCAGGTTTTTTATTCTTAAATTACACACAATTAGGCTTTGGTTAGCTGTTAGTCACCTTACCCATGCTGTGTCTCTGCAAAGTCCTCTCCCTCAATACTTACATTGTCTGCTTGAAGTGGAACTTTATGCTACAAAATAAAAATGGGTGAACAGGTAGGATTTTTAATGCAGAAGATACATGCTTTGTCTCTTCTGCATTAAAGTTACTTACCTGCCTGTCAACCCCTGTACAGAGAACTGCACATGCGCAGCTCATTACACAAATTCAGCAATGCCAAAGCTGATGGAACTCTCCTGCACTGGGCCAGTAATTGAGATCTGGAAGCCAACAGCCTGAAGATGTTAGCAGTCAGTGTGGGGCTCCAGGATGCTGCATCGCTGGACTGAAGGTGTGTAGAATTCCACTGTAATGTTGCGTACACACGATCGCACATTCCGACAAAATCCATGTTTTTTTTTCCCGACGGATGTTGGCTCAAACTTATCTTGCATACACGCGGTCACACAAATCTTGACGGAAATTCCAAACGTCAAAAATGCGGTGACGTACAACATGTACGACGAGCCGAGAAAAATGAAGTTCAATAGCCAGTGCGGCTCTTCTGCTTGATTCCGAGCATGCGTGGAAATGTGTGCGTCGGAATTGTGTACACACGATCAAAATTTACAACATCGGATTTTGTTGTCGGAAAATTTGAGATCCAGATCTCAAATTTTGTTTGTTGGAAATTCCAACGGAAAATGTCCGATGGAGCCTACACACAGTCGGAATTTCCGACAACAAGCTCCCATCGAACATTTCCCGTCGGAAAATCCGACCGTGTGTACGGGGCATAAGTGTTATTTTTTCAATTTAGAGGCTGTGGGAGGAACACGTTAGAGTGGAACTATACTCTCCCTCCAGCCATGCAATGTCCTTCAGCTCTTTCCCCGGCACCGACATCTGATCCCACTGTTGTGCTTTCAGAATCTTCTGCCATCTTCATTGACCACACCAGGATAGTTTAAATTCTTTGTATATATAAGAATTCAATACTTTAGGAAGATGCCAAGGTTGTACACTGAGCTATGCATGTGCAGGTCAGTGTATATTGTAAAGAAGATTGTGAACAGGTTGATAAGAGTCCTTTACTGAAGAGGAGATAATGGTCAATAAAAACCCTGTCTGTTGACACATTTTAATTTTTTCTTTAAAGCTCCAGTTTAAGGGGTTGATTTACTAAAGGCAAATAAAATGTGCACTTTGCAAAGTGCAGTTATACTCTACAAGTCCAGAGCTTAGTAAATGAGGTAAAGCTTCACTTTGCAAAAAATACCCAATCGTGTGCAAGGGAAATGAAAAAAAAAACCCAGCATTTTTGCATGAACATGATTGGATTATGGAAGTCAGCAGAGCTTCTGCTCATTTACTAACCTCTGAAGCAACTACGCTTTGCAAAATGCACAGTCTATTTGCCTTTTAGTAAAACCCCTAAGGCCCCTTTCACATGAGGCGGGCTCCTTTTCTACGGAGTCTGCCGGCTCAGCGGGAGATCAGTCCGTTGATCTCCGCTGAGCCAGCGGATGACAGGTCCCTCTCTGCTCACTGAGCGGGGAGGGGCTTGTCAGGCGCCGCTGCCGCCTATGAAGGGATCGGACGAAAACGGACAGCGTGTCCGTTTTCGTCAGATCTCTCCCGATCCGATCCGCCAGCGACGGACCTGGACGTAGGGCCATCCGTCTGCTTTTCAGGAGATCAGACTGAGTCGGATGTCAGCGGACATGTCTCCGCTGACATCCGACGCTCCATAGACTAACATGGAGTGCCCGTTCAGGTCCGCCGTCAAAACTGACAGGCGGACCTGAACGGTCCGATCGTGTGAAAGGGGCCTAAGTGTTAAGGTGATATAGGTTAGGTATAGGTTATAGAGGGCATGGTGCTGAGTGTGGAATTCATCTTTGATCTCAGTGCTTCAACCAAGAGAAAACTCAGCACTGCTATATTATGCTTTGTTTTTGCCTTATCACACCTCCAAGACTTCTCGTGTTTCTTCAGTTTTTTTGAACTGCCTTCTACATGCATCAGGCAATCTTTCAGGTCTTTAAATTCATCTCTTCAGAAGGGCATAACATTTCCGATTCACCATTTTTTCCTATCAGCTAATTTGCCCCTGAATTCTACTATCGCATATAGTGTTATGTACAACCCAATTACTGCTGTCTGGTGATATTGTGCAAAAAATAGCCAGTATGTGATTTAACAAGTTTCTCAGCGGAATGTTATAACTTTGTAGTTGTAATCATGCATTGCTCTTGCAATGTTACTGAATTGTGTTGGACCATTAGGTGGCAGCAAGACCATCTGATAGGGTATTTCATATTCTGTAGAGAGATTCCTGGCTGGATTTGATAATGGGCTTCTGAAAATATAGCTGCCTGGATTACCCATAGCAACCTGATCTTACCTTTCTATTTTCTAACATGTAGTGGCAATCTAACAAACATAATGTAATTAACTTCTATTTATTGTACTGAAACTTCTTTTATATATTTTTTTCCCCAAAGTTATAGAGAAAATTGAGTACTGCCCATGATACTTTTTTTATTTGCACTAACATACAATTTTTCAGGACAAGCTTTCGGGGGATGTCCCCTTCTTCAAGGTCCAAGCAGTACTCAAAGTTATTCCCAAAGTTATATAATTTTTTGTTACATCAAGACACAATCTACAGAGAAAAAAAAATAACGGGTAAAGAGAGGCATAGGGATGCTGCAGGCAGGATAGCCCACCTTTCAGATGTTGAAGCACGGGAGTCTCCAAACTTTTTAAACAAAGGGACAGTGTCCTTCAGATTTTAGGAGGACCCAGTAGCCCACTATGGCCAGTGGGAGTAGAAAATGCCCTGGGATTGGTGGTCAGTGGGAGTAAAAAATTACCTAGCGCCTATGATCTGTGGGAGGAGGAATAGTGCCCCATCATTGGTATCAGTGGAATGAATTGTGCCCCACCATTGGTATCAGTGGAAGGAATAGTGCCCCATTGTTGGTGTCAGTGGAAGGAATAGTGCCCCATCATTGGTGTCAGTGGAAGGAATAGTGCCCCATCGTTGGTGTTAGTGGTAGGAATAGTGCCCTATCGTTGGTGTCAGTAAAAGGAATAGTGCCTCATCATTGGTATTAGTAGGGGAATAGTGCCCCGTCAGTGGAAGAAATAGTACCCCATCATTGGTGTTAATGGGAGGCATACTGCCCTATTATTGCTGTCAGTGGAAGAAATGGTGTCTAATTGCTGGTATTAGGCCATTTTCACACTGAGGCGATTTACAGGAGTTTTAGCACTAAAAATAGCGACTGTAAAGCGCCTCTCCTGTCACTCCAGTGTAAAAGCCTGAGTGCTTTCACAGTGGAGCGGTGCGCTTGCGGAACATTAAAAAAAAAAGTCCTGCAAGCAGCATCTTTGGGGTGGTTTAGGAGCGGTGTATACACAGCGCAGCTAAGATGACGGTAAAGCGTCGCTAAAACTGACGGTGCTTTACCACCGACGCCCTCGACGCACCAAGTGTAAAAGTAGCCTTAGTGGGAGGTATAGTGCTCCATCTTTGTCAATAGGAGGAATAGTGATCCAATGTTTATATCAGTGGAAGGAAGTATAGCCCCTCATTGGTGCCAGTGGAAGGAATAATGCCCCACTGTTGTCGTCAATTAGAGGAATTTTGCACTACTGTTGGTGTTGGTGGAAAGAATGGTGCCTCATCATTGGTATCAGTAGGAGGAAATAATGCCTTGAATTAATGAGAGGAATAGTGTCCCAAGAGCTGCATTAAGGCAACCAAAGGGCCACATTTAGCCCCCAGACCACAGTTTGGAAATTGCTGTATAGTATAAAAGACCCAGTAAAGAGATTACAGGGGTGCCAGGGCAGGGGCAACAAATGGAGACAAGGTGTCCAAATGTTATTACATTTAGAAATAGAATTCAGCTGATGAGCAGTAAAGCTTCCCATCTTATACCCTGTAGACAAATTTTACTCTGTTCAAGATCATTGGTCGGTCTGGTTGGAGAGGTTGTCTCCAGTATTCCGAGATCTCACAACTGGCAGCTGTAAAAATGTCCTTCAACAGCCTATGAGAGGGCGACCTGGTACTGCAAAAAGGTTTAGCTAGCATATATACATACGGGTCCAGGGGGCATTGAGACCTGGTAGTTCTCTCACTAGAACCTGTATCATAGTCCAAAAATTTTGAACAACTAGACAGAACCAGATGACGTGACTCAAAGACCCCTCCTGGCTCCAACCTCTCCAACATTGGAAGAGAATGTCAGGATAGATATGATAGAGCCCGACTAGTGTCATCAAATATTTTATTCCTGACTAGTGTCATCATATATTTTATTCCCGACTAGTGTCATCATATATTTTATTCCTGACTAGTGTCATCATATATTTTATTCCTGACTAGTGTCATCATATATTTTATTCCTGACTAGTGTCATCATGTATTTTATTGTATATATCAGTGTGTTGGGAGCAGTATATGGCGCGGAGCCCGTTCTCTCTGTGTAGTTGTAAAGGTTTTATGCTTTCACTGGTTTCAGAGGTGAAGGGGGTCACCAAGGTATATCGATTTCCGTCTTGCATGAACTGTAGATCCTCTCCCTGGACTGGAAAAAACATTTATAGTCATCTATAGGCACTTCTTTGAAGTGAAGGTGCAGTTTTCCACAGTAGCCAAGGCACATTGAAGGTACGAGGTTGGGGCTTAGCAAAAAGGTTTGTGGTATAACACTGAAGTCACTCTAAAATGACCTTGTCAGTCTTTAAAAAAAAAGAAGGAAATTCCCTTCAATGGAAAAGCTATTATACTCATCTTTCCGGCGGCCCAATGTCTCCTGCCCTGTCAGTCAGCCTTGATGTAATCTAGGGAATATGTATATCCATCCTTCAGTAGTTTACCTTAACCACTTGAGTACCAGCCTGTAATATTCCTTCATTACCAATTAGTTTTTCAGTTTCCAGTGCTGGGATGGTTTGACAGTTACTCCACGCAACACTGAATTTTATATATATTTTTCTTTTAGATAGAGCTTTCTTTTGGTTCTGTGTAATAGTCACTGTCTTTTAACCACTTAACGACTGCCCCACGTACAGATACTGCGGCAGGATTGCCGCTCTGTCCCATATCACCTACGTAATATGTGATCTGACACTTCCAGGTTTAGGGCAACGCGCTCCCGCTTTGATTCTACACAGCGGGAGGCCTCCAGCGTCCGCCGATTAGACAGTACCGAGGCAGAACAACAAATTATGTAAACAAGGCAGATTGTCATTCTGTCAGAGGGGAAGGCACTGATCCTGTTTTTTTGCTAAGAAAGAAACACAGATCTTTGCCTTCCCCCAGTCAAAGCACCTCCCACGCAGTGAGTAAGCACAACTTAGGCACACGTTTAACCCTTAGATCGCCCCTGATGTTAGCCCCTTCCCTGCCAGTGTCATTAGTAGAGTGACAGTGCATATTTTGTAGCACTAATCACTGTATTAGTGTCACTGGTCCCCAAAAAGTGTCAGGTGTCTGATTTGTCTGCCGCACTATCGCAGTCCCGCTATAAGTCACTGATCACCACCATTACTAGTAAAATAAATAGATAAAAATATCCCATAGTTTGTAGACGCTATAACTTTGCGCAAACCAATCAATATACGCTTATTGGGATTTTTTTTTTTACCAAAAATATGTAGCAGAATACACATTGGCCTAAATTGATGAAGAAATTAGTTTTTTTTTAAAATTTTTACTGGATATGCTTTATAGCAGAAAGTAAAAAATATATATATTTTTTCTAAATTGTCGGCCTTTTTTTTGTTTATAGCGCAAAAAATAAAAACCGCAGAGGCGATCAAATACCACCAAAAGAAAACTCTATTTGTGGGTAAAAAAATGTATTTGGGTACAGTGTCGCAAAAAATGTAGCCGTATCGCAAAAAATGGCCTGGTCAGAAAGGGGGGGGCGGGGGGGGGGGGTTAAACCTTCCGGAGCTGAGGTGGTTCATTTTTTTACTATCTCAAAAATAAATAAATAAAAACTGGATACCCTTACTTTCCGTTAAACTAAAAATGCCAGGATAGTAGAAATATCTCCAAAATGACAGCTTTCAGGGAAGCAGACACCAGAAGGTGATCACTTATTTTGGCACAGTTTTTTGGAAATGAAGACACATGCTGGTATAAAAGGAGTGAAAACATGGAGCTTGGTAATAGTGCACTAGATACAGCACATGGGGATTTACACGGTGAGCTCAGGAGGTGAAAGGGTTAATGTACAGGTCACATACAATGAAGAAGTTAAAGTGGTTTTGAAGGTAATGCATTCTGTGGGGAGCGGGTACCAAGTTTTGATAGGTACCCGCTCCCAGTTCTGGTATATTGTGTCTGTGAACTGGTCTGTCCAATGACGGGTAAAACAGCCAATTGTGGGCTGTTTCTACAGTGGCGTTTAAAAATGTCAGTGGTAAATAGCAGTCCACCAAACCTCCAATTATAAATGTACCATAGTAGAAAAACGGGTAATATTCTTTAGGGCTGCAACTAAAGATTATTTTCATAATCGATTAGTTGGTCGATTTTATTGTTTCGATTAATTGGATAAGAACCTCAAAAAAAAAAAAAAGTGTGTTGTGTAATCTAGTTAATCGCTTGCCGACCAACCACCGCAGTTGTACTGCAGCAACATGGCTTGGTTACGCGCATCGCCGTCATGATACGTCGGTAACATAGACGGCCACTAGGGGGTGTGTGCGCGCCCCCTGCTCGCCCACGGAGCCGATGCGAGTGCCCGGCGGTCGCTCGGGGCACACGGAGAACCCGGGATCTGTGTGTGTAAACACACAATTTCCGGTTCTCTGAGGGGAGAACAGACAGATCGTCTGTTCATACAGAGTATGAACAGCGATCTGTCATCTCCCCTGCATAGTCCTCTCCCCCCTTCAGTTAGAACACACACTAGGACACGCTTAACCCCTTCACTGCCCCCTAGTGGTTAACCCCTTCACTGCCAGTGACATTTTTACACTAATCAATGCAATTTTATAGCATTGATCATCGCTGTAAAAATGCCAATGGTCCAAAAAATGTGTCAAAATTGTCCGACGTGTCCGCCATAATGTCACAGTCCCGATAAAAATCGCAGATCGCCGCCATTACTAGTAAAAAAAAAAAGAAGAATAAAAAAGCCATAAATCTGTCCCCTATTTTGTAGACGCTATAACTTTTGCGCCAACCAGTCAATATACGCTTATTGCGATTTTATTTTTTTTAACCTAAAATTTGTAGAAGAATACATATCGGCCTAAACTGAGGGAAAAAAATGTTTTTTATATATTTTTGGGGGGATATTTATTATAGCAAAAAGTAAAATTGAAAATTCAAAATTGTTGCTCTTTTTTTGTTCATAGCGCAAAAAATAAAAACGGCAGAGGTGATCAAATACCACCAAAAGAAAGCTCTATTTGTGGGAAAAAAAGACATCAATTTTGTTTGGGTACAACGTCACACGACCGCGCAATTGTCAGTTAAAGCGACGCAGTGCTGAATCGCAAAAAGTGCTCTGGTCAGGAAGGGGGTAAAATCTTCTGGGGCTGAAGCGGTTAATATGTAAAGTTTAAAAAAGACAATTTTTCCCTGAATAGCTGTATGCAATGGTAAATATAAATAACCAGCTATATGGTTAGAGAACAAAATATCTAATCCACCCACACGCCCTGTACACACGATTGGACATTGCGACAACAAAATCCATGGATTTTTTCTGTCGGATGTTGGCTCAAACTTGTCTTGCATACACACGGTCACACAAAGTTGTCGGAAAATCCGATCGTTCTGAACGCGGTGACGTAAAACTTGTACATCGAGACTATAAACGGGGCAGTAGCCGATTAGCTTTCGTCTCTTAATTTATTCTGAGAATGCGTGGCACTTTGTGCGTCGGATTTGTGTACACACCATCGGAATTTCCGAAAACGGATTTTGTTGTCGGAAAATTTTATACCAAGCTCTCAAACTTTGTGTGTCGGAAATTCTGATGGAAAATGTGTGATGGAGCCCACACACGGTCGGAATTTCCGGCAACAAGATCCTATCACACATTTTCCGTCGGAAAATACGACCGTGTGTACGGGGCATTAGAATAATTGACAGAAGAGATATAGGTTTCTGATGTCAATGTAAATCGCAGCCCGAAATCGCAAGAAGGAGCACAGACACGTCTTTTTGAAATCGGTGCCGCTCCGTTAATGAAGTGTCACACCGATTAGGACGGTGCCATTGCCGGCAATTGCCACCGATTTGACATGTCAAATCGCATATCAAATCGTACCAATGTGAACCAGGTCTATATGTGGTTTTCGTTCAGAACCTTCGTTTTAAAAATTGCAAGAGAAATTTTTCGAACGACATTCGTTCATTCATCGAATGTACAAAGAATTTTCGTACAAATATTCTTGCAAATATTCTCATCCAAAAATTGACACATGTATGGCCAGCATAAGACATTTAGTAGCAGCAGCATGCTTTTTTTAATCACCTGTCATGATGGGCTTAACAAAATAAATTAGCCCTTTACAGTAGTACAAAAACAGCAGATAATCACTACTATAAGGGGCGAACCCAGATCCACAGCCACCAGGATTGTGTGCAAATTTGACAAGCAGACTCCTGCCTATTAGATGGATGCATTCAGGCAGCTGCACTGCTGCCCAATTGCTTCCACATCCCCCCGTTAACGGCCCCAGCCCAGGACTACATGTCCCATGATGCATTGCTCCTCACGCATTCACCAATTTTCAGGCACTTACTGACCTGTATGGACGGTGTACTGAGCTGTATGTGTGCTGCACTGTGTATACTGATATGTAAAGAAATAATCCATTCTGTGTGCAGGCCAACTAATCGGCTGACCAGCTAATCGATTTATAAAAATAGTTGACAACTATTTTTATAATTGATTATGACGATTAGTTGTTTAAGCCCTAATATTCTTTTGCATTCAGAGAGCTTTGTGTCGGGAAACAGTTTTGTTAAGAAATTTAAAGCAGTATTAAACTTAAAAGCAAACATTTACTATCCACTTGACCTCCGGAAGATTTACCCCCCTTACGGACCAGGCCAATTTTTGCTATACTGCACTTTGTTACTTTGACTGACAATTGCGCGGTCATGCAACGCTGTACACAAACAAAATGTATGTTCTCTTTTTTTCCCCATAAATGGAGCTTTCTTTTGGCGCTATTAGAAAAGGCCAGCAATTTTGGAAAAAAAACCCTCCAAAAAAACATTCTTTTTTACATTTTGCTATAAAACACATCCAATAAAAAAAATTGAATTTCTTCATAAATTTAGGCCAAAATGTATTCTGCTACATATTTTTGTTAAAAAAAAATCTCAATAAGTGTATATTGATTGGTTTGCACAAGTTATATCGTCTACAAACTATGAAATATAGACTTGAATTTTTATTTATTTTTTTATACTAGTACTGGCTGCGACCTATACCAGGACTGTGATATTGCGGCGGGCATTCTGACACTTTTGACAATTTGTGGGAACCAGTGACACTAGTACAGCGATCAGTGCTAAAAGTATACACTGTCACTGTACTAATGACACTGACTGGGAAGGGGTTAAACATCTATGGCGATCAAAGGGTTAAATGTGTGCCTAATGAGTGTTTTTGTGTTTTACTATGTGGTGCTTTTACTAAGGCCCCTTTCACCCGGGCTTTTTCCACCTGTCAGTTTTTCAAGCGGACCTGATCGGAGACTCCATTCACTCCTATGGAGCAGCGGGTGTCAGTGGTGACACCCACTGCTATCCGATCCGATCCTATCTGTGAAATCCAGACGGATGGTGACCCTATTTTCCATCCGTCTGGCGGATGGGATGAAAATGGACAGGCGGTCTGTTTTCATCCAATCACCCCATAGAGGACAGCGGGGCTCTGACAGGTCAATCTCTGCACAGTGAGTGAAGACGGACCTGTCATCCGCCTGCTCAGCGGGGATCAGCGGATCGATCTTCCCGCTGAGCAGACCGCCCCTGTGAACAGACCCTAAAGCTGACCATACATTATACAATTTTCTTGATCGATTTCCTTTAGATTTACCTTCACTAATGTAGTATAAGGGCCTGCCTGATTGCATACACAATAGAAAGTGTTTAGGTGGGACCTCCTATTATATGGTTTTGGTAGATCTAAAGGGAAGTTGTAGAAGAAAATTGTATAATGTATGGCCAGCCTAAGGGATGTGCTGGATTTTATTCCCTATCAGCTAGTAACAGAGCTCCTGTCTTGGGGTGGCTGCATTCATCGCTCCTCTATCTCTGGAGGACCAATGTAGTCACCCTTTGGACAGCAACATTGTCAATCAGCATAGAGAGTAATGGTAAATGAACTAGTAGATTTAGATGAGCTTTACATTATTCACAACAATATAAAGCTAAACTCCTGCTAACCCTTTTTAAGCAGTTACAGCAACATTTTTTTTTCCTTTTGGGATAAAGGTTTTACATAAATGAAAAAAAGCTGATCATTGTAAGCTCCACTGTCAGTGGTAAATGGTTTCTCTCTTTTGTCTAACTGTTACTTTTGCTGGACAGCTTGGTCTGTTAAAGGAAGCTGAAAAACAACAGACTTTCTAACAGATCATCTGGTAATAAAATATGTTACTGAGGGGATAAAGGGGTTCTAGAGCAGTGTGTTTCTCAACCCTTTCTCAGTCAAGGCATCCTTTAATTATGATGGAGAATCTCGAGGCACCCCATTCTAAAATGTAAAAACTATTGTAATAGCTTTACCTAATGCAGCAGCATTTACATGTAGGACACCCAACGTTAGAGGTGATTTATTCTTGCAAAGCAAATACACTTTTTGCAAAGTGGTACTGACTAGTATTCCAATGTTTCTCTTCTCCCTGAGTTTTTCTCCATCACTCAGCTAATGGGCTGATAGAGAGGGGCAAACAAGAATGCTATGCAGGCGACTGACATCTTCCTTTTTAATTGATGATGTCATTGGTCGGTAGGACGCTGGCAGCTAGAAGGTTGTAATGTTGCACAATGAAAACCTTTAGCTTTGTGTAACTATAAGGCAGGTTTCAGCCATACAACGCCTTGTATACAATTTTTAGGCATTTTGCCAAGGCACCCCTGAAGAAACCTCAAGGCTGTTCTAGAGGCTGAAGGTTTTCTATACCATAATGCTTTCTCTGTGCAGTCCAGCGATGTGCATGAGATCAGTGGCTCTCACAGCTCTCTCCCTCCTCATAGGCATAGAGACAGCAGTGGGAGCCATTGGCTCCCACTACTGTCAATCACAGCTAGTGAGGAGGATGCAGGGCGGGGCTAAGCCATATATAGTATAGACACACACAGCTGGCTCGGGCGTGCCCCCATAACAAGGGGCTTGCTATAGTGGACACTCAGCGGAGGGGAGAAGCCAAGAGCGCCAGCGGGGGGATCCGAAAAAAGGATGATCGGGGCTGCTCTGTGCAAAACCATTATACAGAGCAGGTACAGTAAGTATAACAAGTTATTTAAAAAAAAATAATGATTTACAATCACTTTAATGCTACTGACAGATCTCATCATACAGTATATGTCATTGTTGATTTTGCCCATAGTTTTATTTTTTTAAGGTGTGTTTTAAAGTGGTACAAAAAATGCTGTACTACCTCTTGTACCTACAGGTAAGCCTATAATAAGGGTTACCTGCAGGTACTGTGAATATCTCCTAAACTTGCACAGTTTAGGAGATATGCAGAGTGCATGCAGCCCGATGACATCATCGTCGCATGCGCACTGAAAGTCCGGCTCACAGTGCCGGATCTTCAGAGCCCGAGACAGAAAAGCGGGAGTGATGTCATTGCGGCTTCGGCCAATCGCCCTGAGCTTGTGAACCTGGAAGTCAGACAGGGGGAACATGTCAGCCCTCATTACAATGCTGGAGGGCTTCGTTCCAAGGTGAGCATTTCATAATGTGCTAGTATGTGTTTGTTTTTGTTTTTTTTTAACATCTGCGGTTTAAAACCACTTTAACTAACAGGAAAACCAAAAACAGGTGCCAGCAGTTTTAATTTTTTTTGGTGATCCTTTAACCACTTCAGCTCCGGAAGGTTTTACCCCCTTCCTGACCAGGCTATTTTTTGCAATACGGCACTGCGTTGCTTTAACTGAAAATTGTGCGGTCGTGTGACATTGTACCCGAACAAAATTTATGTATCTTTTTTCCTACAAATAGAGCTTTCTTTTGGTGGTATTTGATCACCTCTGCGGTTTTTATTTTTTGCGCATTAAACAAAAAAAGACTGATCATTTTGAGAAAAAAAAAATTATATTTTTTTACTTCCTGTTATAGGACACATCCAATAAATTAAAAAAAAAAAAAAAAAAAATTCTTCTTTAATTTAGACCAATATGTATTCTGCTACATATTTCAAAAATCCCAATAAGCATATATTGATTGGTTTGCGCAAAAGTTATACTGTCTACAAACTATGAGATAGATTTATGGACTTTTTTTTTTCCATTTTTTTTTCTTTTTTTACTAGTAATGGCGGCTGGTGACATTGCAGTGGACAAATCTGACACCAAGTGACAATTTTTGGGGACCAGTGACGCCAATACAGTGTTTAGTGCTAAACAAAAAAAAGCACTGTCACTGTATAAATGACATTCGCAGGGAACGGGTTAACATCAGGGGCGATCAAAGGGTTAAGTGTGCTCCTAGGGAGTGTTTTCTACCTGGGGGTTGGATACTGACACTGGAGGAAAACAGATCTGTGTTTCTGCTTAGCAGAAACACAAGATCTCCATTTTCCTCAGTTGCAGAATGGCGGTCTGCCCTATTTACATAGGCAGACCGCCATTCTGTCTCTCCACTGAACGACCGGTGGGTCCTGGTGGCCATCGTGGCTGCAGGACCTGCTGATTGGCTCTCACTGTGTCTAATCACAGCGAGAGCGCGGCTCCGACGGCGCTCTCGCACCCCAGAGCACCCCAGAGCCGACAACAGCGATCACGTACAGGTACGTGACTTTGCGCTTAAGGGCCACCCTGCCGCAGTAAGCGTATGTGGGGCGATCCCTAATGGGGCGTACACACGGTCGGACTTTTCATCTACAAAAGTCCAACGGACGCCGATGGACTAAAGCTGGCTGGTAATCCGATCGTGTGTGGGCTTCCCCGGACTTTCAGCGGACTTTTTCAGCCTCAAATCCGACGGACTTTAGATTTGAAACATGCTTCAAATCTTTACGTCGTAACTACGCCGGCCCCCGAAATCCGCTCGTCTGTGTGCTAGTCCGACGGACAAAAACCCACGCTAGGGCAGCTATTGGCTACTGGCTATGAACTTCCTTATTTTAGTCCGGTGTACGTCATCACGTACGAATCCGTCGGACTTTTGTGTGGTCGTGTGTAGGCAAGTCCGTTCGTTAGAAAGTCTGCTGCAAGTCCGCCGCAAGTCCGCCGAAAGTCCGCCGGAAGTCTGTCGGACAGGCTGTCGGACTTTTGTAGACGAAAAGTCCGACCGTGTGTACGCCCCATTAGTGGCTAACACAGCTCCAGCCCCTAATTCTATTTAAAATTGTGAAGTGATCTTTAATAACTGTCATAACTTGTCATTCTACAGCCATTGGTGTCAGATGTATGAAATATTGAATGATTTTTTTTTTACATTTTTTTTTTAACAGTAAATAGGTTTTTATTTATGTAAGGCTGACCGCAGGTCAGCCTGTTATTGTAGGAGGAGTCAGGCTGCATAAAGCCTGCCCTCCTTCTTCTCCTTGCTTGTGGTCGTAGGATCTCGTGTTGACAGGTCACTTCCGGGTTAGGGCAGGTCACAGCAGATCACTTCCTGTTTGTGGCTTGCAGGACGGCAGCATGGTCGGCAGCATGGTCGGCTGCAAGGTTTTCTGTTTGGATCTCTCTCCCGGTGGTTGTGGCAGGTCTCGGCAGCGTTACCATGCGGCAGGGTCTTGTGTGCTGCGGGCGCAGGGATAGGGGTAGTATTCTTCCATCCGTTTTCACTTTACTCCAGTCAGCTTGGGGTTCAGATAGCATCATGTGTTGGGGTGGCAGGTTGGGGGGAGTGTGTTTGGGGGTTTTCAGGAGATGATGGCAGAGTCTCATATGTCACAATGTCCCGCCTCTGTCATTAGCACTGCATAGCACGTTTGTATTCCTGGAATACAGGTAAGCAATCCAATATTTTTTTTTTTTTTCTAGCAGGGATCCATGTTTGTCCAGTTGTAATAGTGTAGGTCATTGCATTTAGTCTTTGGTATTTGGGTCTGCTGTCACCACTATTAGGTTACAGCATAGGTATGTATGGGCAGGGTCTCCTCTCTCCCTAGCCTCATGGTGATCCAAAGTGTGGAGTTGTGATCCCCAGGACAGGAGGGGTGAATGTCACCGGTAGGAACCACACCTACACCTCCAGGTACTTTGATTAGTGTTGACCATTTGTGTCCCCTATCACGGGATTCCCTTCACTTCCTGTCTGCGGCAGGGGGTCATTGGTGGTTGCATGGGCTGGCGTTTCCCATTCACCCCTGTTCTGGTGATGGTGTGGAGTGTGGAATCATGCCTCCTATTGATCGGTTGCGGTTTCGCATGCATTTCATGGTTTCTTGCTATTTGAGATTTCCCTTTCATTTTTTGCGCTTTCTTTCAATTTGCGGTTTCTTATGCATGGTGCAGTTTTTTCAGGTGTTTTTGGTTGCTCGTGCTTTTTGCAGGTTTGCTCATGCGTTTTGCAGTTTTCTCATTAATTTTGCGGTTTTCCCATGCGTTTTTTTTTTTCGGTTTCCTCATGCATTTTACGGTTTTGCACGCTTTTTACAGTTCTCATACAATTTACGGTTTCTCATGTTTTTTTCATGGTTTCATGCAGGACGGGTTCAGGAGGATTTACGGTACGCATGTGTAAGCACAGGGTTCAGGGAATAATTCAGGCTGGGGGGTTGGCAGGACACTTGCTCATTGCCTGTCCTCTCGTTATTTTTCTGTGAGGGTCCTTTGGGGGTATGTAATTTACAATTTCTCATATAATTTTGGTTTCTCATGCGATTCACAGTTCTCATGGGTTCTCATGCATTTTACGATTTATATTTACGGTTTCTCATGTATTTTATGGTTTCATGCGATTTACGATTTCTCATTTATTCACGATTTCTCATGCATTTTACGATTTACATGCGTTTTACGATTTCTTTTTCGTCTTTACGGTTCCATGCTATTTACGGTTCGCATGCATGTTAGTTTCGCATACGATTACGATTCTCATGCATTTTACGGTTGTTGTGTTTTTTACGGTTTCTCATGCGAGTTATGGTTTCTCATATAATTTATGGGTTCTCATGCATTTTACAGTTTATGTTTTTTACGGTTTCAGTAAATTTACGGTTTCTTGTGGTTTTACGGTTTCTCAGGTTTTTTACGGTTTCTCATGCATTTTACACGTTTTAAGGCATTTCACGGTTTTATAAATTGTGGTTTCTTATGCATATTTTTCCATCTTTTATGCTTTGTTATGGTCAATTTTCTTTTTCTTATGCAATTTATGTTTCTCATGTTATTTACGATTCTCATCATGCAATTTATGTTTCTCATGTAATTTACGTTCTCATGTAATTTACGGTGTTCTCATGCAATGTTCGTTTTCTTATGAAATTTGTCATTTCTCTTGCCTATTCATGTTTCTTACATTTCTCGTGTTTCCCATGTTACTCACGCCTTACATGGTTCTCACGTGTTCTCTTGTTTCGCACGTTTTCCATGTTTCTTACGCTTCCCACGTTTTCCATGCTTCGCACGTTTGTTCATGCTTACGTCTTCCCATGTTTCTCACGTCTTCCCATGTTTCTCACGTCTTCCCATGTTTCTCACGTCTTCCCATGTTTCTCACGTCTTCCCATGTTTCTCACGTCTTCCCATGTTTCTCACGTCTTCCCATGTTTCTCACGTCTTCCCATGTTTCTCACGTCTTCCCATGTTTCTCACGTCTTCCCATGTTTCTCACGTCTTCCCATGTTGCTTTCGGGTGTTTTCATGCAGTTTACAGTGTTTTCATGCATTTAAGGTTTCTCGTGCTATGTGTCCCTTCTTATGCCTTTTTCATGTTTCTTACATTTATCATGTTTTACTTTTTGTATGTTTTCACGTTTTTTTTTTTTTCCCTTGGTGTTCACGTTTGTTTCTCTCGTGTTTCCATTGCTTCTCTCGTTTTCCATTGCTTCTCTCGTTTTTCCATTGCTTCTCTCGTTTTCCATTGCTTCTCTCGTTTTCCATTGCTTCTCTCGTTTTCCATTGCTTCTCTCGTTTTCCATTGCTTCTCTCGTTTTCCATTGCTTCTCTCGTTTTCCATTGCTTTTCTCGTTTTCCCATGTTTTTCTCGTTTTCCCAGGCTTCTCTCGCTTTCCTTGCTTCCCTCGGGTTCCCATGTATTTTACGTTTATGATATATGTTTATGTCATATGTTTGTCACAGTTTTTCATTCGCTGCATTTCTGTTAGCTAGTGCTCATATTCAGGGTCTGTCACGTCTACAGATCTGTACAGGCTGAGGTTTCGTTTTTTAATTGATTGTTGTCCCACAATCTTCTCGCCTGTTTCCATACGTCATACGTGCACGTTCACCATTACACTTTTACTTTTACCCACCTCTGTCTGTGGGTATCTTATCCCTGAGTGTTTGTTTTTAATTTCCTGTCCAGGCGCTGCAGGTTGCTCGGGCTCACTCACTGCATACAGTAGGGGGGTGTCATCATTAGGTTCACATTCTTGCGCATTGGTCTTGCCATTCCTGCACCCACATCATTATCAGGTACCAGGGGTATTATGTCTTGGGGCTGCTTGTTATGTATGTTATTTGGTTGCTGTCAAACAGCTAGGTTGTTCATGTTCTACCACTGTTGAATACCCATCACGTCTATGGGTTGACAGATTGAGGTGATCGTTTTTAATTGGCTTGTTCGGTGGCAAGTCTCCTCATCTGTTCTTACGCTGTTTATGTATTTGATACAAACTCACGTTTCTCATGCAATTTACGTTTCCCATGCAATTTACGTTTCCAATGCAATTTACGTTTCCAATGCAATTTACGTTTCCAATGCAATTTACGTTTCCAATGCAATTTACGTTTCCAATGCAATTTACGTTTCCAATGCAATTTACGTTTCCAATGCAATTTACGTTTCCAATGCAATTTTCGTGTCTCATGCAATTTACGTGTTTTTTTTTTTTTTTTTTTTTTAATTTGTTGTTTCTATGATAATCTCACTTATGTTTCTCTCGTTCTTCTAGGTTTTCTCATGTTTTCCCAAGGTTACTCTCGTTCTCATGTTTCTCACGCTGTTTATCATTCACGTTCTCGTGCTACCGGGGTTTTCATGTAGTTTGCGGTTTCTTGCAGCTTCGGTGCTTAGGCTGCTTACGGTTTGTAGCTCGCATAATACATGTGTTTCGTTCTTTCATGCAGCTACGTTCCTGACGCAGGTTCTCGGCATGCTCATGTTCTTTCGTAGTTCATGTTGCTGTCCCAGTGGCATGCCACTTACGCGGAGTAGGTTAACCAGGGGACTGGTTTTTCTCTCTGGTATGCACACGACCTTTTATTTCCTAGTTACTTTTGGCTAGGATTGGCGGAAGCATGGAACTATGTTAAGTCAGCATGGCAGCTCCAGCAGCTTTTACAGGCTCAGGGGGTTAGTGGATTCCGAATATTCTCAAGTCTCTAGGTCAGGATCAGTAGGCTTCCTACTTGGTTCGGTTTTTGGCCCTTTTATCACGTATCGGCATGGCATTGTCAGGGCCTTTCTGGTTGGGCTCAGCTTTTCATGTTGTTGGAGACCCCGACAGACTTTCTTTATTTGCTGCGCATTCTATTAGCATCCTCAGGGTTCTTGAAGAGTAGCCCTCCTGCTGTGATCAGCGGACTTCTCACCATGGGTCAAATTTTCCCGTGTGGTATCTATCACATTCTCATGGTCTCCTTCATGTTGGGTACCAGCTAGGTGCTCAGGGCAGGCTTATACCCGGTTTGGGTCATAAGTGATAGGAGCAGGTTCGGTGTATTTGTGCCAGGGACCCCAGCCCGTTGGGTAGGTGGAGGTCGTCTGGTTTCTCTGGGTTTGGCCCAGAGCCATTTTTGAGATACCATAAGCATTTGTTATTTGTTAGTTTATACGTAATTTCAGTGGGCTATAATTTGGCATCATATTCATCCTACTGGTCATTTTTGCCCCCTTTTAGGCATACTGACCATTTGACCAGGGCACAACGCAGGTCTATCTTCTTGTTGCTTTTTGTTCCTTGTTACACTATCACAGATTGACTCCGAGTACAAATGTAAGGCTGACCGCAGGTCAGCCTGTTATTGTAGGAGGAGTCAGGCTGCATAAAGCCTGCCCTCCTTCTTCTCCTTGCTTGTGGTCGTAGGATCTCGTGTCCCACCCACCCATTCCCTTTTTCTTTTCTATTTTTATTTTATTTCAATTCATACTTGGGTATGCCCCCTTTTAGGCATACTGACCATTTGACCAGGGCACAACGCAGGTCTATCTTCTTGTTGCTTTTTGTTCCTTGTTACACTATCACAGATTGACTCCGAGTACAAATAAGTATTAAAATTGACATTGACACAGTATTTGGACATTAAGTATATGCAGAAGGCCACAAAAACAGAAGCAACAGAATGGAATGATAGTTTAAAACTCTCGTAGAGATGGAAGTTTTTGCAAAGAAAGAAAAAGTGTTTAAAGTTTTATCGCTCAGCTGCAAGAGAGACTGGAAAGTTGCACAAAATCTAACTTCAGAAGGCAGAAATAAGCAATTCCGAGCAGGTAATCCTTGTGGTAATGCGGCTCATAGACACATATCTGGGAAGAAGTATGCCCTGAAATCTATTAAATTGAGAAATTGATTTAAACGGCGAGCTTGCATAATTTATTTCCTCTTACATCTGCTGCCCCTAAAGAGCTGTACAGTTATGGGATGTTTGTACCTTGTAGCAGATCAGAGGCAGCAATGCGCCGTTCAGCAGATTTTCTCCGAGCCATTTAGAATGCAGTTTTTCATTAGTGCTTAGTAAAAGAAAAAATTGTCGTTTGCTCTTTAAAACACTTTTATTAAAGCTGAACTTCAGGCAGACGGCGAACTACAAAGTTGAAATTGTATATACATTATGCAAACTGTTTTTCCTGCCAATGGATTTTTAATGCTGTCCAGCTGGTCCTTTGATCCAGGCATTGTAGGCAGATTGGTGACCTCAGTTTTCTGTAGTTCAGCTAAAAAAAAAAAAAAAAATACAGCTTGGTCACTAACCCGCCCCCATCTTGCTGATTGCGTTTATTTGCTATTCAGCACCCAGTTATGATGTTCCCATTCTTCTCTCGTTTTATTCCTATGAGAAAACTCCTTGTTAGATGTGTAATGCAGTAGAGTACTACTGTGTGTGAATTTAACAAGCTAATGCAATTACATATTCAGATCCTAGTGGTCTTGGAAGCAGAACACAACTGTATCTGAACACTACAATCTGAAAACGCCATTTCATTCATTTTTAGTATTCAAAACAAACTCAACCCTCTGTCCCTGTTTCCATGCTTTATTTTGTTGATATTTGACTTTGGAAAAAACCCCCTTAGCATTTCTAGCTGCGGCCATCTTGAGTAAGGGCAGATGATTTATGTAGCATCTGCTTCCTGGAATCCAGCTGCCCTTAGTTCAGGCATGAAGGCGCATGGGATGCCAGCAAGTAGTCACAGCCGGATTCCCACACTAGACATGCTGGTGTTGGTAACACAAAATGAAAGCAAAGAACCAGCACGGGTAAGGACAGCACTGGATCCCTGGACAGGTAAGTGTCCTTAAATATTAGCAGCTACAGTGCCTTGCAAAAGTATTCACCCCCTTGGCTTTTTACCTATTTTGTTACAGTAAAGCCTTTAGTTCAATGTTTTTTTAATCTGAATTACATGCCATGGATCAGAACACAATAAAAGTAAAATTTTGAAAAATATAACAAACTATTTTTCAGAAATAGAAAAAACTGATAATTGGCATGTGTGTATGTATTCACCCCCTTTGTTATGAAACCCATAAAAAGTTCTGGTGCAACCAATTACCTTCAGAAGTCACATAATTAGTGAAATGATGTCCACCTGTGTGCAATCTAAGTGTCACATGATCTGTCATTACATATACACACCTTTTTGAAAGGCCACAGAGGCTGCAACACCTAAGCAAGAGGACCACTAACCAAACACTGCCATGAAGACCAAGAAACTCTCCAAACAAGTGTGAACAATGTTGTTGAGAAGTACAAGTCAGGGTTAGGTTATATAAAAATATCCAAATCTTTGATGATCCCTAGGAGCACCATCAAATCTATCATAACCAAATGGAAAGAACATGGCACAACAGCAAACCTGCCAAGAGACGGCCACACACCAAAACTCACGGACTGGGCAAGGAGGGCATTAATCAGAGAGGAGCACAGAGACCTAAGGTAACCCTGGAGGAGCTGCAGAGTTCCACAGCAGAGACTGGAGTATCTGTACATAGGAAGACAATAAGCCGTACGCTCCATAGAGTTGGGCT
Organism: Lithobates clamitans; assembly: GCA_037952925.1. Classification (NCBI taxonomy): domain Eukaryota; kingdom Metazoa; phylum Chordata; class Amphibia; order Anura; family Ranidae; genus Lithobates; species Lithobates clamitans. Next base: position 1,795,202 of record JBBGZY010000315.1, read on the forward strand.
TTATGGCAGGGTGGCCAGAAGAAAGCCATTACTTTCAGCAAAAAACAAAATGCCACGTTTTGAGTTTGCGAAAAGGCATGTGGGAGACTCCTAAAATGTATGGAGGAAGGTGCTCTGGTCTGATGAGACCAAAATTGAACTTTCTGGCCATCAAAGAAAACGCTATGTCTGACGCAAACCCAACAAATCACATCACCCAAAGAACACCATCTCCACAGTGAAACATGGTGGTGGCAGCATCATGCTGTGGGGATGTTTTTCAGCAGTCGGGACTGGGAAACTGGTCAGAGTTGAGGGAAAGATGGATGGTGCTAAATACAGGGATATACTTAAACAAAACCTGTACCACTCTGTGTGTGATTTGAGGCTAGGACGGAGGTTCACCTTCCAGCAGAACAATGACCCCAAACACACTGCTAAAGCAACACTTGAGTGGTTTAAGGGGAAACATGTAAATGTGTTGGAATGGCCTAGTCAAAGCCCAGACCTCAATCCGATAGAAAATCTGTGGTCAGACTTAAAGATTGCTGTTCACAAGTGCAAACCATCCAACTTGAAGGAGCTGGAGCAGTTTTACAAGGAGGAATGGACAAAAATCCCAGTAATAGGATGTGGCAAGCTCATAGAGAATTATCCAAAGCGATTTGGAGCTGTGATAGCCACAAAAGGTGACTTTAGGGGGGGGGGGAATAGTTATGCACATTGACTTTTTCTGTTATTTTGTCCTATTTGTTGTTTGCTTCACAATAAAAAAAAAAAAAAAAAAAAAAACTCTTCAAAGTTGAGGGCCATGTTGTGTATTTTAAATGATGCAAATCCTCAAACAATCCATGTTAATTCCAGGTTGTGAGGCAACAAAACACGAAAAATGCCAAGGGGGCGTGAATACTTTTGCAAGGCACTGTATAGTATTTTAACCTGCTAACTTTTAGGCCTCATTCACACTAGACATTATAAAAAAGCCAGTAGCGTTAGCTGTAGAAAGCTATAGAATGAGTTTTTAAGCGTTTTTTTAGCTGTAGCGTTTTTAACAAAATTATACTCCCAAAAAAGCTTATGGCTCATAAACGCTGAACTGCTGCGATTTTTTTTTTTTTTTTTTTTTTTTTTTTTTTTTTTTTTTTTTTTTGTGTTTTTAGGCTTTTTTCAGAGTTAGAGCATTTTTACAGCTGAAAAACTCCTTTCAAAACCCACTAGTTGTGGGTTTTTTTCCAGCCAGAAAACGACCCTGCCAAAAATTGCTGATAACAGCCTATGTGTGCATGAACACATAGGATAACATGCTATAGAGTTTATTGGCTGCAGAAAAAAAACGTCTGAAGCCAAAAACAGCAGCTGTACAAATGTCCATTGTGCAGGAGGCCTTAATTGTTTTATAGAGACTGTAGAACCATTTTAGGGATCAAACACATACTTGCACCAACGCATGGCAAAGGGGAGTTTTACTAGGTCACAGCATGTTTGGCTTGTTCTGTTTTGCATTGGATTGTACAAACTGTTGCATTTGATTTAACGTGAACAAGAAATCTCAACACGTCTCATAAAATCCAATACAATCATAAAAAATAAATACAAATAACATGAAAGAGCAGTTGGCTGAGTTGCAAATAAATATTTCATTTCATCTAAGCAAATTGTAATGATACAGTTCTACAAAATGCGCTCCGTTAGGCTGGTCCTGAACATCCAAGAGCGTGTAAGCAATATCTGACCACCCGCAGGCACCATCACCACCCTGCGAGAGCAGGAACATGACAGTTTGGCTCGGCGGAGCGTCATATGTGCTTCTATGGAGAGGTGGGGTGATGAGCGACGCTGGCACATACTGATTATGAAGCCGTTCAAAAGGGGGCACAACAGTGAGTTTTCTGACTTGGACTTTAAGGAAATTTCAACGAAAACTTTCTATCAGTGACATGTATTTTGCAATTGTGTGCAAATCTTATTTTAGGCTGTTTGATGGCTGCTTTAGTTATTATTATTGTTATTTTGTTCTTTGAATAATAGCGGGTGCCTTGACTGTACTGTCCCTGTACCATAAACAGTTGCAGATTTATCATGTATCAAGGACGATCTATGGACAATTGCTTTGACCATTATCTACCATTTCCGTTGGACATCAGTGATCCTTTTTGCTCCCATGATGGCGCAACTAAACACATGTCCAGCTTAAGGGTATCTCTAGCATGAGCATTGCTGACAGCAGTGTCACTCCCCACACACAGCTGAGCCAAGCTGACATGTCTGAGCACCTACCATTCAGTTCTACTACCTTTGGGCGATTTTGATCCCGCACCTGAATTTGATTTGGTACAGCAAAGCTTAGACTGGGGAGGGAGAAGCAGCACAAATAGCCAGTCTGTTGTGCTGAGGTTAGCTCAGGCTGTTGCTTCTCCTTTCTCTGTCCGCTCACAAGCTGAGGGAGGGACCTGTAGGTTTGCAGCAGATTAAAATATGTGGCGGATCTGTGTAAATCTCAGGACTGGATGGAGAAAATGCAAATCCTTTGGCAGGTAAAACTGTTCATTTACTGTATTTTATCTGTGTATTCGGTTGCTTGCCTAGAATTCAGCGGTGAAGTACATTGGAATCTCTACATGTGTATGATAGTCTTAGTCATTTACATACAGTCCCCTTTGGATCAGAACTTTTTTAAAGGCTGTGTGTGGCTGCATAAAAAAAAAAAAAAATCTTTCATTCAGGATATAAGAAAATTGGATCGTGAGAACAAAATCTTTTTCTTTTTTTATAAGCCCTAGGCTTTGAATACATAAACAGCAGAATCAGATGTTTCATGTGTCATTGTAGCTCATCGTCAATCACCATAGCTTACTGCTCATGTTATAAAATAATATTAGGACTGCTTTCTCTAATACATGTAGGAACTAAGTGAAGATGTATATTGCATTTTCTTTCATCTCATAAAACCCTACCTATCTAATATTCAAGACTTTTATTAGGAACTTGCTATAAAAAGCATATCTACCCTATAAACCTTATAGGTTGAGAACCGGAACACTAGCATTGAGAAGCAGAAGTTATATAGTCTTTCTGATGGGAAGAAGTAACACTTGTCATGCTGTCCTTAGAACTATAAAATAGATGCATAGACACATCTCTTTAATGATTATGATTTATGGCATTTTCCTTTTTATTTTTTAACAGAGATAGGCAATTTCCTTTTTAAAGTGATTCCTGTCATTCCTAAGGCTAGCCCACCTAACAGTACTTTTGCATAGATGCTGTTGTAAGGTCTTTAATAATCCATATATAGCAGCTGTGAAACTCTTATTATTATTATTATTCGCGATTTATATAGCGCCAACAGTTTACGCAGCGCTTTACAATGTATAGGGGGGGCAACACAATTACAGTACATTTCAATACAAAGGGTACAGGAGGGCCCTGATCGTAGAGCTTACATTCTAAAGGGAGGGGGTGGTGGTACAAAAGGTAATAGAATTATCTGCTTTAAAGTAGAACTATAGGCAAAACCTTTTTTTTTTAATTTTGAATAGAGTTAGTGAGGGTTTATAACCCCTGTAAATTTCTTTTTTTTGCCATCTGGGTCCCATTGGGAAAATTAACCTTCACTTCCTGTCCCACAGCCAAAACAGGAAGTGAGAGGAAATCCCTGCAAATTAAAGTGATTTTAAAAAAATTTAACAAACACCATGTCATACCTGCTCTGTGCAGTGGTTTTGCACAAAGCAGCCCCAATCATCCTCTTCTGGGGTCCACGGCCGTCTCTCTGGGCCCCTCCCTATTGCAGAGTGTCCCCATTGCAAGCCGCTGTGGGAGCACTTGTGCGTACTCGCGCCCCCCGTTGCCGCCTCACTGGCTGTGATTGACAGCAGCTGCTGTCTCTCAGCCAATCAGGAGGGAGAGACCCAGGAGAGAATGCATGAAGGTAAAAAACCTTCAGCCTTTACAACCACTTTAAAGGAATCCCTTGGGGACCTCCAGGTCTCCAGAACTAGTGTCCCCATTGGGAAATTTCCCCTCTATTACTTTTCTGAGGACAACCCAAAATGTGGGGTTTTTCTTTTGCATTCACTTTCAATAATAATGGTAAATAGACACATTTTAGAGGAGGAGTCTCCCTAATGGGGGCACAGACAGCAATAAAAACTGACAAGTGTTCTAATCCATCTCCACTGTGCCCAAAACTAAAAGAAAAAAAAATGGGTTTGGCGTTTAGTTATACTTTAGCTTCACCCCATCCTTTCCCCATCAGCTGGAATCATTTAAAAAAATATAATTTCAGTCAATTGGGAAAGAAGGGATGATTGTATAAATGCAGACTGAAACGTAATGTTGATTTTTAGAGTTTTCACAGCTGCTATCTAGGGATTGCTAGGAAGCAACAGGTTGCTACAGGTTTCTTGAGCTGTGGATGATTGACCTTTTATTTAAAGGTGCTTGCATGGTTTCAGTGCCAAGACCACTTGGTGACGTCAGCAGCATGACACCTATGATCCTTTTGGCTATCTGTAAGGGGGACATTTTGACTACAATGTAAGGAGATATTCTTCCCATTGACCCACAATAAATTGGTTTTAGCAGATGTTCCCAGACACCTGAAAATTATTTCAAGGGTTCCTTTAGGGCAGAGATCTCCAAACTACGGCCCTCCAGCTGTTGTGGAACTACACGTCCCATGAGGCATTGTAAAACTCTAACATTCACAGACGTGACTAGGCATGATGGGAATTGTGGTTCCCGAACAACTGGAGGGCCATAGTCTGGGGTTCCTGTGTTTTAGGGTAAAAAGGATGTGAGAGACTTTTCTACAGGCATTGTTAATTGGGAAGAAAAAATAAATGGCGTGAGCCACTGTAAAAGTAAATTTGTGCTTAGTTGTCTTTCTGTTATGTAGAAACACCCTTGTGAAGTTCACTTTAAAGATGGGACAACATATTGAACCTTGTGGCCCTGGTCTGAGCTTATGTTTCTTCCAATGAAGAGTGTAAAACAAGGAAGAGTCTAATTAAAATCAAAATGCAATCATGCAACCATTTCAATATCTCTCAGTAATTGCTTTTATTGACTTCTCCCTTTCATACATCATCTCTGCTAAAAATTACATTTTAATTGTCAGTTGACTCTGTAAAAGTGCTCTGTGCACACTTTATAAAGGATATAATTCCATCAGACCATCTTTTGCTATTGTCCAGCAATCTCTGCTCAGAGGCGACACTTGACCTTGTCATGTACTCTGAGCTCATATCCGATACAGTATGTACTGAGGGGCATTTACTACTGTACATAACCAGCAAAGTCACCACTGAGGACACAGCTAAAGGGAATATCTTTTTTTTTTTAAAGTATATTAATATGCATCAGTTTAAAGACCAAGTTCACCATTTCACAATTACTACCTTTTGTTTCGGGATATTAGAATTTTTAGGCATTAGCCAAAACTGATATTAATTACTTGCACAGTACAGATTTAAAGTAGAACTTTACTGTCTGAGCATTAATTATTTTTAATCCTTATTATGCCAGCATTAGTAAATGCATAGAAAGGTTTATTATATTTACATGTTGTTTTTAAATGTTTTTTTTTAAATGTTTTTTTTTTGGTTTAGGTACGCATTCAGGCAAAAATGTTCATCTGAACCGATGAACAAAAACGCAATGAACCCGGACTGCAAACCACAGCCGCACATATGTGAACCTGGCCTTAAAGAGGAGGTTTAGCATGGGTGAAAAAAAATTAAGTCAGCAGCTACAAATACTGCAGCTGCTGACTTTTAAAATATGGACACTTACCTGTCCAGGGAGCCTGCGATGTCTGCACCCCAGCCGATCTTCAGATCGACTCCCAGGTGCTGCCGCTGCCATTCCTGGTAAGGGAACCAGGCAGTGAAGACTTTTGGCTTCTCGCCTGGTACCCTACTGCGTATGCGTGTAGCGCGCTGCGCTTTATTATTGTCCCGGTGGCAGCGGAAGGAGGAGGGGGGCTGGACTTTCGGGAGATCGGGCCGTAGCCCGTCTCCGGAAGTAGGGAAGGGGACCTGTCAAAAACAGGTCCCCCGTTCCCCCCTTCCCCCCTGAAAGGTGCCAAATGTGGCACCAGAGGGAGGGAGGAAGCATACAAGCGAGAGTTCCACTTTTGGGTGGAACTCCGCTATAAGTTCCAATTTAAGCAGCCTACATATCACCATTAGCAAAAAACAATCTTCAGTCCCCCTCCCTAGCCTCCAAAATGTAAGCAAGAACCCCTACCACCCTAGTTCTTCCTCCAGTGTTCACAGCCTTCTACCCAGGGCCTAGTGTTGGTTGTGCAGTAAATCCCTATTTTATAGAGGTGCTAACAGTATGGCCCCATTCAAATCTATAGAGAGTTTCTCCAAAGGCAGCATCGGAGAAGATTTCAGGCAGGAGGCTGGAAAACCGGAGGAGGCTGCTGCCATCTGGAAGTAAACACCTAGGGAGGGGAGGGGGTCCAACTTTGTTTAAGATAGGGTGCTAGGGAAGGGACAGGACTTTTTAAAGAAAAAAAGGCACCTAGTAGCATCTCCACATACCTGCAGTCACTGCTACGACTATGCTCAAATCTCTGGTTCTGTTTGCTAAAGCTGGTTTGCTTCCTAGTAGTGACCAAGCTTGCATGTCCCATCCTGCCTCATACTCATTCCCACTGGCCAATGAGGCAGCCCATCATAATGATGAGCCAATAGAAGTGTGTGGGAGGTAGGAGGGTGCAGGAAGCTTTGATTCCTCTAGGAATGGTCTGGGCTTTGCTGATCAGAATGGCTGGCGTTCAGGCCTAGCAATAGAGACTGCAGCCTAGTGAAGGTTGTGCCTAGACTTTATACCTCATAGCAGTTTTTTCTCTGACATAGTCACTTTAATGATTTGGCTTTCAGATCATGCATGGTGCTTTTCAAATGGAAGATAATGGTCATAATATGCACATTGGCATCAGGGGAGATAGGCATTCTTGTTTTCATAGAGAGGCAGTGAGATATTTTTGAGGAGAAAACAATAATGAAGGGCTGAAAATATCCAATAAAGTCTGCACACCCAAGGCCTGGGTGGGGATTATAATTGTAAGAGAATCCGGCTGGCTGGTTGATCGATCAATCATCTTAGTACATTTAGCCTACCCATTAATGGTTCAAACCTCAAATATCGAATGTTGAACTGGCTGAGATTCGAATCGTGTATGGCTAGCCTAAGAAAGCTGGGACAGAGAATGTGTACCATGGTTAGATAGGGCCTGCCTACTTAGCTATAAACATTCCCTAATTTGATTGATTGCCCTTAATGGGTAAAATAATGTTTCCCTTTAAAGCCTGATTCTAACTTATAATTTCAAGTCCCCCCAGCATTTTTCCAATGTCTGTTTACATACCTTTTTTTTTTTTTTAAATGGTTCAGTTGCTTGACAATCACGGTTCCTTCTCCCTCGAGTGGTGGGCTAGTCCTGCGTGAAGCAGCAAATTTCGTTCCTGTAGTGTCATCAGTGATGTTTCCTGCAGAATTCTCCTTTTTGTCCAGGGTGCCTTGATATTATTGCCTTGATTTATTTTCCTCCACTAAAGCAAATTGGACCATGTTTTATAGGGTTTTTATTCATTTTGGCTCAACTGTGGATATAGGTCTGTACATGGAGGGTTACTGTTTATTATATTCATTTTTTTCTGTTGGTTTAACTAATGGACTTGTATCTTTTCTTCAACCTTCAAACTAGATAACTATACCTCTAGGGAGTGTATACTTAATATGTGGACCATTATGATACCCGGTGGAGGACTGCAGCTAGGGTGGTAAGCCTGCGAAGGCAAGGTGATGAAGAAGGACCTTAGTATCGTAGCGAGAATTGGGCAGTAGAGTTTAAAAATAAAACCTCCAAAAATGAAATTAGGCAGAAATGATGCACTAGCTTGGAATAAGCATGCTAAATGGGAATCCAAACTTCACTGGGTACATACTTTTTAGGGATGTGTAAGGAGGCAAAGATGAGCATGATAGCTCCAGAGATTTCACCCACAGAAATGGTAAGGCAGCTCTCGTGTTTTTCTTCTATAGCACCCTTCTAGGTAGGTTGCTAGGAAAGCTAGGTAAATTTAGTTATTTTCAGCTTCACTGTAACTAGTGGAGCAGTGTGTGATTGCTTTGGACTGTTCTGGGCTCTGCAGGCTGCAGATTTGATTCCAAAATATGCAGGATAATTATGGAGGAAGCAAATCAGCCTAAATATGTGTGGTCTCATCCAATCCCTGGGGGGGGGGGGGGGGGGGCCCAGTAGGGGGTTAGAGAGTGCATAAATAGTCTGGGGCCTGAGGCAGCCCTGTTGAAAATTATACTTGCTTTCTGCTTTGCCAGAGCTGGGAGGTCTGTTTTGCTAAAAAATCTCTGAAGGGATTCCACTGCGGATTCATTCTGGGAGACTCACTGAAGAATTGTCTGTCTGATGTTGGAGGGAGGCATCTGAGTATCCAGGGATATTGTGAGTACAGACATAAATGGTGACTGTTGCTGTTGATCTGCTTAGAATATCAATTCTAGTTTTTGTCTGGCCAAGGTGCTGTTCAATTTCTGGGCTTTTGCTGGAAGAACTGCCCTGAGAAGTAGGGGTACAATCAGGGACGTAACTAGAAATAGCAGGGCCCCATAGCAAAATGTTGTATGGGGCCCCCCTGCAAACAGCCCCCCCCACAGCTGCCCTAGTGTCAATGCAGCGTGACCTGTGCACAATGCAGCGTGACCTGTGCCCCATACAGCATGACCTGTGCCCAATGCAGTGTGACCTGTGCCCAATGCAGCGTGACCTGTGCCCAATGCAGCGTGACCTGTACCCAATGCAGCATGACCTGTGCCCAATGCAGCATGACCTGTGCCCAATGCAGCATGACCTGTGCCCAATGCAGCATGACCTGTGCCCAATGCAGCGTGACCTGTGCCCCATACAGCGTGACCTGTGCCCAATGCAGCATGACCTGTGCCCAATGCAGCGTGACCTGTGCCCCATACAGCGTGACCTGTGCCCAATGCAGCGTGACCTGTGCCCAATGCAGCGTGACCTGTGCCCCATACAGCATGACCTGTGCCCCATACAGCATGACCTGTGCCCAATGCAGCGTGACCTGTGCCCAATGCAGCATGACCTGTGCCCCCATACAGCATGACCTGTGCCCAATGCAGCGTGACCTGTGCCCAATGCAGCGTGACCTGTGCCCCATACAATGTGACCTGTGCCCCATACAGCATGACCTGTGCCCCATACAGCATGACCTGTGCCCCATACAGCGTGACATGTGCCCCATACAGCGTGACCTGTGCCCAATGCAGCATGACCTGTGCCCCATACAGCGTCACCTGTGCCCAATGCAGCATGACCTGTGCCCCATACAGCGTGACCTGTGCCCAATGCAGCGTGACCTGTGCCCAATACAGCATTGCCTGTGCTCAATACAGCCTCACCTGTGCAGAGGAAGAGGCAAGCCACCTGGATCAGCAGAGAGCAGGATTGGATAGCTTTCATTTGAATTTCCTGTCTTCCCGGGGCTCATCGTCACATAGCCCCCCCCTCTTGGCCTGACATCTTTGATGATGTCACACGTCCCTCATTGGATTGGCGTTCTGTCTATCAAAGGCGCCGGGCCAAGAGGTGGAGCTATGTGACGTGAGCCCCGGGAACACTGGAAGTTCTAATGAAAGCTATTACATTGGGCAATTCAGCTCTCTGCTAAGCTGGGTGGCTTGCCTCTTCCTCTGCACAGGTGAGGCTGTATGGGGCACAGGCAGACCAGGCTGTATTGGGCACAGGTCACGCTGCACTGGGCACAGGTCACAGCTTGCCTCTTCCTCTCCTCTCTCTTCCCCTGGCTGGGAGACTGTGGCGGCGGTGCTCTCATCCTCACTGGGCCCCACTTGGCTGCGGGCCCCATAGCGCCCGCATGAGTCGCTATGGTGGTAGTTACGCCCCTGGGTACAATGAAGAGTGTCCTCAATCTATTGCTCAGTGTTCATTGAATATCCCACAGGTCCCTATGCCCTATCCTAGTTAATTTGCAAATAAATCTCAAAAAGATACCCCCTAGACTTCATAGAGCAGAAGTGTGACTGTTATTGGGCACAAACAAATAGCCACTGCCCTCACCTATAAGTGGCTTTAGCAGCAAGGCACATATGGAAGGGCAAAAGCAATGCAAAACAAAACCAAAGAAATTCCAAACTCAGCTTACCGACCAGCCTGCAACCAACTGAATTATCTTGTCTAACAGTATGCGTTCAAAACAGGGATTTAGTTTGCACACATTTGCAAATACACTGTGTGCACAATTATTAGGCAAGTTGTATTTCTAAAGATTCATTTAATTATTGACCAACTACAGTGCTCTCGGTCAATCCAAAAATGTTAATAAACCTCAAACCTGAATATTTAAAAAAGTAAAAGTAAAGTTTTGGCTTTCTTAGGAGATTATCTATGTGTGCACAATTATTGGGGGACTATAAGGGTCCTTTCACACGGGACGGATCCGAGATGATCCGCCCCGTAAACATCCGCTTGCTCAGCGGGGATCGTGGATCCCCGCTGAGCAGGCAGATGACAGGTCTGTCGCTGCACACTGTGCAGCGACGGACCTGTCACAGTGCCGCTCTCCTCTATGGGGGATCGGATGACGACGGACCGTAGAGTCCGTCGTCACACGATCTGATCACGGATGGAAAAGTAGGTTTTTCCTCCGTTAACACTTTTTCGGATCGGAGCGGGTCAGATGTCAGCGTACATGTCACGGCTGACATCCGATGCTCCATAGAGGTCTATGGAGGGTCCGTTCAGGTCCACCTAAAAAACTGACAGGCAGACCTGAACGAATCGTTCATGTGAAAGAGGCCTCAGTGTGCAGAATTGTTATGCAACTAAATGAAAAACGAAAATGTCCCCATCTCACATGTTTATTTTCCTCTATTAAAGTGAGAATAATAAACAATCAACTCAAAATTTACAAATAAACATTTCTGACATAAAAAAAAAAAAAAAAACAGTCACCAATATAGTCACCCTTTTCAGTTTCAGTCATAAGCCTTCCATTCATGGAGTTTGTCAGTTTCTTAATCTGTTGACGATCAGCTTTTTGTGCAGCAGCAACCACAGCCTCTCCGACACTGTTCAGAGAGATGTACTGTTTTCCTTCACCAAAAGTCTCAATAGGGTTTAGGTCAAGTGAGGAAGGGGGTCATGTAATTTTTCTTTCATCGTTAAGGCCTTTACTGGCAAGCCACGCAGTGGAGTACTTCGATGCATGCGATGAAGCATTGTCCTGCATAAATATCATGGTCTTCTTGATGCAGACTTTTCCCTGTACCCAGGGCAGCCATCAGAAATGGTGGGGCCCCTTACACAGCTTTAGGCCTGGGCCTCCCCGAGCCTGACTGCCAACATTCCCTAGGCCCCGCCCACTGGCTGTCCCATCGAATCTGCCCACTGGCCATCCCACGTACTCCTCGTTCTCCATCCCATGTTCTCTATCCCATGTCCTCTTCGTCCTCCTGCAATTCCATGTCCTCCATCCCATGTCCTCCTCCTCCAGTTCCATCTCCTCCATCCAATGTCCTCCTCCTCCAGTTAAATGTCCTCCATCCCATCTCCTCCATCCCATTTCCTCCTCCTCCAGTCCCATCTCCTCTTACCACAGGTTGGGAGCAGTGGGTTAGGAGAGGGAAGTGGAACTGGAGGGGGGAGTGTCACAGAAGAAGAACAGCGTGACAGGAGGGAGCAGCCGGATGAAAGGGGGGCGGCGGGACAGGCAGGGGGGGCAGTGAAACTGGAGGGGGAAGTGTCATGAAAGGAGGTCAGCGGGACAGGTGGGGAAAGTGTCATGGAGGGGGAGGGCAGCATCACAAATTAGAAGCAGTGTCTCAGGTGGGGGACAGGTGGGAGGTAGTGTCACAGGTGGGGGACAACGGGACAGGTGGGAGGCAGTGACACAGGTAGGGGGGTAGCGGGACAGGTTACATAGTTACATAGTAGGTGAGGCTGAAAAAAGACACAAGTCCATCAAGTCCAATATGTATGTGTGTGATTATATGTCAGTATTACATTGTATATCCCTGTTTTTTGGGGTCATTCAGGTGCTTATCTAATAGTTTTTTGAAACTATCGATGCTCCCCGCTGAGACCACCGCCTGTGGAAGGGAATTCCACATCCTTGCCGCTCTTACAATAAAGAACCCTCTACGTAGTTTAAGGTTAAACCTCTTTTCTTCTCATTTTAATGAGTGGCCACATGTCTTAAACTCCCTTCTGCAAAAAAGTTGTACTCCTATTGTGGTGTCACCAGTATGGTATTTGTCAATTGAAATCAAGCTTTCTTCTCCAGAGAGAATAAGTTCAGTGCTCGCAACCTTCCTTCATAACTAATGTCCTCCAGACCCTTTATTAGCTTTGTTGCCCTTCTTTGTACTCGCTCCATTTCCAGTACATCCTTCCTGAGACTGGTGCCCAGAACTGGACAGGATACTCCAGGTGCGGCCGCACCAGAGTCTTGTAGAGTGGGAAAATTATCGCTTTATCCCTGGAGTCAATCCCTTTTTAATGCATGCCAATATTCTGTTTATCACCACCCTCTGAACTCGCCCTTGTAGCCAGTTTTCAGTCCATGTACTCACCATATGGTTCATGTCAACAGACCTTATTTTGTACAGTAAACGTTTAAGGGGAACTGTGTCAAATGCTTTTGCAAAATCCAGATACACCACGTCTACGGGCCTTCCTTTATCTAGATGACAACTCACCTCCTCATAGAAGGTTAATAGATTGGTTTGGCAAGAACAATTCTTCATGAATCCATGCTGATTACTGCTAATGATACCGTTTTCATTACTAAAATCTTGTATACAGTCCCTTATCCCCTTGAAGAGCTTGCATACTTTTGATGTTATGCTAACTGGTCAATAATTCCCAGGGATGTATTTTGGGCCTTTTTAAAATATTGGTGCTACATTGACTTTTCTCCAATCAGCTGGTACCATTCCAGTCAGTAGACTGTCAGTAAAAATTAGGAACAATGGTCTGGCAATTACTTGACTGAGTTCCCTAAGTACCCTCGGATGCAAGCCATCCGGTCCCGGTGATTTATTAATGTTAAGTTTCCCAAGTCTAATTCTGTCCTCTGTTAGCCATGAGGGTGCTTCCAGTGATGTGTCACGAGGAGGAACACTGCAGTTTTGGTTACTGAAGCCCCCCGATTCCCTCGTGAAGACTGAGAAGAATAAATTCAATACCTTTGTCATCTCCCCATCCTTTGTAACCAGATGTCATTCTTTATGGGGCCAATATGGTCTGTCCTCCCTTTTTTACTGTTTACATACTTTTTCCAAGAAATTCTTTTGCTCTCCTCCGCTATATGTCTTTCGTGTTCTATCTTAGCCGCCCTAATTCCACCCTTACATTTCTTGTTGAGTTTGAATGCTGATGATGAGGTGGGAGGGAGTGGGGCAGGTGGGAGGCAGTGTCACAGGTGGGGGGCAGCGGGACAGGTATGCGGCAGTGTCACAGGTAGGGGGGCAGCGGGACTGGTGGGAGGTAGTGTTACAGGTAGGGGGGCAGCAGGACAGGTAGGAAGGGAGTGGGACAGGTGGGAGGTGGTGTCACAGGTGGGTAGCGGGACAGGTGGGAGGTAGTGTCACAGGTGGGGGGCAGCGGGACAGGTGAGAGGGAGTGGGACAGGTGGGGGCAGTTTCACAGGTAGGGGGGCAGCGGGACTGGTGGGAGGGAGTGGGAGCAGTGGGACATGTGGGGGGCAGCGGAGACAGGTGGGAGGCACTGTCACAGGTAGGGGTGCAGCGGGACTGGTGGGAGGCAGTGTCACAGGTAGGGGGGTTGCGGGACAGGTGGGAGGGAGTGGGACAGGTGGAAGGCAGTGTCACAGGTAGGGGGGGCAGCGGGACAGGTGGAAGGGAGCGGGACAGGTCGGGGGCAGCAGGATAGGTTGGAGGCAGTGTCACAGGTAGGGGGGTAGCCGGACAGTTAGGAGGCAGTGTCACAGGTAGGGGTGTAGCGGGACAGGTGTAGGGTAGCGGGACAGGTGGGAGGCAGTGTCACAGGTAGGGGGGTAGCAGGACCGGTGGGAGGCAGTGTCACAGGTAGGGGTGCAGTGGGACAGGTGGGGGCAGCGGGACAGGTGTGAGGGAGTGGGACAGATGGGAAGCAGTGTCACAGGTAGGGGGCAGCGGGACAGGTGGGAGTCAGTGTCACAGGTAGGGGGGCAGCGGGACGGGTAGGGAGGCAGTGTCACACACACCTAGGGAAGCCCCAGTCCTCTCAGCTCTCACCTGTCCAGCAGTGCCAGCAGGGGTAGCTGAGCCTGTGTCCCATCTCCACCAGGATCTCCAGCAGCAGCTGCAAGAAAGGGGGGGGCTTCTCCACCCTGACCTCCTCCTCCATGGGGCCCACCACTGGCACCAACCTCACCCACACCGCACAGCCCGGCGCACACTGGTACTTGACCGGAGCAGGGCCTCCATGCACAAAAGAGGGGGGACTCCTCCACCCGAAAGCCCTCCTCCATAGGGCCCTCCGACCTGGCACCTGACCTCACTGAACCCCCCACAGCGTCTGACAGCAGGCCCTGACCTGCACACGTGGGATCCGCCCACCTGTCCACCCTCCCCTGCATCCTGGTAGCCGGGCCGCTCTAATGGCAGCTGCCTCATCTTAAAGATAGCCCGGGTTGTGTCCTGTGGTCTGGGCCCCTCGGACGTGCGGGCCCCTTACATGTGTACTTGCTGTACCCCACTGATGGCGGCCCTGCCTGTACCACTGCCTGAAGAAAGTCTCTTCTAAAAACTTGCAGTAGGTTTGGGGTTGATTGAGTTGACTTTGAGTCTGTTTTCAACCCGAAAAGGTCCAGCTAGTTCATCTTTAATATTGCCAGCCCATACCAGTACCCCACTGCCACTTTGCTGGCTTCTGAGTCGAAGTGGAGCTCTGTACCCTTTACCTGTCCAGCCACAGGCCCATCCATCTGGTCTGTCACTCTAATCAGTCCATAAAATCTTTGAAAAATCTGTCTTCAGATATTTCTTGTCTTGTCTTGTCTTGACGTTTCAACTTATGTGTTTTGTTCAGTGGTGGTTGGGTTTCAGCCTTCATGCGTTGGTGATGTCTCTGAGCACTGAACACCTTGTATTTCTGGGCACTCCAGGTGGGTTGCAGTTCTGGAATATGACAGCACTGGAGGAGAATGGGTTCCTGGTAGCTTCACATTTAAATCTCAAATATTTGGCAGTTAATTTTTATCTTTTTATTTATTTATTTATTTATTTATTTTTCTTACGTTTCTTGGGACCCTGTGGACTATTTGTAATCTGAAAGACTTTTTACAATTTTGGACTTTTAAGAGCCAGTTAACTTTTTTTGGACCATTTTGCCCGAGAAAAAGAAGCTGCCTAATTATTATGCACACCTTGATATAGGGTGTTGATCTTCTTAGGCCACACCCTCACTCATTACACAAATACACATCACTTGATATGCTTAAAGGGGTTGTAAAGGTTCATGTTTTTTCACCTTAATGCCTCCTATGCATTAAGGTAAAAAAACATTTGGCGATTGCAGGCCCCCCAGGTCCCCCGTTTACTTAACTTAGCCCTCAAAAGTCCCGCGTCGAATGCACATGATGTCGGCCCGGTCTTCTCGGCTGTTCTTAGCTCTTCATTGGATAGATTGATAGCAGCGCAGTCATTGGCTCGCGCTGCTGTCAATCAACTCCAATGACACGAGGACCGGGGGGCGGGGCCGAGTCCTGTAGTTGGCGGCTTATGGACGTCGGATACAGGACTTAGGAGCGTGCCCTGCAAGCTAACCCAAACCCCCCCCCCCCCCCCGGGAAAGCGCTTACCAGAGGGGGTTAGCTGATGTGTGGAGGAGCCGAGACAGCCACCGAGGGACCCCAGAAGATGAGGATCGGGGCCACTGTGTGCAAAACAAGCTGCACAGTGGAGGTAAGTATGACATGTTTGTTATTTAAAAAAAAAAAAAGTGAAGCTTTACAACCCCTTTAAGTCCAATAAGCATTTAAGTTTATGCAGCTTGGAGTTGGACAATGTGCATAAAAATTATGTTTTGGTCAAAATACTAATTTGCCTGATAATTGTGTACATGCGTAAGCTACAGAACCCCGCCAAGGCACCCCCGTATTTGTTACTGGGTGCCTGGCTGCTACTACACTAGTGTGAAAAAAAAAAAGAACCTGGGACAAAACCAGCGGGCCCTTTCAGGGGTGAGCGGTACACTTCTAACAGGTTCTCTTTTAATCCTGATACTGATCGATTGATAGGAAGTATGTTATTTTCTCTCAATAGGAAATTTCTGCATGTTCAAAATTTTTTTGGAAGTTTTAGCTGACGGATTTTCTTTAAAAAGAAGTAAAAGATGAAGATATATTATTATCTCTGGTTATAAACTCCCCGATGTATGTCTAGCTGCCTCCTTGAAGAAAGGATGAGAAAGATGACTTGAAACGATTATTGTTGCTGTATGTTGGTGTGCCCTGAATATCCATCTAAATGGTAATGAAATGCAAACACAGCTCTGTATTTGTGTACGCTGTCTTCCCTGCCTCATTATGATAAGGTGAAAATGATAGAACGTATGGCATCTGATACGCTGCGAGGAACACAAATCAGCCAACCTAATGGCATTTTTCGGTCAGCTCTGTGCCGATTGTAGCTACACAAGACAAATAATAGCTTTGCTGGGTGATCATTATTTCCATAATGCTGTGAAGCCAGCCTGCCGAACATTCACGTTCTCACAGTTTAATATTGTTCTTCACACCTCCCCCTTTTTTTTTTCACTCAGCGAAATGAGCAATAATGCAGCATATGCATGCGACAAACGCAGGATTTCCCTGCAGGGGATTCCTCATGTCAAGCAGAAGCTGTACTCTGTATACAGGTGTGACATTTCCTAAATCAGGCATTTACATTGAAAAGACAAACAGGTCTGCTGGCCGAGGATTCAGCTGTACCTTTGGGGATCATGCATGGATGTTCGCATATACTGTCCTGCAGAAGAGATTGATTATGTTTTGGATTTTTAGTATCATTGGGTTACATTACCATTGCACTGCGACTGTTCGGGTCCATAGACACCAGACGCACTGGCATGTGTTGATCAAAGCAGGCCAGGGCATATACATTGTAAAAGCAATATATTTCTATAGTAGTATCTCACACCAATGCTTTGTGCTGATGTGCAGTGACCTGCACTGAAAAAAAATTTTTTTTTCAGTGCACCACAAAGAAGCCAAAACAGCCAGTTGAAGTTTCCTTCACAAATAGTTTATTGAAGTTTAAGAAAAAAATATTGGCGTGCGTTTCAAAATGCAAAACAGCATGCAAATGTATGTCAATGTGTGTGCTTTTACGTGCATTCAACGCACACATGGCAGTGTGAATGGACCCTGAGGATGCATTCACACTCGTGTGTTTGGATTCACACGATTTCCAATGTTTTCAAAGTGCCCAGGTGTGAATGACAAATCGCTCTACGCACATTTCAGATGACATTCATTCGAATGGCACTGAATACCACGATCCGGTTCTACTGTGATTATCCCGCGATAAATCACGTTACAGTCGCAGAAAACCGCATCGCATGAAGCTTGTCGCCCCAAACAAAAGTTCAGGAGCTTCTTTTGGGCAACATGCTTCACGCAATGCGGTTTGCCGCGATTGCAACATGTGACCATCGTGGCAGAACCGCACTGCGTTTTTACGTGAAATCCAAATGAATGCCATCTGAAATGTGCGATTTGTCATTCACACCTGGGAGTTTTGAAATCTGCCTGCCATTCAAAAGCCCAGGTGTGAATGCAGCCTTAAAGTGGAGGGCCACCCTAAAATAAAAAATTGCATCAAAAATCTTTAAAAAATTAAAAAAAAAAAAACATTTGAAACATTTTTTTTTTAACTTATCTGAAACCCTTGTTGCTAGGCAGTCTTCCTAATCTGCCTCTTCCTATTCCGCAGCGCTTCCTCCTCTTTGGCGACCGGCCCCGTTGCATTCTGGGAACTGTGTATGTCCCAGAAAATCACAAGGCCATTCACAAAGCGCCGCGTGACTCGTGCATGCGCAGTAGGAAACGGGCAGTGAAGCCACAAGGCTCCACTGCCTGTTTCCCTTCGTTAAGATGGGGCCGACATCGCGGGCTCACTGGACAGGTAAGTGTCCTTATTAAAAGTCAGCAGCTACAGTGTTTGTAGCTGCTGACTTTAAAAAAAAAAAAAAATATTGCGGCCGGAACCCCCCTTTAAAGTGGTTATGCATTCTATGCATGAAGGTAAAAAACCTTCGGTTTGCAGCTCCCCCTTCAGTCCCCCCTAATAATTACCTAAGCCGGATCTTGATCCAGCGATGTGCACCAGACCCAAGGCTCTCCCGGGACTCTCCCTCCTGATTGGCTGAGATGCAGGTTATGGCTCCTGCTGCTGTCAATCACAGCCAGACGGGGGGTGGGAGGTGGGAGCAGAAGGCGGGGCTGAACCGCCCTCTCTGTGTTTTATGGACGCAGAGCGCCGGCTCAGGAGCTTGCTCGCTATTAAGGCACTCGGCAATGGGGAGGGGCCAGAGCACCAGTGGAGGACCAGAGAAAATGAGGATGGGGGCTGCCCTGTGCAAAACCATTGCACAGAACAGGTAAGTAAGACATGTTTGTTATTTTTTTTTTTTTTTATGAAAATGTTTCCTTTACAATCACTTTAAAATTAAATCGTATAGAAATGTTAAAATGTATTGTTTTGCAGCTTACCAGTCCTTAGATGTGGTGGCTGCATTTGTTTTCTTTTTTCAGGCTTGTTTCCCTTTATTCTTTACTTCACCTTGTGATCCTACCAGTAACACCTTTCCTGTCCTATGATACAGCACTCACTCAAAATGAATACAAATTCCAGTATATATACCACCATTTGTGGACATTATAACTTTCACGCAAGCCAATCAATATACACTTATTGGGATTTTTTTTACCAAGGACATGTAGCAGAATACATTTTGGCCTAAATATATGAAGAAACTAGATTTTTTTTTTGGATATGTTTTATATATTTTTTTTGCTTATATAATAAAAATAAAAAAATCCAGTGGTGGTCAAATGCCACCAAAAGATAGCTCTATATAGCGCAGTGCCGAATAGTAAAAAATGGCCTGGTCATGAAGGGGGTAAAATCTTCTAAGGTTTTAATGTTTTATCTGCTCAAGAATAAGCTGCAATTTATTCAAGTTCTTGGCTTAGGTATCCTTTTAACTTTTGCCTAGCTCATCATAGACCATTTATCATTGCAGTTTTGTTTTACAAAATGTTATTAATCTATTAAGCTGGCTTGGATAATCCATACTAACATAACGCGGTAATTAAAGAGCGTATGCATATTCAAAAACTGCAGCAGCACTGTTCAAGGAAGGCTGAATGAATTAATAATGTACAAATCAAATATATGATAATAAATGGTTAATCAACAGTTAAACAAAGCTAAAGTGAACCTTCCAGAAGTTGGGTTATTCTGTGTGATTCTGAATATTTAGCCTTAAATTATTATGAATGTGTAGCCTTGCCCCTGAAAAAATGTATGTTTACCCCATTTTTTAGCTTTACTTAATCTGTCTGAACATGACTCTAGACCAGTGGTCTCCAATCTGCGGCTCACGGGCCAGAGGTGGACCCTTTGCTTGCCTTTATCTGTCCCTTGGGGTACTGCTCCTCCCACTGATACGAGGCACTATTCCTTCCACTGACACCAACAGTGGGGCACTATGCCTTCCACTGACACCAACAATGGGGCACTATGCCTTCCACTGACGCCAACAATGGGGCACTATGCCTTCCACTGACGCCAACAATGGGGCACTATGCCTTCCACTGACGCCAACAATGGGGCACTATGCCTTCCACTGACGCCAACAATGGGGCACTATGCCTTCCACTGACGCCAACAATGGGGCACTATTCCTTCCACTGACGCCAACAATGGGGCACTATGCCTTCCACTGACGCCAACAATGGGGCACTATGCCTTCCACTGACGCCAACAATGGGGCACTATGCCTTCCACTGACGCCAACAATGGGGCACTATTCCTTCCACTGACGCCAACAATGGGGCACTATTCCTTCCACTGACGCCAACAATGGAGCACTATTCCTTCCACTGACGCCAACAATGGGGCACTATGCCTTCCACTGAAACCAACAATGGAGCACTATTCCTCCTCCTACTTGACCACAGGTGCTTTGTAATTTTTTTTTACTCCTGCTGACCACCAAGCCTGGGACATTGTCTACTACTGATGCTGAAGCATTTTCTACTCCCACTGGCCATAGTCTGGCCCCCCCTAAAACTGGAAAAACTGTCCATTTGTTTTGAAAGTTTGGATACTCCTGCTCTAGACCAGTGGTCTCCAAACTGTGACCGAGGGCTTGATTTTATCTGGCCCTAGGGGGGCCATATTAATATTAATATTATTGCCCCCACTGTTAGCATAGTTTCTGCTGCTTATACTAACAATGGAGCACTATTCCTCTCACTGACACTAATCATGGGCCACTATTCCTCTCACTGACACCGATGATGGGGCACTATTTCCCCCACTGAAATCTATGATGAGGCACTATTCCTCCCACTGACATCAATAATGGGGCACTATTCTTCCCACTGCCACCAATGATGGGGCATTGTTTTCTGCCACTGACACCAGGACATTTTCTACTCCCGCTGCCCACAGTCCGGCCCCCCTAAAAATTGAAGGACCGCCAACTGGCCCCTTGTTTAGAATGTTTGGAGACTCCTGCTCTAGACCATCATTTAAAGTTCATCTTAATTTTTATTTTTATTAAACTAAACACATTTCTGATGCAAGACAAAAAATTGGAGGGAACAGATCTATACCTTGCAATAAGCAAAGCTCATGCTCCCTACTCATTGGATAGCTCCAGCTCTGATCCAGCAGACAGCAAGTCAGACCTCTGGTGAGAGACCACTGCTTCCACACAGAGCAAGGCACCTCATCGACAGCATGCTGGCAAGGGACAGTCCCTTCTACTCTGTGGCTGCTTTCTAAAGAAAAGAACTATTATAGCCCTGTCTATTTGGAAAAAACTGAGTAGATCTTTTAGATGGCTCTTAGTAAATCCAAAAGAGATTGTACACAGATATTGTGATGTGTATGGCCAGCTTTAGGCCTCATACATGCTGGGCGTCAAAAAATGCCTAATGTTTTTTTTTTCTTTCCACCTCTAAATTCCCCTCTTCGTTGTCCTATGTGTCCCTGTAGACATGGGCATTTACAGTTGTTTAGAGGCAGAAGAAAAAAGCATCACATGTGCATTCAGGAGAGGATCGTATCAGGAGAAAAAAATTCCAAAAGCGCTTAAACTTGCCTAAGTATTCATTCATTTCAATGGCCTGAATAAATTCATATTCTGGCCAATTAAATGAACAAACACCTGACATGCCTAAACGCAGCTTTAGGTGCATTTTAATGCTGCTCTTCTCTTGCCAGGATTGCCAGGAGAAAGGCATTCAGAAGAGCCGGATGAGGCCTTGAAGGATAGCTGGACCTTAACCCTTTCATGACTAAGCCTATTTTTGACATTTGGTGTTTACAAGTGAAAATCCGTATTTTTTGCTAGAAAATTACTTAGAGCCCCCAAACATTATATATATATTTTTTAGCAGAGAATCTAGAGAATAAAATGGAGATTGTTGCAATATTTTTTATCACACAGTATTTGTACAGCGGTGTTTTAAACGCAACTTTTGGGGAAAAGGGACACTTTCATGAATTTAAAAAAAAACAAACAGTAAAGTTAGCCCAATTTTTTTGTATAATGTGAAAGATGATGTTACGCCAAGTAAATAGATACCAAACATGTCACACTTTTATAATTGCACGCACTCGTGGAATGGCGACAAACTACGGTACCTAAAAATCTCCATAGGCGACGCTTTAAAAATTTTTTACGGTTACCAGGTTAGCGTTACAGAGGAGGTCCAGTGCTGGAATTATTGCTCTCGCTCTGACGATCGCGGCGATACCTCACATGTGTGATTTGAACACCGTTCACATATGCGTGTGCGACTTCCGTATGCGTTTTCTTTGCTGCGTGAGCTCGCGGGGACAGGAGCGCTTTAAATTTTTTTTTTCTTATTTATTTTATTTATTTTTATATTTATAAATTGTGTTTAAAAAAAAAAAATTTTTTATCACTTTTATTGCTGTCACAAGGAATATAAACATCCCTTGTGACAGTAATAGGTGGTGACAGGTACTCTTTTGGCAGTCTGAAAGACCACCGATCCCTCCTTTGCACTTCAAAGTATTCAGATCGCCGTTTTTGGCGATTCTGGATACTGTACATTTTTTTAAAACCGGCGCTGCAGCTGCGGGCATCATCCCGGTATAACCCCCGAAAACCGAGTACGCACATCTGGGGTTATACTAAACATCTGATAACCCCCCCCCCCCATCCCAGCTTTTACTTATCTCTGGGGAAGGGGGAAGTTTAAAGCAAAGTATAACTAAATGCAAAACTTTTTTTTTTGTTCGTTTTAGAAGAATCTGCCAGGTTTTTATTGTTGTCTGATTCACCGTTGTCACAGAGAGTGCTTGATGAGCTGCAATGGAGGGGAGACATTCATAATCTAACAGACCGCCAATATCCTCATAAAGAGGACCTGTAACCTGCCCAATGCTACTGTATAACATAGGGGGCTTCTTAGGCCCTTGTAACAGCAATTAAGTTAAAAATAAAAATTTTAACAAAAACAATTATGTCAAATACTGAAAAAAGAAATGAAAGCACCCCTGTCACCCCCTTATACACCTAAAATCAATGTGCAGCATAGAGCAAACATGTGAATGTAAAACTCACAAATAAAATAAAAAACCCAAGGAGAGGGTTAACGCTGCGCTAGAACAGTGTAAGTTGATAGGTGAGTTGTAAAAGCTGCCAGCACTAAGAGTCCAATACTAAACTCCAAAACACCAAAAAAAAACAAAATGAGTGCAGCGCTAAAACTAAATATGAATAACCATAAAGAAGTGATTGATCCACCAAAATTAATTTAGAATACACAAAACAGGTCTCCCATAGAAGACAGAGACAAAAGTCTCACCATATATCACATGTGAGAAAATTATAAAATAAAATAAAACAGTAAGTCCCAATAATGAATATTACAAAAAAATTTAAAAAAAGTCCGTAAATGCAGTGAATAAAAAATAAAAGTGCATATATTCAGGAGAGATGTGACACAGGTGAATCCAGTATCCAAAGTGACTTGCACCCAAGTGAGGTATGAGGCTCCTTACCAGCTCAAGATGACCACTATGACAGTGGTCTCACCAGGCATTTGGGAAATTATCAGGTCACCCACAACCTATGCCGATCTATCCAGTAGCAAATGTGGAACTCAAAAGACAAAATCAAGAAAAAGCTCCATAGCGTAAAATTGCAAAACAGTGTAATTTATTGAGCTAAAAGATTGCACTTACAAAAATCTTCCTTCAAAGACAGCGTGTAACCAAACAGAAACGATCGCGGCGTCTCCACGAGCTTCCGCCTACTGACTGTGTATGTCCCATCAATCACAGAGAAAACGTGATGACGTCAGCGTCACAGGCTCCTCCCTACGCGTTTCGTCACGATAGGACGTCGTCTGGGGATTGGCCGAGTGACGCAGTCATCACGCTTATGGTTTAAATAGTCCCGCAGCGCCATATTGACTACTGGCTACTCAGACCAGGGTGATGGGAACAAAAACGAGCGCTACCATATTGACTTCTGGCAGCTACTATAAGCCAAATAGGGAACATGTAAATAGAAGCATAGAGTTTCCACCATCTAGTGGTAGCTCGTGATAATATCAATGACGAGTATTTATAAAAAAGAAACAATGAGTGGAATAGAGTTTTCGCCATCTAGTGGACAAAAACCATACCACTTATAAGCCGGTGGGTCATACACACCAGCAGGCTGAAACCTCATGGACAATACAAAACCATACCGCAGAAAATGTTTACATATTGCATAAAGGTAGTTACACTTCTAGAGTAGTACAGAATCATTTTAAAAATATGATCATTAAAGGATTAAATATTACAAAAAAAAATAAAAAAATATAAAATAAGAGGGAAAATAAAAATAAAAATCAAATACAGGAATGGGAAAAAATTAGGAATTATTGATAAAACAATTTATGTCCCAGTCAGCATTAAGGCCTAGGGGTACATAGGATTTCATCAAAAAAATCCATTTCGTTTCACACCTAGATATGGCTCTCACTTTATTAACACCCCTCCAATGGGGCTGGAGCTTATCCAAAGCAACAAAAAGGGTCCCCTTAAGCTGTTTATTATGGTATTTCGCATAATGTCTAGAAAGGTTATGCTTACTAAAGCCACGTTTAATATTCCCTATATGCTCAGAAAGGCGTACCTGCAGGGCTCTCTTGGTACGTCCTATATACTGTTTGGAGCATGGACACTGGATCATATAAACTACACACTCCGTCGAGCATGTAATAAAGGACTCTATATTATACGATTTGTTGGTTTGAGTAGATTGAAAAGATTCACACCTGCGTCCTCTAAAAGAATTAATATGGCATATTTTACACTTCCTGCAGGGATAAAAACTCTTCATGCTTTGAAAAAAGGAAATGGTTTTGGGGGGGTTAACAACATTGGGGGCTATCCTATGGTGCAAGGAGGGTGCTCCTCTGAAGATAACTACAGGACGATCAGCGAGAACTGGACCCAACACTTTATCGTTCTTCAGCAGGTTCCAATACCTCTTAAAGATCTTACTAACTGAGAAATGCTGATTGGAATATCCTGTCACTAGGGAATAAGCAAATTTATTGGTGTCTCCCTGGTTGATCCTACTGGGTCCCTGAAGCATAGTGTCCCTGTTCATATTACCAACACTGGTGATGGTTTCATTAATCTCCCTCTCATCGTATCCCTTATCCAGAAATCTCACTTTAAGGATCTGAGCCTGTTGCTGATAATCTGATAAGTTGGTGCAATTACGCCTAATCCGCTGGAATTGCCCTTTAGGAACTGCCCTAAGCCAAGAGGCATGATGACAGCTGTTAAGCGGAATATAGGCATTACGGTCAGTTTCTTTGAAGTGAGTGGTTGTAATCAATTTACCATCCTTGACGCAAATATTAAGGTCCAGGAAATGAATTTGAGTGTGGCTAGTCTCATACTGCAGGGAGATCCCTCTGTCATTTGAATTGAGCTTGTGAAAAAAAGCCTCAAGAGAAGGCAAATCGCCCTCCCACAAGAGAAGGACATCGTCGATGTACCTTCTCCAGAGGCGTAGCTCTTTAGGGGGATTGGCATCAATTTCTTCACTCTCCCAACGGGCCATGAAGAGGTTCGCTAGGCTGGGCGCGAACTTTGCCCCCATAGCCACACCGACTGTCTGCAGAAAGAAATCCCCCCCAAACCAAAAAAAACACTAATAAATTTGCTTATTCCCTAGTGACAGGATATTCCAATCAGCATTTCTCAGTTAGTAAGATCTTTAAGAGGTATTGGAACCTGCTGAAGAACGATAAAGTGTTGGGTCCAGTTCTCCCTGATCGTCCTGTAGTTATCTTCAGAGGAGCACCCTCCTTGCACCATAGGATAGCCCCCAATGTTGTTAACTCCCCCAAAACCATTTCCTTTTTTCAAAGCATGAAGGGTTTTTATCCCTGCAGGAAGTGTAAAATATGCCATATTAATTCTTTTAGAGGACGCAGGTGTGAATCTTTTCAATCTACTCAAACCAACAAATCGTATAATATAGAGTCCTTTATTACATGCTCGACGGAGTGTGTAGTTTATATGATCCAGTGTCCATGCTCCAAACAGTATATAGGACGTACCAAGAGAGCCCTGCAGGTACGCCTTTCTGAGCATATAGGGAATATTAAACGTGGCTTTAGTAAGCATAACCTTTCTAGACATTATGCGAAATACCATAATAAACAGCTTAAGGGGACCCTTTTTGTTGCTTTGGATAAGCTCCAGCCCCATTGGAGGGGTGTTAATAAAGTGAGAGCCATATCTAGGTGTGAAACGAAATGGATTTTTTTGATGAAATCCTATGTACCCCTAGGCCTTAATGTTGACTGGGACATAAATTGTTTTATCAATAATTCCTAATTTTTTCCCATTCCTGTATTAGATTTTTATTTTTATTTTTATTTTCCCTCTTATTTTATATTTTTTTATTTTTTTTGTAATATTTAATCCTTTAATGATCATATTTTTAAAGTGATTCTGTACTACTCTAGAAGTGTAACTACCTTTATGCAATATGTAAACATTTTCTGCGGTATGGTTTTGTATTGTCCATGAGGTTTCAGCCTGCTGGTGTGTATGACCCACCGGCTTATAAGTGGTATGGTTTTTGTCCACTAGATGGCGAAAACTCTATTCCACTCATTGTTTCTTTTTTATAAATACTCGTCATTGATATTATCATGAGCTACCACTAGATGGTGGAAACTCTATGCTTCTATTTACATGTTCCCTATTTGGCTTATAGTAGCTGCCAGAAGTCAATATGGTAGCGCTCGTTTTTGTTCCCATCACCCTGGTCTGAGTAGCCAGTAGTCAATATGGCGCTGCGGGACTATTTAAACCATAAGCGTGATGACTGCGTCACTCGGCCAATCCCCAGACG
Organism: Lithobates clamitans; assembly: GCA_037952925.1. NCBI lineage: Eukaryota > Metazoa > Chordata > Amphibia > Anura > Ranidae > Lithobates > Lithobates clamitans. Next base: position 1,821,906 of record JBBGZY010000315.1, read on the forward strand.
ACGTCCTATCGTGACGAAACGCGTAGGGAGGAGCCTGTGACACTGACGTCATCACGTTTTCTCTGTGATTGATGGGACATACACAGTCAGTAGGCGGAAGCTCGTGGAGACGCCGCAATCGTTTCTGTTTGGTTACACGCTGTCTTTGAAGGAAGATTTTTGTAAGTGCAATCTTTTAGCTCAATAAATTACACTGTTTTGCAATTTTACGCTATGGAGCTTTTTCTTGATTTTGTCTTTTGAGTTCCACATTTGCTACTGGATAGATCGGCATAGGTTGTGGGTGACCTGATAATTTCCCAAATGCCTGGTGAGACCACTGTCATAGTGGTCATCTTGAGCTGGTAAGGAGCCTCATACCTCACTTGGGTGCAAGTCACTTTGGATACTGGATTCACCTGTGTCACATCTCTCCTGAATATATGCACTTTTATTTTTTATTCACTGCATTTACTAATGTAAAACTCAGTTGTGCAACACATGTAAGGTATCGTCATGGACGTAGGAGCAAGAGCAATAATTCTACGGCCAGAATTCATAGTTAACCTAAAACTCATGACCTGTAAAGACTTTTAATATGGTTGTAAACCTCAGACATTAAATATAAACAGCATATCCCTTGTGGCAGAGGGTTGTCCTGCCAGGGTCTAGAAGGAGGTTGTGACCCAGAATTCTCAACTGGACGGGTTGAGGGGCTCCAGGGAGTTTGTAACATGAAGAGGAAACTGGCCTTTGAGTTCCCTCAGTGTTTTGCAAAGTCCACTTTGGGACCTGGAGCTCGGGGATTTCTGAGAGATCCAGGTGAGATGAAATCCCTAGTCCTGAGTCCTGATTTTGAGAACAGCCAGCATACTGATTGGTCAGATGTGTGCTGGACTTTTAGTAGTAACCTGACCATAGTTCTGGACTCCACCCGGCAGATAGGAAGTCTGAGTACCAGGAGTCAGGAGGACTCCACGTGGGAGCCAGTGCAGCAAGAGGCTGTTAGCTGTATGCACCAAGGTCGTTGGTGAAACAATCTGTACGAGACAGACAAGGGCCTGGAGTGTAAGGCCAAAGCAGCAGTGCTGCAAGTGGGAGCCAAATAGGTGGAATGTCATTTTGTTGATGGGAAAAGGAATGCTGAAAACCCATGTGAGGGAAACCTATGTTTGTTTGCTGAACTTGCTTTTAATAAAAATGGGCAAACAAAACCCTTAAAAAGAAGAACCAGTGAGTGGCGGTGTCCTTAAAGCTCTACATTTGTCGCCTCTATAGCGGGCATATGCAATTAGCGGACCTCCTTCTGTTGCAAAACTACAAGTCCCATCAAGCCTCTACCCCTGGGTGTCATGCTTGTGGCTGTCAGAGTCTTGCTATGCTTCATGGGACTTGTAGTTCTGCAACAGCTGGAGGTCCGCTAATTGCATATCCCTGTTCTATAGTGTGTAATTTCTGTCTGCTGCTTTGTTCCTCTGCTATCAGCATCAATTAATTCTGACAATTTTTCCTGACACCAAGAGAAAAAAGGTGACAGGGGAGGCACCTTCAGCAGATTGATAGCCTCACATCTGTTTCTGTAAACTGTGTTGGGAGGGGGGGGTGTCCCTTTCCTCCAATCGGAGCTCTCCTCACTGAGCTCTGCAGAGTGTAACTTCAGCTCTGTATCCCCCTTTTTTTTTCCTGACATCTCAGACAAGCTTTATATATTCAGCACTTAGAACTCATGTAAAGAAGACAAGACTGCAGATAGACAGATACAACCTATACAGTATAGGAGGATTTGTTCCATCTCTTTGTATCATCTGAGGATAGTCCCTTCACTGGGTATATGGAAGGGTTTACAACAACTTTAAAGCTTTGCCTTTAGAGAATTTGGGGCACCAAAGTTTTTTCGATTTTAACCGCTTCACGACAAGCGCAAGCTGATATACGTTGGCAGAATGGCGCTGGTGGGCAAAAGGGCGTACAGGTACGTCCTCTTAAAGAAGCGGTGCTGCGGGCGCTCGCGTGCCCGTCGCGTTCTCCGTGACCACCGGTCCCACGGACTTGATGTCCGCCGGGTGCCCGCCATCGTGTCACGGAGAGGTAGTACGGGTAGATGCTTTTGTAAACAAAGCATTTCCCCGTTCTGCCTAGTGACAGGACAGTGATCACAGTTCTCTGTCATCGAGAGCAGTGATCACTGTCCTGTGTGTTGAAGCCCCTCCCCCCCACAGTTAGAATTACTCCCTAGGACACACTTAACCCCTTCATCGCCCCCTAGTGGTTAACCGCTTCAATGCCAGTGTCATTTACACAGTAATCAATGCATTTTTGTAGCACTGATCCCTGTATAAATGACAATGGTTCCAAAATAGTGTCAAAAATGTCCGATGTGTCCGCCATAATGTCACAGTCCTGATAAAAATCGCAGATTGCCGCCATTACTAATAAAAAAATAAAATGAAAATAAAAATGCCATAAAACTATCCCCTATTTTGTAGACGCTATAACTTTTGCGCAAACCAATCTATACACTTATTACTACTTTAGCATTGCAGTGTCATTCTCCTTCCCACAACAGCTTTGTCTGTCATTCCTTACACTCTTATGCCCTGTACGCACGATCGCACATTCCGACAACAAAATCCATTGGATTTTTTCCGACGGATGTTGGCTCAAACTTGTCTTGCATACACACGGTCACACAAAGTTGGTCGGAAATTCCGAACGTCAAGAACGCGGTGACATACAACACGTATGACAAGCCGAGGAAAATGAAGTTCTATAGCCGGTGAGGCTCTTATGCTTGATTCTGAGCATGCGTGGAACTTTGTGCATCGGAATTGTCTACACACGATCGGAAAATGTGCGATCGGAGCTTGTTGTCGAAAAATTTTGTGTGTCAGAAATTCCGATGGAAAAAGTCAGATGGAGCCCACACACGGTCGGAATTTCCGACAACACGATCCGATCGCACATTTTCAGTCGGAAAGTCCAACCGCGTTTACAGGGCATTACAATCTAAGTGTCCTGAGCTGATGTTATAGTCAAAAAGCCAAGTGGCACAGGACAAGAAACTGTGACTTTTCCAAATATACTAGGGCTGGATTCACACTATTGTGAATTCCACATCCTATTCGCATGAGAGGAGATTGTGACCAGCTCTCAATGGAGCCAGTTCACACATCCCTAGAGCGGCCGCGGAGCGCACAGCAGAAGGGTCCTGTATGTTTTTGGCTCAGTTTCAGGTCCGAATTCAGCCTAAAATTTGAACCTAATTCGGACCTGAAACAGTGAACGGGGACACACCGGACCCCCTGCTGTGCCCCGCGGCCGCACATAGTGCGATCCCAGCTTGATACCTTCATCACTGGTTTACCTAAGCATAGGTATGATCTTCCCTGTCCTCCTTACTAGCATTATTGACTGTATTGTGGTATATGTTTGTGTCTTTCAGGGGGTCTGGCATTGGCGCAGGTACTATTCTTCTATGTGAAATATTTAGTTCTATACGGACTTCCGGCACTTCTTCTACAACTGGATGGTTTGAATTCACCAGCTTTGCCTCGCTGTGTCAGCTCAATGTACAGCTTTACTGGCATATGGAGGTTAGTCATTCCTAATTACCATTTTGTAATGATTTTTTCTTGTAAAGTAATTTTACACAATTACTTCTACCTACGCTGTCTGCTAAAAAGAAGCATCTTTAAGCAGATTAAAAAGGCACTAATTAATGTAACTCTGTAATCATTTATTATATAATTTAAAATACAAGCAGTGTAAGTACCTGGATGTGGCCTGGTATAAGCCTCTTGCAGTCCCTGTACAGCAGAGCTGGGGTGTGAGAGGCAAAAGCAGTACAAGTTCATATGCTGACACAGTGCATGCTTATAGGAGAAAAGAGTAAAGTGAAATAAAGGTGAGATCGTCACTGTGCTGCTGGGGTCCAAAAAGGTACAGTGGAGGAAATTACTGTATTAAAACTGTATACAATCTGGCAGCTAAAGCTATTTATACTGTTTATCCTTAATAGACTATTCATTTTTGCTATTTTTGGAGGACTGCTTTAAAGTAAAACTGTGGGCACATTTACCAATGTCTAATGCAGTTTGTGAATAATATTAAGTCCCCAGTAAAATATAGTTTTATTATCTGTTGACCCTGCCAGTAGACCTGTTGACTTTCCACTTCCGGTAACAGGGTGACAGTGTTGTTTTGTTCTGCAGTGAGATTGCACAAAGCCAAAGAATCACTGCGCTTAGCTATAAAATAATACAATAGCTGCTGCCAACACAAAATTTGAGGACCAGGGACCAATGCCAAAGTATGCATTCGAGTAAGCTATTCATCGGGATCCCTGTTCCAGAATATACGGTTTGCCCTCCAGATGCCTGCTCAGTTTAGTTTTGATCCCCAAATCCTGTGGTGTTCTGGCATTCAAGTTTCCACCAGCTCCTGCAGTCTAAAGCTCCACCCATTTCACTGCCTGGGTTTTTTTTTTTAAATAATAAATAAAGTGCATCCAGAAAGTATTCACAGCGCTTCAATTTTTACACATTTTGTTATGTTACAGCCTTATTTCAAAATTAATTTAAAAAAATTCTACAAACAATACTCCATAATGACAACGTGAAAGAAGTTTGTTTGAAATCTTTGCAAATTTTAAAAAAATTAAAAACCAGAAAAATCCCATGTACATAAGTATTCACAGCCTTTGCTCAATACTTTGTTGAAGCACCTTTGGCACCAATTGCAGCCTCAACTCTTTTTGAGTATGTTCCTACAAGCTTGGCACACCTATTTTTGGGGAGTTTCTCCCATTCTTTTTTGCTGGACCTCTCAAGCTCCATCAGGTTGGATGGGGAATGTCGGTACACAGCTATTTTCAGATCTCTCCAGAGATGTTCAATCTTGTTCAAGTCTGGGCTTTGACTGTGCCACTCAAGGACATTCACAGAGTTGTCCCGTAGCCACTCTTTTGTTATCTTGGCTGTGTGCTTAGGCTCGTTGTCCTACTGAAAGATGAACCTTCGCCCCAGTCTGAGGTCCAGAGTGCTGGGGCAGGTTTTCATCAAGGATATCTCTGTACATTGCTGCATTCATCTTTCCCTCAATCCTGACTAGTCTCCCAGTTCCTGCCAATGAAAAACATCTCCACAGTATGATGCTGCCACCACCATGCTTCACTGTAGGGATGGTATTGGCCAGGTGATGAGCGGTGCCTGGTTTCCTCCAGATATGATGTTTGCCATTTGTGATTCAGGCCAAAGAGTTCAATCTTCGTTGCATCAGACCAGAGAATTTTGTTTCTCATGATCTGAGAGTCTTTCAGGTGCCTTTTGGGAAACTCCAGGCGGGCTGTCATGTGCCTTTTACTGAGTGGCTTCCCTCTGGCCACTCTACCATACAGGCCTGATTGGTGAAGTGTTGCAGTGACAGTTGTTTTTCTGGAAGGTTCTCCTCTTTCCACAGAGAAATGCTTGAGCTCTGTCAGAGTGACCATCGGGTTCTTGGTCACCTCCCGGACTAAGGCCCTTCTCCCCCGATCGCTCAGTTTGGCCGGGTGGCCCTCTCTGGGAAGAATCCTGGTGGTTCCAAACTTCTTCTATTTATGGATGATAGAGGCCACTGTGCTCATTGGGACCTTCAATGCTGCAGACATTTTCTGTACCCTTCCCCAGATCTGTGCTTCGATATAATTCTGTCTCGGAGATCTACAGGCAATTCCTTGGACTTCATACCTTGGTTTGTGCTCTGACGTCCACTGTTAACTGTGGGACCTAAGTGTCATGGCAAAGGCTGTGAATATTTATGTGCATGTGATTTTTTTCATTCTTTATTTTTAATAAATTTGCAAAGATTTCAAACAAACTTTTCACATTGTCATTATGGGGTATTGTTTGTAGAATTTTGAGGGAAATAATGAGTTTAATCCATTTTGGAATAAGGCTGTAACATAAAATGTGGAAAAAGTGAAGCGCTGTGCATACTTTCCGGATGCACTGTATGTTATAGTTACTTGCTCTGTGCAATGGTATTACAACCCCAAACCTACTCTTCTGGGGTGCCCCACAGGCGCTCTTAGCTCCTCCTCTTCCCTGTGTGACACCATAGGAAGTCGCTTCTTATTGTCGCTTCCGAGCCAGACTGTGTGCGTCCATAAACGCACAGCGCCGATCAAACCACCTCTCATTGCTGCCTCTCTGTCCTGTGAATGCAGGGAGAGAGGAGAGAGCTGTTACAGACGTATACAGTGCTGGATAAGGCGAGGACTCGTGTAAGTATCTGGTAGGAGGACAAACACTGGGTTATTTTTTACCTTCATGCAAAGAATGCTATGAGATAAAATTATGTTTAGCCTTTAGAACCACTTTCACATCTATTCTGCTTTTTTTTACACGTTACTGGAGGGTTTCTAATGCCCCGTACACGCGATGGGACTTTCCGCCAAAAAAAACATGGATTTTTGTTTGAAGGTTGTTGGCTCAAACTTGTCTTGCATACACACGGTCATACAAATATTGGCCAACAATTACGAACATGAGAACGCGATGACGTACAAGACAAAGGAAAGTTCAATAGCCAGTGCGGCTCCTTTTGCTTGATTCCGAGCAGTCGTGAACTTTTATGCGACGGACCTGTGTACACACGATCGAACTTTCCGACAACAAAGTTTTGTTGGTGGAAAATTTGAGAACTTGCTATCAAACATTTGTTGGTGGAAAGTCCGACAGCAAATGTTCGATGGAGCATACACACGGTCGGACTTTCCGACAACAAGCTCACATCCAACATTTCCTGTTGGAAAATCCGATCGTGTGTACGCAGCATAAGGCTTATTATGGTATTTGAACTGACCATATAATTGTAGTGTGCAGTCCCCTCCACTTAGCACTCACTTGAACCTTACTGAATGAGCTTGTCTCAGTATCCAGAGGACAGTTGCCGCTAACTCTGTATGACATTCAATCAAATCCTTGCATTGTGTAAAATTGGTATTGAGAGTATTTTTTCAGAACAAAATGATAGGCTTGTCCTTGGTCAAGAAATATGATGGCCAGGTCACAATTTCCCTGAGCCTTGCCACTTCTCCTGTTATGCAGGATGCTAGTCTTTACTTAGGACCCATAGATGAAGGAACTGTCTTGCCTGTACTTATTACAATAATTCTATTCTATTACCTCCATAATTCCAAGAGTTTCAAATGCCAAGATTTAAACATGTCTACGTTGACCTTTAGCAGCTGCAGCCGATAGCTTTGTGCAAAATATTGATTGGGAGCTGCAGCCAACATGTTGGTAGTTTGTTAACCTTGAATTAGACAGCAGTTCCTGTAAGTTCACACTTCCATCCAAGGGAATACGTATAAAGGTTTACAAAGTGCTTCTGTCAAGACAAGCTGAAATATGCACCAGGACATGACTTCCACCATCTCAATGAGCCTAGAGCCCAGCAATGTTCACCAAAAGATTCTCTCTTGAAGAATTCAAAGTCACTTTGATTATGATAACTCATTAGTCTCCGATCTCTCCAGCTGCTTTGGTGTAATAGACAGAACGTGCTGAAGCCTTCTGACCTTTGCTGACATTGGTTCTACACATCACACTCTACCAATTAATTACAAGAGAAAACATGGCGTGCTTCCTATAGGGGAGAGAGAGGTGAAGTGTGGGTGAGAGGGCCGTGCCCCCAGCTTCATACAGACATTGACAGACAACATACTGTGTGTGTATATTCCCAATCTTCATTGTTTTACATGATATGCAGTGGATGAACACCATGCTAACACAGTAAATAGCAGCATAAAGATGCGTAATAACATTATGGTTCTGCTGCTGTTAAAATTAACAATTAAGAAGGATAATGGAAGGCGCCTTAGGTGGGGATCTTTTATTCTCTTTCATCTTTCACTGTTCTTAATTTTCTCAGTTATAAACTACCTATTTTTTTTCTTCAATTCGTTCCCTTCACCCTTCTGAGTGTTGCTCGCTATATGTTTATACTTATCTTCACCCCCAATTCAGCGATCTTAACTGTGCCGCCCCCTGCAGAGCCGCACAGCCTTTTATCTGAAAATGGCCACTTCGTATTGCGTGCCGCAACCTTATTCATTCCTTTGGGAAGCCATACACCTGTTGGCCTCAAGAGGTCGCTCAGAGTATGGCTTACCTATAGAAATTAACTGGGCTGCGGCATGCATTTGTAGTAAAAGGTGGCCATTTTAGGAGAAAAGGCTGTGTGGCTGGGCACCAGGAGCACAGTAAAGATTACTGGGTTGGGGCTAAAGGTAAGTATAATGTCTAATGAGTAAACTCATGGAGATGGAGGGAGCTAGTAAAAGGGAAAAAAACTATAAAAACAGCTGTCCTTTAAAGCTTAAATTTACCTGAAACAAAAGACAGGAAAGGTAAAACCAGCACAAGGGACATTACTTACCTTAAGTGAGAAGTGTCCCTTGTGCTGCTGTGTCTACCTCAAAATCTTCCTTCTCCATTGCCAACCTCACCCCTGTAATCTTCTGATGCAGCGGGGTCATTAAAACAAGGGGGTAGAAACATACTGTCATCAAGTATACCGAACAGTGCCCGCCCTTTCCTTTGTACTGCTCCATTCATAGAAGCTGTTACTACAGTTTCCATAAAATAACAGGATCTATGAATGAAGGATGGACAGATGATCACGTAGATCACGTTTTATTCACGGAAGATGGGATAAAAAGGGCGGACGTAGTCAGGCACTCTTGATGAGGGTAAGAGGAAGATTTTAGTGAAGGAGGACACAGCAGCACAAGGGAGACATCTCATTTAAGGTAAGTACTGTCCCTTGTGCTTTTTTTTTTTTTAAAGGGGTCCTTCTTTGGGTGTCCACATCACTGACATGTCCTGACATGCACTGTTCCTTTTGGCTGTCCTGTGGCAAGATCCTCTCAGGGTCCAGAAGACAGATGGAGTGATGACATCAGGACTTACGCGAGTATAAAAGCGCTTGACATTGTATTTGCTGGAAGATGGGCTTTAAAGTAATAGTCTAACCTCCCTTGCAAAGAAAAAGCATAATGCATACTAGCCCATTATGTTGCATTTACCTGCAAACGAAGCCTGCTATGTCCCCACTGGTGGAAGCATTCATCTTCGCCACTTATCCTTTCGGAGCCACAGACTCCGGCTCTGTGACTGGGCAAAGTAATGTCACTCCAGCGCATGCGCTGGAGCCGGCAGTCATGGCACACGCTGGGGAAGAAACCGCACGGAGGGACGTTTCTTCACTGCGCATGTGCCGATGACATCATCGGTGCACTGCAAGGTAAATATCTCCTAAACGGTGCAAGTTTAGGAGATATTTTCAGTACATATGGGTAAGCCTTCTTAAAGGCTTAGCTATATGTAAAAATGTCTCAGGGGAATTTACAACCACTTTAAGAGAGGGATCATGATCTAAGAAATGATTTTGGAAGCACAGGTCTAGATTATAACACACATTATTGCATGCATGGAAGCTTCCTAGGTGCATAATATAGATTGGATATACAGTATATGCTGGATGGGTGTATTTTTTTTTATTCATTTTGGATAGAGTAGGGAAGGCTTAAAGGATAACTTCACTTTTTAAAAATAATAAGTGCATTTTTTTTTGCAGGTACTACATTTACTATTTTTTTTCTTGGGAGCCTGTAAATAAAGCATTGCACCCATGATTACCAGATCACAGGTGCAATGTCATGCTCTTGGAGACTGTCAGTGTAGCTGTCTGCCCATATCACCCATACGGACAGGCAGTTACTTCAGTCCAGGAAAAATTGATGAACTAAGAGGATGCTCACCAGCACCCAAATAGTTTATTGAGAACTGCAAGCCGTCAGCTGCAAGGGCTGTCAGTATTGGTAGTCTATTCATTTACAGAACACTCCTTTCACTCCCTTTTCAAATTGTGACAGCGGGTGCGGTGAGAAGATCCCCGGCCTGTTGTCACGGGGGGGGGGGGGGGGGGGGAGCTGCAGGAGCGGGAACATGTTACATGTTCCACCCTATAAAACAGGTGGAGCACATGAAATGTTAAGAAAGGTGAACTTATCCTTTAAATCACTATCATTTTTTGGCATCTGTGTCCCGCTAGGGAGATTTCCTTAATTTGCTGTGCTGTGGGCACAACAAAAATCTTTCCAAAATGACTTCCCCCTCTATTCCTGTTCTGATGACAACTTGATATTCTAGATTCTTTCTTCCTTTTAGTCACAAAAACTGTGGTCATTAAGACAAAAAGAGAGAGAATCTCCCTAGTAGGAACACACAGACCGCGCTAAAAAATATGGCAGAGGTTCTAACCCCCTCGTTATTGTACCCAAAACTGAAAACAAAATGCTCTTGATACACTTTTTAAGTAGTGATCAGCAGCAGGTTGTCACCCTGCCCTGATACTCTTGCTCTAATTAAATTTTAGTTGTAGAGTCTCCGCAAACCAGACAGAAATAAAAAAGGTTTCTTTTAGCAGAGTACGGGAAGGTTAAACCCCCCCCAGATGTTCCAGCCTAACTCCTAACAGCATTATTGTCAAATGGCTGTGTTGTCAGTGGTGGTACTGTGAAATCCAAATCTAGTAAAAAGCCAGCACTCCCACATAGAACTTATGGTAAATTTGTTCCATAGAGATCAATGATTCAGTGACAAGAAGGACCCCTTACTCACTCATAGTATCAGACAGAGCATGTGTCTTGTGAATAGGATCCTTAGTGTCCACTAAATTTTGTTGGAACATCAGTAAATTATTGAAGTATACTTTGGCATGCTGTAATCACAGCGGTCACATTATTGGGCAGTCCTTCCCACCCCGGAAATTTGGATCCTATCAAAGGGATGCCAGGGCTGAGCGGGTAAACAATCAGCTTTTGGGTTCAGCTTCTTTTTAAAGCGGGGTTCCACCCAAATTTTGAACATTATCTCTATGCATTCTCTTCCTTGCCTAGATGCTGACATGCTGTGTAAAAAAATTTAAATCGCCGCAATTACCTTTTTTTTTATAATCTTCTTAGCACTTCCTGGTTTTCCTCCCATGGGAGTAGGCGTGTTTGTAGCCTCTCCCAGACCTCCCACAGTGACCTCAGGCTTCCCAGCATGCATTGTGCAACAGCGTCATCACAACATCTCGGTGAATGCTGGGAGCACAGCATTCACCTCATCCAGGAAATACATGCTTGTGGGCTTCAAATGCCCACAATGAAGATGGAAACCGCCTTCAGTGAATTTTATAAGTTATTCTTTACAACGAAATCGGACACAGGCGGACTTATTACACAGAACATGTGAGTAGATAATCATGAGAAGAAAAGTTTGTGAATGAACTCCAAAAAAAAAACGATAGATAGGTGGACCCCCACTTTAGAGGAGCTCCACGCTTCCCACAAATTTTTTTAAAAGTCAGCAGCTACAAATACTGTAGCTGCTGACTTTTTTTGTAAGGACACTTGCCTGTCCAGGGATTCAGCAATGTCCTCACCCAAACCGATTCTTCAATCGGCTTCGGGTGCAGGCTCTGGCATCTCTAGTAGGCTTGCGGCTTCACGGCCTGTTTCCTGCTGTGCGTACGTGAGTCGCGCTGTGGCTTGTGAATGGTCCCGTAGTATTCTCGGGCCTGTGATGAGTCCTAGAAGACTGCGGGGAAAGGAGGGGGGCTGAATGTCCAGCTTAGATCACTGTGGTGATTTGAGCTGGAAGTGGAAGAAATCAAAACCAGGTACCTGCTCCTCCCCAAAAAGTACCAAATGTGGCAGTAGGGGACTGCAAACAAGCAGAGTTTTCCCTTTTGAGTGGAGCTCTGCTTTAAGTTTAAAACAAAGTTGATTGGTTGCAATGTATAGCTGCTCCAAATTCTGACTACTCCAGCCTTAGTACGTTTCCCTCACCGTGGCTTAGTGGTTAAAATTTTCACCTTGCAGGCCTGGGGTTTGAGTCTTGGTCAGGACACTATCTGTATAAATGTTGCATGTTCTGCCTGTGCGGGTTTCCTCCCACACTCCAGAGACCTGCCGATAGGTTAAAGTGGTTCTAAAGACAGAAGGTATTTTACAGTACACTTCTGCTTTGTCAATAGAGTTTATGAATGCCTTGGCAAGCATTAGGTAAGTGCGGAGTTTGTTTCGAAGGAACACTCTTTCAAAATGCTTCTAAATTGCAAGCGTTTTTTTCCCCGCTGTGTTAGATAGGAATCTAAACTTACATAGGCTTGACTCAAATGAACATCAACTCCCACACACAGCGGCACAGAAACGTGGAAAGAAAATCTCTTAATGAGTAAGCTGGTGTTTTTATCTACAAAGTACCTAACGAGAATAAAATATTTGCTTACGTCTTGCTCCATGGTAAATGTTAAAGATTTATGCTTCTTCAATAAGGCAATGCAAAAATTCAGTGTTTGCAGGCAAAGTACTGCAACCCACATTTACTGATCGGATTTCCGAGTATTACTGTAAAATTGGTGAAACAGAATGTCTAAATGGGCTAATATGAGATAGCAGCTCAAAGCTGCTCTATTGGGCAAGAATCTATAGCTTGTCATAGCTACAGTGCCTTGAGAAGTTTTCGTACCCCTTGAAATTTTCCACATTTGGTCATGTTACAACCAAAAACGTAAATTTATTTTATTGGGAATTTATGTGATAGACCATCACAAAGTGGCACATAATTGTGAAGTAGAAGGAAAATTATAAATAGTTTTCGAAATGTTTTACAAATAAATATGTGAAAAGTGTGCCATGCATTTGTATTCAGCTCCCCTGAGTCAATACTTTGTAGAACTCCCTTTCACTGCAATTACAGCTGCACGTCTTTTTGGGGATGTCTCTACCAGCTTTGCACATCTAGAGAGTGACATTTTTGCCCATTCTACTTTGCAAATAGCTAAAGCTCTGTCTTGTTGGATGGAGAGCGTCTGTGAATAGCAATTTTCAAGTCTTATCACAGATTCTCAATTGGATTTAGGTCTGGACTTTGACTAGACCATTCTAACACATGAATATGCTTTGATCTAAACCATTACATTGTAGCTCTGGCTGTATGTTTAGGGTCGTTGTCCTGCTGGAAGGTGGACCTCCGCCCAGTCTCAAGTCTCTTGCAGACTCTACCAGGTTTTCTTCTAAGATTGTATTTGGCTCCATCCATCTTCCCATCAACTCTGAACAGCTTCCCTGTCCCTGCTGAAGAAAAGCATCCCCACAACAGGATGCTGCCACCACCATGTTTCACGGTGGGGATGGTGTGTTCAGGGTGATGTGCAGTGTTCGTTTTCTGCAACACGTAACGTTTTGCTTTTAGGCCAAAAAGTTCAAATTTGGTCTCATCTGACCAGAGTACCTTCTTCCACATGTTTGCTGTGTCCCCCACATGGCTTCTCACAAACTGCAAATGGGACTTCTTATGCCTTTCTTTCCACAATGTCATTCTTCTTGTCACTCTTGCATAAAGGCCAGATTTGTGGAGTGCAGGACTAATAGTTGTCCTGTGGACAGATTCTCCCACCTGAGCTGTGGATCTCTGCAGCTCCTCCAGAGTTACCATGGGCTTCTTGGCTGCTTCTCTGATTAATGCTCTCCTTGCCCAGCCTGTCAATTTGGGTGGATGGCCATGTCTTGGTAGGTTTGCAGTTGTGCCATGCTCAGTACTTCACAGAACAGCTTTATTTATGTGGAGATTAAATTGCACACAGGTGGACACTATTTACTAATTAGGTGACTTCTGAAGGCAATTGGCTCCATCTCCCCATCGTTGGTGTCAATGAGAGAAATAGTCTACCCTTGTAATTGAAAGGAATAGTGCCCCAAAGGCGGGATAAAGGCAAGTGAAGAGCCACATACGACCCCCAGACCGCAGTTTGAAGACCACTGAAATGCATTTGTGCTACAGCATATTACAATGCACAATGCAGTGCTGCATTGTCCAAAAATTTGTACCAGTGAATTTTTTCATGTGGTGAAGCTCAATAAAGTGAAAAAATGCAAGGTCTTAATCTTGTAGCTGCCCCTCCCACCCCAACTCTCCAAAAAATACTGATTTGCAAAAAATAAATAAAACGTAAGAAAACAGTAAGTTACCTTCTGCTTCTGGCCTCCACTTGTAGACATGACGTCATCAGGCTGGGATCCTGGAAAAGCTGAGTATCTCAAATCAGTGTGTGGGATCCTTGGCTATCCCACGAAGAAGACCCAGTTGCCTTATTGGGAGGGGCTACAAAAGACCTGCAATGTTTGAAAAAACACTGCTTTGCATGCACAGAAAAGTGTGAACCTAAAAGTACTGATTGGGTCATGGATTGGACTGCTTTTTGTTCACCTTAAATTTGCCATCCATAGTTGTTAGGTCTGTTTGACGCACCAAAAGGCTTTGGTGGCCTAGTTTTTTATCTTCTATAACCGTTTTCAGGTCTGTGTAACTAGCCCTGCAGGATTTATTTAAAGCCTCAAATACTTTCCTTTTTACATTGATTTGCAAATATACTTTTAAGGTAGTTAATTCAAAATGGATGCTCCATTGAGCTTTGACAAGCAATTTTAGAAGCATACTATCCCTGCTCAATGTTCAAAGCTATGCAAATGTTAAATATTTTACAGGCGTGCTTGTAAATTCTGTATGAGTTTTTCAGTGTGTGTGGGAGGACCTTCCTGTGCCGCGGCTTAATTCTGAGATCCTGTCTCTTCTATCCAGGCAGCACAGCCTGTGATGTCTTTATGGAAGCAGGCAGAAAGTAGACAATTGCAAATTAAAATAACATTACTGATGAGCCTTTACAAGGAAGAATCCTGCCTGCCTTAGGCATTGTGTTATGTGTGACAAGCTGAAATGATATTTCTTCTTGTATACCTCAGCTAAGTAGGTTGTAATTCTGATACTAATTTATAAATACTGAAGCCTGAGGACCAGTCAGATGGCCATAGCAACCAGCAAGATACCAAATTTCATGCTTTAGACCCCTTTCACACTGAGGCGCTTTACAGGCGATTTTGCGCTAAAAATAGCGCCCGTAAAGCGCCTGTAAACTTCCTCTTCTGCAGCCCCAGTGTGAAAGCCCGAGTGCTTTCACACTGGGGTGGTGTGCTTGCAGGACAGGAAAAAAGTCCTGCAAGCCGCATCATTGGGGCAGTGGGGGAGTGGTGTATACACCGCTCCTCCACCGCCCCTGCCCATTGAAAGGAATGGGCGCCGCTTTCAAAGCGATTTGAAAGTAGCGCTAAGCGGGTGCTAAAACTAGTGGCGCTTTACCACTAAGGCCCACACCACCCCAGTATGAAAGGGGTCTCAGTCTTCTCTGTAAAAATGATATCTGGTTTCCATAAGCACCAACTGATCTTTGCTGTTGTACAGTTTTTATACACTAACCTGTCTGTGTAGCGTTTCATGCAAGGTGACAAAAGAATACAAGGAAGAACATCTGGGTTGCCTATAGCAACCAGACTAGTTGTAACTTTTTACGTTTTTGCACCTGCCATGGTGGACAAGATCTTCCCGTGTATGGATAAGGCTTTAAAGAGAAGTATGGGAATGTTTTTTTTCTTTTTTTCTGTTACTCATACTTTTCTAGGTAGCCGGCTTTAAGACTGAGAACCGAGCAATCAAACACTGCTGATCGCTCGGTTCTCACAGCTCAATGAGCAGAGAGCTGATGACTGTCATTCACAGGCTCTCTGCTCTGGCCCCCGGCGCTCACTGGCGCGCTGGGCTGTGGAGGGGGCAGGAGCGACTGGCTCAGGTTCTCAGCGGCTCACTGAGAGGCTGAGCCAGGTGCCGGTCTAGGCATGTGAGTGGATCCCGACCATATGGTCGCGATTTTTCAGGAGCCTGGACTGGCTCTATGATGTCAGCCGACAGCGGGCTCCAGCCTGCTGTGTGCTGTAAACGTGTCACGAGTGCAAAATGAACTGCACTCCTGTGATCCACAGGAGAAGTACAGATAAACGAGCTGTGGCTGTACTTCTCCTTTTAAGGTGACACTAAACAATATCCATGTTCTCCAAAAAGAATCCATATACATCCGCTACTTATTGGCTCTGTAATCTGTTTTTCATGAGATTCTTACTATGTTTTTGCCTCCTTGAAATGTCTATTATGAGCACACTTTAAATCCCATAGTCACTGGTCCATCTCAGGGCCGAGCAAGAGAGGGTGGCTACGTCCCTACATACAGTGAGACCATGGAGATCCAGTGTAGCCACCATCCAGAAGGAAGTCAGATGAAAGTACCAAAACATTTTTGGAAATTTGGAGGAGGCTGAGAGCAATAGAAGGTGCATTGTTCATACAGAAAACACAGTCCAATCCAGAAATACAGACATCTTCACAAACATATTCTACAGGCACTAGTCAAATATGCGTGTAGAAAACTAATAAAAGCACACAAAGAAACAGTTATAATTTTGTATAATAAAAAGAGGCGCAGTCACCATTTTTATACACTCCTATTCTAGGTCAAGTTGCAGGCCATCCACACCTTTTTAGGTATACCAGAAATCGGTGACTACATCCTTGGTATCAATTTCAGTTTTGAAGCAGGTGCATGAGAACGAAAGGTAACTTTTTGAGTTAGAAAATGGAAAAAATACTGCGCTACCAATATGCAAAAAGAAAAAAAACCCCAAAAAAGCAGCAGTTTAACTGTGAGATGCACACCAAAAATATCAAATATAAAGAAAAAAACTGCGCTAAACCCTGGATTAAACGTGAATGTACATAAGTGAATCATACATAACATGAGATCATGAAATATATAAGATTCCTCTTGTGAGAACACAACCACAAAAATATATCATAAAAGATCAGTGATAATCCATAACAGATAAAATCGTGAGTCAGTATATGCATATGATCTTGGCTGCAGAGAAACAGAGACCTCAAGTGGAATGAGAAAAAGTCCCAAAGAAAGCCCCTCA